>JAOPSE010000027.1:18833000-19433000 GCA_029449295.1 Zea luxurians | reverse complement strand
GTTATGAGCAGCCTTGGGATCCTCTTCGATTAGAAGAACAATGGTTACTTTTATGATGATGATTAACAATGGTGATTATAATCCTGATCTCTCGTATTTCCTGTAGGAGGGAGTGCCTCTAGGTAATAACTGGGTTATTACTAAATTTTGGCTCTACTTATAATAATAAAACTTGACCAACTAAAAGCAACTGCTTAACCTTAACTCCACATAACGCTAGTCCACCTTAGCCAAACGGGACATTTGCTGAGTACGTTGATGTGTACTCACCCTTGCTTTACAAACCACCCCACCCCAGGTTGTCCCCACTGTTCTCAGTGCTCAGGAGGTGAAGTTGGCAACATGGATGACTTCGAGGAGTTCCAGGAATATGACGAGTTCTAGTTTACTTTAGTGGCAAACCCCCAGTCAGCTGCCTATGTAGGCTTACATTCTACGTTTCGTTACTCCGCACTTTGATGTTATTGTTAAACACTAAGTTTATGTAATAGACTCTGTGGATGTCTTAGACATCTTGATCTAACCAAGTACCTTTCTGCTATTTAATTCAAGCATTGTGTGATGATGTCCAATTATGTAATTGCTGTGTATGTGAGTTCTGATCCTGGCACGTACATGGTTCGCATTCGGTTTACCTTCCAAAACCGGGTGTGACATAAGTGGTATCAAAGCCTTGCTGACTGTAGGACCGCTAACCTAGACTAGAATGGTCGACCTAAGGACTATAGACCCCTACTCTTACCTTGACCTTAGTGTCTTTTCAAAAGTTGGTCATCTTGACCAACTCTATGTTATTTACTTATCTCAAAAAGTTTCGTCTCATTTTTCTTTCTGCTTACTTTCTGGTCTCATAGTTCTAGTCTTACTCTTGTGCTTATGATGTCTTTTGTAGATGGCCCGTATCAGGTGCACTGCATGTAAGTCTATGATCCCCTTTTTGCCTTCTCGCCTGGTGGAGCGTCCACTGTGTCGCACGGTGTCAGGCCAGTCCAGCCAGCTGGAGAGACTGCATCATCGCCTACACGAGGAGCAGGAGCGCCGACGCCAGGAGCAGGAGCAGCAGGACTCTTCCCCCTCACCTCAGCGTGAGGTGGAGTCTGAGAGGCCGCCTTCCCCTGCACCTCAGCCAGAGATGCCCCCTGCACCACCATAGGGCATCCTGGCTGCTGGAGGAGATCCCGACAAAGACGGGGACGACGACGACACCGGTGGCAGTTCGAGCCATGGCACGGAGCGTTCAGAGCAGCTAGAGCCGAAGGGATGGATCGCGAGACCCATCACTCGTGACACTGCTCGCGGGTGTCACTTCCACGACGCTCTCGATACCTTGTTGCATTGGGCTTTCGACTGGCACACTTGGTCTATTGAGTACCGTTGTGTAGTCTACCAGCATCGTCGCGGGCTAGACCCAGACTAGTGGGAGGCTACTTGCTTGGTGCGCCGTCTAGACTATGATCTCTGGGGTGCAGAGGCCTTCTCAGAGCACTATTCTATCACTGAGAGGGATACTGCCGAGGCAGCCATGCAAGATGCAGCATGACAGGCACTTTCTTAGTATTGGTCGTTGTTTAGCGGGGTAGCTGATGGCCTTGACCTGAAGTACTACCCTTGCCATTCGACTGGAAGTGCTAGAGGTGTGATTGTCTCACCAGTCGGTGAGGGCAATCCCAGGCTGAGCAGCATGGTCAACTTGGCCGCCGTGCTCAACACAGAGTTGGACCACGCCCTTAACGAGTTGGGCAAGGTTCGGGCGGAGGTTGCGGAATTGCGTGTTGAATGCGGCACGCCACTATCTTGATGGTGGTTCTCCCGCCCCTGTAGGGATTTAGCACCCTTACCGTTCCTCGCCCCATGGTCGCTTCGACTATGGTACCCCAGACTGTAGGACCCGCATAGATTTAGATCCATAGATCGGTGGAGTCGGAGTCTGTAATAATGAATTCAGTGCCTTAGTCTAGTTAGCCTTAGTTCGAGTTAGTTTGCTTATCGTATGTTGGAATGTTTGTCATGGTGAACATGTAATGAAGTTGGATCTTTGTAATGATTGTCACCAAGGGGTGGGTATCTCCTGCAACTTGGTGTAGTTATTAATAAAGTCAGTTATTTAGTTGGGTAATCCATTTATTTCCACTTTCCTCTTTATCTGAGAAGTTGCCAGTGAAGATGATCAATTGTTTAGTGATGTGAAGATTTACGTATATCTTTTCTTATGCTGAAAGACTGCAGAGTCAGATCTGATATGTGTGTGATTCCTACAAATGTCTGAGAATAGGCGTAGAGGTGCGAGGCGTGCACAGCAAGAGCAGCAGGCACCCCAAGAGGAGGCAGCTCCG
Source organism: Zea luxurians (assembly GCA_029449295.1). Lineage (NCBI taxonomy): Eukaryota > Viridiplantae > Streptophyta > Magnoliopsida > Poales > Poaceae > Zea > Zea luxurians. The sequence continues at coordinate 19,430,667 of JAOPSE010000027.1, read as the reverse complement.
CAGCAGCATTTTCCACCGCCACCCCCGATGACCATTGAGCAGATGTTCTAGATGCAGACCCAGGCAGTTCAGGCAATTGGTCAGACATTAGCAGCAATGCAGCAAGTTTAGCAGCAGCCACCACCACCTCAGCCTCTAGTGCAAGTCCAGATGCCACAAGTGCCCAGAGACAAGCGGGCAGAATTCATGAGGGGCATCCCCCTATCTTTGCCCACTCTGCTGACCCCATGGACATGGAAGATTGGCTATGTACCGTGGAGCATGAGTTGCACACTGCCCAGTGCAACGATCGTGAGAAGGTGTTGTATGGTCCCCGACAGCTGAGGGGGGCAACACAGTCTTGGTGGGAGTCTTACCTCGCCACCCATGCCAACCCTGAAGCCATCACTTGGGAGGAGTTCAGGGACTACTTCCATCGCTACCATGTGCTCGAGGGACTGATGATAGTGAGGAAGGAGGAGTTTCTCGCCCTGAAGCAAGGTCCCTTGTCCGTCAGTGAGTACAGGGATAAGTTTTTACAGCTGTCACGTTACGCCCCTAAAGACGTCAACACAGATGCCAAGAGGCAGTACCGCTTTTTGAGAGGATTGGTTGATCCCCTCCATTATTAGTTGATGAACCACACTTTCCTCACCTTCCAACATTTGATCGACAGAACAATCATGACTAAAAGGAAGCGTCGGGAGATGGAGGATAGGAAGCGCAAGATCGGTGGACCTCAGGCCGGGAGTAGCAGTCGTCCCCGCTACTCAGGCAACTCGCCACAGCAATTCAAGCAAGGCCACCAGCACCATCACCAACATCAGCGTCAGCACCAGCACCAGCACCAATACCAAAGGTAGTTTCCTTAGCAACAGCAGCAGCAATACCATCAGAACACTCAGTCGGGAGGAAATCAGTACCAACGTCAGAACAACCAGGCAGCTCGTCTTCCTGCCCCCACAACCAACCAGAATGGCCAAGCAGCCCCAGCACAAGTAGGAGGTCATGCATGCTTCTACTGTGGAGAACAAAATCACTTGGCGAAGAATTGTCCAAAGAAAGCAGCCCAACAACCGTTAGCAGTCAATGCCCCAGCAAGACAAGGAGCACCACAGCAAGAACCAGGAGTCCGTGGTCAGGCCTACAACCATGGAAAGGTGAATCACCTGGAGGCTGAAGCAATCCAGGATGCTCAGGATGTGGTAGTAGGTATGTTTCCAGTTGAATCCTACCCAGCAAAAGTACTATTTGATATTGGTGCCACACATTCTTTTGTTTCTGCATCTTGGGTAGAATCACATAACATCCCCATAGAACCAATGATCCCACCTTTGAGAGTTAATTCAGTTGGGGGAAAAGTTTAGTCCGATAGGATTTGTCTGAATCTAAGGATTGAAATAAGGGGGATAGCCTTCCTCGCTAGCCTAGTAGTCATGGGAACTCAAGGGTTAGATGTCATCCTAGGGATGAATTGGCTACACAGAAATCAAGCCACTGTCAGTTGTGATAAGAGAACAGTTAAGTTGGTGTCCCCATCCAGAAAGGAAGTAGTAACCAAGCTGTACTTACCTGAACTAGAAGAAGGAGCTTGTCACCATTTATTAGTAGATGACAAGGAGTCCAATCTGATTGAGGCAATTAGGATTGTGTCAGAATTCCCTGATGTATTCCCCGAAGAGTTACCAGGCATGCCACCTGAAAGGAAAGTTGAATTTGCCATAGAGCTTATCTCAGGCACCGCCCCTATTTCCAAGAGAGCTTATCGAGTGTCCAAACCAGAGTTGGTAGAACTCAAGAAGCAGATTGATGAGTTGTTAGAGAAAGGCTACATTAGACCAAGTACCTCACCTTGGGCAGCCCCAGTGTTATTTGTGGAGAAGAAGGATGGCACGAAGAGGATGTGCATCGATTACAAAGCTTTGAATGAAATCACTGTCAAGAAAAAGTACCCTCTGCCTCGAATTGAAGACCTGTTTGATCAGTTGAGAGGAGCCAGTGTGTTCTCAAAGATAGATCTGAGGTCAGGTTACCATTAGCTCAGGATCTGACCTGCAGATATACCAAAGACAACATTCATCAGTATGGACTATATGAGTTCATGGTTATGTCATTCGGATTGACGAATGCGCCAGGTTACTTCATGTATCTGATGAATAGTGTGTTCATGGACTACCTCGACAAGTTCGTAGTGGTGTTCATTGATAATATTCTTGTATATTCCCAGAATGAGCAAGAGCATGAGGAGCATTTGAGGAAAGTACTTCAGAGGCTATGAGATTCTCAGCTGTATGCCAAGCTTAGCAAGTGCGAGTTCTGGATCAGTGAAGTCCTGTTCTTGGGTCGCATTATAAACTGAGAGGGATTGGCTGTAGATCCAAAGAAGGTAATAGCTATCTTGGACTGGAAAGCACCAAAAGATGTTCGAGGAATCAAGAGTTTCATCGGAATGGCTGGTTATTAGCGGCGTTTCATTGAAGGTTTCTCCAAGATCGCCAGGCCAATGACAGCCTTGTTGGCAAAGAAGGTTGAGTTCAAGTGGACCCCAGCATGCCAGAAGTCCTTTGAGACATTGAAGGAGAAGTTGACAATGGCACCAGTACCAATTTTGCCAGATGTTCACAAGCCATTCTCAGTGTATTGCGATGCTTCGTACACCGGACTAGGATGTGTGTTGATGCAGGAAGGGAGAGTAGTGGCATACTTGTCCCGACAATTGAAGATTCATGAGAAGAACTATCCTACTCATGATCTAGAGTTAGCAGCCGTGGTTCATGCATTGAAGACCAGGAGGCATTATCTTTATGGGCAGAAGTGTGATATCTACATAGACCACAAGGGCCTCAAGTACATATTCACTCAGTCAGAGTTAAACATGAGGCAGCGAAGATGGCTAGAGTTGATCAAAGATTATGAGCTAGAGATTCATTATCACCTAGGCAAAGCAAATGTAGTTGTAGATGCTCTTAGCAGGAAGAGTCAAGTCAATATGTTGGCCGCTCACCCGATGTCATATGAGCTAGCGAAGGAATTCGATAGGTTGAGTCTTGGATTTCTGAACAACACTCAAGGAGTGACAATTGAGTTGGAACCCACTCTAGAGCAAGACATCAGGTAGGGTCAGTAGGATGATGAGAAAATCAACGAGATCCGGTAGCTGATCATAGATGGAAAAGGCAAGGATTTTCGTGAAGATGCAGAAGGAGTGGTATGGTTCAAGGACAGACTGTGTGTTCCCGATATCAAATCAATCCAGGAACTGATTCTCAAGGAAGCTCATGATACAGCATACTCTATACACCCTTGTAGTGAGAAGATGTACCAAGACCTAAAGAAAAGATTTTGGTGGTATGGTATGAAAAGGGAGATAGCAGAGTATATGGCTGTATGTGACAATTGTCAGAGGATTAAAGCAGAACATCAGAGACCTGCAGGTTTGTTGCAACCGTTGCAGAATCCTCAGTGGAAATGGGATGAGATCCGAATGGACTTTATAGTCGGTTTGCCCCGCACTCGTACTAGTTATGACTCTATCTGGGTAGTAGTGGACCGTTTGACAAAGGCGGCCCATTTCATACCAGTCAAGACCACCTACAACAGTCCGGTGTTGGCCGAACTATACATGGCTCGGATTGTGTGCTTGCATGGCGTTCCAAAGAAGATAGTATCAGATAGAGGCACCCAGTTCACCTCTCATTTTTTGCAGCAGTTACATGAAGCTTTGGGCACGCATTTGAAGTTCAGCTCAGCTTATCACCTGCAGACAGATGGTCAAACAGAGAGAACTAATCAGATTTTGGAGGATATGTTGAGGGCTTGTCCCTTACAAGACAAGATAGATTGGGACAAGAGATTACCATATGCAGAATTCTCTTACAACAACAACTACCAAGCCAGCCTGAAGATGTCACCGTTTGAAGCGCTTTATGGAAGGAATTGCAGAACTCCACTGCATTGGGACAAACCTGGTGAAAGACAGGTGTTCGGACCAGATATTCTGCTTGAAGCCGAAGAGAACATCAGAATGGTCCGGGAGAATTTGAAGGCAGCACAGTCCAGACAACGAAGCTATGCTGACACCAGAAGAAGAGAACTCAGTTTTGAAGTGGGAGATTATGTCTATTTGAAGGTGTCACCTATCAGAGGAACCAAGAGGTTCGGAGTCAAGGGCAAGCTAGCCCCTCGCTATATCGGCCCGTATCAGATTCAGGCAAGACATGGAGAAGTGGCTTATCAACTCAGCTTACCAGAGAATCTGTCAGCTGTGCACGATGTGTTCCATGTGTCTCAGTTAAAGAAATGCTTAAGAGTGCCAAAAGAGCAGTTGCCAGCAGAGGATCTTGAAGTTCAAGAAGATCTGACTTATATTGAGAAGCCAACTCAAATTCTGGAGACAACAGATCGGGTCACCCAGAGGAACACCATCAGAATGTGCAAAGTCAAATGGGGCCATCACTCAGAAGAAGAAGCAACATGGGAAAGAGAAGATGATTTAAAAGCCAAGTACCCTGAGCTCTTTTCTAGCCAGCCCTGAATCTCGAGGGTGAGATTCTTTTAAGGGGGATAAGTCTGTAACACCCTAATTTTGGGGGTATAAAATTTCTTTATAATTATCACCCAAAATCATGTGTTACTCTTCTTTTTCTCACTCTAGGTTTTCTCTCTCTAGATTCATTCTCTCTTTTTCCTTTTTGATTAGAGATAGCCTAAACTAGTGGAGGTTAATTATTTATTTTTGCCAAAACCTTATGAGTCATGACATGTTGCATCAAGCTGAGTTTAAAATATTCTTTGAAGTGTTGCACAAGTTTAAATTTATTTGTATTTGAAACCTAGTTTGAGTTTGGATTTGAAAAACCCTATAGAAAAAGAATGTAACACCCCTGGTGTTACTGCCACTAAAACTTGAGCATAACATTATGAGCATTAGCATATCATGTGTTTGTTACACTTTGAATGCATTCACTAGGCAAAAAAATTCAAACAAGTTGTACTGATGTGACATGTCATGGGTAAAACCCTAGGGTAGAACACTTAACCCTGAACTGGGCTTAAAAGAGTAAACAAAGTCCAAATAAGAGAAAACTTCAAAACTTATTAGTAATGATCATAAAATGTCACCATTAATGGACTTAGATAGCATCCAAACCCTAGAAGTGCCAGAAACCCTAAATAGACCCCTGGAAAACCCTGGACTGAAACCCTAGGGGGTTATATGCAAATGTTGCCCACTTTTGGACTTAAGTGCAAAAAATCATGGAAATAGGGTACCTTAAGTCAGATGGTTCCCATGTTTGAAGATTTACAAGTCAAAAGATGTGAATTGGACTTATTTACAAAAAGCACCACTTAAACCCTATTAAGTCTGAATTTCAGTGAATGAGGTCAACTTTGAAGCCCTATACCTTAAAATTCATAAGGAGTTTGCCCTAGGTCAACACATCAAACTTATAGAGCTATATAAGGAGAACAACTTCTATTAAGTAAGTAAGCCTTAAAGCTACATGAAAATAGGAGAAAAATAGACCTGAAGATGGTCTGTCAGTCGAGCACAACCCTGAAACCAGACTGACAGTAACCTAGGACCCGGTTTGAGGGCTATTTTGAGCATGATATAATGAGAATTGAAGCATGGTGACTATAGGGAAATTAAAGCCTGATTGTAGGAGAACAACCTTGCTAAAGGTGGATTAGCAAGTTGTCACATGGAAATTTGAGATCTGGGCTCTGCAAATAGCTCTGTTAGACAAATTAATGAAGCTTCTGATGGAACAGTGCACTGAAGGAGATCAGGTGCAGTGCACCTCGCCGCCGGTTAGCCATGCGCCCAGATCCACGTCGGCGTCATGATTCACGCCTGGTCGAGCACGGATAACGCTCCTCGATAAGAAATATCGCGCCGTAGATAACTTCCGGCCACTGTTCTCACCGGCCATTGTGTCTCGTCGTGGTTAATCGCACTAGCATCACCGGAGTTCGCCGTTATCCGGCCTGGCTGCGTGCCTCAAAGTCGTACCACGTCACAGTGAGTCATCGTAAGCCGCTCTATATCACTGGCTCGTCGCCGGTGAGTCTGCCACGGTGAAAGCCACTAATCGTATGCGCCAGTGTCCCTCCTCCTCTCCGGCCGCCGCGCGTCTCCGTCCAATTCACTAGCCGCCGCTCAAGCATGCTATAAATTGAGCACACCCTCGGCTCCATTTGGTAGTCAAGCACCTAATCCAGCAACTCGTGCCTCCGATTACCCACCAGAGCACGCCAATTTCGAAGTTCCCCAAAATCGGTTTCCGCCACCGTGAAAAAGCCCTCGCCGTGGCCAGCCTGTTCTAGGTCTGTTCGTGCTCCCTACTCTCCTGTTTCAGCATCCTTAGGTCCTCCTGATGCTCCTCGACCAGTTTGATTGAGCTAGACTGCCTTGGATCACCGGGAACACGTTTGTTCATCGGTTGTCTGCGCTGTCTCCGTGGACTGGACGATTTAGAGCTTCGCTTGTGAAATTGATTGAGGGGAAACACTTGTTAGGGCTTGAATTAGATCTCAACCATATTAGAGCACCGGTCATCACGTATCCTGGCTAGTGCAGGCTCGCCGGAGTCCCTGCTAAGCCGTCCACGGTCGTGGACTTTCCCTTGTGAAGAATTAGAACCTTGGGGGTCTCTGTGCAAATGTCAGCGAGACAGAGGAATAGTGGGAAGGGCTCTTTATAGATATTTCAAACCGTCAGGGTCCCCTGCGCAAAATGGACAGTGCGAGCGCACGCGGGCGCGCTTTTGCCTGTGTATGGGCCGTCACGGACTGAAATGAGCCCAATACTGTAGCACCTTTCTCTTTTTCTTTTTCTGCCAGAGCTAAAGAATTTCTAGAAAATTGTAGAAAAATGCTAAAAATACAAGACCAATTATACTAGGTTCCTAATTTTCCATAGTATTTAATAAAAATAGTTTCACAATTTTTAGTTCAAATAGGGAACTATGGGATACTTAAAATAGCCAAAATCCATACTTCTGGAATTTTAGAAAGTAATTAATAATTCCGAAAATCACCAAACTTTTTAGATAAGCTTTAAATGTTATTTAGAAGCCTTGGGTATTGTTTGGTATGATTTGGACCATGTTTGGTACCTAACACCCAAAACCCTAGTCCCCTGCCCTATGAACTTCACTATAGACTCCAAAAACCCTAGTTTCCTAGAGATTCGTGAAGGAAAGTTATATTCAAGACCTAAGATAATATAATTTTATTATCTTTGCATTTTCATAAGAACTACATGAGCATTCATGATTATATATGCTATATATAGAAAATGAGGAAGAGATATATGTTGAAGAAACAAGGACTACACCACCACCACCTGAAGAACCCCAGGGCGAGAACCACTTTTATTTTGACATCTGTGGAGCAGAGCCTGACTCACCTATCACACAAGGCAAGCCCTGGTGCATTTGCCACATCCTTGTTATTTTAAAATCTTTCTCACTTGCTTGATGCATTAGGTGATAGGAGTTGTGTGCTAAAGCAGTTGCTGCATTCCCTTCCTGGAGAATTTGATTACTTTTCCTTAATCACCTGTTTTACAAAAAGGATTTTCTTATGCTTAGCTTTGCCCTAGAAAAATAAAATGTTTTGTTTTGACAAAAGATGATGCTTCAAAGTGGGTGGGATGTTTTCAAAAATAAAACTTGATGATGGATCCATCATGGCCATGATGGGTTCAACATCGGAAAAGATGTACCTCTGCAAGGTACCAAACTTTGGGTTTGAAATGATAAAGCTGAGACTGGGTGGGTGACTTGCACGAGAAGAGAGTATCGGTGTAGTGTCTCCATCTAAGTCGATTAAGGACCTTCTCGATGTAGGCCTGCTGACCGAGGACCCTTTAATTGGTCACATGCCTCATCATGTGTAAGCTTTGCCTCGGGCAGACTAATACCAGAATAAGATAACACGCAATGGGAGTGGAGAGATGGCGAGAGTAGCGTGTACCCTCCGTGGCAAGAGGCTGGACGGTGGTGTATCTGTGCTCTCGGTTGGTGTGAACCTGATCTGGTCTTAATAACCCTGGTGGCGAGTTGACATATGCAAGTGTTAAGTGCTACATATGTCGTGTGATTGGAGATCCTCAGCTGAGTATTAATCGATTCAGATCGCCGTTACTTCTCGGACATGAAGACTTGGTCACTGACTTACACGTAGCAATCCAGTGAACAAGAAGGGTTGATAAGAAATTGGCTAATATAGGACAAGTGCTTGAACTAGGGTAGAAAGAACTCTAGAACTCAGGTAATGACTTAACTTGCTAATAAAACTGGACTTTTAAGGATCCACTATTAGTAAGCATTTCTGCAAATAAGAGTCTTTGACTATTGATAAGCCATACCTTGATTCCCCAAAAGGCTAGCATATCCTTGAGAGCTTTTATTTTGACGGGTAAGACTTGCGAAAGTACACTTCATACTTAGGGCTTTGTCCCATGTTGTTTTAGGTGAGGAAGCAGCAAATTTTTGTTGCTTTTGTTCCAAGGTGGTGCCGAAAGAAGAAAATCAAGACTGAAGCCACGGGAGGAGGTGTCCTCCGTTAAAAACTTTTGTTTAATGTTACTCGGGAGGGGTTTTTGCCTCCCATGTGTGTAATAATATTATTCTAGCACTCTTATATTTGCTCTGGTCTGTAATAATACTACTCTTTCTCTAGTTTAAAATAAAATAAAGTTATTGTAACTGCTTCCGCATACTCGTTCCTCCGATGTGTTGTAATATTTGCGTGACGGGTGATACGCTCTTGAGAAAAGAAAGGAATACAGATACCGAACTTAACAAGTGATCAGGTGCACCTATAGGGTTGTCTGAGGTCCGCTGGACAAGGACAGCTGTAGGTGGGTCTAATGACTTGGGAGGTTCCGTCATAGCTGGTATTGGAGCGAAGCCCATCTCTACAGATGTTATGAGATATTTTCAAAAAGAATTTTCAAAGACTTATCTAAGAAATTTCTTTCCTTCTTATCTAACTACCTTCTGAAGTGCTTATTTTAAAGACCAGAAAGTAGAGCGCAATGTATAGAAGGTTGTGAATCAACTAAGGTTGATTCTATAATTATGCATGCATCATGATAAAAACTATACTAATAAGATTTTCCCCCTTATGGAGACATGCCGTCGCGCACAAGGAAAACTGCGCGCAAGTCCACTGGATCGATTGGTGTGCCTTAGCACCAACTGGCTCCGAGACATGAAGATAGCAGTAGCGGCAGCAATGATCCCATTGGTGATCTTGAAGCTCAGGTAGAGCGGCTTCGATCGGAATTACGTCATAGAAACAATGTGTGGGTCGAGGATGGTCAACGAATAAATGAGTTAAGAACTGACATCCGACATCTGCAAGACCAACTTGCTGAACGAGATTTAGCACTCGATTGGGCTGTTAACTCACGTTCACTTGCTTGGGCCAAGGAGGCCAAAGCTCAAGCCCATGTGGAGGAGCTTAGCACAGCCATCAACAACTTGCAGGTGTACTGCAATACATTGCATGAAGAAGTTCATGAATTGTATTCGTGACTACACCCTGACGTACCTACCGAACCTGTTGGAATGGAAGACGGACCTTCTGGAGAAGCGGGAGAAGCACTTGGTGGGGAGTTGGACCTTTTCAGGCCCCCTCCTTCAATGAATCTGGCTGATGAATGGTCCCCTACACCCAACAATGAAGCCACCAAAAGTGATAAGAAACTAGAGTAGTATAGTTTAGATGTGATGATAATGTATGATAGGTAACGTTGTAGATTCGAGTCTGTATCATTACCCTTTAAGTAATGTAAAATGATGGTGTGCTTTGGCATATTATATTTTCCAAATGTTCTTTGCCTCAGATGCCATCCAGGACTCGTGGACAGGATGGTGCGGGAACCTCCCATGGAAGGGAGACTACTCCTAACCCGCCACCAATACCCCCAAACTTGGCTGAGGCTATCGCTGCCTTAGTCAATGCAACAGCTGACAACACCCACTTCCTTCATGAAATGGCGGGACATCAATATCAGCAGCAAGGCAGGCGAGCTTATCCGCAAGGACCCCGTGAAACTTCATATTTGGATTTCTCGGAAACACGTCCCCCACTATTCGTTAAGGCCGAAGATCCCCTCGAAGCTGACAAATGGATTCGGGTTATTGAGCAGAAGTTTGGGCTCCTCTGATGCATAGAGACTCAGAAGCCCTTGTTTGCGACGCAGCAGTTAAGAGGCCCTGCCAGCACCGGGTGGGGAAATTATGTGGCCATTCAGCCGGCCGGCCATCAAGTCACCTGGGACGAATTTAAATTGGCATTTCGGGAGCACTATATTCCGGAAGGAGTGCTCCATATGAAGCAAGAAGAATTTATGAAGCTCAAGCAAGGAGGAGATACTGTTATGCAGTATCTCAATAAATTCAATCATTTGTCCCAGTACGCCATTGACCAGGTCAACACTGACCTGAAAAAGAAGAACTGTTTTATGAGGGGCCTTAATGACCGGCTACAACGGAAGATGGCCACCTGCCACGACCTCTCCTACAGCAAGGCTGTCAGCACGGCGCTGGCAGTTGAAGCCAAGTATGCAGGCCCAAGCAAGACAAAGGGTTATGGAGGTGACAGGTCCAACCAGGGGCCTGAAAAGCGACAAAGGTTGGTGATCCGACCTTTTAATCCGAACTGTTCTTCACCATGTCCACCCTCCTACCCCTTCAAATAACCTGTTTTCATTCACCCCGCCACTGCCCCCACCTCAACAACTCAGCCAAGTGCCCCCGATACTCGTTTCCTCTCCCTCCCAAGCTCCTCAACAGGCTGCTTTAATTGTGGGAAGTCTGGACATTTTATCAAGGACTGCCCATATCCAAAGCAGAACAGATCCAATAATCAGCAGAGCTCTAGGAGCTCAAACCAAGGCAAGGGAAACACGGCAAGTAATACAGCGGGCAAGAATAAGAAGAAAACTGGGCGAATCTATTATACACAAGTGGCCACCACACCGAAAGGAGAGCCGGTCATGATGGGTACGTTTCTTATGGCCAATCACTCTGCAGTCATTCTCTTTGATTCTGGTGCTTCACATACATTCATAAGCAAGAAGTTTGTGGAAAAATATTGCATTCCATGCATTGAATCAAGGGAAGGGTTTATAATTCATTCGCCTGGGGGACAAATATTCAATAAAGAAGTAGCTTTCCATGTGCCCGTAACATTGGCTGAACGGGACTTTCCCACAAACATGATTGTTCTGAAAGGCCAAGATATAGATGTAATGTTGGGCATGAATTGGTTAGCCCAACACAAAGCTATCCTCAACACTGATCTGAGAACCATCAGGTTGAGCTATGGCCACGAAGTTCTTTTGTCCATCCCTATAGATATTTTGGCTAAACCATCTGGCAGAGTTTATGAAGCCATCATACCAGAGATCCAAGATATTCCAGTAGTATGTGAGTTCCTGTACGTCTTTTCGGAAGATCTGCCTGGATTACCTCCAGAGAGAGACGTGGAATTTACGATTGAATTGAAGCCTGGTACGGCTCCTATTTCTAGACGGTTGTACTGAATGCCTCCGAATGAATTGGTAGAGCTCAAGACACAATTACAAGATCTGCTAGAAAAGGGATTCATCCAACCAAGCTCGTCGCCATGGGGTTGCCCAGCCATCTTTGTCAAGAAGAAGGATCAAACGCTTCAGATGTGTGTGGATTACAGACCCCTTAATGAGGTCACAATCAAGAATAAGTACTCTCTTCCTCGGATTGATATCTTATTTGATCAGCTTACCGGAGCTCGGGTATTTTCCAAGATTGACCTCAGGTCGGGTTACCATCAGATCCGTATCCGACCCGAAGATATACCCAAGACCGTATTCACTACGCGGTATGGATTATTTGAATATCTGGTTATGTCTTTTGGATTAACGAATGCTCCTGCTCACTTCACATATCTGATGAACTCGATATTCATGCCCGAGTTGGATAAATTCATGGTGATCTTCATTGATGATATTTTGATATATTCCAAGAATGAAGAGGAGCATGCTCGACATTTGCGGATCGTATTAATGCGCTTAAGGGAGCATCAATTATATACTAAATTCAGAAAATGCGCGTTCTGGCTGGACGAGATCCAATTTTTGGGACACGTATTGTCTGTCCAGGGGATTGCGGTTGATCCCAGCAAAGTCAAGGATATTTTGGAATGGAAACCACCAACCACGGTACATCAAGTCCAAAGTTTCATTGGACTAGCTGGTTATTACCGCTGATTTATTCTAGATTTTTCCAAGCTTGTGAAGCCGATCACAAGTTTATTGAAGAACGATACTAAATTTAATTGGTCTTCAAGATGCAATGAAGCCTTCGAGCAACTGAAGGTGTTATTGACCACTGCTCCGGTATTAGCTCAACCGGACATTGAAAAGCCTTTTGATGTGTATTGTGACGCATCAGGCAGTGGTCTAGGCTGTGTTTTAATGCAAGAGGGCCGAGTGATAGCATACGCTTCAAGGCAGTTGCGCCGGCATGAAGAGCATTATCCAACTCATGACCTAGAATTGGCTACTGTGGTTCAGCCCTGAAAATATGGCGTCATTATCTGCTGGGGAATATCTGTCATATTTATACAGATCATAAAAGCTTAAAGTATATCTTTACCCAGTCAGAGCTGAATATGAGGCAGAGAAGATGGCTTGAGCTGATTAAAGATTATGAATTGGAAATTCACTATCACCTGGGCAAGGCTAATGTAGTGGCAGATGCATTAAGTCACAAGGCTTCCTGTCATTGTCTTACGATGAAGACTTCTGACATTACACTATGCCAAGAAATGGAAAAGTTGAACCTGAGAATGATTCAACATGGAACTTTGAATCACTTGAAGCTTGAGTCGGTTCTTCTGCAAAGAATAATTGATGCACAAAGAAATGATGAGGGTATGAAACACATTCATGAGAAAATGGAGACCGGTAAAGCCAACTGCTTCAGAAAAGACGATCAAGGCGTTGTATGGTTTAACAACCGCATAGTTGTGCCCAAGAATGATGAGGTCCGCCAGCAAATTTTAGATGAAGCGCATCTTAGTCGCTATTCTATTCATCTCGGAAGCACTAAGATGTATCATGATCTAAAGCAGTATTATTGGTGGATGAAGATGAAGATTGAAATTGCACGCTATGTGGCGAGATGCGACACTTGCAGACGTGTCAAGGCCATACATATGAAAACTGTTGGTCCATTCCAATCATTACCTATCCCAACTTGGAAATGGGAGGATATAAGCATGGACTTTATTGTGGGATTGCCTAGGACAGCAAAAGGATATGATTCTATTTGGGTTATAGTTGATCGACTTACCAAGATAGCCCATTTTCTACCAGTTAAGACAGGTCATCCAATTGATGTCTATGCCCAATTTTATGTTGCTCGTATTCTTAGTCTGCATGGGGTTCCTGATAGAGGACGAGGCCCGATCTTCCGTGAGGTACGATAACTTGATTGGGTGGAGATCTCGACGTTGATGATCCAAGGCTCCGAGCGAACGGCTCCTCGCAATCACTACACCACTGCTCCATTGGTTATCACCCGTGACACACGAGTGACCTCGCCACAAAGGCTTATCCCTGCAAGCGCAATCAAGAACACAAGCAAGAACAGGAAGAACGCAATCAAAACTGCATTGATCATGAGGTGGGGTCTCACAAACCGATGAACGGCAATACTGTTCGATGACTGATATGATCTAAGCAAAACCCAAACCCTAATGTGGTGGTGGCTGCTGGTAAAATAGAGGTTAGGGGCGTGCACAACCCCTGGTCGCACCCCTAATGGGCTCCAACACGATACACGGCCCAACAGCCCAACAAACGGTGTCGCAGCACCAAAATAGAATCTGAACGCTGACTTGTTTCGACGATTCCCGTTGACTCCGCATGAATTTTAAGGTGGTTCCAGTTGGGTTGGAAAGCTTATCTCCTTAGCTTTCCATCCATATAAAGCCCAACCTAATCGGAGTTTGGATGCATCCTGGGCGTTCATTTTAGTGCAGACTGGTCCTGGACTTCGAGGTGGAGACGTAGTTGAGTCGGACTTGACTTTCTCTTGTTGTGAACGTCCTACCTTCTCCTCCTTGACATGTTGGCCTCTCCCAAGTCCTTGTTGGTCCTCTCCAAGGTTCCTAATCATCAAAACATTCATGGCACCAAGCGTAAGCTCTAAAACACAATTGATTAGGTTAGAACGAACCTGGAGATTTAGCTGTCGTGCACGTGCTCGTGTTGTCGGTCCATGCATTATTTGTATGGGAGAGATGTCCTCATCATCCTCCCCCACATGAATTGGAGTCGTTCTCGACTCAGGCGGTGGCCAAGGGGTGGCCGAGCTACCGAGCTTATCTCCTTAGGATGTACAAGTCCTTTAGGCCCAAAAACAGGCGTCGTTAATTTCTGGCAGATTCTGGACGTCATCTTGTTATGACGATTCCCATCAGCTCCGTGTATATTTTGACGTGAAACCAGATGGGTTGGAAAGCTTATCTTCTTAGCTTTCCAACGATATCTAGAACGTCGAAAACGGAGTCCGTATGTGGTCTGGGCGTCCGTTTTCGTGAGGACCACTCCTGCAGTCCTAACCGGATTCGCGAATAAACTAGACTTCAACTCCCCTTGAGCTTGGGACTCTATGATTGATTGGGCCTTGACTATATAGTTGACATCCATGTATTCATCATTCTCCCCTTCTTGGTTTTGAGTCGTCCTCGACTCAAATTCGTTGGTGCCTGCAAAAGGTGCAAAAGGTGTTGATGTAGTGCTTAATGTCGTCCAACCTTGCTTCCCTTCTTGAAGTTGACCCTGTTGTTGTAAAACATACAAAGAAGGACAAGTGGAACTGGACGTGATATGGTTAGCTTTAACACAGCCTTCTAGTTGATCATTTTGTTTTATGACAAAAGGAGAATTCATATTTGAACAAATATATACTCGATGTACCATATATTCTCCTTTCCAATTATATCTTCCAATAAAATGATATGTATGTTTAGATAACCATAGTAAATTAGCACTTAAAGAAAGTTTCTCCTCTAAATTATTTAGATTACATAGAACATCAAATTCAATATAGCCCAAAGTATTTAAAAAAGATAACAATTTTAGCTCATCATGCACACTAGTTATATGATTGAATGTTCTAATTTTGGCACAATTAATAGGATCAGAAGCAACAACATCAAGTTTGTTCTTTAGTTGTGGCATAGAAATAATAGTATTATCATCACACAACTCTTCTTTATCATAAGGAACAACAAGACAATCTTCTTGTAACAAAGGCAACTCAGATTTATCTGAAGGCATGATATCGGTAGAATTACTTAAATTATTTTTATTATCATCCATAGAAACAAATTGTTGTCTCATTAGTGCTTTCACATCAGTCCAAGTTTGTGGTTTCTCATAGTCATGCAAATTATTCCACCAAACTAACGCATCATTCGTTAAAGTACTAGCCACAATTTTAATTTTTCGCCTATCACATATACGACGTCGTGCAAAAATCTTATCCATTGATATTTCCCATTCAGTATATTCATTTGCAATATTTGCATCAAAAGAAGAGAAAGATGGATATATAGAACCTGAGGGAGACGAATCATCATCAATGGTGTGGCTCTGAAAAGCTTTAGTCAATGCGCGCATCATCTCCTTCAATTCCAGATGAGAGACACACTCATCGTCGTTAAGCTTAGGTTCCTTCTCCTTGTCCGTTTGGTTCTTTGGTCCTGTCATTGTTAGCACAAAACAGAGACAAAAAGGCAACAAACAAAGTGAACCCTACAACTATCTC
Organism: Zea luxurians; assembly: GCA_029449295.1. Classification (NCBI taxonomy): domain Eukaryota; kingdom Viridiplantae; phylum Streptophyta; class Magnoliopsida; order Poales; family Poaceae; genus Zea; species Zea luxurians. Next base: position 19,414,846 of record JAOPSE010000027.1, on the reverse strand, counting down.
TCAGGGTGGTGGTGGTGGTGGAACACAAGTTATGAAGCGTCTTACCCCGCTCTTACAAGGTTCTTACTAGCACTGCAGGTGGCAAACGGTGACCGGTGTGACTGTCCAACGAGCGTGGGTGTGATTGCAAAGGAGTACCTGTTCTGCTCGAGAGAAAGGTGGAGCTTTGGGAAGGCTGACTAAATATATATATGTGGCACACAAGTCAGTAACAGATAGCAATGCTGAATAAGTGTCCAAAGTACTCGTCCTAGTTGCTGGCCTAGAGAATGTATTAGCACAGTTGGAGAAAGACACAAAGGAGGTGACAAGGATCTAGGAACAGCAAGGTAACAAGTTGGAATGAAAAACAATCACAGAGGTGCACAGATCAATGGTGTTCCTGCTTATGTGCACTCTTTTTCTCTTTTTTTTCTCTGATTTTTTTTTCTTCTTCTTTTTTTTCTTTGTTTTGTGCGGCTTTTTTGTTTTGCACTTGCCTTTTTATATTCCCTTTTTTTACAAGAGTGCCGCAAAAACAAGATATAACACAAGACTATCAAAAAAATTCTCGTCTGTCTATCATAGATTTTCTGCTCTAACTTCAACAGACTGTTTGACAAATTTAGAGACCCGAAACTCAAAAACTCAAAACACAAAAGTTGTAGGTCTTCCTTTTCTCTTTCTTTTGGATATATGGATCGCCTATTTTGGATAAAATAAGTGGGAGATATTAACCCCGAAATACAGACTGGTCCGAAATTTCAGGATCACAAATAGATTTACTTCTAAGATAGATAACTCCTCGATAATGATATTTTATGGAAATCTCGTAAATATAAAAGTTGTAGATAATTTTCTAAGCTTTCCAGAAAGTACAAGAACACTAAATTCCGAGTTCGTATGCGAGAGTTATGATCAAAATACCGAACTAGATAGAAACTAATCTGATAAGGACGTGATGATGAGATAAAATAGGATCGGTTAGGATCGGTTTTGTAGATGGGATCTGTTTTGGAGGTCGATTTTGTAGGATGGAAAGGATCAAACTGAACCAAAACAAATCTAAACCAGCAACCAAACTCAACCTAGGACACAAACTCAGAACTGCGGACTCCAAAACTGAATTGTGCAAAGGCTAAGGCGATGGTTTTAGGTCAGGATAAACAGATCGTAATTTTTTTTTTGGCTTTTTTGTGGGTTATAGGACGAACAAAATAAATCTAATGGTAGGATTGTACCTCACAGGCAACCTGGAATCTTGATACCACTTGATAGAGGACGAGGCCTAATCTTCCGTGAGGTACGATAACTTGATTGGGTGGAGATCTCGACGTTGATGATCCAAGGCTCCGAGCGAACGGCTCCTCGCAATCACTACACCATTGCTCCGTTGGTTATCACCCGTGACACACGAGTGACCTCGCCACAAAGGCTTATCCCTGCAAGCGCAATCAAGAACACAAGCAAGAACAGGAAGAACGCAATCAAAACTGCATTGATCACGAGGTGGGGTCTCACAAACCGATGAACGGTGATACTGTTCGATGACAGATATGATCTAAGCAAAACCCAAACCCTAATATGGTGGTGGCTGCTGGTAAAATAGAGGTTAGGGGCATGCACAACCCCTGGTCGCACCCCTAATGGGCTCCAACACGATACACGGCCCAACAGCCCAACAAACAGTGTCGCAGCACCAAAACAGAATCTGAACGCTGACTTGTTTCGACGATTCCCGTTGACTCCGGATGAATTTTAAGGTGGTTCCAGTTGGGTTGGAAAGCTTATCTCCTTAGCTTTCCATCCATATAAAGCCCAATCTAATCGGAGTTCGGATGCATCCTGGGCGTTCATTTTAGTGCAGACTGGTCCTGGACTTCGAGGTGGAGACGTAGTTGAGTCGGACTTGGCTTTCTCTTGTTGTGAACGTCCTAGCTTCTCCTCCTTGACATGTTGGCCTCTCCCAAGTCCTTGTTGGTCCTCTCCAAGGTTCCTAATCATCAAAACATTCATGGCACCAAGCGTAAGCTCTAAAACACAATTGATTAGGTTAGAACGAACCTGGAGATTTAGCTGTCGTGCACGTGCTCGTGTTGTCGGTCCATGCATTATTTGTATGGGAGAGATGTCCTCATCAGTTCCCAAGACCATAGTGTTGGATCGTGGGCCACAATTTGTAGCCAAGTTTTGGGAAGCACTGCATAAATCCCTGGGTACCAAGTTGCTTCACAGTTCAGCCTACCATCCCCAAACCAGTGGGCGGACTGAGAGAGTAAACCAAATACTTCAAGATATGTTGCGAGCGTGTGTTCTAGAATTCCCACAGAAATGGGATGACTGTTTACCCTTAGCAGAGTTTTCACAATAACAGCTATCAAGAAAGCATCAAAATGGCACCCTTTGAAGCTTTGTATGGACGGCGATGCCGTTCTTTGTTAAACTGGTCTGAACCAGGTGAAAGATGTTTCTTCAGGCCTGATATGGTAAAGGAAACCGAAGAGAAAGTTCGACGAATAATACATAATTTGAAAGAAGCCCAAGCTCGACAGAAGAGTTACGCAGACAAACGACGTAAGCCCTTGTACTTTCAAGTTGAAGATTATGTCTACCTGAAAGTCTCACCAATGAAGGGTGTATCATGTTTCGGAGTAAAAGGGAAGCTTGCACCATGATACATTGGTCCTTTTCCTATCCTTGAAAGATATGGACCAGTGGCATACCGACTCCAGTTACCCGAAACATTGTCTGATGTGCACGATGTGTTCCACGTATCTCAATTGAAGAAGTGTCTTCGAGTTCCAGATCGAACTATTGAAGTGACAGATGTTGCCTTAGAACCAGACTTGACATATGCAGAACATCCTATTCGAGTCTTGGATCAAAAGGACAGGATTACCCAAAGGAGAACTCTCAAGTTTTATAAGATACAATGGAACCAACACACAGAAGACGAAGCTACTTGGGAAACTCAAGACTTTTTAGAAAAGAATTTCCCAGGCTTTCTAGCTTCATGTAAATAGTGAGATATGTACACTTGTTGTAATAAAGGAATGAACCCCATACCACCCCTATCTTGTACAAGAAATAAAGAAATAAAAATGTGAAGCATTTCCTTTTCCATTACTTGCCCTAAGACTTTTTAATCTCGGAACGAGATTCTTTTATGGGGGGAAGGATGAACACCCCTGGTGTTACTGCCACTAAAACTTGAGCATAACATCATGAGCATTAGCATATCATGTGTTTGTTACACTTAGAATGCATTCACCAGGCAAAAATTTTCAAACAAGTTGTACTGATGTGACATGTCATGGGTAAAACCCTAGGGTAGAACACTTAACCCTAAACTGGGCTTAAAAGAGTAAACAAAGTCCAAATAAGAGAAAACGTCAAAACTTATTAGTAATGATCATAAAATGTCACCATTAATGGACTTAGATGGCATCCAAACCCTAGAAGTGCCAAAAACCCTAAATAGACCCCTGGAAAACACTGGACTGAAACCCTAGGGGGTTATATGCAAATGTTGCCCACTTTTGGACTTAAGTGCAAAAATCATGGAAATAGGGTACCTCAAGTCATATGCTTCCCATGTTTGAAGATTTACAAGTCAAAAGATGTGAATTGGACTTATTTGCAAAAAGCACCACTTAAACCCTATTGAGTTAAGTCTGAATTTCAGTGAATGAGGTGAACTTTGAAGCCCTGTACCTTCAAATTCATAAGAAGTTTGCCCTAGGTCAACACATCAAACTTATAGAGCTATATAAGGAGAACAACTTCTATTTAGTAAGTAAGCCTTAAAGCTACATGAAAATAGGAGAAAAACAGACCTGAAGATGGTCTGTCAGTCGAGCACAACCCTGAAACTAGACTGACAGTAACCTAGGACCCGGTTTGAGGGCTATTTTGAGCATGATCTAATGAGAATTGAAGCATGGTGACTATAGGGAAATTAAAGCCTGATTATAGGAGAACAACCTTGCTAAAGGTGGATTAGCAAGTTGTCACATGGAAATTTGAGATCTGGGCTCTACAAATAGCTCTGTCAGACAAATTAATGAAGCTTCTAATGGTACAGTGCACTGAAGGAGATCAGGTGCAGTGCACCTCGCCACCGGTTAGCCATGCGCCTAGATCCATGCCGGCGTCACGATTCACGCCCAGTCGAGCACGGATAACGCTCCTCGGTAAGAAATATCACGCCGTAGATAAGTTCCAGCCACTGTTCTCACCGGCCGTCGTGTCCCGCCGCGGTTAATCGCGTTGGCATCACTGGAGTTCGCCGTTATCCGGCCCAGATGCATGCTTCAAAGTCGTACCACGTCGCAGTGAGTCACCCTAAGCCACTCTATATCACTGGCTCATCGCCGGTGAGTCTGCCACGGTGAAAGCCACTAATCGTATGCGCCAGTGTCCCTCCTCCTCTCCGGCCGCCGCGCGTCTCCGTCCAATTCACTAGTCGTCGCTCAAGCATGCTATAAATTGAGCACACCCTCGGCTCCTTAGTCAAGCACCTAATCCAGCAACTCATGCCTCCGATTACCCACCAGAGCACGCCAATTTTGAAGTTCCCCCAAATCGGTTTCCGCCACCATGAAAAAGCCCTCGTTGTGGCTAGCCTGTTCCAGGTCTGTTCGTGCTCCCTGCTCTCCTGTTTCAGCATCATTAGGTCCTCCTGATGCTCCTTGACCAGTTCGAGGAGCTAGACTACCCTAGATCACCGGGAACATGTTTGTTCATCGGTTGTCTGCGCTGTCTCCGTGGACTAGACGATTTAGAGCTCCGCTGGTGAAATTGATTGAGGGGAAACACTTGTTAGGGCTTGAATTAGATCTCAACCGAATTAGAGCACCGGTCATCGCGTATCCTGGCTAGTGCAGGCTCGCTGGAGTCCCTGCTCCGCCGTCCACGGTCGTGGACTTTCCCTTGTGAAGAATTAGAACCTTGGGGTCTCTATGCAAATGTCAGCGAGATAGAGGAATAGTGGGAAGGGCTCTTTATAGATATTTCAAACCGTCAGGGTCCCCTACGCAAAATGGACAGTGCGGGCGCGCGCGGGCGCGCTTGCGCCTGTGTATGGGCCGTCGTGGACTGAAATGAGCCCAATACTGTAGCACCTTTCTCTTTTTCTTTTTCTACCAGAGCTAAAGAATTTCTAGAAAATTGTAGAAAATGCTAAAAATACAAGACCAATTATGCTAGGTTCCTAATTTTCCATAGTATTTAATAAAAATAGTTTCACGATTTTTAGTTCAAATAGGGAACTATGGGATACTTAAAATAGCCAAAATCCATACTTCTGGAATTTTAGAAAGTAATTAATAATTCCAAAAATCACCAAACTTTTTAGATAAGCTTTAAATGTTATTTAGAAGCCTTGGGTAATGTTTGGTATGATTTGGACCATGTTTGGTACCTAACACCCAAAACCCTAGTCCCCTGCCCTATGAACTTCACTATAGACTCCAAAAACCCTAGTTTCCCAGAGATCCGTGAAGGAAAGTTATATTCAAGACCTAAGATAATATAATTTTATTATCTTTGCATTTTCATAAGAACTACACGAGCATTCATGATTATATATGCTATATATAGAAAATGAGGAAGAGATATATGTTGAAGAAACAAGGACTACACCACCACCACCTGAAGAACCCCAGGGCGAGAACTACTTTTATTTTGACATCTGTGGAGCAGAGCCTGACTCACCTATCACACAAGGCAAGCCCCGGTGCATTTGCCACCTCCTTGTTATTTTAAAATCTTTCTCACTTGCTTGATGCATTAGGTGATAGGAGTTGTGTGCTAAAGCAGTTGTTGCATTCCCTTCCTGGAGAATTTGATTACTTTTCCTTAATCACCTGTTTTTCAAAAAGGATTTTCTTATGCTTAGCTTTGCCCTAGAAAAATAAAATGTTTTGTTTTGACAATAGATGATGCTTCAAAGTGGGTGGGATGTTTTCAAAAATAAAACTTGATGATGGATCCATCATGGCCATGATGGGTTCAACATCGGAAAAGATGTACCTCTGCTAGGTACCAAACTTTGGGTTTGAAATGATAAAGCTGAGACCGGGCGGGTGACTTGCACGAGAAGAGAGTCTCGATGTAGTGTCTCCGTCTGAGTCGATTAAGGACCTTCTCGATGTAGGCCTGCTGATCGAGGACTTTTAACTGGTCACGTGCCTCATCATAGGTAAGCTTTGCCTCGGGCAGACTAAAACCAGAATAAGATAACATGCAATGGGAGTGGAGAGATGGCGAGAGTAGTGTGTACCCTCCATGGCTAGAGGCTGGACGGTGGTGTATCTGTGCTCTCGGTTGGTGTGAACCTGATCTGGTCTTAAGAACCCCGGTGGCGAGTTGACATATGCAAGGGTTAAGTGCTACATATGTCGTGTGATTGGAGATCCTCAGCTATGTATTAATCGATTCGGATCGCCGTTACTTCTCGGACATGAAGACTTGGTCACTGACTTACACGTAGCAATTCAATGAACAAGAAGGGTTGATAAGAAATTGGCTAGTATAGGACAACTGCTTGAACTAGGGTAGAAAGAACTCTAGAACTCAGGTAATGACTTAACTTGCTAATAAAACTGGACTTTTAAGGATCCACTGTTAGTAAGCATTTCTGCAAACAAGAGTCTTTGACTATTGATAAGCCATACCTTGATTCCCCAAAAGGCTAGCATATTCTTGGGAGTCTTTTATTTTGACGAGTAAGAGTTGCGAAAGTACACTTCGTACTTAGGGCTTTGTCCTATGTTGTTTTAGGTGAGGAAGCAGCAAATTTTTGTTGCTTTTGTTCCAAGGTGGTGCCGAAAGAAGAAAATCAAGAGTGAAGCCGCGGGAGGAGGTGTCCTCCGTAAAAAACTTTTGTTTAATGTTACTCGGGAGGGGTTTTTGCCTCCCATGTGTGTAATAATATTACTCTAGCACTCTTATATTTGCTCTGGTCTATAATAATACAACTCTTTCTCTACTTTAAAATAAAATAAAGTTATTGTAACTGCTTCCGCATACTCGTTCCTCCAATGTGTTGTAATATCTGCATGACGGGTGATACGCTCTTGGGAAAAGAAAGGAATATAGATACCGAACTTAACAAGTAATCTGGTGCACCTACAGGGTTGTCTGAGGTTCGTTGGACAAGGACAGCTGTAGATGGGCCTAATGACTTGGGAGGTTCTGTCACAAAGAAATGGAAAAGGAATTAGAAAATTCAGAGAAAAAGAAAAAGAGAAAGCAGCCCAAACCAGCCCAGTCGGCCTAGCCAGGCCGCGCTCCCGTGCCGTATGACAGGCGGACCTCGCTTGTCAGCGGCAATTCTCCCTCACGCGTGCCCTCCCTCGCTCGCTCGCTGCCCAGTGGGACCAGCCTGTCGGTGCCAGTTTTCTTCCCCGCGCGCTCCGTCTCTCTCTCTGTCTCGCAGGCCCAGTCCGCCAGTCGCTGAGCCGTTGCCCCGCACGCCCCTTTCTCCTCTCTCTGCGCCATGGACCCTACCTGTCAGTTCCGCCCCCTCCAAGCTCGCCGTGGACCAGCACGTGCGCACTCACGCACGTCGCCGGATTTCTCGGCCACGACGCCTGCCCACGCGCCTAGCTCCCTTCTTAGAGCCCCGCCAGTGCCCCGCGCACACCCCTCACCTCATTTCACGCAGCTTTGCCCTCTCTCGCGCTCTACCCACGCCGCCAGCCACCGCCGGAGACCCGCGCCCGCATTCCCGGCCATCCAGCTCGCCGGAGACCACTCCAAGCCTCCCCGAGCTCCGCCCTAAGGTGAGACACCTGTCCCCGTGCCCAATTTCCCTTATTATGCCCTATGCTCAGCCAATTTTGCCTTCGCCGGTGCTCGGCCGCGGCAGTACGCCGTGCTCACGCGGTGGTCGACCGATTTAGCCCGGTCTAGTTCCCCAGAGTAGGTCCCTGTGTCACCCCTACCTCTGCTGAAGCTAGCCTAGGCCTTAGCGCGCCTTAAGTCCCCTCCCCGTGGCCGGAATGGCTCACCGAAGTTACTCCGGCCCGCCCGAGACCTTCTCACCGTCGTTCTCCCTTCTCTGCTCGTGGATTCATGGCCTCTTCCCTGCCATTGAGTTCACCGTGGTGCCCTCTCCCTCTTTGCCCAACTCCAGCAACCCTGGAGCCACCCTAGCTTGCGCCAGCCTCAACTCCAGCGACCTCACCGCCGCGGAGAGGAGCGGTGCCGCCCGCAGCCGTCTGTTTCCCCCTAGTCTGATCCCCTCCTTCCGATTCAGATCGAACGGCTCGGACCACGGATAGTCGTCCGTTTCCCCCTGGTCTGATCCCCTCCATCCGATTTAGATCAAACGGTTTGGACCACGGATAATGCTTCAAACACCCGTGCCCTAACGCCCTGGCCCGCCTGTCAGCGCCCAAGTCCTCTAGCGCTGGGCCCGCTCGGTCAGTGCGCCCTCCCCCTCTGACGCTGACGCCCCTGGCCCCGCTTGTCGGCCGTGCCTGCGCACGTGCGCCCGCGCAATCTAATCTCAACCATCGGTTTCTGATCCAACGGTTGAGGGAGCCCGATACCCCTTCGCGTGGCTGTTTTGCTTAAGAAACCCCCTGGTTTTAGGAAATCAACCCGCTATCCTCTGTTTTAGAGCATAGGTCCCTGGTTTGTTTTAATTAGACCCCTGGACTTTTATTTAATCACAGATTTAACCCTAATTTCATATTTCAAACTTCAAAACTTGTTTATTTCATATCTTTTTCATATGAAGTCCAAATTTAGTGGTTCAAATTGCAAAATGTTCACCAAATTATTCTCTGTTCAAATAAAATATGATCAACTGTATTTTGTACACTTTAATTTTTATACTTAGAATATAGAATTAAAGTATATGTTGATTTATTTATTTAATGAAATAAATAAAAGGAGAACCCTAGGAATAAAGTATATTCAATCTTGTGAGATTAGTGTTATGCATTACTTGGATTTATTTTTGGCTTAACCTCTAGGCCTTAATTACATAAATAGAATTAGGAATGTAATTATGGATAATACTTAAAAGATAATCAAATTTCTAAATGAGAGTAGTTTATCTTATAATTCTAGCTTTCGTTTGTTTTAATCATTACTTAACCTTTTTGAGCTATGTTCCAAACATTTAGAGAGTAATCAATTCCCCAATTAGGATTAGTCCATTTTTATAACTTGACCTCATTCCTCTGTACTTAATACTGTACCTTCTTGAGTTGTGTGCCAATATTTGTACATGTGTGATGTGATGTTCATTTTTACCTTCCAAATGTATTGAATGTATGCTCGCTTTACTTAGACAACGAGCAGCTCGTGGTTCCTGAGTGTGTTGCCGAAGATCCCTCTGAGAAACAACCTAGTGAAGGCAAGTGTCCTCAGATCTATCATGTCCTACTTTACTTTATAATTCACTGTCCCGTATTACTTTATTGAATCCTAAGGATTTACTAGTTTGTATTTCCCTTACCCTTGTTTACCTTTTTGGGTTAATCATGGTTAGCTTATGCTATTGCTTAAACTTAATCAATGAACATGATGTGATCTTTTATGATACGATGATGTTATCTCGATGGGGTCCTTGTGATTACTTTAGGGGGCTCAGGCTCTTTCCACTACTACAGATCATGCTATATGAGACGGTTAATTTTCAGTTATTAAGACACTTATGAAGTGTCCAATTTTGATGGAGTCGCAAAAGATGTCCCACATTTAAGATGGTTATAAACCGTCTTAAAAGATATTATATAAGACAGTTTTTAATTTATAACCGTCTGAAAAAGGTATTTGTTTAAGTCATTTTGTCCGATAAACCGTCTGAAAAAGGTATTTGTTTAAGTCATTTTGTCCGATAAACCGTCTTGAACTAGGTTTTTTTAAGACACTGTTTATAAAGAACCGTAGAGAATACAAACATTAAAAGTCATAAAGTATTTATCAAACCGTCTCGAACATCCTACAATAATAGACGATTACAATAGGAAAACCATCTTATTTAGGTGACCAATAATGGACGTTTTAGAAATTGTCTTATTTAAGAGACTGATATTAGACATTTTGGTGACCGTCTTATTAAGATTTAAACGAAATGACTTACACGGCAGTACATTCTCCAATTTATAATCATTTGTCAGACATCACGTTATAATAATTTGAAAGAGAAATATACATACACATATATTGAACAACATTATAATTAATATAATATAAATAAGTATCATTCAATATATCATAAATAAGCATTGTCAAGCAAGACATACATAAGTGTACTCTAAATCTAAACTAAAATACAACTGTTTGCATTAATGTTAAGCCTAACTTTATATGAATTCAAGTCTCCACACTTTTGCGACCACCAAATTTGAATTCCATTCTATGTTTTCCTGTACAACAAATAGGAGAAAACTAGACATAGCATGCAAAAAACTCCAAGCAGCACGTCGATGACCTCGAAGATGCCCTTGTGCTTCTCCCAGTTCTTAATCACTCCTACACGCCCGGTGTTCCTCCCGCCGGTCACCATGACCACGTTATCGACGTCAAACTAAACAGACCTCCCGTTGCAGAGCTTGAACTGCACACAAACCAATAGAAAAGCAGTGAGCATTTCACAGACGTACTATGAAAGGGCAAGGGAATTTCCAGTGATGTAACTGTATAGATAGACAGAGCAACATCTATTAATAGTCCTAACGATTGTAGCACATGACATTTTGAATGCAAGACTTTCATGCACACAACATATATGGACTGTATAGCAAGGATAAGGTACACAGATCTACTAATGAAAAACAGCAACCTCACACAGCTACCAAGATCATCATGCTCAACTAGAACAATGAGAGATGATGTGTAAGAGAATTGAGCTAACCTTGGCATCCTCATCCCTGATTGGGTGAAGATGGAAGCAGCCTGTAGTTCTTGTTTGTCTTAGGGATGGAAATGACATCTGCCAAAAAAATGACACCACAAATCAGCAACCAAAATAGGTGTATAGGTATCTTTATGCATTAATAGAGATATAGGCATACCCATGAACCCAGCAGGGTAGGTCTTGTCAGTCCTGACCTTGCCATCAACAAGTACACGGCGTTGCAAATTCATGTATGGTATGAGCTGAATATATAACATCAAATATGAAAAATCTAAAACAGACATACATGTCCAATCATCTACAGTATTAATCATTCATGCACAAGCTGCTTGTTCCAGTAATGCTCTTTCGCGCACAAGTTGCTTGTTCCAGTTCATGCATATTATTTGATGGACGGACGCAGGCAGCAGCAGTGCCAACTCACCAGCAATCAACATGCCACGATGGCAACTGGGCAGGGCACGCAGGAGCAGAGCAGCAGCTAGCAGCTCTAGCTAGGGTGGTAAACCGGGCCTAGACAAGCAGGTGCCAAGTGGTAAGTAGTTAAGTGCATAGTCATCGTGTAATAAAGAGATCAGCTCCTGTTGCCAACAATGTTATATACTAGTAAAGTGCGCGCGCCATGCGCGCGTGGATTATAACAATGGGTGTGTGCTAAGTATATGATATAGTTTGGGGATATAGGCTATAAATATACTAAGAATATAGAAAGTAAATGTAACAAAATATGCCCCACTATGTACCAAATTGCATGGAACAATGGTTCATGCTAGTAGATAACACAGGGACCACATGCTGTTATATTTTTTTGAAGTGTCTTGCAGAAGCCAGATATAAAATAATTGAAATGTAATTTAAAGGGAAGATTGACTTGTATCTGGTCCTTTAACATAACAGCCAGAGAGAAAAAAGGAGCATATGAGAAGGTAGCACTCAAATGAGTTCTAACAGCAATAACCAATTCGGAATTCATTTTAAAAAAAAACCTGTACATGCACCACAACAATTAGGAAATAGGGATATAAGGATGGTACTCAGTAGCAGCAACTGTGGCATTCCAGATGGAGTTTTCTGCAAGAAAAATGCAGTGAAGTTCAAAACTACATTGCGAGGCATCATGTTCATGTAATTCTGCTAGACAAATAATGGGATCATACATGGAAAAAAGGGTTGTTTACTTGTTTCTCTCCCAAATGATTGTCACAGTGACGGAACAGATCTATAAGAAGATTTCCCCCTTGCCTGTGCATTGTCGAGAACATGAGTATTTACATGAACACTAGTTCCATTAGCAATCCTTTCAGATACATTAGACTGTACCCTTACCCTCTTGGGACATTGGTAATGCACTTCAGTTGCATGCATTTACATGTGAACCTACAAGAGGAAACAGATAGCATTAGCCATCTGGTGTTTGTAACTTTTGTCATTAAAAATACTCAAGTTACTCAGCTGACCTTCATGAAAAACAAGCGCTCAAATCTAACCAGAACTTTGAAGTGAAAACTGAGTAAGACCAAACTTACCACATCGCACATGTTAATCATTAGATTTGTCATTGAATCACCTTTACCAAGTTCTTGGTGACTTCCATGTGCAATTAGCAATCCTTTCCCTAATTCAGGTTGTAAGGCATCTGGTATTGTTTTCTCTTTCCTTTTCCAAAATTATCCTGAATATTTGTGAACAAATATGACCCCGACGATGAAGAAAACAGAGACAACCTACAAAACATATGACAAAGCTCAAAACATTTGTGACCTTGTCCGATGTTACCTTCCTAAATCTCCAAAACCAGTAGCATCATAATCTTCACAACCCGTAAGCCTACCCATTTTGGAGTAAGAATCGGCTTGCAAGCTGGCAACTCCTGCTGTATGAACTTGGAATCTGTACACAAGAATTTCAGAGTAAGAATAGGTTTGCAATCCGCGAATGCAAGTCACATCACAGTCTTAGCATTTGTCAAGCAGGTGATCACAATTTCTGACCTCATAATGTCATTGGAACCCAGTGTCCAAAGTCCAAACACATGTACTGTAAACAATACCACCATTCCACAACTAGTTTGACGATTTTCATCTTTACTGAACTAGCTACACCACTAAGAAACTTATACTGTTGTGTATCAACTAGACTGACATGTTTCCTTCTGTACTTAATATGACAGGATATCACTAACGAAATAATACCATCATATAACACCTGGATTGATGGTTTCTCTTCTATATAATTCTTGATGCATCAACAGTAGTGCCTCTTGAGAAAACATACCTTATTCCCAATCACTGCTCCGTCTGGGATTTCTAGCTTGACGCCAGGTTTTGCAGTGATGGTCACTTTGCCCTAAAGTTACAGAGAAGAAGTGTCATTACTCCATGACTTAAGCATTGTAAGATACGTGTCTTCATAAAGGAGTCATAACAAACAACATGGGAAAAGAAGCTGCAAATTGTTCCCATTAAGTTTCTCCATCTTTTTAGCATGATACATGCGGTCTTCGAATAAATACATGAAACTTGTCTGAACTTAGGAAGTTGTTTTGCAACTTAGGAATGTTATAGCTGTTCTGTAACTTAGGAAGATGTACCTTCAGTACAATTCCAGAACCGAACCAAACATCACCGGAAACCTTCAAGCTGACAAGCTCAACAATGCTAGGTATGGACTTGAAGCGACCAAGGAAGCTCCCAACCTGCCAATATGTGAAGAAACACGATCATCCTAACCGCGTTTGGACCTCACAAGTTAATGTTTGAACCTCTTTTTTAATGAAAATATAAATGCTAGAATCTGACCTTCTTGAACTCAGGACCAAGTTCAATTGAGGGATTTGATGGATTTGTTCTAGCTGAATTACGTGTAACGAAGCCATCAACCAAGGTATATAGATCAGACCGCAAAGCAAAAATAGAAGTTTTCATTTAGACGCATAGAGAGCACATCACATACTCAATTTTATTCAGCATAGCATACAAACCTGTACTAGCTGCAAATCGGATGTCGCCTTAACTGGTAGGAAGCGGGACCTTGGAACGTTGATACCTATGGCATGGTCAAAGAACTGGTCCAATAATGGTTGACATATTCAGATCTAAATGACGATGATGACAGCAGCGGCGCGGTAAGACAGACTAAAGTCTAGAGCAAGCATTAAGAAAGAAAAGAACAACCATATGCAACTATAAGACTTTATTAATTAAGACAAGAACTAACCAAATCTAGGTATCCAATATCCACACAAAAGAAAACTCCAAACAGTCATTTAAATACTTGCTGATTTGGACAGCAGAACAACAACTATTTGTTTAGTTCATAACTCACAAAATAGGTATCTAAAAATAGTAAACTAGGACTTTCTGGAAAGCTTAGAAAGTCATCTATAACTCTTATATTATGATCACAACCTGATTCGACAGTTTAAAAGGCCAAACAGTGCTAAACTTTAATTCTGTCCAGATTTGGACAGAATTCGGCTCTTTATTTCAAAAATTTATAACTGGAGTTTCAGAAATCCAAATCAGGTGATCCTAGAATTTTTAGAATGCTAATATAATTGTCTACAATTCATTTATAAACATCTCAAGGTGATTCAATGTATATAAAGGTCAGAAAACATGAGAAAAACTCTGCTGTCCAAATTGGGACAGATTCAGAGATCCTAACTCAAACAGTTGTAACTTAATTTATAGATCACCAAAAAGGGTGATCCAAAATTTGTTGGAAAGCTTAAGGAAAGTACTACAATTCTCCTATAATTTCTAATAACTTATTCTCATTTTAACTTAGCCAAACAATCCAATTTTCGAAACCTGTACAGAATTTGGACAGATTCTGAAACTGGACTTGGAAAAATCATAACTCCTAAACTACTAAACCTATGATCTTGAAATTTTTACACAAGTAAGATAAAGAAGTTATCTACAACTTTCCTATATAAAATTGCTACAGAAAACATGGTTTACTTCATTGAACTAGCTGCATAACTAAAACTGGTCATGCAGTCTCAAACAGCAAGCAGTAGATTTTATTCAAGTTCTATACTCTTTTAAGATCAAGCATTCATCGAAAGACAAATAACTTTAGATTCTTCATTACGAGACACTTAGAACAAATATAAGGATAGAAGCAATCTGCTAACTTTCTAAATCATTTTGTTGGATACTAGAATTACACAATACTAAGGAAATCATCTCACTGATCATTCTAGCAAGTAGAGCACCATCAAAACATTACACGATTCCACTCGACTATAACTTAGAAGTAAAGACTTAAAGTACTTAACACACCTTCTATTAAGTAGATTTCAGATTTCAAACAGAAGACCTATCGATGTTACTAGATTTCAATTACTCGGAGAAAAATAGTAACCTCCAACTATGGCATTAGCCAGCCACTAATATGGATTGGGTGACTCCTAAAGCAACTCATTGACTTCAACACATCAACACAATCAGCACAACACACTGATAGGACCTGTCGGATAATCGATAAAAATTCTAAACTCATCCTACGCAATATTTTAGTTCACCAAAATCACAACATTGAACCTATAAAACCATACTTGGTAACCATGAGAGCATCACCGACACAAACATCTAATCATCCATTCATCAAATTAATTTTGCAAGGACAGTGACCGGGCTCACCATGTCATAAACCAAATCGATATGTGTAAGGGCGATGACGATTTTCGGTTTAAGCTTTTTGCCAAACACCTAGAGCGCGCCGAATGGACTTTCTTCTTCCACGATAAACCTAGGGTTTCACTCCACATATTGTACACGCATAAACATACATAATCATAATATGGGAAGGATGACAATATAACATCGGCTCTCACCGGCAGCAAGACGAGGGAGATCGACGCTGGGGTTAGAGGGCTGAAACCAGGGGGACAGCGATAGACTCCGGGATCGAGAGGGCAGCATCGAGCAGTAGCTGGAGGGGCATCAGCCATCAGCAGAGAAACGGCTGGGCGAGCTCGGCTAGGGAAGAAGACCAGGCGCCATGGAAGGGGATTCTGCAGGGGGAAGCTCTACCATGGAGATCCAGGGCGGCCATGGGAGGGGTAGGGACGACTTCTGAGTGGGGAGAGATGGAGGGAGCAGCTGGGGAGGGAGGAGATGGCTGGGCGAGCAGGGAGGGCGCGGCATGGGAGAGGGCACCGGCCAGGGAGCGTCCATGGATCAAGAGGTGGAAGGCAAAAGGTGTGGGGAGGAGGTAACGTGAAGAAACAAAGCTCCTGGTGAGCGGCGTGAAGATAGGGAGGTGAAAGGATAAGGAAGCATTCTGGATTTTTTTACACAAGTGACACAGATATACACGATTATGAGATTAAGGTTAAAAAGAGACATAAACAAGTTGGACCAAAATAATTTTGAGTACATAATTTTGACATGATTTTATTTGGTGAATACTCTGGAGTCAGATGAATTTTTACCCAATATTTATTTTCGAATATTTAGATCTGGACGAGAAACGCACGGACCAAACCAAACGACATCAGAGTCGATATATTAAGACTGTGCTTAATTTGATTTGATTTGAAACCCAATAATTTTATCTGCAGTCTGAACAGAGAAACAAATTAATTATGAATACTCAATATCGACTGTAATTATCTCGGTCAAATTTAATCTCGCATCAACACTCTTGCTGCTGATGGTGCCACGAATGAACGTCGCAGGCTGGCGTCGGTCGTTCTGAGCCACCACAACGTGAGACGGCCTCCAGCGGCGACAATTCTTGGGGTTCGGAGTCCATGATTATTGGGCGGCGGCTGTCGTTCCCGAGGGAGGCATTGGGTGTGTATGGTGAGAAGGCGTCGCGGATGGAAACAAAATGATAGTGATTTGTATATATCATCAGCTCAAGGTGATTTCACTATTTGCTACATTTTTCATATACGTCTTGTCAGACTATCATGTGAAGACGGTTCCATATTTATAAGTGTCTAGTATACTCACTAACATCTATGACGGTTCTTATAGTCCAGACGACTCTAATAGTATTCTTATTTGAGATGGTTTCATAAATAGAAGTGTCTCAAATACTCATTGCCATCTAAGACAGTTGTTAAAGTAGGGGTGACTCAAATACTATCCTTATTTGAGACAGTTAATAATAAAAACATGTCTTAAATCAATATAAGACATTTTTTACGACGTAACTGTCTCAAAAAACTTTTCCAATTAAGACGGATTTCCAAAAAATTGTCTTATCTTACTCAACATCGTATGATATAAGACACTTCTATAAAATATACTTATATGAGTCTTTAATGGTGTGTCTTAAATAGCATGATCTGTAGTAGTGTTCCTGAGTATCTCTCCATAAGGACCTATTTGGGGAGTGACAACCCGGGATAATAGTGCAACCATGAGGGTGGAATGGAACGCCCTTAGCTGATTAATTAGAGGAACCAGAGGAGTAGTTGGCTTCACCGTAGGGCCGTTAATGGGGTCCGAGCACAGTACTTGCTCTGCCGAGGTTGGTTGCAGAGGTTCTTTGATTTGGTTTTGTTAGTCACCCTTCCTTTGGGGAGATGTACTGTGTTTATCAAACTGGAGAAACCTAACGGGTGGCTATAACCTCTGGGAAATCTTTGTAAATGCTACGTAGTGAGACCCTGCTAGGTCACCTTGGTAGTGATCAATGGGGAGGCTAGAACCCCGGGCAGAATGGAAATCACGGCTTGTGGGTAAAGTGTGCAACCTCTGCAGAGTGTTAGAAACTGGTATATCAGCTGTGCTCATGGTTATGAGCAGCCTTGGGATCCTCTTCGATCAGAAGAACAATGATTACTTTTATGATGATGATTAACAATGGTGATTATAATCCTGATCTCTGGTATTTCCTCTGGGAGGGAGTGCCTCTGGGTAATAACTGGGTTATTACTAAAATTTGGCTCTACTTATAATAATAAAACTTGACCAACTAAAAGCAACTGCTTAACCTTAACTCCACATACCGCTAGTCCACCTTAGCCAAACGGGACATTTGTTGAGTATGTTGATGTGTACTCACCCTTGCTTTACAAACCACCCTAGGTTGTCCCCACTGTTCTCAGTGCTCAGGAGGTGAAGTTGGCAACATGGATGACTTCGAGGAGTTCCAGGAATACGACGAGTTCTAGTTTACTTTAATGGCAAACCCCCAGTCAGATGCATGTGTAGGCTTACATTCTATGTTTCGTTACTCCGCACTTTGATGTTATTGTTAAACACTAAGTTTATGTAATAGACTCTGTGGATGTCTCAGACATCTTGATGTAACCAAGTACCTTTCCGCTATTTAATTCAAGCATTGTGTGATGATGTCCAATTATGTAATCACTGTGTACGTGAGTTCTGATCCTGGCATGTACATGGTTCGCATTCAGTTTACCTTCCAAAACCGGGTGTGACACTTGGCCCTTGCGTGGGCTTCCCTTTGCGTAGGGCACCAATGAGGATTAGTCGGGACCTTGCGTGGTTCCGGATACCTCGGTAAAAATACCAGCGTCATTCACGAGAGTTTGCATCTCTACCTTGCTCTTTAGCTTCCGCATTTATATTAAGCATTTAAGTTTCAATCTTGTCTTTATACTTATATTGTTTAGGATTGAAACTTAGCCATTACGGTAGATATAGCAACACTTAGACAAAACCTAGTTTGCACATTCTAGTTTGATTATTTGCATAGGTTTTGCTCTAGGGTTTTATTTGTGGCCTAGTGAAAGTCGCCTAGAGGGGGGTGAATAGGGCGAAACTGAAATTTACAAATATAATCACAACTACAAGCCGGATTAGCGTTAGAAATAATAAACGAGTCCGCGAGAGAGGGCGCAAAACAAATCGCAAGCAAATGAAGAGTGTGACACGCGGATTTGTTTTACTGAGGTTCGGTTCTTGCAAACCTACTCCCCGTTGAGGAGGCCACAAAGGCCAGGTCTCTTTCAACCCTTCCCTCTCTCAAACGGTCCCTCGGACCGAGTGAGCTTCTCTTCTCAAGTCAACCCGGGAACGAAACTTCCTCGCAAGGACCACCACACAATTTGGTGTCTCTTGCCTTGGTTACAATTGAGTGTTTGATCACAAGAACAAATGAGAAAGAAAAGCAAGCGATCCAAGCGCAAGAGCTCAAACGAACACGGCAAATCACTCTCTCTAATCACTAAGGCTTGATGTGGAGTTGGGAGAGGATTTGTTCTCTTTTGTGTGCTTTGGAATGAATGCTAGAGCTCTTGTAAGGTGTTGAAGTGTAGAAACTTGGATGCAATTGAATGTGGGGTGGTTGGGGTATTTATAGCCCCAACCACCACAAAGTGGTCGTTGGAAGTGGGCTGTCGGATGGCGCACCGGACAGTCCGGTGCGCCACCGAACACTGTCCGGTGCGCCAGCCACGTCAGCGAGCCGTTGGGGTTCCGACCGTTGAGCTCTGACTTGTGGGCCCGCCAGGATGTCCGGTGGTGCACCGGACATGCACTGTAGGCTGTCCGGTGCGCCACCCGCGCGTGCTCTGCTCCTCTGTGCGCGCTGGCGCGCATTTAATGCGTTGCAGGTAGCCGTTGCCGCGCGAAGTAGCCGTTGCCCGCTGTCACACCGGACAGTCCGGTGTGCACCGGACATGTCCAGTGAATTATAGCGGACGAATTCCCGACGATGGCGAGTTCCAGAGCCGCTCTCCTCTGGTGCACCGGACACTGTCCGGTGTACACCGGACATGTCCGGTGAATTATAGCGGAGCGCCCCTGGATTTTCCCTAAGGTGAAGAGTTCAGCCTGGAGTGCCCTGGTGCACCGGACACTGTCTGGTGGCACACCGGACAGTCCGGTGTGCCAGGCCAGGGCAGCCTTCGGTTGTCCCTTGCTCTTTGTGTTGAACCCTTTGCTTGGTCTTTTTATTGGCTAAGTGTGAACCTTTTGCACCTATAGAACTTATACACTAGAGCAAACTAGTTAGTCCAATTATTTGTGTTGGACAATTCAACCACCAAAATCATTTAGGAAATAGGTGTAAGCCTAATTCCCTTGCAATCTCCCCCTTTTTGGTGATTGATGCCAACACAAACCAAAGCAAATATAAAAGTACATAATTTAACTAGTTTGCATAATGTAAGTGCAAAGGTTACTTGGAATTGAGCCAATATAAATACTTAGGATGCGCATGGATTGTTTCTTTCTTATTTAACATTTTGGACCACGCTTGCACCACATGTTTTGTTTTTGCAAATTATTTTGTAAACTCTTTTCAAAGTTCTTTTGCAAATAGTCAAAGGTAAAGGAATAAGATTTTGCAAAGCATTTTCAAGATTTGAAATTTTCTCCCCCTATTTCAAATGCTTTTCCTTTGACTAAAACAAAACTCCCCCTCAATAAATTCTCCTCTTAGTGTTCAAGAGGGTTTTAAGATATAAATTTTGAAAGTGCTACTTTCTCCCCCTTTTGAACACAATAAGATATCAAATTGAAAAACATGATACTTTGAAATTTACCAATTGAAAATCATTTTAAAAATTAGGGTGGTGGTGCGGTCCTTTTGCTTTGGGCTCTATACTTTCTCCCCCTTTGGCATGAATCGCCAAAAACAGATACTTAGAGTGAAATATAAGCCCTTTCCTAACTACTTTCTCCCCTTTGGCAAATAGAATATGAGTGAAGATTATACCAAAGCCGGAGTCCTTTTGCTTCATGCTTTCTCCCCCAAGGATGAAGCATGACTTGCAGCGACGGCGAGGGATTAGTTACGGAGTGGAAGCCTTTGTCTTCGCCGAAGACTCCAATTCCCTTTCAATATACCTATGACTTGGTTTGAAATTCACTTGAAAACACATTAGTCATAGCATATATAAAAGAGACATGATCAAAGGTATATTCATGAGCTATGTGTGCAAGTTAACAAAAGAAGTTCCTAGAATCAAGAATATTTAACTCATGCCTAAGTTTGGTAAAAGTTTGTTCATCAAGAGGGTTGGTAAAGATATCGGCTAATTGATCTTTAGTATTAATATAAGCAATCTCGATATCCCCCTTTTATTGGTGATCCCTAAGAAAATGATACCGAATGGCTATGTGTTTAGTGCGGCTATGCTCAACGGGATTATCCGCCATGTGGATTGCACTCTCATTATCACATAGAAGAGGAACTTTGGTTAATTTGTAACCATAGTCCCGCAGGGTTTGCCTCATCCAAAGCAATTGCGCAACAATGACCTGCGGCAATGTACTCGGCTTCGGCGGTGGAAAGAGCGACCGAATTTTGCTTCTTTGAAGCCCAAGACACCAAGGATCTTCCCAAGAACTGGCAAGTCCCCGATGTGCTCTTTCTATTGATTTTACACCCTGCCCAATCGGCATCCGAATAACCAATTAAATCAAATGTGGATCCCCGAGGGTACCAAAGCCCAAACTTAGGAGTATAAGCTAAATATCTCAAGATTCGTTTTACGGCCATAAGGTGTGATTCCTTAGGGTCGGATTGGAATCTTGCACACATGCAAACGGAAAGCATAATGTCCGGTCGAGATGCACATAAGTAAAGTAATGAACCTATCATTGACCGGTATACCTTTTGATCTACGGATTTACCTCCTGTGTCGAGGTCGAGATGCCCATTTGTTCCCATGGGTGTCTTGATGGGCTTGGCATCCTTCATCCCAAACTTGTTTAGAATGTCTTGAGTGTATTTTGTTTGGCAAATGAAGGTGCCCTCTTGGAGTTGCTTGACTTGGAATCCTAAGAAATACTTCAACTCCCCCATCATCGATATCTCGAATTTTTGTGTCATGATCCTACTAAATTCCTCACATGTAGATTCGTTAGTAGACCCAAATATAATATCATCAACATAAATTTGGCATACGAACAAATCATTTGCAAGAGTCTTAGTGAATAAAGTAGGATCGGCCTTGCCGACTTTGAAGCCATTAGCAATAAGGAAATCTCTAAGGCATTCATACCATGCTCTTGGGGCTTGTTTGAGCCCATAAAGCGCCTTAGAGAGCCTATAGACATGATTAGGATACTTACTATCTTCAAAGCCGGGAGGTTGCTCAACATAGACCTCTTCCTTGATTGGTCCATTGAGGAAGGCACTCTTCACGTCCATTTGATAAAGCTTGAAGCCATGGTAAGTAGCATAGGCCAATAATATACGAATTGACTCAAGCCTAGCTACGGGTGCATAGGTTTCACCAAAATCCAAACCTTCGACTTGTGAATACCCTTTGGCCACGAGTCGAGCTTTGTTCCTTGTCACCACACCATGCTAGTCTTGCTTGTTGCGGAAGACCCATTTGGTTCCTACAACATTTTGGTTAGGACGTGGAACTAAGTGCCATACCTTGTTCCTAGTGAAGTTGTTGAGCTCCTCTTGCATTGCCACCACCCAATCTGAATCTTAGAGTGCTTCCTCTACCCTGCTTGGCTCAATAGAGGAAACAAACGAGTAATGTTCACAAAAATGAGCAACACGAGATCTAGTGGTTACCCCCTTATGAATATCGCCGAGGATGGTGTCGACGGGGTGATCTCGTTGTATTGCTTGGTGGACTCTTGGGTGTGGCGGCCTTGGTTGTTCATCCTCCTTGTCTTGATCATTTGCATCTCCCCCTTGATCGTTGCCGTCATCTTGAGGTGGCTCATCATTTTGATTTTCTCATTCATCAACTTGAGCCTCGTCCTCATTTTGAGTTGGTGGAGATGCTTGCGTGGAGGAGGATGGTTGATCTTGTGCATTTGGAGGCTCTTCGGATTCCTTAGGACACACATCCCCAATGGACATGTTCCTTAGCGCGATGCATGGAGCCTCTTCATTACCTATCTCATCAAGATCAACTTGCTCTACTTGAGAGCCGTTAGTCTCATCAAACACAACGTCACAAGAAACCTCAACAAGTCCTAAGGACTTGTTAAAGACTCTATATGCCCTTGTGTTTGAGTCATATCCTAGTAAAAAGCCTTCTACAGTCTTAGGAGCAAATTTAGATTTCCTACCTCTTTTAACAAGAATAAAGCATTTGCTACCAAAGACTCTAAAATATGAAATATTGGGCTTTTTACCGGTTAGGAGTTTGTATGATGTCTTCTTGAGGATTCGGTGTAGATATAACCGGTTGATGGCGTAGCAAGCGGTGTTAACCGCCTCGGCCCAAAACCAATCCGGTGTCTTGTACTCATCAAGCATGGTTCTTGCCATGTCCAATAAAGTTCGATTCTTCCTCTCCACTACACCATTTTGTTGTGGGGTGTATGGAGAAGAGAACTCATGCTTGATGCCCTCCTCCTCAAGGAAGCCTTCAATTTGAGAGTTCTTGAACTCCGTCCCGTTGTCGCTTCTAATTTTCTTGATCCTCAAGCCGAAATCATTTTGAGCCCGTCTCAAGGATCCCTTTAATGTCTCTTGGGTTTGAGATTTTTCCTGCAAAAAGAATACCCAAGTGAAGCGAGAATAATCATCCACAATAACTAGACAGTACTTACTCCCGCCGATGCTTATGTAAGCGATCGGGCCGAATAAATCCATGTGTAGGGGTTCCAGTGGCCTGTCAGTCGTCATAATGTTCTTATGTGGATGTTGAACACCAACTTGCTTCCCGGCTTGGCAAGCGCTACAAATCCTGTCTTTGTCAAAATGAACATTTGTTAGTCCTAAAATGTATTCTCCCTTTAGAAGCTTATGAAGATTCTTCATCCCAACATGGGCTAGTCGGCGGTGCCAGAGCCAACCCATATTAGTCTTAGCAATTAAGCAAGTGTCGAGTTCAGCTCTATCAAAATCTACCAAGTATAGCTGACCTTCTAACACTCCCTTAAAGGCTATTGAATCATCACTTCTTCTAAAGACAGTGACACCTATATCAGTAAAGAGACAGTTGTAGCCCATTTGACATAATTGGGATATGGAAAGCAAATTGTAATCTAAGGAATCAACAAGAAAAACATTGGAAATAGAATGGTCAGGAGATATAGCAATTTTACCCAAACCTTTGACCAAACCTTGGTTTCCATCCCCGAATGTGATCGCTCGTTGGGGATCTTGGTTTTTCTCGTATGAGGAGAACATCTTTTTCTCCCCTGTCATATGGTTTGTGCACCCGCTATCAATGATCCAACTTGTGCCCCCGGATGCATAAACCTACAAAACAAGTTTAGTTCTTTGTTTTAGGTACCCAAACGGTTTTGGGTCCTTTGGCATTAGAGACAAGAACTTTGGGTACCCAAACACAAGTCTTGGAGCCCTTGTGTTTGCCCCCAACAAACTTGGCAACTACCTTGCCGGATTTGTTAGTAATCACATAGGAAGCATCAAAAGTTTTGAATGAAATGCTATGATCATTTGATGCATTAGGAGTTTTCCTTTTAGGCAACTTGGCATGGGTTGGTTGCCTAGATCTAGATGTCTCACCCTTATACATAAAAGCATGGTTAGGGCCAGAGTGAGACTTCCTATAATGAATTCTCCTAATTTTATGCTCGGGATAACCGGCAGGGTACAAAATGTAACCCTCGTTATCCTGAGGCATGGGAGCCTTGCCCTTAACAAAGTTAGATAGTTTCTTAGGAGGGGCATTAATTTTGACATTGTCTCCCCTTTGGAAGCCAATGCCATCCTTAATGCTAGGGCGTCTCCCATTATAAAGCATACTACGAGCAAATTTAAATTTTTCATTTTCAAGTTCATGCTCGGCAATTTTAGCATCTAATTTTGCTATATGATCATTTTGTTGTTTTATTAAAGCCATGTTATCATGAATAGCATTAACATCAATGTCTCTACATCTAGTACAAATAGAAACATGCTCAATAGATGTAGAGGGTTTGCAAGTTTTTAATTCAACAACCTTAGCTTGTAATATATCATTCTTACTTCTAAGGTCGGAAATTGTAACATTGCAAACATCTAATTCTTTAGCCTTAGCAAGCAATTTTTCATTTTCATCTCTAAGGCTAGCAAGAGAAATGTTCAATTTTTCAATCTTAGCATGCAATTCATCATTATCATTTCTAAAATTGGGAATTGAAACATTACAAACATGTGAATCAACCTTAGCATTTAAATTAGCATTTTCACTTCTAAGGTTGTTAATAATCTCATGGCAAGTGCTTAGCTCACTAGATAATTTTTCACATTTTTCAACCTCTAGAGCATAAGCATTCTTAACCTTAACATGCTTTTTATTTTCCTTGATTAGGAAGTCCTCTTGGGAGTCCAAGAGATCATCCTTTTCATGGATGGCACTAATCAATTCATTTAGTTTTTCTTTTTGTTGCATGTTTAGGTTAGCAAAAAGAGTGCGCAAGTTATCCTCCTCATTTTTAGCATCATCCTCATCACTTGAGGTTTCATATTTGGTGGAGGATCTTGATTTTACCTTCTTTTTGCCGTCCTTGGCCATGAGACATTTGTGGCCGACGTTGGGGAAGAGAAGGCCTTTGGTGACGGCGATGTTGGCGGCGTCCTCGTCGGAGGAGGAGTCGGAGGAGCTCTCGTCCGAATCCCATTCGCGGCATACATGCGCGTCTCCACCCTTCTTCTTGTAGTATTTCTTCTTCTCTTTTCTTCTCCCCTTCTTGTCGTTGTCCCTGTCACTATCACTTGATAATGGACATTTAGCAATAAAATGACCGGGCTTACCACATTTATAACAAACTTTCTTGGAGCGGGGCTTGTGGTCTTTCCCCCTCCTTTGTTTGAGAATTTGGCGGAAACTCTTGATAATGAGTGCCATCTCCTCATTGTCAAGCTTGGAGGCGTCGATGGGTTGTCTACTTGATGTAGACTCCTCCTTCTTTTCCTCCGTCGCCTTAAGTGCCATGGGTTGAGCTTCGGAAGTGGAGGGCTCATCAAGCTCGATGATCTTCCTTGAGCCCTTGATCATACATTCAAAGCTCACAAAATTCCCGATTACTTCCTCGGGAGTCATTAGTGTGTATCTCGGATTGCCACGAATTAATTGTACTTGAGTAGGGTTAAGGAAAATGAGTGATCTCAAAATAACCTTAACCACCTCGTGGTCATCCCATTTCTTGCTCCCGAGGTTGCGCACTTGATTCACCAAGGTCTTGAGCCGGTTGTACATATCTTGTGGCTCCTCTCCTTGGCGAAGACGGAATCGACCGAGCTCCCCCTCGATCGTTTCCCGCTTGGTGATCTTGGTGAGCTCATCACCCTCGTGTGTGGTCTTGAGCACATCCCACACCTCCTTGGCGCTCTTTAGTCCTTGCACCTTGTTGTATTCCTCCCTACTTAGAGAGGCGAGGAGGATGGTTGTTGCTTGGGAGTTGAAGTGCTCGATTTGGGCCACTTCGTCCGCATCATAATCTTCATCCCCTACGGATGGTACCTGCATACCAAACTCAACTACATCCCATATACTTTTGTGGAGTGAGGTTAGATGAAATTTTATTAAATCACTCCACCTTGCATAATCTTCACCATCAAAAGTTGGTGGTTTGCCTAATGGGACGGAAAGTAGAGGTGTATGCTTAGGAATGCGGGGATAGTGTAGGGGGATCTTACTAAACTTCTTGCGCTCGTGGCGCTTAGAAGTGACGGATGGCGCATCGGAGCCGGATGTGGATGGTGACGAAGTGTCGGTCTCATAGTAGACGACCTTCCTCATCTTCTTGTGTTTACCGTTACTCCGATGCGACTTGTGGGAAGAAGACTTCTTCTCCTTCCCCTTCCCCTTGTTGCGGGACTCTTCCGATGAGTGGCTTGTAGTGGGCTTGTCGCCGGTCTCCATCTCCCTTTTGGCGTGATCTCCCGACATCACTTCGAGCGGTTAGGCTCTAATGAAGCACCGGGCTCTGATACCAATTGAAAGTCGCCTAGAGGGGGTGAATAGGGCGAAACTGAAATTTACAAATATAATCACAACTACAAGCCGGATTAGCGTTAAAAATAATAAACGAGTCCGCGAGAGAGGGCGCAAAATAAATCGCAAGCAAATGAAGAGTGTGACACGCAGATTTGTTTTACCGAGGTTCGGTTCTCGCAAACCTACTCCCCGTTGAGGAGGCCACAAAGGCCGGGTCTCTTTCAACCCTTCCCTCTCTCAAACGGTCCCTCGGACCGAGTGAGCTTCTCTTCTCAAGTCAACCCGGGAACGAAACTTCCCCGCAAGGACCACCACACAATTTGGTGTCTCTTGCCTTGGTTACAATTGAGTGTTTGATCACAAGAACAAATGAGAAAGAAAAGCAAGCGATCCAAGCGCAAGAGCTCAAACGAACACGGCAAATCACTCTCTCTAATCACTAAGGCTTGATGTGGAGTTGGGAGAGGATTTGATCTCTTTTGTGTGCTTTGGAATGAATGCTAGAGCTCTTGTAAGGTGTTGAAGTGTAGAAACTTGGATGCAATTGAATATGGGGTGGTTGGGGTATTTATAGCCCCAACCACCACAAAGTGGCCGTTGGAAGTGGGCTGTCGGATGGCGCACCGGACAGTCCGGTGCGCTAGCCACGTCAGCGAGCCGTTGGGGTTCCGACCGTTGAGCTCTGACTTGTGGGCCCGCTAGGATGTCCGGTGGTGCACCGGACATGCACTGTAGGCTGTCCGATGCGCCACCCGCACGTGCTCTGCTCCTCTGCGCGCGCTGGCGCGCATTTAATGCGTTGCAGGTAGTCGTTGCCGCGTGAAGTAGCTGTTGCCCGCTGTCACACCGGACAGTCCGGTGTGCACCGGACATGTCCGGTGAATTATAGCCGACGAATTCCCAACGATGGCGAGTTCCAGTGCCGCTCTCCTCTGGTGCACCGGACACTGTCCGGTGTACACCGGACATGTCCGGTGAATTATAGCGGAGCGTCCCTGGATTTTCCCGAAAGTGAAGAGTTTAGCCTGGAGTGTCCTGGTGCACCGGACACTGTCCGATGGCACACCGGACAGTCCGGTGTGCCAGGCCAGGGTAGCCTTCGGTTGTCCCTTGCTCTTTGTGTTGAACCCTTTGCTTGGTCTTTTTATTGGCTAAGTGTGAACCTTTTGCACCTGTAGAACTTATACACTAGAGCAAACTAGTTAGTCCAATTATTTGTGTTGGACAATTCAACCACCAAAATCATTTAGGAAATAGGTGTAAGCCTAATTCCCTTTCACCTAGTTTACAGAAAGTTTTAGAAGTCCTAATTCACTCCCCGCCTTAGGCGTCACCCATTTCCTTTAGGGTGAATAGGTGACACCTGAAAAATTCACAACTCAAAACAAAACTGGAGCCTGAACTAACTGCTAGATCAAAATCTAGATCCAGGAGTAAGATGAGAGAAGTTATTTTACTTTTTTCTCTTTCTTGATTGCACAGTAAATATGAGAGCAATATCACAAGTGAAGATGAGAGCAAGAACTTGGAGTGAGGAGAGGAAAAACAAATTTCAGAAATAATAAAGCACGCAAGACACAAGAATTTTTTATAGAGGTTCAACTCCGAAGAGCCTACATCCCTGTTGTGTTGTCCCAAAGGACGAATGTTGCAATCAACCATTCTCAAGTGATACAATCATCAATTTGAGGCCACAGATCTTCCTTTTAATATTCTTCTCACAAGGATCTCCACATATTAGTCTTTTGTAGTTGTACACAAGTTTATGGGAGCAACAACTCCAATGAAAGTAGGGCTGAAAAATGGATACCCAAACTATTACAAATATAATATTTTAAAATAGATATGTATGAAATTTGATGTTAATTTTTTCTTGTGTTATCAAGCACATTATCATAGATAAGAATAAAATTTTGTATAAATTGTTTTACACATTATTTTCTCTCTACAACAAAAAATGTGAAAAAATTTGTATCCATATCTGAATTATACCCAAATTTTATATCTATCATTTTAGAAGATATATGATAAATTTAAAGATTACTTTTTATGAAACTTTACAAGCTCACTGCTAAAAATAGGAATATAAACTTACATAACAGATTATATATCCTATTTATTCACAGTTAAAGAAAAAAGACCAAAAATTGGTATTTGAATCCGTACTCGTTTTAATCCCTAGATGGAAGCAAGAGGGAGGAGTAGAACACAACACAAAGACCAAGAATGTAGCACACAACACCAAAAGGTAGATCACAGGAGTACACTCTCGCTAGTATGTCTAGTTCTTCACAAATGAGTGCCTAGATCTCTCTAGAATGACACTAAGGTGTTGTGCAAGTGTATGGGTGTGTTCTCCAAATAGCCAATAGAGCCGTTGAAGACCTACTAAAATTCTGCTCTGCGTAGGCCCGCTGGACCAGTCCGGTGCAACATCGAACCACCAACAGTATCGCCTCCTCCAAAATCCTGACCGGAACCTTCCAATTGAAGCTAGCACCAAACCAGTATAGTCTGTCACTAGACTCAATTAGCCGTTGTGGTTACTGTTGGAGCCGAAAGTAGACATTGAACTAAGGTTTGGTGCACCATGGGACTGGGCTGGTATGCCGGAGTATTCTGGCATCTTTCTCAGCCCTCTCTGGTAATGTGGTCCAGCGCACCACCGGACTAGTCCGATGCAACAGGCCACTAAAGCTCTTCTACAGGGCTCCCTGGAGTCTGGACAAACGGTCCGGTGAGGCACACAACAACTCAATTTTTTCTCTATTTAGCAAATCTTCTCCAATTCAAATTGGTTGTACTTGAGGGCTTTCCTATGAGTTGGATAAACATATTTAGAGTATGTTTAACTTCTAAATCACATATTCATACTTGTAACTCTTCTTCAACTCAGAAACATGTTCTAACTCAAAACAAGCACCAAAACACACTTTCTTCAAAATATGCATTATTAATCAATCTAAAATACTCAAAAACATTTATAAGGGCAGTTAGAACTTATTCAAACTTTAGAACCAACCATGGTTCACTTCCTTCAAGCAAAATTTTGCTCTGTTTTGCCTCTGTTTGACTATATATATTGAGTTTTATGTCACAATTTGACTCTTATGAACCTACTATGCACACTTAGTAAACTAGTTAAATCACAAGGTTGTGTTGGACATTAATCACCAAAACTAAGTTAAAAATGGCATATAGCACATTTCCCAATTAGTGAAGCTTTAATATCATACTAAATTCTCTTGAACGATCGGATCAACAAAAAGATTAAACTAATAAATATTTTCTCTATAAGTTTTAATAAAACTTAACATGTTGAATTAGAACAATATAAGCACAACTTTTATCAAATACTTACTTCATTCTAAAATAGATAAGACTTTTAGATAACATCGTTAACTGTCTTATCCAGTCATTTTAAATTATAAAATAAATAAATCATTATTGTATCTCTAATGAAAAAATAACAGACACGTGCGCAAAAATACTGGACTGACTGACTCTATAAAACGAGAAAATATCCTATGCAATCACTTATCCTGGTGCAAGCATGCAATCAAGCGATCTGGTGCATCCAATTTAGATCTAATGGTAACTGTTATTTTACATTTAACCCCTTCCACCTGAAACCTAGTGTCTATTTTACATTTAACCACTTTCATATGAAACCGTTGGATCTAGACTGGATGCTCTGGATAGTTTGATTGCACGCTTGCACCAAAATGAGTGATTGCACAGGATATGTCCTCCTATAAAACGGCCCACAAGGGAGCTTAAATGTTCAAAGGCGTCTTCACCTAAAATGAAGTACAATTCTATGGTTCTGTACAACAAACACAAAAGGTACAGTTATCACGCTATAATACATGTTTTCCCCTTTCAAGAATGCGTTACAATAATCCATACATCTGATTCATGAACCGAGGCTACTTATGTTCTCAACAACTGATTACATTGAGATCTATAGTGAAGAAAACAATGAGCAGGACGTAGAAGTGGATGAGGTGGAGCTCATTCTCATGAATCTACCGTGGGCTAGCTTCTGCAGGTTTCTCTTGAGGGCTCGCGTTATCCAGCAAGTCAACGTCGCCAACTCCAACAGGTGGACCAATGCTGCAACGAGCAGTGTTGTGCATTGCAATGGCATCCTTCAGCTTCTGAAACTGCAAATGCAAAATGGGATAACTCAGATGCAAAATGGGATAACTCAGGTATAAGAAATGTGCAGAAGTAATGCAATCAGAATGATTTCGAGCTCAACCGTTGCAGCTTGTTCAGAAATTTAAAATGGAGAAGGCGTAGTTCATATTGTAGCACAATCTCAGAAATAGAAAAGAGTGGAAGGATGGCATGAAAGAAAACTTAAATTAAGAGCTAGTTTGGCAACTCCGTTTTACCAACTAATTCCTATTTTCCCAAGGGAAAAAATAAACTAATTTCCCTTAAAAAATGGTGTTGTCAAACTAGCCCTAAAGCTATATATATATATATATATATATATATATATATATATATATATATATATATATATATTACACGTGGGTGCATTCAATATAGAGAATGCACCCAGGCCGAACTTACGTGTCAGGTCCGAGCCAACCGTCCCACCCAGGCCGTCTTCGTCCCTCCCGCACGCTCCCGACAGAACCTTTTCACTTCCCCGCCCCCGCCCCTCTTTCACCGTGAACGGCTCCTCCGCGAACGGCTCAACCTCTTCACATAAGTTGCAATCACACCAGACTTGCAGTTGCAATTACACCAGACAGCAGTTGCAATCATTGTTTTATTTAACAGATTTTTGGACATAGTTATATAGAAGTTGCAATCACACCAGACCAGCAGTTACAATTACACCAGACACAGTTGCAATCATTGTTTTGTTTAACAGATTTTTGGACATAGTTATATAGGAGTTGCAATCACACCAGACCAGCAGTTGCAATTACACCAGACAGCAGTTGCAATCATTGTTTGTTTAACAGATTTTTGGACATAGTTATATAGAAGTTGCAATCACACCAGACCAGAAGTTGCAATTACACCAGACAGCAGTTGCAATCATTGTTTGTTTAACATATTTTTGGACATAGCTATATAAAAGTTGCAATCACACCAGACCCACAGTTGCAATTACACCAGACCAGCAGTTGCAATCTTGTTTGTTTAACAGATTTTTGGACATAGTTATATAGAAGTTGCAATCACACCAGACCAGCAGTTACAATTACACCAGACCAGCAGTTGCAATCATATTTTTTAACAAAATTTCTCAGAGTTATTCAGTACTTGCAATCACATCAGAGCAACTCAGCAGTTGCATCCACACTATACCAGCAGTTGCAATTACAACACACCATCGGTTGCAATCATTTTGTTTACATTTTTTTAACAGATATTCGGGTAAAATTATACAACAGTTGCAATCACACCTAATGCGGGCTTGCAATCCCACCTAATGCGGGGGTCAGAGAGGCACGCTGACAGAGAGGCGCGCGGCGGCGCGGGGACAGGGAGGCGCGCGGCGGCGCGGGGACAGGGAGGCGCTCGGCGGTGGTGGGATTTAGGGGAGGAGCATCGAGGCGATTCAAGGTGCGGCAGCAACGGTGGGGCCATGGATCTAGGGTTAGAGGATCGGAGGAAGGAGGAGGAGACAGCGGCGGCACGGGGACAGGGATGCGCGCGGCGGCGGCGGCGGGGGACAGGGAGGCGCGCGAAATAGGACGTGCTGAGGCGTGCTCGGGGTGTATTTATATATTACGCCTGGGTGCATTCAATATAGAGAATGCACCCAGGTGCATTTTAGTATATATATATATATAGCTCACGATAATTCATAACAACAAAGTGGGATTCATAAAAGGGATCACATATCTCATTCAATATCATGGAGCAACAGGTGAGGCACTCACACATACCTTAGCTAAGGAACAGGAGAAAGCCTCCAGTAGCCCGTCAACTCCACGATAAAAATGGAAGAAAGGAAGGACTTTGACATTCAGTCGTTTGCACATAGGTTTGTTTTCATCAAAATTCACTTTTAGAAACAATATATCAGGGTTCTCCAAAGCTGTCCGGCAGAGCTGGTATCATTAAAACAGCATCAGATTTACAACAATTTTCAGGAACTATATAAGCTATAAACGCTACTCCAGGACGATCAGATGGCAGTGTAAATGGATCTACAGTGTCAATGAATATGTTAGTCATAGAATCAAAGCCGGGTGGATGAAATCGCTCCAAACTTCTGCCATCCCCTGAAGGTGCCATAGCCCACAGAAGTTAAAGAAAGTTATTTAGAACAGCAATTGGAACCAGTGTTGTGCAGTGCAGAATGCTGGCCTACCAAACAGTGGCATGTCTAGCTGCTACGTGTAGCAGAGATGCAGACGTTGAAACAGATTTATGGCATCTTATGCCATGCCGATAATGTAAAAAGTGATAGGGTAGGGGTGACACTGATTCATGGCATCTTATGTCGTGCAATAATGTAAAAAGAAGTTGGATTGGGCCAAACTTGATGTGGAATGAGGAAGTAAAAGAGGGATTCAAGAAAATGGAACCAAAGATCTATCTTTGGGTGGAGGCATGTTGTAATCAGCAATCCATGTGCACACAGCAAGACCTATGGTATAGTTCACCCGTTACTACTGTTTAGGCCTGGTACAGTAGTGAAAGCTCTCTCACCGAGACACCAGATCACAAGTTCGAAGCAACCTCTCCACATTTGAGGAAAGGCTTGCCATGGTTTATCTCTTCTCCAGATGCATGTGTGACGCTCCGGCACTAGGCCTGCCCACTTTACTGCAATTATTTCTACTACTATCTCAGCTTCTTCATGTAATCCCCTAAAGTTTTTACTTTTTAGTGGGTTTCACCACTAGCCTACCCAACTTATTAAGGACAAAAGGCTTTGTTGTTGTTTTAATAAACATTGTCAGTTGCTAGTTTACAGTGTCAGTTGCTAATAGGAAACTAGAGTTGTGAAAGAGACTGTAGAGTCCAAAGGTTTTAGACTCAGTAGAACTAAAAACCAAATATATGAGATGTGACTTTGGCACTACTATACATGAGGAAGGAGATGTTAGTTTGAAAGGTCAAGTAGTGCCTGGGAAAGATACCTTTCGGTATTTAGGATCAATGCTACAGAGAGACAGAGATATTGATGATGTTAGCCATAGAATCAAATAGTGGATAAAGTGGCATCAAGCATCTAACGTTCTATATAACAAGAGGGTACCACAGAAGCTAAAAGACATGTTTTATAGAATAGCGATTGGATATATTGTATGGTGCAGAATATTGGCCTACATAAAGAAGACATGTTCAGTAGATAAGTGTTGCAGAAATGCGTAAATTTTTTTTGATTTGCGACCATATAAGAATGGATCAAGTCCAGAACAATGATATACGTGATAGGCTAGAGATAGCACCAACTGAAAAAAAGTTTGTCCCGCAACGGTTGAGATGGTTTGGACATGTCCAACAGAGATCTCCAGAGGCACCAATGCGTAGTGGGTTCCTAAGACGCGATAGCAATGAAAAGAGAAGCAACGCAAGAAAAAACCTTAGTTGCCATGGGAAGAGACAGTATAAGAGACTTGAAATGATAGAATATAGCAAAAGGTTTACCCTTGAATATGGTTGCATGGAAAACAACTATCCATGTGCCTAGACCTTGACCTGTGGTTCTGTTGGGTTTCAAACTTTCAAATCTAACCTACCCCAACTTACTTGAGATCAAAAGGCTTTGTTGTTGTTGCTATCGTTATCGTGAGTTGCTAGTAGTCCTCCAAACTTCAAAGGTAGCTTCCTTAATCAATTCACAGTTATAAGTTATAACCATAAACTACTTAGCCCAGGCTGGAATAGAACTCTCAAGTGCAAAGTAGTTCGATGGTAACAAGCTGATAGCCAGAGCATAGGTAACAGTTGCAACAAAAATTCACAGTATAACTGAGTTAGATGACCAATGAAAATGTGATGGAAGTAGGATTGTAGCAAAGACAAATAATCTTAAACTATCTTTCAGTTGCACTGAATTTTTTCACGAAGCTTGTCAGCTGGTATCCCTTCTAAAACTTGAGAGAGGCAGTTAACTGCTCAGTTTTGTCAAAATATTAACAAACTTGAGTTTCACATGGCCTAAATGCAAATATTTATGTTCTCTCCATTCTAAAAAGGTTCTAATACCTCCATGCAACCAAACAAAGTTCTGAGCTCTCATTCTACAAATTAATGGAAATCAGTTCCACTACTCTGCACTGTAGTCCAAAAAATCCAAGCACTTGAAGTTTCCCCAAAAACTTGTTACAAATTACGTTGTTTTTTTCTCGAACACGCAGGACGGTTGAGTATCATTTCATTAAAAGGAGGGAGAAAAACATCAAAACACCCATACACACACAAACAACTCTTAAACACACACACACTTAAGCACACAAAAACACCACCACCACACACACGCACACAAAAGCACTTAAGCACAAACAACAGGAATACAAAACATTGTGAGGAGAAAGGCTACCCGGCCAACCACGCATCACCTCCTAAGAAACATCACTGGAAGCAGTTAGCAAGTGCAGCACTTTAGCTCCGGCCAAAACCCAAAACCAGAATTCTTCACCCGACATCACCAGAGCAACTGCCAGTCTAGGGGGCTTCCTGTTGAAGACACAATCATTCCTATGTTTCCAAAGGATCCATGCACGCAGGCATTTCTAGAATCCATAGTATTATTATCTAATATGTATTATCCATCTAGATTCCCTAGTATCATGCACTTGGACCCTCTCAAGCAATGATACAAATCTGGCAATAACATTTGTGCTCGTTTACTTTTTCCATTTAAATAACTCTAATACAGAGGATTTTATCTGGACTGGAACCTGCCAAACCTAAACTTATGCATTGCTAAAGGGTGTATAATTTGACAATAAGTCTATCCTATTCTTAGTGCACTAAAATTAATGTTTTGGCACACTTTTAAAGAGCTACAGTGTTTCAAAAAAAAACCTATTAAATCTGTGCATCCTAAATGATATGTAGCAGGTAACAATGTAAAGTCATAATTAACACATTAGGAATACAGCATGTAACAATGTAAAGTTGTAATTAACAAATTAGGAATACGCAGTGCTTCAGACAGAACCAATCAACCATTCAGTAGTTATTTTCACGATTAATGACATTACCCTTGGAAAGAGAGCCCTGCATGAAGCACACCAGGTTCCGTAGAACTCAACAATAACAAGATTGTCTCCAGCATCTCTAAGTGCATCCAAGAACTCCACTGTGGAGTGGATGTCAATCATATTTGGTCCAGCATTTTTCTCCCACCATTTCGGTTGCTCACCACGCTCTGCTGCATAAGTCTGGAATAATCAACACGACAAAAACATATCAATTAAACACCCTGCATGTCAAGGGCGTCAAACCCCTAACTGGCCGGACCACGGCTACGTAGCTCGTAGCCGCCGTCCGTCCCGGTGAGGATCAACACCTCAACCGCAGGCTTGAGGAAATAGTAGTGTACAAGATAGTTTATTGCTTGCCTCCTCCCTGTGGTTTACAATGATATATATATAGCCCTCAGCCCACTAATTTATAAGCTGATAATAGGAAAGACCCACTACTTTGGTAACTAATAAAAAGGAAGGAACAGCCCCCCAATCTAGGAGCTAATAATAGGAAGGAATCAGCCCACTAATTTAGGAGCTAATAATAGGAAGCTATCTCTCTTTCCTAGTTAGCCACTTTCCATGCCTTCCTGTTCAATCGTGCCTGCTGTGCGCACCGCACGCTCCGCTGCGCGTCGCACATCCCGTGCCCGACGCCTCATGTACGTCTAGCCGTAACGTCTGGACGTGACACTGCAGTGTAAACTAAGCAGCATAGTTCCACATGGCTGAACGCAGCACACAACCTTTCATTAAAACATGCACAAGTTCAACCAAGCAAGAATAGCACAATTCAACTAAAATAAAAGTGTAATTGAATATAGCACACATCATGGTGAATTACTTAGACATGGAGAGTGAAAAAGGTAGCACTAAAAATACCAAAATGAAGTAATGAACCCAAATGAAACAAGCAACAGTGCACTATGTAATTCGCATAGTACAGTTCTTATAGTTAGTCGCTGGTATGCATTTCCTTTTCACATGGCATAGAAATAATGGGACATTGGAAACGAAGAGGTCTGAGGTCTAATTCAACAAAGTAGTGGACTTGCCTTAGGGCATATAAGGCCCTAAGCCTTTGAACCGGTTTTTCAAGTATAAGAAATAACTAAGAAATTGCATGATACAACTCTGAGCCCCTAAATCATAAATTGTTGAATTGTTGGATACTTGGTGCGGAACGACTCAACATCTTCCGAGGTGGCCAATGCAGCGGAGTGGCCCTTCCAGTGGACCAGGACCTGCTCGTCGCCACAAGCGATGCACCGACGGACACCGGTGGAAGTGGCGGGGGACCCTCTGGCGGAGCGCCATGGAACTTTTTCAGGAGGCCCACATGGAACACGTCGTGTAGGCGAGCCTGAGGTGGGAGAGCGAGGCGGACGACCACCTCGTTGATCATCTCGATGATGCGGTAGGGACTGAAGTAGCGTGGCTTGAGCTTGCCGGAGGTGGCCTGGGGCACAACGCAACCGGGCATTGACGAAGTCATAGCAGCACCCAATCATTGACCTTGTACGCAATAGCACGATGGGTCTTGTCAAAGTGAAGCTTCTGAAACGTCTGAGCTTGCTCGAGACGAGCGCGGATGTCGGAGAGAAATTCCTGGCATTCTTCCATGTTCTTGGCAACGGCCGCCACTCGTGTGTCTCCCGGCTCATAGGACCAGATGGTTGGTGGGTCGCGCCCGTAGACGACCCGGAACTGGTTGGCACGCCATACTGAAAATGAACTCCGCCCACGGGAGCCACTGCAGCCAGTGATGTGGTCGATCGCCAGTGAGATAGCGAAGGTACATGATGATGACTCTGTTAGTTGCCTCAGACTTCCCATCCGACTGCGGGTGGAAGGCAGTCGTCATGTGTAACTTGGTGCCCACCAAGCGCATGAGCTCGCGCCAGAATGTTGACGTGAAGATCGGGTCGCGGTCTAACACAATGGATTGCGACACTCCATGAAGGCGGACAATGTCGGCGAAGAAGGCTTCGGCGACAGACTCGGCGGAGTATGGGTGAGCAAGCGGGATGAAGTGGGAATTCTTGCTGAACCGGTCAACCAGGTGAGGATGACCGACTTGCCCCGCACGCGAGGGAGCGCCTCGATGAAGTCGATGACGATGTCCGACCACACGCCCTGCGGCACTGGCAGAGGGAGTAGGCCGGCAGGATGCAGGTGCTCCAACTTGTAGCGCTGGCATGTGACACACTCGCAAACAAAGTCTTGTACCACCTGCTTCATGTTAGGGAAATGAAAATCGCGTCGGAGCCGGTGGAGAGTTCGATGCACCCTTTCATGTCCCTCTTCATGCACCGCGCGCAGAACCTCTTGCAGGAGGGGAGATGCAAGCGTGATGTAGAGGCGGCCTGCGTACTGCACCATGTCGTCGATCACCGCCATGGCGCCCCACGGGAGCCCGCGCACACTTCATCGTGGATGGTGGTAAGGGCCGATTCGGTGAGCTGTGCTTGCCAAAGACGCGTGATGAAGTTGAAACGCGGCCCCGACAGGACCAATACAGTCCCTTCCTCCGGTGTGTCGCTGCGAGAGAGGGCGTCGACCTCCACGTTCGCCGCTCTGGTCTTGTATTCGACAGTGAAATCGAAGCCCAGAAGCTTGCCCACCCAATGATGTTGAGGGACCGTCGTGAGGCGCTGATCGAGCAGGTACTTCAAGCTGTAGTGATCGGTCTTGACGAGGAAGCGATGGCCCCAGAGGTACGGCCGCCAGTTGCGGACGGCTTGGACAAGGCCGATGAGCTCGCGCTCATAGGCAGCGAGGGTGCGGTGTCGTGGCGCTACCGGCCTGCTGAAAAATGCCATCGGGTGGCCCTCTTGGACGTGGACCGCGCCCAAGCCGTGTGACGAAGCGTCGCATTCGACGATGAACGGCTTGGTGAAGTCCGGCATGGCGAGGATCGAAGCGGAGGAGACAGCCGCCTTGAGGGCGTCGAAGGTCGCTGCTGCCGCGTCGGACCACTTGAAACCATCCTTCTTAAGGAGGGCAGTCAAGGGAGCGACGATGGTCCCAAAGTTGTGGACGAATTTGCGATAGTATCTCGCTAACCCCAGGAAGTCACGGACCGCTCGAGCTGACCGAGGAGCCGGCTACTCATGGATGGCCTGCACCTTGGCCGGATCCATGGCAACGCCCGCCTCAGAGATGACATGGCCAAGGTACCTGACCGAGGTGGCGCCGAAAGCACACTTGGTGCGCTTGACGAAGAGTTGCTATTGTCGAAGCTCGGAGAAGATGGCACGGAGATGGCGCAGGTGGTCGACCTATGTATTGTTGTAGATTAAAATGTCATCAAAGAAGACGAGGACAAACCGGCGAAGGAACAGTCGAAGAACATCGTTCATGAGCGCCTGGAATGTGGCCGGCGTGTTGCAGAGGCCGAACGCCATCACCAGGAACTCGTACAGGCCATCATGAGTACGGAACGCGGTCTTGTGCACATCCTCGGGCCGCATCCGCACTTGATGGTAACCCGACCGTAAGTCAAGCTTGGTGAAGAAGCGCGCGCCGTGAAGCTCGTTAAGGAGCTCGTCCACCACCGAAATGGGAAAAGCGTCCTTGACGATGAGAGCATTCAAGACGCGGTAATCCACGCAGAATCGCCACAACCCGTCTGAGTTCGTTCTTGTGGGCGACCGGGTACCTGTATGGGCGCACCACCACTGGGGAAGCATCGGGCTTGAGGATAATGCGTTGGTCGTGACCCCAGGCTGGTGCTAGACTGGTCGGCTCGGCAAAGATGTCGGCGAAGGCGTCCAACGGCTCGTCGAGTAGGGTGTCCGTGGCCACGGCCACGGTTGCTTGGAGGCGCGGCGTAGTCGGCGGTGCCACGCCCTGCCAACAAACGGTGTGGCCCTCATGTTGGAACGACATGCGCCGGCGAGCGAGGTCCCAGACGATGGGTCCCCATGCGCCGAGCCACTTGGTGCCGAGGACGATGTCGTACCCAGCCAGTGGCATGACGAAGAGGTCCGCCGAGAACAGGGCACCAGCGATGAGGAGGGGTGCGTCGCGGATGACGCCCTCGTAGGTGACCCGCTCACCATTGGCGACCATGGCCGTGAGACGTGGCCGCTGTCGTAGCGACAAGCCGGAGCGCCGCGCTGCTTCTTCAGAGATGAAGTTGTGCGTGCTGCCGGAATTAAGGAGCGCGACGAGGGACGTGGCTCCGAGCATCACGGCGAGCTGCATGGTGTCCGCCATGGGCACCCCTGCCAGGGCCTGTAGGGAGAAGCAAGGTGCCTCTTTGTCAGCCCCTGCGCGGCGTCTTTGGCGTCGTCGATCTCCACCCTGTCAACAAAGAAAATGCACCTGCAAAATCTGTTGTGGCCATGGGAGTATTTCTCGTCACAGTTAAAACAGAGCCCAAGACGACACCGCTCCGTCTGTTCCTCCAGGGTCAGTCGTTGCTGGTTGCCGACACCAAGGGCCGGGGGCGCGATCGGTGGCACCAGAAGTGCGAGCGACTGAGGGGGCGCGGCGAGCGCTGGGCGCGGCACCAAGGCCGGGAGAAGACCGCGCGGGGCTGGCTAGATGGAGCCAGCGCCTACCTAGTGATCTCCATCAATCCAATCTGGCGGCCAGGCTCATCGCCACCAAGAGTGACTCCGGGTTGTGGATGCGGACCGCATGGCTCAACGGTGGCAGCAGACCGCTAGTGTACAGCTGGACGCGCTGGATCTCATCCAGCCGACCTGCGTGAGGAAGGAGGGCCTGGAAGCGGTTCGAGTACTCCTCCACGGTCCCGGAGCGCCGGCACTCTGCTAGCTCAAACATCGGCCGAGCGGAGGGGCGGCCCGAACCGCAAGTTGAGGAGGTCCTTGAAGCGGCCGCAACACGGTGTTCCTTCGTCCTCTTGCAGTTGGATGTACCACAGCTGGGCCACGTCCTCGAGGTTGTAGGAAGCCATTCATACCTTCTCCTCCAGCATAGTTCGCTGTTGATGGAAATATGACTCACAACGGTTGATGAAGATCAGTGGGTCAGACTTGCCATCGTAGCGTGGGAAATCCATCTTATGGAACCTAGGCGGGCGATCATTGTGGTGCTCGCCGGGCGGTTGGCAGTGGCCTGCGGACGCCGATGGCTCGGCAGTCAGGGCCAGGATTGCCCTTGTGTTGGCCTTGACAGTGGCTTGGAGGGTTTGTACGGCCTTTGTGAGGTTCTCGACGGTGGTCTTGAGGTCGTCCCCCATGGTCGGCGCGGCGTAGGAAGTAGCAGAGCCTGGTGAAGAAGGGTTGATGGCTAATGATGGCGAAGTGGGTGGCGCAGAAGAGGATCGCCGGGATCATGATACCAAGTTGTCAAGGGCGTCAAACCCCGGTGAGGATCAACACCTCAACAGCAGGCTTGAGAGAATAGGAGTAGCGTAGGAGATATTTATTGCTTGCCTCCTCCCTGTGGTTTACAAGGATATATATAGCCCTCAGCCCATTAATTTAGGAGCTAATAATAGGAAAGACCCACTACTTTGGTAACTAATAAAAAGGAAGGAACAGCCCCCCAATCTAGGAGCTAATAATAGGAAGGAATCAGCCCACTAATTTAGGAGCTAATAATTCGAAGGAATCAGCCCACTAATTTAGGAGCTAATAATAGGAAGCTATCTCTCTTTCCTAGTTAGCCACTTTCCCTGCCTTCCTGTTCACTCGCGCCTGATGTGCGCACCACGTGCTCCGCTACGCGTCGCACATCCCGTGCCCGACACCTCGTGTATGTCTGGCCGTAACGTCTGGACATGATACTGCAGTGTAAACTAAGCAGCATAGTTCCGCATGACTGAACGCAGCACACAACCTTTCATTAAAACATGCACAAGTTCAACCAAGCAAGAATAGCACAATTCAACTAAAATAAAAGTGTAATTGAATATAGCACACATCCTGGTGAATTACTTAGACATGGAGATGAAAAAAGTAGCACTTAAAATACCAAAATAAAGTAATGAACCCAAATGAAACAAGCAACAGTGCACTATGTAATTCGCATAGTACAGTTCTTATAGTTAGTCGTTGGTATGCATTTCCTTTTCACATGGCATAGAAATAATCATACACTAGAAACGAAGAGGTCTAAGGTCTAATTCAACAAAGTAATGGACTTGCCTTAGGGCAAATAAGGCCCTAAGCCTTTGAACTGGTTTTTCAAGTATAAGAGACAACTAAGAAATTGCATGATACAACTCTGAGCCCCTAAATCATAAATGTAGTTAAGAGACAATATATAGAGAGACTCGTGCAGAGACAGGCTCTATTACTTTTTTCACTTAACCCCTAAAGACCCCTCAAGGGACTCCATATTAAATAGGGTTGGTTGTACATGCCCTTACGAAAGGTTGCTCAATAAGCAACAAAACATTAAAGGCACAAAAGAAACCACGAAATTCACTTAGGCATGTACAACCCTAAGAGCATGGTGCGGTTTTATAAGTAAAAGACACAACTAAGACACATGTAGATA
Organism: Zea luxurians; assembly: GCA_029449295.1. Lineage (NCBI taxonomy): Eukaryota > Viridiplantae > Streptophyta > Magnoliopsida > Poales > Poaceae > Zea > Zea luxurians. Next base: position 19,372,527 of record JAOPSE010000027.1, on the reverse strand, counting down.
CAATGGGTGTTTGTAAACCTTGTGCCTTATTCAATAAAAAAATATTAAGACATGACTCATTTATGTGGATTGTACTAGTGAAGTTATGTCTTGAGCTTAGAAAACTGAGCCAGAGGTGTGTCTTGGTGAAGCATTAATATACATTGTACATGCCCTTAGGCATTCTCGATGAGAGCTTCATTGCATTATTTCCAATACTACCACATCATCAAGAGTGAGATGAAATAAAGAATGAAACATACACTCTCAATACAAAGTTTCACTTCACAATTTCATAGACTACAATGTCAATTAAATGTTGCATCTAAATAGCCAATACAAATATATGAAATGAATGAAGATGAAACAAATTGCTCTCAATGACGGTTTCATGCATTTTCCAATGTTTTGGAAATAAGTTGACACAGTTTCACCAATGTCTTGAAAATGAGTTGACACGGTTTCATGGTGATGAAACTACTTCCATCCATTTCATAATAAATATGGTGTTATATCATCTAAAAAATTTATGTGCCATTCTAATTAATGTATGAAACTTCTCATAAAACTATGCATTGAGAATGGCCTTAGGATTTTATTCGCTCATAAATTGCATGGAATTGCAAAGGCTGCTCCACGGTACAACAACCCGTGTACCCTCTAATCCAGAGAGGAAATACACTTACTATGGGTTTGGTTTGAGCTCAAAGTGGGATAAGTTAGTAGCGACATTGTCCCCTCAATTTTTTGGGATCACGTCGTCACCAAAAACTACTCCAAGGTTTAACTCGACCCTACCTGACTCTCATCTAAAAAACTATTGAAATTATGTCCGTCCCATTCCATCCCTCCATATACATCCAACCAAACACACTGTTAAGCAACACCACAAACCTCGCAGTAAACCAAAAATCGTAAAAGAAGCGTCCCTCCTCCACATCGTTCACAATGGAAGTCCCAACCACGCGGTGGTGGGAAAACAACCGAGAAACCCTTCGGAGCGCCACATCGCAGCGCTTGATTAAACAACAAAGCCGGTTGCAAATACTTCAGCCGAGAACGCGCACCTTGTGCCGAGTGAACCGGCGAGGCCGGGGTTGCGGGTGACCGGCCGCCAGGCGCGGCCGGCGCGGGGAGCCGGGCGACGAGAGCACCCAAAGACACGGCGGGGACGAAGAGGCTGATGAAGAGGCTCCGGATACGACTGACAACGGCGCGAGGAAGCGGCGCGGAAGGAGAGCGTCGGCCATCGGTGGGTTCACCCTCCGGGCGCCCGCTAGACGGCCGCCGCTCTAGGCGCCGGCGCAGGGAGCATCCAAGTGCGGGAAGGCGCGCACGAGCGCGGAGAAGCTACTGGTGACTTGGTGAGGCGTCGGCTTCGGCCGCCTCTCCGCTGTGCGTCTTCGTCGGAGACGGGGAGGGTGTGGTGGAGATGTTGCTGGCTGACGGATGCCGTCTGGCGTCGCCGTGGACGGAGAGATTTGAGTAGCGGAAATGATGCTACACGAGAAAGCCCATGAGACTGTCACGGGTGACTGATGACTGGGCCATAGTTTGGATTAGCGGATCCGATGCTCCTCAATTTGCATATTAGCAACAAGAACTACTGCTATCTCCAGCAAATTACCAAAAAGGCACCTCAATAAAAAAAACTGTCATTTAGGCTATCTTTAGCGGTCCTAGTTCAGCTTTCTAATCCAACTTGGCTGTCAAAAATTTAAAATCTCAATCAAATGGATATCAGCAAAATATATTCCTAAAAACACAACAGCTTAACTTTCTGATCTTTGGGCTTGTTCTTTATTAGGTTGGATAGCCCTCAACAAGCTTTTCGAAAAGTCCAAGATCAACGTAGAGTTCAGAGTCAATAGTTATGGTATTTTTTGTGAAGCTTGTTGTATAGCGACAGTGTCGTGTAGACAAGCGATAGTGCCGGACATGTACAGCTCCAAACGGCTAATTTTGAACCCAATAGATAATTTTGGATCTAGGGGTATGTATACCCATCTCACGTCCTAGGGTCTATTGGTTCTCAGAATATATAAAACTCATCCAAAGCCATTTGTGAGCCCTCTCTAACTACTCTCTTTATAAGAGTGAATAATTTCTGTGTGATTAGAGAGTGATTATTGTGTGATTAAGAGCTAGAGAGCAAATTAAGAGCAAGATAATCTTGAACATTTGTCAGGCTTTATCAACATTCGTTTTGCATTTACTACCTGATATCTTAGTGGAGATCTTAGCTCATCACCTCGGTGGTGAGTTAGAGAAGAGTGAATTGAAAGAGACTCTAAAGTTGTTTCGGCTTCCTCAGCAACATAGACATAGGCAAACCTTTGTGCGAGCTGAACCACGAGATAATCACATGTCTTCATCTAGGCGATTTTCAATTGGTATCGGAGCCAGTACTTCATTAGAGTCTAACAACTCGAAGTGATGTCGGGAGATCACGCTAAGAGGGAGATCGTGACCGGCGAGAAGTCCACAAGCCACGGGAAGGCTCCATCGAAGGAGTCTGGCAACAAGCTCAAGGAGGGATCACCTCCTCACAAGTCGCATCGGAGCGGCGATAAAAAGAAGAAGATGAAGAAGGTGGTCTACTACGAGACCGACTCTTTGTCACCATCCACCTCCGGCTCCAACGCGTCGTCCGTCACTTCTAAGCGCCATGAGCGCAAGAAGTATAGTAAGATGCCACTTCGTTATCCCCGTATTTCTAGACGCACTCCTTTACTTTCTGTCCCACTAGGCAAACCACCGGTTTTTTACGGTGAAGATTATTGTATGTGGACTGACAAAATGAGACATCACCTAACGTCACTTCACGCAAGTATTTGGGACATTGTTGAGTTTGGAGCACAGGTACCATCGGTGGGAGACGAGGGCTACGACTCGGACGAGGTCGCCCAAATCAAGCACTTTGACTCCCAAGCAACTACTATACTCCTCGCATCCTTGTGTCGAGAGGAGTATAATAAGGTACAAGGGTTGAAAAGTGCCAAGGAGATTTGAGACGTACTCAAGACCGTGCACGAAGGAGATGAGGTGACCAAGATCACCAAACAGGAGACGATCGAGGGGGAGCTCGGTCGATTCGTCCTCAACCAAGGAGAGGAGCCACAAGCAATGTACAACCGGCTCAAGGCCTTGGTGAATCAAGTGCTCAACCTCGGGAGCACAAAATGGGATGACCATGAAATGGTCAAGGTTATTCTTAGATCACTTGTTTTTCGCAATCCCATTCAAGTTCAATTAATTCGTGGTGATCCTCGATATAAGTTAATGTCTCCTGAGGAAGTTATAGGAAAATCTGTGAGCTTTGAATTGATGATCAAAGGCTCCAAACAAATAATCAACTTGGAGCAAGGCGGCACCTCCACACCTGAGGTGCAACTCGTCGCATTCAAGGCGACGGAGGAAAAGAAAGAAGAGTTTACATCAAGTAGGCTCCCCATTGATGCCTACAAGCTTGACAATGAGGAGATGGCGCTCATCATCAAGAGCTTCCGTCAAATCCTCAAACAAAGGAAGGGGAAGGACTACAAGCCCCGTTCCAAGAGGGTGTGCTACAAGTGTGGTAAGCCCAGTCATTTTATCGCTAAGTGTTCTATGTCTAGTGATAGTGACAGGGACAACGACAAGAAGGGGAGGAAGAAGGAAAAGAAGAAGTACTACAAGAAAAAGGGCAGCGATGCCCACGTGTGTCGGGAATGGGACTCCAACGAGAGCTCCACCGACTCCTCCTCCGACGAGGACGCCGCAAACATCACCGTCAACAAGTGACTTCTCTTCCCCAACGTCGGCCACAAATGCTTTATGGCAAAGGACGGCAAAAGGAAGAAGGTAAAATTTAGAGCCTCCACTAAATATACAACATCTAGTGATGAGTGTAGCTCTAGTGATAATGAAGATGATTTGCTTAACCTTTTTGCCAATCTTAACATGCAACCAAAGAAAAAACTGAATGAATTAATAGGTGCCATTCATGAGAAGGATGAACTCTTGGATAGCCAAGAGAAATTCCTTATTAAGGAAAATAAAAAGCATGTTAAGGTAAAGAATGCTTATGCTCAGGAAATAGAAAAATGTGAAAAATTAACTAATGAGCTTAGCATATGCCATGACACTATTTCCAACCTTAGAAATGAGAATGCTAGTTTAATTGCTAAGGTGGAAAAATCAAGTGTTTGCAATGATTCAATTATCAGTCTTAGGAATGAAAATACTGGTTTAATTGCAAAGATTGATAAATTGAATGAATCTCTTTCTAGCCTTAGAACTGAGAATGATAATTTAATTACTAAGGCTAAAGATTTAAATGTTTGCAATGTTTCTATTTCCAATCTTAGAAATGAGAATGTCATTTTACATGCTAAGATTGATGAATTAAATGCTTGCAAACCCTCTACATCTACTGTTGATCATGTTACTATTTGTACTAGATGTAGAGACATTAATGTTGATGCTATTCATGATCACCTAGCTTTAATTAGACAACAAAATGATCACATAGCTCAACTTACTACAAAAATTAATGAGCATGAGATAGAAAATGAAAATTTTAAATTTGCTAGGAGCATGCTCTATAGTGGGAGACGCCCTGGCATTAAGGATGGCATTGGCTTCCAACAGGGAGACAATGTCAAGCTTAATACTCCTAAAAGATTGTCCAATTTTGTTAAGGGCAAGGCTCCCATGGTTCAGGATAACGAGGGCTATATTTTATATCCTGCTGGTTATCCCGAACATAAAATTAGGAGAATTCATGCTAAGAAATCTCATTCTGTTTCCCATCATGCTTTTATGTATAAGAATGAGGCATCTAGCTCTAGGCAATCAACCCATGTTAAATTGCCTAAGAAGAAATCTTCTATTGCATCAAATGATCATAACATTTCATTTAAGACTTTTGATGCTTCATATGTTTTAACTAACAAATCAGGCAAAATAGTTGCCAAATATGTTGGGGGCAAACACAAGGGCTCCAAGACTTGTGTTTGGGTACCCAAGGTGCTTGTTTCTACCGTGAAAGGACCCAAGACTGTTTGGGTACCTAAGAACAAGGCCTAAATTGTTTTGCAGGTTTATGCATCCGGGGGCTTAAGTTGGATCATTGATAGTGGATGCACAAACCACATGACAGGGGAGAAAAGGATGTTCTCCTCCTATGAGAAAAACCAAGATCCCCAAAGAACTATCACATTCGGGGATGGAAATCAAGGTTTGGTCAAAGGACTTGGTAAAATTGCAATATCACCTGACCATTCTATTTCCAATGTTTTTCTTGTAGATTCTTTATATTACAATTTGCTTTCTGTTTCTCAATTATGCAATATGGGCTATAACTGTCTATTTACAGATGTAGGTGTTATTGTCTTTAGAAGAGGTGATAATTCAATAGCATTTAAGGGAGTGTTAGAGGGTCAGCTATACTTAGTTGATTTTAATAGAGCTGAACTCGACACTTTCTTAATTGCTAAGACTAATATGGGTTGGCTCTGGCATCACCGACTGGCCCATGTTGGGATGAAGAATCTCCACAAACTTCTAAAGGGAGAGCACATTTTAGGACTAACAAATGTTCATTTTGAGAAAGACAGGGTTTGTAGCGCATGCCAAGCAGGAAAGCAAGTTGGTGTCCACCATCCGCACAAGAACATAATGACAACGGACAGGCCACTGGAACTACTCCACATGGATCTATTCGGCCCGATAGCTTACAAAAGCATCGACGGGAGTAAGTACTGTCTAGTAATTGTGGATGATTATTCTCGCTTCACTTGGGTATTCTTTTTGCAGGATAAATCACAAACCCAAAGAAACCTTAAAGGGATTCTTGAGACAGGCTCAAAATAAGTTCGTATTAAGGATCAAGAAAATAAGAAGCGATAATGGGACGGAGTTCAAGAATTCACAAATTGAAGGATTTCTTGAAGAGGAGGGCATCAAGCATGAGTTCTCTTCTCCCTACACACCTTAACAAAATGGTGTAGTGGAGAGGAAGAATAGAACTTTATTGGACATGGCAAGAACCATGATTGATGAGTACAAAACACCAGATCGGTTTTGGGCCGAGGCAATTAACACCGCCTGCTACTCCATCAACCGGCTCTATCTTCACTGAATTCTCAAGAAGACATCTTATGAACTCATCACCGGTAAAAAGCCCAATGTTTCATATTTTAGAGTCTTTGGTAGCAAATGTTTTATACTTGTTAAAAGAGGTAGAAAATCTAAATTTGCTCCTAAGGTTGTAGGAGGTTTTTTAGTAGGATATGATTCAAACACAAAGGCATATAGAGTCTTTAACAAGTCCACTGGACTAGTTGAAGTCTCTTGTGACATTGTGTTTGATGAGACTAACGGCTCCTATGTGGAGCAAGTTGATCTTGATGAGCTAGATGATGAAGAGGCTCCATGCGTCGCGCTAAGGAACATATCCATTGGGGATGTGTGTCCTAAGGAATTCGAAAAGCCAACTCAAGCACAAGATCAACTGTCATCTTCCATACAAGCATCTCCACCTACCCAAGAAGAGGAATAGGCTCAAGATGATGAAGAAGAAGATCAAGGAGATGAGCCACCTCAAGAGAAGGACAAGGATCAAGGAGGAGATGAAATTGATCAAGACAAGGAAGATGATCAAGAAATTCAGGATCAAAGACCGCCACACCCAAGAGTCCAACAAGCGATTCAAAGAGATCACCCCGTGAACTCCGATCTTGGTGATATCCATAAGGGGGTAACTACTCGATCTCGTGTTGCTCATTTTTATGAACATTACTCTTTTGTGTCCTCTATTGAGCCTTACAGGATTAAGGATGCATTAAGAGATTCGGATTGGGTGCTGGCAATGCAAGAGGAGCTCAACAACTTCATGAGGAATGAGGTATGGCATTTAGTTCCACGTTCTAACCAAAATGTTGTAGGTATCAAGTGGGTATTCCGCAACAAGCAAGATGAGCATGGTGTGGTGATAAGGAACAAATCCTGACTTGTGGCCAAAGGTTATTCACAAGTCGAAGGTTTGGATTTTGGTGAAACTTATGCACCCATAGCTAGGCTTGAGTCAATTCGCATATTACTTGTCTATGCTACTTACCATGGCTTTAAGCTTTATCAAATGGACGTGAAGAGTGCCTTCCTGAATGGACCAATCAAGGAAGAGGTCTATGTTGAGCAACCTCCCGGCTTTGAAGATAGTGAGTACCCTAACCATGTTTACAAACTCTCAAAGGCGCTTTATGGGCTCAAGCAAGCCCCAAGAGCATGGTATGAATGCCTGCGAGATTTTCTTATCACTAATGGCTTCAAAGTTGGCAAAGCCGATCCTACTCTCTTCACTAAAACTGTTCAATGATTTGTTTGTATGCCAAATTTATGTCGATGATATTATATTTGGGTCTACTAACAAATCTACTTGTGAAGAATTTAGTAGGATTATGGTACGGAAATTCGAGATGTCTCTGATGGGAGAGTTGAGATACTTCTTAGGATTTCAAATCAAGCAACTCCAAGAGGGCACCTTCATCAGCCAAACAAAGTATATTCAAGACATACTCACAAAGTTTGGAATGAAGGATGCCAAAACCATCAAGACACCCATGGGAACCAATGGGCATCTAGACCTCGACACGGGAGGTAAATCCGTAGATCAAAAGGTATACCGGTCGATGATAGGATATTTACTCTATTTATGTGCATCACGATCGGATATTATGCTTTCCGTATGCATGTGTGCAAGGTTCCAAGCCGATCCTAAGGAAGTTCACCTTAGGGCCATGAAAAGAATCATGAGATATTTAGTTTACACTCCTAAGTTTGGGCTTTCGTACCCCAAGGGATCAACCTTTGATTTGATAGGATATTCCTATGCCGACTGGGCAGGGTGTAAAATTGATAGAAAGAGCACATCAGGGACTTATCAGTTTCTGGGGAGATCCCTAGTGTCTTGGGCTTCAAAGAAACAAAATTCAGTAGCTCTATCAACTGTCGAAGCCGAGTATATTGTCGCAGGCCATTGTTGTGCACAATTACTTTGGATGAGGCAAACCCTTAGGGACTATGGCTACTGTAAGGAAAATGGACCCCGGGCCATTTGGCTAATTGAGTTTTGGTGTTTGATGAACAACACAATCTGTGAACTAATAAGTTTTCTAGTGTTTGTGTTTGTAGTTCACAGGATGCAAGATTTACTTGGACTAAGGAATTGAGGAAAGCGACACCTCAAAAGAAGACATTAAGAAGATCCAAGAAAAGTCCAAGTGTGCTGCTGCGGACTGTCTGTCCGGTGGCACACCGGACTCTCCGGTGCCCACAAGCCGGACTGTCCGGTGCACCAGGGAACTCCAGCCCAACGGTTAGTTCCAGGTGGCATCTGGAGAGAAGACCACCGGACTGTCCGGTGTGAGCACCAGACTGTCCGGTGTGGAAAAGCCTGCGACACCAACGGTCACCTGCTCTGACAGGGCAATGGCTAGGCGCACCGGACAGGCTACAGTGCGCTGTTCGGTGCACCACCGGACTGTCCGGTGTGCCGCAGAGAACTGCAGCTTTTCTCCAACGACTATTTTGGAGTTGGGGCCTATATATACTTCACCCAACCGGCCATTTGAAGGTGTGGGAGCCCAAGCAACATACCAAGACATATAGTGCACATTTCCAAGAGCTCAAACACCCAAGTGCTTAATAGAATCACTCGGTGATTAGCGTAGGTGCTTTGCGAAGTGCTTAGGTTAGTTAGACCGCTTTAGCGCTTGCTCTAGGGGAACCCTAGTTAGTTGAGTGAGTTTTGTAAAACCACACAATCCCTCGGCTCTTGCGTGAGCTGTTGTAATTGTATCGAGTGGGGCGAGAGTCTTGCGAGACCATGACAACAGTGTTTGTGTCACGGCCGCCACCGTGTAGCGGAGGGAACGAGGCCCACGACGTTTTGGCCGGAAGCTCGATAGTGGAGACGGCGGGGAGCATCCGAGAGGAGCCAGAAGCGGAGCACCACTTGTGCGTGGAGAAGGCCTACGGCTCTCTACGGAGTTACTCGACCATGGTGCTTGGCCCTCGCGTGGGCGTCCCTTTGCGTAGGGGCACCAACGAGGATTAGTCGGGACCTTGCGTGGTTCCGGATACCTCGGTAAAAATACCGGCGTCATCCACGAGAGTTTGCTTCTCTACTTTGCTCTTTAAGTTTCCACATTTATATTAAGCATTTAAGTTTCAATCTTGTATTCATACTTATTTAGTGTAGATTGAAACTTAGCCAGTGCGGTAGAGATAGCAACACTTAGACAAAACCTAGCTTGCACATTCTAGTTTGTTTATTTGCATAGGTTTTGCTCTAGAAATTTAATTGTGGCCTAGTTTAGTAAAAGTTTTAGAAGTCCTAATTCACCCCCCTCTTAGGCGTCACCCATTTCCTACAAGTGGTATCAAAGCCCAGTTTGGCTCATTTGAAATGCTTTAGCTTCACCGCTAAAAGAGTCGACGCTTTTTAGAGGAAGGGATGGATACCCATAGTCCACCACACTTCGACGGCACTAACTTCCCATATTATAGTGCTAAAATGGCTTGTTACCTAGAGGCTGTTGATCTAGGTGTTTGGAGAGTCACTCGTGACGGGATGAAACCCCTCAAGAATCCCGAGAAACCCACCACGAGTGAGGAAAAAAGAAATTCATTTAAATGCTAGAGCCAAAAATTGCTTGTATGAATCTCTTAGCATGGATATTTTTAATAAAGTATTTACCTTGAAAACTGCTAATGAGATTTGGCTAAAATTGCATGAGCTCCATGACGGCACATCCAATGTCCGTGAGCAAAAACATTGCCTAGTCTTAAATGAGTATAATTCTTTTGCTATGAAAGATGATGAGCTTGTTAGAGACATGTATTCTCGTTTGAATCTAATTATCAATGAGCTCAATTCTATTGGCATTAATAAGCTAGGTGATGCGGATATTGTGAGGAAGATTATCTCCCTGCTACCATAACAAAGATATGGGAGCATTATCACTATCCTTCACAACATGGAGGACTTGAGCAACATGACCCCGACCATTGTGATTGGGAAAATCGCGGCATTTGAGATGTCGCGAAAAATGAGTCGGGGAGAGTAGCCAACTTCCTCAAGGCCATATGCTTTTGCATGTGATGAAAGGAAGGGTAAAAAGAAGGCTCCTACTCCAAGTTCCTCAAGTTTAGAAGAAGAAGAAAGTGATGATGATGAAGATAATCAACCATGCACATCATCCTCCGAGGACGAAGAAACAATCCGACGCGTCGGAAAGGTAATGAGGATGATCCACAAGATTAATCTAATGGGTGTGCCCCTGCAGGTCGATGATCTTCTCTTTAACATTGACAGGAAAAAGGAAAGGAAGAGAGGATGCTTCGCATGTGGGGAGAAGGGCCACTTCAGGGACAACTGTCCAAATATGGCCAAACCCAAAAAGGAGAGGAGCAAAGGCAAGGCGCTAACAAGTGTTAGAACTTGGGATGATTCTTCAAGTGAAGATGAACCTCCAAGGACGCGCAACCACCGGTCCTCATCACGCTCATCACGGTCATCACACAAATGCCTTATGGCAAGAGGTAACAAAAGCATTCCATCCTCTAGTGATGATAGCAGTAGTGATGATGAAGGTGAGGGAAAGCCCTCCATAGATGAGCTTGCGGAAGCCGTTGAATTTTTTCAGGATGTTTGCACTAAACAAAAAGCTCAACTTAAAACCTTGAAAAATAAGTTGGTTAGCTCTCAAAATGATTACAAAGGTTTGCTAGAAAAATTTGAAACTTTTGCAAACTTAAATAGTGAGCTATCAACTAAAATTGAGCTATTAGAATCTAGTGCTCCATCCACTGCTACCGATGATAGCCTTATTAAAAAGAATGAAAAACTTAAGGCTAAGTTAGCTAGCTCCCAAGAAGCTATTGAAAATTTGTTAGAGAAAATGGAAATTCTTAGCATACACAGTAATGAGCTAACTACTAAGCTAGAAAACATTGGTAGCACCCCAGCAGCATCTTTAGTTGAAATACCTGAAATAATTAAGAAAGATGCTTCTACTTCCTACTTTGATTTAATTGATGATTCTAACCCCTGCAACCAAGTCGTTGTTGAGAATATTGTTGTAGAGACATGTTCGGATGAGGTTGCAAAGGAAAATGAACAATTAAAGCAAGAAGTGGCTCGCCTTGGCAAGGCTTTGTATGACAAGAAAGGCAAAGCCAAACAAATCCGACCTCCACAGGATAACACCACTACAGGAGTGAACAAGCCTGTAGAGGGAGAAACTGTGATTTGTAGGCTATGCCACATGGAAGGCCACAAGTCTTTCCAATGCAAGGCGATGACCGGGGATAAACAAAGGCAAAAGCTCAAGCAAAAGCCATCAAGCAAAATCTCCAACACCTACATCAAAAAGGTGGACAAAAAGACTGCTATACCATATTTGATCAAGAAGAAAAAGAATGGAAAGGTGATAGCAATCAAGGCCAACAAGCAAGCCAACAAAGGAAAAGGGGCCAAACGCATCTGGGTGCCAAAGGAAATTATTTCAACCATGAAAAGCACCAAGAAGGTTTGGATCCCGAAAGGGAAGTGAGTGGACCGAAGGTCGTCGGGAAATTTGGAGACTTGGCAAAGTTGGGATGTATATCATGGGATACATCATATTGGATCAAGTTTATTGCCAAGTGGGTTAGTGAAAATTTTGGACCCAAATTTCCCACCCATGACTAAGGTAACTAGATTTATTGTATCTTTTGTTTTTAGATATGCGTATCTATTTACCTTGTATCTAGTTTACCTTTCTTGCCTAGTATTACATTTGTTATTTACTTTTGTTTAAAATCATGCATACTAGGAAAATCACATGGTAGGTCTGCTCGTTTTAAATTCATACACTTAAGCAAGCCTACATGATTTAAAATGTTTAGTTAAGCACGGCAGATAGCTTCTATATCACTCCATAGTAAATGATGCATCAATTGAAAATTTTTGATTTCTACAAGTTGTATCATTTAACTTATATGTGCCAAAGTTCGGATTATAGATAATTTACCCTTCTTGATATCAAATCAAAGTGCATGTCTCCTACAAGTATTCAAAACTTGTATGCACTCTATAATCTAATACTTTGAGACTAACACCTTTTCAAGTCTATTTCATGTGATAGTCTCATTGTAAGGAAAATAAGGTCCCCGGAGAAAGACAACAATCTTCCACTGCAAAATCTCCAAGAACTCTCATGTCTCTCAAGCTCGCCATTGAATTTCAATCGGTATCTTTTGAGACTACATCTAGTATCATTTACATGTCTTCTCCAATAATTTGATAAGACTATATTTCATATCATATACTTCCATGTTGCTAAAAATGCATAAGTGGTTAAATCATATTCTGTTACCTATGCATAAGGGAAGTTAGTCTTTTCAAATCATGTCTTGCACCTCTAATTTTCACATGCTTTTTTTCTAAGGTCTCTGTCAGGGGAGGCTTTTCTTCATCTCTAAAGGGGGAGAAAAACTCTTTCTAAAGGAGAACACTCACTTAGGGGGAGTAATCATTTGAGGACAAGTTTTTATTTACTTCCTACATGCTTTTAATGTCTTCCTTTTTGATGGTTGATGCCAAAGGGGGAGAAGTGTAGGGACCAAAGCAATGAAAACTATATCAAACACCAAACACCACAAATTTAAAATTTTATGTCTACAAATGGTTTTTCAAGTGGTTTTGGTTATTTGGTCCTAAAATAAGAAGTAAGTGAATTATGGAGTTAGGGGAGGCTTAAGTCCATAATATCACATTGTGGGGACAAACATGCATCCTAGCAAGTAGATTGCATATTTTCATTTAGATACTTGTATTATTTGCTTGCTTTGGTTGTGTTATCATCAATCACCAAAAAGGGGGAGATTGTAAGGAAAATGGACCCCGAGCCATTTGGCTAATTGAGTTTTGGTGCTTGATGAATAACACAATCCATGAACTAATAAGTTTTCTAGTGTTTGTGTTTGTAGTTCATAGGATGCAAGATTTACTTGGACTAAGGAATTGAGGAAAGCAATACCTCAAAAGAAGACATTAAGAGGATCCAAGAAAAGTCCAAGTGTGCTACTGCGGACTGTTTGTGCGAAGGCGCACCGGACTGTCCGGTGGCACACCGGACTGTCCGGTGCCCACACGCCGGACTGTCTGGTGCACCAGGGAACTCCAGCCCAACGGCTAGTTCCAGGTGGCACTCGGAGAGAAGACCACCTGACTGTCCGGTGTGAGCACCAGACTGTCCGGTGTGGAAAAGCCTGCGGCGCCAACGGTCACCTGCTCTGACATGGCAACGGCTAGGCGCACCGGACAGGCTACAGTGCGCTGTCCGGTGCATCATCGGACGGTCTGGTGCACCACCGGACTGTCCAGTGTGCCGCAGAGAACTGCAGCTTTTCTCCAACGGCTATTTTGGAGTTGGGGCCTATATATACTTCACTCAACCGGGCATTTGAAGGTGTGGGAGCCCAAGCAACATACTAAGGCATATAGTGCATATTTCCAAGAGCTCAAACACCCAAGTGCTTAATAGAATCACTCGGTGATTAGCGTATGTGCTTTGCGAAGTGCTTAGGTTAGTTAGACCGCTTTAGCGCTTGCTCTAGGGGAACCCTAGTTAGTTGAGTGAGTTTTGTAAAACCACACAATCCCTCGGCTCTTGTGTGAGCTTTTGTAATTGTACCGAGTGGGGTGAGAGTCTTGCGAGACCGTGACAACCGCGTTTGTGTCACGGCCGCCACCGTGTACTGGAGGGAACAAGGCCCGCAGAGTTTCGGCCGGAAGCTCGATAGTGGAGATGGCGGGGAGCATCCGATGTGGTAGAACCTCCCAAGTTATTGGGCCCACATGCACCTGTCCTTGTCTCAAAGACCTCAGATGGCTATGCATGTGCACCAGATAACTTAACAGGATCTGTCCGATTGCCCCAAGGACATCGGATAAACCACTTACAAGCAGAACCACGGGATTAAGTAAAACAAATCACACATATAACATTTTTGCAGCAAAAATCTTATTACCAAATTTTATAGGTTACAAAAAGTTTACATTATTTTATCGGAGTGATTACAAAAGTATAAGTTTGAAAGATATGCTAGCTCAAGTGACCATCCTCAATAAGAAGTAGAGAAGAAGTACTTAGACTTATAGGAGGCTGAGCCCACCGGCACTTAACACCATCGTCAGCAGCACTACAACCTAAAAAACAATAGGGAATAAAACCCTAAGTATGGAATTACTCAGCAAGACTTACCCGACTAAAGAAAAGACTCTCAAGTGTATGCTGGATTTAGGAATCAAGGAGAGGCTTTTAGCAAGAATCAACTTAGATACTTTTGCCGAAATAGCTTACTAAAGTGAGTCCTTACTTTTAATATTTTAACGCCAGATTAAATATTAATAGACTCTGGTTGCACCTAGTCTAATTTCACCATCTCATCAATACAACATCATTTTTACTCATAATGTTTACATCCTAACTTAGGTTGCAGGTCAGTGATCAAGTCTCCACTGTCCAGGGATATAACGGCGATTCGAATCGATTTACTCAGTTGAGGATCTCTAACCACACGACATATGTAGCACTTAACCCTTGCATATGTCAACCGTTCCCATAGATCCTCCACAACGTGAACCGGTCCGCGCTACCCGGGAGCACAGTACTCCTCCATCTAGCCTCCAGCCAGGAGGGTACACGCTACTCCCACCATCACCCACGCCCAGTGCGCGGTTGTCTTTTCACGTATGGAATAGCCGGTTTCAAGCTTACCCTGTCCCATATCCAGGGTATGTGGCCAGTTAAGATAGTCCCTGATTATACAGGCCTACATACGCATCCAATCCTTAATTGACCCGGACGGAACATCACCTATTCCTAGCCCAAGTCCCGATTTAAGTACTTCCACCTTTAGGATTGTTTGGTGTTCCTTAGGATGAAAAGATCATTATAGGGAACTTTGCAGTAAGATCCCACCACGCTCCTAATGAAAATATTCTTGCAGGTAGAAGTCATACTTCCTCAGGATAACCCCTGAGCTAGGCCTTAATGCAAAAGACAACCTCTATCCACAAGATCTAAGCAGGGATAAGCATTTTTGTAAATCATATTTTGACACTTCATCAGAAGTATTTATAAAGGTATGGATATCAAGGTAGGCAATGCATCAAAGGGTTTCCAAGCAACTCCTATAAACCTAATGCACATTTCGCTAGACTTAAAGTGTGTAAAAATTATTTAAAAACACAAGGAAGGGGTTGCATGCACCAGGGCTTGCCTAGAATAAACACTATGTTAGTGTTTGTTAGACGACGTCCACTTGGCGACCATCCTTTGTCTTGGCACTCGTTCAGATTATCCATCTTCAGGTCCGTCCATCAGCATCACTATGCGGAGTAGCCCGCGCTTAGAGTCGACTTGGCTCGTCTTCTGCATCACGTGATCAACTAGCGCACCTAATGAGATGCATAATGCACATGAATGAGAACAAGGAAGAGTAACACATGATATTATGATGTTTTGCAATATAAAATTAAGTACTTAATAATGAGGCACTATAACACTTTATCAGCAAACACTAGTTATTGACATACGGCCAAGCGCAATAATCACGCTTCTCTAGCTCATCCGAATCTAGCTCAACATCACGAAACAATAATTTATCACAAGATCTATGCTTTACTTAGCTAAAGCATAACACCGAAGGCTAACAATACTTAAAGGCAACAACCATGGATACCTATAACTTAAGGTGACGAATAAAAATACTTTAACTAGATTTTAGAATTACTAATCTAGATTATTAGGCATGGCGCATTAACTAAATCAAGCACCAAATAGGTTTATACAAGCCAACACAACGATCATGTTCTCCAACTTACCCGAACCTAATCCGAATATTAAGAAACATTAAATAAGGCATTAGTTCTATAGTTTTTAACTAGAGTATACTACCAAAAATCTACTCAATTAAATTCACCGATATCGACTCCTAAGAGTAACATATTGATAAACAGACTAACACACTTAACACAATGAGTCTAGATAGAACTTATCGGCTAATTAATTAAATGCTAAACTTATCCCTCGCATTATTAATTTTACTACATCGCTCACAAAGAACTATTTTAATTTTATTTTGTACCATTCAAATTTATTTAATCTATCTAACAATTCGGCTAACAGGAATAGCAAAAATGCGTGCCAATATTAAGTTCAGCTCGAATCCACTACATTGATTAACGAATACTAATTCGGACTTTTCATCGATTACACGCTAAATATCGCACTAATTTGGTTCTTCATCTTAATCCAACTAAACCCGCAAATCACTACTACGAGCCTATGCTAACGAACAATCAAACCATCGCCACAAATACTAACCAGCCCACGGTGGACTTCTAAGACATTTCGTCGCGCGATAAATATAACTGCGACACGTAAGCTTACAATGGGATAATCATCGCGACCAACCTAGGTAGCCAATCCCTCTACGACTCGGCTAATAGTAATAATACATCAACTTACCGCATCACAGTGCGACTTGGTATTAACAAAAGCTACGACGTTCACTGTTTTCCTCAAATCGTCGAACACCTATCGAGCGTCACACGAAATCACACTATCTTCATTAGCTAGCTCCTTCCACTAATCACACTACTACTATTTACGTGTACGTTACCGGCCCACATGGACAGCGCAAACATGCCAAACTGATGAGAAATATTAAAACGAAGAGCGAGAGCGACGATAGCTCACCAATAACTTAATCCGTCTCGAAGGCCACGAGCACAGCTACGATTTCTAATTCCGCCATTACATCGAGCACCTTGTGGATGACACACGAGCTATCTTCTCTTGTGACACCCAATTGCTCTGCAGGGCTGCTACTAAATCGACGGCGAGGTCGTGAAGGTGGGAATCCAGTCGAGCTCGCGCGGATAAGAGCAGTGTTCGGGTTGTGCGCCGAGAAAGAGCATGGAGCACCCGAACACAGAGAGCACGAACAGAATGACGGCGCTGGCCGACCAGCATCAACGCTGTTGCTGCTTGTTCAGGCAGAGGAACACGACCGGCGAGCTCCGGCACACGGGCGCAACAAACGACACCACGACAAAAGTTGGGGGCGAGCTGAGGGAGCTCAGCGAGGGGAGAGATAGGGCAGCGCTGCAGGTGTGGAGAACATACGATGCGCTGAATATCTGGCGGGGGTTTGATGGGGCTGAGAAGATGTGCTGTCGACCTACATGAGGCCGAGTACCCAGAGGGAGCCGTAGTGCTTTCTGGAAACAAGGAAATGAGGAAGGTACACAAGGGAACGCCAGACCAACGACGACGTCTGGAAAATGTCCCAGAGCTAGAGCGGTTGGACCTTCCAGAGAGCCGACATGTGGATTTTCAGGGGTCCTGCACATGCTAGAAAGTAGGAGGTGGCATGGATCAGGAATACGAGAGCATTCTAGGAAATGTACGCTCAAGACATAAAGATGGCTAATGCTCCACGGGGAAAGAAACAAAGAACGAGGAGAGGAGATGAGGACGGTTGAAAAATCTGAGAAAATATTTTTTCTTTTTTTCTAACACAAGAATATATTTACGAGAAAATATCTGGTGCGAGTGCTGTTCGGGCGGTTTTTTTTGGTACTGTAGCAGCTAAAATACTGTAGCTATGTCTCATACAAACACCACCAATAGCAACCCAAACAGTTACTTTTAAGTCCAACCGAACAACCTAGGATTTTTGGATTAGAGTTTGAGCAAATTAATGGATTAGATTATGATGTTATTCGAGCTACATATATTATTTTCTTGACTTTGAAATAAGGAACAGAATCAGCTAAAAACTATTCCGGTTTCGGTTAGTTTGGGTTTGATTTATTTAAACAACCTTTCCTAACATTATCACTACAGAGTTTGTAAAGATCGCTCGAACAAGAGCAAAATAATTAGGTGACGTTTCCAATCCGCCTTATTCGATTAATTTTAAATTGGCACCAGACCACGTCATTATTCTCGATGTTTTAGACTGTGCTAGATTTGATTCGAAACCGGAAAATTTTATCCGCATTCTGAACAAGGAAATAGATTAATTATGAATACTCGATATCGGCTCTAATTATCTTGATCTAATTAAATTTTGCATTAATACTTTTGTCGTTGGGTTCTACTTAATTTGCTCGGGACAAAAATTACACGACTGATTTGAGCTTTCCAAATTCATATTTGCTTCATTAATAAATTTCAAGCCAGCATCAGACTCGACATTTCAGGTGATTATTTAACTACAAATTTCACAAAATATTTTAGACAGTCCAGACAAATAGAGACAAATAAGATATTGAAAATCGTAATAGGCGAAGACGATTAAAATTTATTGACTATTATATTCATCGATATCCCGTACTTAAGTCCACAGTCAATATCGAATGGGAGATAAACACCTGGGGTGTTACATCCGAGAGGAGCCAGAAGCGGAGCACCACTTGCGCGTGGAGAAGGCTCGCGGCTCTCTACAGAGTTACTTGACCGTGGTGCTTGGCCCTCGCGTGGGCTTCCCTTTGCGTCGGGGCACCAACGAGGATTAGTCGGGACCTTGCGTGGTTCCGAATACCCCGGTAAAAATACCGGTGTCATCTACGAGAGTTTGCTTCTCTACTTTGCTCTTTAAGTTTCCGCATTTATATTAAGCATTTAAGTTTCTATCTTGTATTCATTCTTATTTAGTGTAGATTGAAACTTAGCCAGTGCGGTAGAGATAGCAACACTTAGACAAAACCTAGCTTGCACATTCTAGTTTGTTTACTTGCATAGGTTTTGCTCTAGGAATTTAATTGTGGCCTAGTTTAGTAAAAGTTTTAGAAGTCTTAATTCACCCCCCTCTTAGGCGTCACCCGTTTCCTACAGCTACAAATTGAGCAAAGTCCCTCTCCTATGTGACAATGAGAGTGCTATCCACATGGCGGAGAATCCGGTTGAACACAGCCGCACTAAGCACATAGACATTCGATATCACTTTCTGAGGGATCACCAACAAAGGGGGATATCGATATAGCATATATTAACACCAAAGAACAATTAGCCGATATCTTTACCAAGCCTTTAGATGAGAAAACCTTTACCAAACTTAGGAATGAGCTAAATATACTTGATTCTCGGAATTTTGATTGAAACATTGCACACATAGCTCATTTATATACCTTTGATCATGTCTCTTTCATTTGGTACAAATGCATAATTCTCATTATTTATTTACCACGGCTATGACTATTGTGTTTTCAAGTGAATTTCTACTAAGTCATAGATTGAAAGGGAAATGGAGTACTCGGCAAAGACGATGCTTCCACTCAACTCCATCGGTATTATTTACCCCTTGCCGGTATTCCACATCACTCTCAAATTGGTATAATCTTCACTCTTTTTATTTATACCAATGGGGAGAAAGTAAAAGGGCTCACAAAGTCTCCGTTTTTGGCGATTAATGCCAAAGGGGGAGAGAGTATAGCCCAAAGCAAAAGGACCGCACGATCACCCCTTCAAAATTTTCAAGTATTTTCAAATTGGTATTCCTCTAAGAAACTATATCTCATTTGGTATCCATATATCTCAAAACCCTCTTGAAAGCTAAGAAGAGAATTTCATTCAGGGAGAGTTTTGTTTTAGTCAAAGGAAAAGCATTTGAAACAGGGGGAGAAAAAAATCAAATCTTGAAAATGCTTCTCAAAATCTTATTCATATACCTTTGACTATTTGCAAAAAGACTTTGAAAAGATTTTCCAAAAGAATTTGCAAAAAAAACATCTGGTGCAAGCGTGGTCCAAATTGTTAATTAAAAGAAAGCAATCCATGCATATCTAGTGAAATTATAAATTGGTTTAATTCTAAGTAACCTATGCACTTACATTATGCAAACTAGTTCAATTCTGCACTTATATATTTGCTTTGGTTTGTGTTGGCATCAATCACCAAAAAGGGGGAGATTGAAAGGGAAATAGGGTAAAACCTTTTCCGATAAATAATTTTGGTGGTTGAATGCCCAACACAAATAATTGGACTAACTAGTTTGCTCTAGTCTATATGTTCTACATGTGCATAAAGGTTCAACACAAACCAATATAAGGTCAAAGTTAGGGTTCAAAAAAAAGAAGCAAAAGAAACCGAAGAGGACTCTGGTTTGGCGCACCGGCCACCGGACAGTGTCCGGTGCACCAGGGTCGATCGACTTCAAACGCTTCAGCTTCGGGTTTCTCAGAGGCCGCTTCGTCTGCAAAAGTGTGAACAATGCACGTAGAAGTCAAAGCAGGCATCAGAGGCGCACCGGATAGTGAACAGTACCTATCCGGTGCAGCACTGGACTATCTGGTGCGACATGAAGTCAGCGCTCCAACGGTCGAAACCGTCAGAACCCTAACGGTTGGGTGACGTGGCTAGCACACCGGACAGTGTCCGGTGGCGCACCGGACTGTCCGGTGCACCTATCGACAGACAACCTCCCCAACGGCTATGTGGTGGTTGAGGGCTATAAATACCCCCCAACCACCACCACTCCAAGCATCCAAGTTTTTCAGACATCTCATTCAATACAAGAGCTAGTGCAATCAATACAAGACACAATTCAAAAGAATCAAAGCCTCTCCAAGTCCCAAATCCACTCCAAACAACTAGTGACTAGAGAGAGAGAGTTTTGCTTGTGTTCTTTGAGCTCTTGTTCTTGGATCGCTTTCTTCTTCCTCATTCTTGTTCTCTAAGTGACTTGTAATCAAAGCAAGAGACACCAATTGTGTGGTGGTCCTTGTGGGGTCTAAGTGACCCGTTTGATTAAGGAGAAAGCTCACTCGGTCTAGGTGACCGTTTGAGAGAGGGAAAGGGTTGAAAGAGACCCGGTCTTTATGACCACCTCAATGGGGACTAGGTTCTCAAGAACCGAACCTCGGTAAAACAAATCATCGTGTCATTCGCTTCATTTGCTTTTGATTTGTTTTTGCCCTCTCTTTCGGACTCGGTTTTAATTCTAACGCTAACCCCAGCTTGTATTGAGTGCTTAAGTTTGTAAATTTCAGATTCTGCCTATTCACCCCCCTCTAGGCGACTTTTAGCATTACTCGCTTTCCGATCGATATTCTTGGCTACACATGTTGATGAGTGTAGGTAATTACTGGACTTGCCACTGAACATCACCAAATCCATATCCAAGTATTGTTTGTAGGCATAGCCACTGTTTGAGCATTCTACATCGAGCATTAATACCACAGCCAAGCGATAGTGTTGGGCAAGTTCCTGACAGTAGGTTTGAGTTTCATCTTAAACACACATTTCACTGCATCCTTGTTGTTCAATGTGTTTTGCTTAAGTTCAGTTCATATCATCTATGATTTTATATTCATATATATATATATTGTTATCCTAGATAGTTGTTACAGTTTCTGTAAAGTGCTATAATAAGCCTCATATTCGAAGAAGCTAGTTGTTGGAGAAAAATCTCCTGCCGGGTGGTGGTGTGCACCCACCCTATTCCTAAGAATTAGAGGGACAACCTAGGGTTAGCCTGATGAGATGGATGAACACAAGAACACACAAGGTTTCAGAGTGGTTTGGGACGTTGAGGCGTAATACCCTACTCCACTATGAGTTGTATTGCCGAGAGCTTGAGGAATCCTAGGATTCGAGTGAATCTGTCCGATCATGAAACTTGCGTTTGTGCATGTGGAGCCGCCCTGACTTGAACAGCTTCAGGTCGGTCTGCTTTTTACCGAATGCGCCCTCCCTTTAATAGCCCAAGGGAGGGGCTTACATGGCGCCTGAGCCTCGACAAGTGGGCCTAGGGATACAAAGAGACCACAAGGTAAATGCAAGTGGATCGAGGTCTTACCTGCCCGGTCTTGTCCTCTGCCCGGTCTTGTTGGCGTGTGGGTAAAGGCTACGGCATAGGCGAGCGTAGGGAGAATACGGACAACGTCGTCCTATCCCCTCCGCCTTTCCCTCATGCCTCGAGGAGGAAAGTCGCCTAGAGGGGGGTCAATAGGCAAAACCTGAAAATTATATACTTTGAACACGCACTTCAGCCGGGGTTAAGGTTAGAAATAAATAATGGTGAATTCGGAGTGTGGAAGATAGTTCTTCTTGCTATGAGTTGCTCACTCAATGCGGATAACTTTGGGAGCAAACACAAAACGATGTGAGCAAGAGAACTTTAGAGGGGGGAAGAAACAAATCAAATAGTGAAGATTAACACAAGTGAACACGATGATTTGTTTCCCGAGGTTTGGTTCTAAAGAACCTACTCCTCGTTGAGGAGGCCACAAAGGCCGGATCTATTTCAACCCTTTCCCTCTCTCAATCGGTCACTTATACTGGTCGAGTGCTTTTTCTCAATCTCATGGGTCACTAAGACCCGCAATGATCACCACACAATTAGGTGTCTCTTGCAAACTTTACAAAACACTTAGAGAGTTTAGAGAGATATGAAGAAAGCACGATTAAGAAAACCAAGCAACAAGAGCAACAAATGAAACATGAATCACACTCTCTCAATTCACTAATCACTAATGATCACTTATCTCAATTGTGGAACTTGGAGATATTGGAAGCTTTGAATGTGTCTTGGAATGGATTACTAGCTCTTGTATTGAATGTGTATGAGTGGAGTGCTTGGATCAAGTGAATGGAGGTGGTTCGGGTTGTATTTATAGCCTCCAACCACTTCTTAGTCGTTGCACCTTTTCTGCCACCCGCGGACGGTCTGTGCCCCCTGTCCGGACAGTCAGCCCTGCACATCAACGACTAGAATCGCAATGGTCAGCAGTAACTGCTATATCAATGGCTATAGTGCATTTAATGTGTCATCAGATGTCAGATAATGTAGTCGCGGATGGTCCAGCCGTGCACCCCGGACGGTCCGTGAGGACGCTAAAAATGCATTTTACCGAACTTGTCACCTTCGGGTTTTTCTGGATTTTCAATGACTGGACGGTCCGCGCCTGACCAGACGGTCCACGCTTGGTCTCGGACGGTGCTCACTTCTCCTTCAGAGGGTTCGTAGTGTTAACTTGTGTTTTTGCAGTGTTCCTGTTCGAGGCTCATCCTGGTGTCGCGAACGGTCCGCCGCAAGGGCCCAGACGGTCTGTGCATAGGTGTTTTTCCAAAAAGCTTCTCCTATCCGGAATAATCTACGGTATTCCGGACAGTCGACTTAGAGTAGTTGTAGATGAACTTATACACCTGACAAATGATCAACTGGGCAAACTAGTTAGTCCATAAAGTTTGTGATGGTCGTTTGTTGGGGACTTGTTCTCAAATGCTATGAGTTAAGAACAAGGCAACACAAAATGTTAATGGTTAAGGTCCTTCGTCCTTCGAAGCATTATCTCACTTAGGATATAATGATCTTCAGACGAAGGTTATGAAAGACATACCTTTATCATAACAACATATATTAATTAAAGAAGAAGCATATGGAACATGGGAAATAACATGAATAACCATATGATATCGTTAATATATCCTTTTTATATCATCATTAATGAACATGAATAATATTTAATTACTTTTATACCTTCGGCTTGACAGGAGACAAAAGTCCAAGCATGACGCACGAGTGAATACAAGTCAAAGTGAACAGTACGGGGGTACTGTTTACCTATTTATAGGCATAGGACGCAGCCCGGTCAAAATTACATTTATGTCCTTGATGACTAGTTACAAACACGACACAAATCATTATGGACTGATCGGTCTTTTCCTCTTTAAGTCGGTGTAGCCCTTCGTCTTAAGGCATGTCACTGTGCCGAAGCTCCTTGGATCGTAGCTTCGGTGTGTACCTTCGTGCTGCGTTTGCTTATATGCTGATCTTACGAAGGTGTTTCTGCTCAGAGGACCTTCAGCGACAAAGCAGGCCCCCAATAGTAGCCCCTTCGCGACGCTAGATCATTTTTCGTAACGAGCTTGATCCGTGAAAAATCTCCAAGGCTTCGGAATGTCGAAGGTCCGAAAAACACCTTCCCTGAGTTCATTGCCGAGAAACAATTAAAATATGTGGAGCACGAGATGGCCCACCACGCAGTGGGTACAAACGATCTGACGATTCACTTCTCAAGCGCTGAGTGGTCCACCGTTCAGCGAGTGCGGGTGACTATTGAATGGGTGCAAGCAACTTGGCGATTCACCTTCCCACCTGAAGCACTATATAAACAGACGGGTAGGTGTGAAGTTACCACAACATTCATTGACATTGCACTATTGTGCTGTTGAAAAATTTAACCATAGCCGAAGCTTTTTCACTGTATTCTCAAGCGAACCATCATTTTGAATTAGCTTCGGTAAAAGAGAGCTTCATCAAAAACTGTAAAAAATAGCAGCTTCGTAAAAACCGCAGAAGATTTATCAGATGGCCAGAGTTCGCTCGACTGCGAGGGTGACCCGTGAAGGAGAGGAGACTGAATCCACCGAGACAGCTCTGATTTCCGAAGTCATGAGGCAATCGAGATTATTTGTGACGGAGGGAGTTGTTGACGAAGGTGCACCTGCTGACGAAGCTGAACAAGTTGATATTGAGGAAGAAAATACTGATGAAGGAGAAGAAGACTATAGCATTCTGAACCCATCAAAACCCAGCCACTTGGATTTTGAAAATCTACTGTGTCTGAAGCCGACGTGCCCATGATGATGAAACTGGGCTACTTCGGAGAGGCTAAAAAGAAGCTTGTTCATTTTGCTGGAGATGAGACCACTCCTATGCCGAAGGATGATGAAATAGTGGTTTTCAAAAGTTTTTAGGGTAGGATTGCGATTTTCCCTCAACGAGATGATTGGAGAAGTGTTGAAGAACTTTGAAATTTATCTTCATCAGCTAACCCCTAACGCTATCGTTAAGCAAAGTATCTACATCTGGGCCCTTCGAAGCCAAGGGATGAACCTAGATGCCGAAGCATTTTGCCGAGTGCATGAGCTGCATTACCAAACAAAGGTTAGAGAAGACGGACTACATGAAAATTTGGTTGTTATAACTTCACGTACCGCAAGGATACAAAGGCTCCGGTCCTCAGCTATCGCACCAAGTGGCCAACCGGCTGGAAGAGCGAATGGTTTTATATTAAGGCCGACGAGAAGAGAAAAACTGATGACGATGGTGATGAGCCCGCTGGCCTTGAGCTTTGGAATGACCAGACCTTTGTGCAACATGAAGCCAGGGTCAGCATGCCGAGTGTCTGTATCAGAGTTCAGGGTGGTGGCTGAACAGATCAGCACTAGAGATCTGGTTCAAGAATACTTGGCCAATAGGATGTCTCTGACGTTAAGTGAATTTAGCATGCCGAAGCTAAAGGGGACTGTAACACCTAAAATCATATTTTGGGATTTATAAAGGTTTGTCCAAATGATTCATGTTAAAATGTCTTTAATAATAGATTTCTTTCTTTGTAAAATATATTTTAGGTAAACACAAAAGTAAGAGCCTAAAACTAAAAGCTAATTCAAGAAAAGAGTTAATAGAAATATTTTCTATTTAACTCAGTGAATAATTTTTTTATATACATTTAGAACTGTTTAATTAAATGATTAACGAATAAAAAAATAAAAACATAGTGTCATCTCATACTGGGTCCTTGATCTGCGCATTTGAACTAGTATTTGATATCCAAAATAGAATTTAAACTGAAAAAACTATGATAAAAAAAACAAAAGGGGAAAACATCACTTTTATCTGAGCCGATACTCTCACAGCCAGCCTCTATCTCAGTTTTGACCCAGTAATCGGCCCAATGCAAATCGCGTCGCCTTGGGCATGGCTCTATGCTCGGCGGGACCCACCCTTGTTCCCTAGCCTTCCATCGCGCGCCAGACCTCTTCCCTCCACCAAAGCCGCTTACATGAGGGCCCTGTTCGCCAGACTCGTCATCAACTCGCCATCGTCGTGGAACAAACTCAACACCACAGAAATATCGATCGCATTCGTTCAGCATGGTTGTTGGGTCAACCAGAATCCTCGGTGCGGACTCGACCCACCAGGGTATAAAACCCATGCTGCTTACCCCTCTCAGCCATCTTGCATCACGAAGAACCGGAAGACCCCACGTGTCGCTGCCGAGAGGAAGAAGGGAGAGGGATCCCCACCGTCGTCAATTTGGGCCTAGGCAGGTGTTCCAGCCCCAGTGTGTTGCTCGGGGGGCTTCGCCGGAGCTTGTAGAATCTTGCAGCAACATCGGATTTCGGGGGAAACTCTCGGACACGGTGGTTGTTCCTCGCCGTGGTTACTGGACCACCGCAAGCCGGGGCCGGTGATCTCCGTGTGACAGTTTCTGGTGAGGACACGATCTACTAATCCCCCATCATCTTCTCCACATCCCGCGTCTAATGAATCGAAGTTTGGGGCGGTGGGGCGTGGCATCAGTTTCTCCGGCGATGGCCTCCGCCGCATGCTGTGTTTGCGCCGCCGCTTGGGGATAGTGCGGTGTGGGTGAGGTGAGGGGAGAGCGACAACCATTTGTTGGGGACTTGTTCTCAAATGCTTCGAGTTAAGAACAAGGCAACATAAAAAGTGTTAAATGTTAAAGTTCTTCGTCCTTCGAAGCATTATCTCCCTTTGGGATATAATGAATTTCGGACGAAGGTTATGAAGGACATACCTTCGTAAGTACAACAAATGATGAAGATGGATTCATATAAAGTATGAGACATAATATAAACATTTAAACATTATTATTAACTCATTTCTATTTTATTACCATAGAAAAATAGAAATGATAATAAATTACAAATGTACCTTCGGCTTGATAGAAGGTAAAAGTACAAGCGTGACGCAAAAGCAAATGCCAAGTCAGCGTGAACAGTACGGGAGCACTGTTCATCTATTTATAGGCACAGGACGTAGCCCATGTGAAATTACACCCATGCCCTTTACATTTGCTAATGATTCTATAGTAATCCATCAAGGTCTAAATAGCCTTTTCCCTTTTAAGTCGGTTTCCTTTTCTGCTGTCTTGCCGAAGCTTTCCTGCGCATAGCTTCGGCTCAGTGCCAACCTTCGTATTCTTTGTGCTTCTTCACACTGTGGTTCTGATTCGAGTCCGAAGGTCCGAGTCCGAAGGTACCTGTTCATGTATTATACTCCAGAAACATTGTCAAATCATGTTTTTGAGGACCTTCGGAAGCCGAAGGCCCCCAACAGTAGCCCCTCGCAATATTAATTTGCTGGAATGATGAATTCATATTGCGACATGGACGAAGGCTTTTAAGTCGAAGGTCCGAAAAAATACCTTCCCTTTGCTAGAATAGCAACAGTCATTGACAAGCGGGACCCTCCAGTTTTCAACGCACTAGGTGTATAAATAAGAACTCACCTCGAGTTTATTTGGCATGCTTTTTTTTTGCCATCTGCTCTTGCTCACTCGACTTTTAGCCTGTGCGCAACAACACTTGCTTGGCTTTTTAAATTTTTAAGCTTCGGATTTGAGAGCGCTTTCTCAGCGTTTGCGAAGATGTCTGAAGATAAAAAAGCTGTTGCTGAATCGAAACTGAGCCTGTCTGAGGAGATGCATCTCGGGTTTCTTCAATCAATAGCAAAGACCAATACAGAGAAGATCACTAGGAAGATTTTGGAGGGTTTATCTGAAGACACTGGTGACAGTGACAGCTATGATGTAGAAAGTGGGGGTGAAGACTCCGAAGGTCGACCGTGGCGACCAAGCCATGCAGTCTTCGGAAAATCGAGCATTAAACAGAGTCATCTTGATATCATGAGGGGAAGATATTTTTGAGACATGTCTACTGTGAGGGCAGATGACGGGGAGAAGACTTGTCCGACTCCTGAGGAAAATGAAGTCGTGATATTCCGAAGCTTCTTAAAGGCTAGACTGCGGTTTCCCTTGAGCAGTTTTGTCGTGGAAGTACTGAAGATTTTTGAAATCTACCTTCATCAACTTACTCCCGAAGCAATCATAAGGATGGGCATCTTCGTCTGGGCCGTGAGGAGCCAAGGTTTAGAACCAAATGCAAAAAGTTTCTGCAACATACATGAGTTGTTGTATGAGACAAAACCCTGGGGTAAAGAGCAGTATCACAACAATTTTGGCTGCTACAGCTTCGACGCCCGGTCTGGGTCAAGCTGTCCCATGTCAACCTTTCGAAAGAGGTGGCCCGGCGACTGGATGACATAATGGTTTTATGTGAAGAATGACTTGAAAACACGGGAAGATATTAAAGGTATCATTATGCGCCCTATCTGGCAGCGCTTCGGCCTCCAGAGGCCGAAGGTGGAAATGAATGAAGCAGCCGAAGAATGCCAGAGAGCCTTCGGTGTGGTTTGCTCTTTTATTGGAACAAGGGATTTGGTCCAAGAACACATTGCCTTCAGAATACGGCCACTTGTAGAAAGGTGGGAAATGCCGAAGGAGACTGTTAAAGAAACTGATGAAGGTGGATTAGTTAGGCTAAAATACACATTCCAATATAGAGATAAATTCGTCGAGCCAGATGATGACTGGCTAAAAAACATTGAGGCCATAAGTGATGAATTGCTTGGATTATACTCGAAGGCCGAAGATACTGCGTTATAGGCGGCCTTCGGAGGTCGAAAGGAAAAGAGACTCAACCGAGTATTTGATGCAATTGGGTTTATCTACCCCGATTACCGTTATCCAACGCGAGGTCAAAAAAGAAAGAATACATCTTCTGCGAAGGAAGTCACTTCAGCCGCTCCTAGCGAGCCGTCGCCGAAGAGGAAAAGGGTAAAGATTCTCACACACTGGCCACATTATATTGAACCGGCCACAATGCCTGAGTTTGTCGGTGAGACCTCTTCGGCCACCGAAGCTAAAGAACCACCTCCCCTGCCGACTATTGAAGGGCCGGCGGAAGTGCCGGCGACAGAAAAAATAGAAGAACCGAGGACTGAAGAACCAAAGACATCAGAAATTCTAAGTCCTTCAGCAAAAATTGAGGCAGCAACAAGCCAAAAAGGGCCAGCAGTGACCCCCAAAAGAAAAAGGATGGTTAATGTGCTGGATGTTTTGGAGACAATAAAGTCTTCAAGCACAACTCCGAAGAAAATTGTTGAATCTTCTGAAGTGCATATTGAAGCATCTGATGCCGAAGTTTCAAAACATCAATCTGAGACTGAAGCTGGGTCTTCAGAGCCCACCAAGGTGAAATCCTTGGAAGCCGAAGGAACAGAAATAACAAAACAAATTTCGGCTGAAGAAACTGGTACTGCCACCCCCGAAGCTTCTTCCGAAGCCTTCGATTATATTTTACGTCATGCTTCGGGGAAAAAATTGTCTAAAAAAGAAAAACAAGAGGCCCAGTTTTACGCCCAAAAATTGAAATATCCAAAGGGGGCGTCAATATTCAACGGCAGTGGAGAAGAAGACTTTTTGTATTGTCTCCCTGACATCAAGGAGATTTCTGTCTGTCGAGAGATGAGCAAGAGCTTCGGATTCCCAACACTAGAAGACAGGCTTTCTATGTTGTCGAAAGACGAGCTAGCCGACAGCCTAGCATATAATAGCTTAAAGGTGCAAAAAATGAGGTTTTTGTATTTTTTCCTTGAAACGAAAATTTTTCGTTTGTTTAAATTTATTGACACACACACATTTTTCTTTGCAGGGCCTTATACTTAGCAATGCCCTCAGAGCCCAAAAAGATGCCGAAGATGAAGGGTGTGTTATGGCCCTGAGCAACCTTCATTCCGAAGTAATTGAACTAAGGAACGAAGGTCTCGAAAAAGATAAAATATTGCATTCATTGATAAACAGAATAAAAGAAGACGAAGTTACTTTTAAAGTTCAAGCTGAGGCTCAGAGACGTGAAATTGAAGATCTCCGAAAACAACTAGCCAGAGCTAAAGAGGAACGCACACTTGAAGAAACAAAACAAGAAATCAGTGAACAATGGGCGAACCATTTGGAAAAAGCGTTGAAGAGCTTCGTGCATCTAAGAAAAGATGCTATGAAAAGTCTATAAAATGTGTTAAAAAAGTAAAAACCAGCTTCGTCAGCGTTGGCGCTTTTTCAAGTGAAGAGAACTTTATAAGGGGTGACCCCGAAAGCCCAATCGAATGGGTCAGCCACGAAGCTGAGGCCTTTGAAGAAATTTTGAATAGCCGTGGAGACATATGTGCCTTTTCGGGTGCCAGGGGGATTGCTACCATTTTGGAGAGGAAAGGCTATGAGCATGTGAAATATTTGGCACAATCCGAAGCCGCCTTATCCTTCGAAGATATAAAAGACCCCTCGGCCGAAGCGAGCCTAGTGGGTGGAAAATTTTTCACCGACATCTGGGACACCGGTGGCCGGGAAATGGCCCAGGAAATTATACGAAAAAGCGCAAAAGACATCCATGACGCTAGAAAAGTAGCAGAGGCCGCTGAAAAAAGTGCAGAGCTCAAAAGCCACATAGGTACTGACTAGTGGTTTTTGGCTCTGTTGTAATTTTTTTGATTTCGAACTTGTTTATGGTTTGTAATAGTAATATAGCCGTATCTTCTCCTCCCTCAGAACCTGCTGAACCATCTGCAGGCCCCCACGCGAAGGGGGATGACGAAATTAGAAAAATGGCCGAAGCCATCATGGATAAAGTTGTTGATCAACTGCTAAATGAAGCTACAGAAGTAGTTCTAAGGGAAGATTAGATGCTGCTGCAAAAACATTTAAAATGTAAAGTTTGCTGAGAAACATGTGTAATATTTTGTAACTTTGAATGTAATATATTAGCTGTTTATAGTTCTATTCTTTACGATGCATGAAACATCATATACATACCGTTTTTTGAGCCTTCGGCGAAAAAACACCTTCCGTTCTTTTCATGCTTCGTAAATAATATCCGTGTTCTCATAAAATCAGTAACCAATCCTCATAAAATCAATAACCAATAGATCTTTCCATTTCAGAGTTTGACGAAGGTATAACTCTTCAATAGCTATTTTTTGTGCCTTGTCACTGTTTCTTCGAAACAATTTTCGAATGTCAAAACTAAGACCCCTTCTTGCGTTGTTGATGCAATATGATGTATGATGCTATGCTATGCGAATGATGTAATGATGTGATGTTATGCAAAATGATATTTGCCGAAGGTCGATGTTTTTCCACTGCAAGCCTCCCTTAGGAGCTTCTTCGCCTTTTACTTCAGCGGAATCAGCGTTTATTTTTCGCTGTAAGCCTCCCTTAGGAGCATCTTCGCCTTTTACTTTCAGCGGAATCAGCGTTTATTTTTCGCTGTAAGCCTCCCTTAGGAGCTTCTTCGCCTTCACTTTCAGCGGAATCAGCGTTTATTTTTCGCTGTAAGCCTCCCTTAGGAGCTTCTTCGCCTTTTACTTTCAGCGGAATCAGCGTTTATTTTTCGCTGTAAGCTCTGCATTTCCTTCGGAACGACTTTTGAGCAAAAAACTTACACTGCGCTCCCTTAGGAACGACTTTTGAGCAAAAAACTTACACTGCGCTCCCTTAGGAACGACTTTTTGCTGCTTCGAAGAAATTATGCTGCGTTCCTTAGAACAAATTTTTTTTTGATAATTCGAAGGTCCTCCTTGCCACCACAAATCTTTATGCTTCGGCAACTTAAGCCTGTGGAGAAGATATATTTTCCTCATGGTAAAAAGCGAAACTGTTACAAGAGATTAAAAACGACAAAAAGCACTTAAGCCTCCCATAAGTGTTCCTTATTAAAAAGAAAATAATACTGAATGCGAAAGACTGCTGTCAAGGTAGGATATTTGTCAGTAAATATGCTTCGACTCTGGCACAGTACTATTGACTGTGCGAGCTTCGGACTCTTCTCTGAAGTCCCGTTGAAGG
This sequence comes from Zea luxurians, assembly GCA_029449295.1. Taxonomy (NCBI): domain Eukaryota; kingdom Viridiplantae; phylum Streptophyta; class Magnoliopsida; order Poales; family Poaceae; genus Zea; species Zea luxurians. The sequence goes on along the minus strand of JAOPSE010000027.1, from coordinate 19,340,732 downwards.
TGGGTGTGCTGACTCCCTTCTGGCTGCTGGCCTCGTTGCATTTGTGGTGGAGGTGGAAGCTGTTGCCAAGATGCTTGGGGTTGACTTGCCGAAGCAACAGAAGCTGTAGGGTGGTTGCCTACATATTCTGGAATGTATGGCGAATGATACGAAGCAGTATGCATGACTTGCTTCGGCTGACTCTGTTGTGCTGCAGCTTCTGCTATCTCCTTTTGCTTCTGGATGGTAACATGGCACATCCTGGTGGTATGGCCCTTGTCCTCACCACAGAATAGACAATAAATTTTCCTTGGCTGATCCCCAAATCTTCCTCCGAAGCCCCTGGCGCCTCTGCCCCTTAGAGCTGGCGGCCGGAAAGAGCTTTGCTGTTGCCCCGAAGCCTGCGATTGCTGTTGCCTCAAAGCCTGCGAGGAGTACTGTGGCCTTTGCTGTTGACTCCCTCTATCATCACTCTGAGTAGAGTTGTGAATTGACCTGACGTGCCTCGGATGAAATCTTCCTCCGAAGCCCCTGGTCATTTCAGAGAACCTGTATGCTTCCTACCTTCTTTGGCGGAAGTCATTGTCAGCTCGAATATACTCGTCCATCTTCTGGAGCAGCTTCTCCAAAGTTTGAGGAGGCTTCCTGGCAAAGTACTGCGCTGAAGGTCCCGGCCGAAGCCCCTTAATCATGGCCTCAATGACAATTTCATTGGGCACTATTGGTGCCTGTGCCCTCAGGCGTAGGAACCTTCGGACATACGCCTGAAGGTATTCTTCATGGTCCTGGGTGCACTGGAATAAAGCTTGAGCAGTGATCGGCTTCGTTTGAAACCCTTGGAAGCTGGTTATCAACATGTCCTTCAGCTTTTGCCATGAGGTGATTGTTCCTGGCCGAAGAGAGGAGTACCAGGTTTGGGCAACACTCCTGACAACCATGATGAAAGACTTTGCCATGACTGCAGTATTGCCACCATACGAAGATATTGTTGCTTCGTAGCTCATCAAAAATTGCTTCGGATCTGAGTGGCCGTCGTACATGGGGAGTTGAGGTGGCTTGTAGGACGGAGGCCAAGGTGTAGCCTGTAGTTCTACTGACAGAGGAGAAGCATCATCAAAAGAAAAATTTCCATGATGGAAATTCTCATACCAGTCATCTTCGTTGAAGAAGCCCTCTTGATGAAGCTCTCTGTGCTGGGGCCTTCGGTTCTGCTCCTCTTGAGTAAGATGGCGGACTTCTTCAGAGGCTTCATCTATCTGCCTTTGTAGGTCAGCTAGCCTAGCCATCTTTTCCTTCTTCCTTTGCACCTATTGATGAAGCATCTCCATATCTCTGATTTATTGATCTAATTCATCCTCCTGAGGCGTTGGACTGGTGACCTTCCTCTTCTGGCTTCGGGCCTCCCGAAGAGAGAGGGTCTCCTGATTGGGGTCCAGCGGTTGCAGAGCTGCAGCCCCTGTTGCTGAAGCTTTCTTCGGTGGCATGACGAAGGTCTATGCTTGCCGAAGGTGTTCGAAACTCAAAAAGTGGAAGTGAGTTCACCGGAGGTGGGCGCCAATGTTGGGGACTTGTTCTCAAATGCTTCGAGTTAAGAACAAGGCAACATAAAAAGTGTTGAATGTTAAAGTTCTTCGTCCTTTGAAGCATTATCTCCCTTTGGGATATAATGAATTTCGGACGAAGGTTATGAAGGACATACCTTCGTAAGTACAACAAATGATGAAGATGGATTCATATAAAGTATGAGACATAATATAAACATTTAAACATTATTATTAACTCATTTCTATTTTATTACCATAGAAAAATAGAAATGATAATAAATTACAAATGTACCTTCGGCTTGATAGAAGGTAAAAGTACAAGTGTGACGCAAAAGCAAATGCCAAGTCAGCGTGAACAGTACAGGAGCACTGTTCATCTATTTATAGGCACGGGACGCAGCCCATGTGAAATTACACCCATGCCCTTTACATTTGCTAATGATTCTATAGTAATCCATCAAGGTCTAAATAGCCTTTTCCCTTTTAAGTCGGTTTCCTTTTCTGTTGTCTTGCCGAAGCTTTCCTGCGCATAGCTTCGGCTCAGTGCCAACCTTCGTATTCTTTGTGCTTCTTCACACTGTGGTTCTGATTCGAGTCCGAAGGTCTGAGTCCGAAGGTACCTGTTCATGTATTATACTCCAGAAACATTGTCAAATCATGTTTTTGAGGACCTTCGGAAGCCGAAGGCCGCCAACACCATTGATCACTGATCCAGTGGATAGGATCCGATCGCGTTTTAGCTCTTCGCTCGTCTGATCCTGACCATCGAGCCCCGATCAGACGGAGTACAACAGATAAGCTTTTTTTTGTTAAATGTTAACCGTTGATCCCTGATCGGGCGGCTCGGATTGGATACTGGTTCGATTTAGATAACTTCTAATCTGGGCCACTGGTTTTGGATCGGACGGATCACAATGCCTCGTACCCCCTTCAGCGTGACTGTTTTACAGAAGAGACCCTACACTTGGGTATAATCAACCCGCCATCCGTGCGGGGGAAAACTGAGTCTCGGGGCAAATTGTGGATTAGCCCCCGAGCTCTCTGGATATTATGCGCTCAGTCCAGTGACTTAAGAAAATAGGAAAAACAATATAGAAAATACTTTTCTAGCACAAAAATAATTCTAGAACTTGTGTAATTCCTAGAAAATCCATTTTTGCTCCGAATTGACCCATTCCAATTGCAATAATTTTGTATTAATATTGTCTATCAACTAGTAACACTATTTAGCCATGACACTTGAATTAAAATTGTTCATTTGGATTAATCTATTCTAAGCACTAAATAATTTCGGAAATTCATAACTTAATAACCGTAGCTCCGAATTTAGTGGTTCTTGTTTCTACGATCTCGTTACGCAGTGTAGATTATTATTACATAGTTTATTCTTATGTTTGGTGTGATGTTAATTTTGCCTATGCCATGTTGTCTGTATTGCTACGTTTAGCGCGAGGCCACGAGTCATCTGAAAAGCAAGTTGGTACCTGGAATCTCAAGTCCCAGGCAAGTTGTGCCCTTGATCACTTCTTTTTACCCAATCATGTTCTAATTAATCATAATGATCTGCATAGGTTAATTTTGATGGGACCCAATAGGTTACCCTAGTTTGTCTATCTTTATACCTTGTTTATGACTGAACTTTTTGGGTAGTACTTGCTAGTGCTATATGTGGTTTTGGGTATGGAGATACATTATTCATGATCATACTTTATTATCTGTTTATTATTATTGTTCATGATAAGATCATTATGTTAATTGGAACATGGAGCGACCACCCGGGAAAACAGTGCTACCACAAGGGTTTAATGGGACGCCCTTGGTTGATTAATTAGGAAAGCTAGTGGAAGACTACCTTACCCGAAAGGGGCAAGGGTAGTAGGGGAGTGGTCAGTGTAGGGAGGCCCTTGGGATGATTTTGCTGCGATGGCGGTCATGCGAGGGGTCCCTGCATTGGAGCTTCCTATAAACTGTAGCGGGTTTTCTGAAGCTAGTGGAACTTTGTAAAGGCCTCGTAGTGTTACCCTGCCTTGCCTCCTCGGTAGAGGTGTATGGGAAGTCGCGATCCCTTGGCAGATGGGTAACATGACTTGTGGGTAAAGATGCGCAACCTCTGTAGAGTGTAAAACTGGTATACTAGCCGTGCTCACGGTCATGAGCAGCTCGGACCCTCACATGATTAATTTATGGAACTAAATTCAATTTGTCATATGCATTGCATCGCAGGTGATGTGTTACTTTTGTTCTACTTCTTAATTGGGTTTGGTATTTACTTATACTTAGTAATTGCTAATAAAATTTTGACCAACTTTAAAAGCAATGCTCAGCTCTAACCATCCTCTTTGGTAAGCCTTACACTTCACGTGAGCTCCCACCTTTGGCGAGTTCATGCACATTATTCCCCACAACTTGTTGAGCTATGAACGTATGTGAGCTCACTCTTTCTGTCTCACACCCCCCATAGGTCAAGAACAGGTACCACAAGATGAGGCGCTTGGAGGATGCTGTGACGAGTTCGTGAGAGGTCTAGGTCGTCATCTCCCAGCCAACTTTGGGTTGCTGGACCATTGTCTTCTTATAATGTAATTATTTATTTATTTTGTATAGAACTCCTGTTATGTAGTAAATATGTGACATTCGATCCTGTGCCATGATTCATCATATGTGTGAGACTTGGTCCCAGCACACCTGGTGATTATGTTCGCGCCCGGGTCTTGGTGCCCTGAAACCCGGGTGTGACAGAAGTGGTATCAGAGGAATGTTGACTATAGGACGAAACCTAGATAGAACTGGACAATCATTACTTACTTACCTTTGCTACTCTGATTCTTTTCTAAACTTTTCTTAATCTTTTCTCATCTATTTCCGCTTCACTCTGATTATTCTTACCTTTTCTTTCTAAAAGACAAATGTGGATTTCACACTTTGAAATTCCGTACCTAAAGTGACTCTTAGGACTAGGAGACCTAATCTTAGGAACAAAAACAAAACTATTTTTATAGGTATTTATGTGTTTGAATGCTTGTTCTTATGATACATGTTTGATTTGGATTTTTGATTGAGTGTGATGAGTTGTGGAGTAATGTCTACAATTACATCTGCATATACATATAGGCATAAATATAAATAAATAAAATTTATAAAATAACTAGACAAACTAGATTATCCCTCATTAAAGTATCTAGCCTAACAATATCCATCTTATCTTAAAAGATTCTCTCTTATCTTAATAGATTCATCTTATCTTGAAAGATTCATCTTATCCTAATCACCTTACTTATCTCATCCTAAAGTAACAACCGTGAGCTAATCCAAAGAATTTATTTAGATCTTATCTAGTCTAAAATAGTCATATCAATTATTCTAGATCTGATCCAATCTAATAGGTTAATCTAACCTAACGAAGTCTAACCTTAAGTTGAGCTAACCTAAGGACAGTAACTTAACAAGTTAACACTAGTGAAATAAACTGGATTCTACTCCTATGAACCTTGTTCTCCCCTTATGCACTTAAACCTAAATTAGTGCATTAGGCCAACTCAACCGTGAGCATAAGAGCTAACCCAACCAATAGTGTCATGATGGATTATATAATCTGTCTACCCCACCTAACATCAAACAAACTTTTAACCTACACCATGTAGACTATCTCATCTTAACAAAATTCTATCCTACCTTGGATATTCACCTTATACGACTAGTTATCCCAATCTTGGTATAAAATAAAGATTAAGCCATGCCAAAGAATCCTCAGATCAACCAGTTATTGGCCTGTTCGTTTGCCTGCCAAATAATTTTCCTTGCAAAAAAATATAACTATTTTCCCATGTGCTTCTAACTTTCATGGTCAATACCAGGAAAGGAAAGATTATCACGCAACAGCAAACAGAAATGAATCCTCCAAATCCTCCACCTGTTGAAATCGATCAAGTGGTTGCTACCCAAAGACTGGTAATACAACAATTGACAGACCTAGTGACCGAGATGCAAAATCAGATAAGACAAGGACGCGAGGAAATACGTCAGGTCCGCCAAGAAATAAGCCAAGCGCGGTTGGAGAGACAACGACAACAACAACCTCCACTACCACCACCAGCTCCACCAAGCTACATAAACATATATATAAATTACTACTATTTGTAAGATCTAGATGTTACTTTAGTTAGTGGATGATATGATATTATTTTAGAAGGAATAATAAGGTCTAATCGACCCCATGTCTTGCTAATGAAGTATGCATCATGCTGAGATTTTGTTTGCGTATATGTGTTGAGATAATATGAGTATACACCCTTTCTTTGCAAATCTCGAGGACGAGATTTCTGTTAAGGGGGGTAGAACTTGTAACACCCAAAATCATATTTTGGGATTTATAAAGGTTTCTCCAAATGATTCATGTTAAAATGTCTTTAATAATAGATTTCTTTCTTTGTAAAATATATTTTAGGTAAACACAAAAGTAAGAGTCTAAAACTAAAAGCTAATTCAAGAAAAGAGTTAATAGAAATATTTTCTATTTAACTCAGTGAATAATTTTTTATATATACATTTAGAACCGTTTAATTAAATGATTAACGAATAAAAAAAATAAAACATAGTGTCATCTCATACTGGGTCCTTGATCTGCACATTTGAACTAGTATTTGAAATCCAAAATAGAATTTAAATTGGAAAAACTATGATAAAAAAACAAAAGGGGAAAACATCACTTTTATCTGAGCCGATACTCTCACAGCCAGCCTCTATCTCAGTTTTGGCCCAGTAATCGGCCCAATGCAAATCGCGTCGCCTTGGGCATGGCTCTGTGCTCGGCGGGACCCACCCTTGTTCCCTAGCCCTCCATCACGCGCCAGACCTCTTCCCTCCACCAAAGCCGCTTACATGAGGGCCCTGTTCGCCAGACTCGTCTTCAACCCGCCATCGTCGTGTAACGAACTCAACACCGCAGAAATATCAGCCGCATTCGTTCAGCATGGTTGTTGGGTCAACCAGAATCCTCGGTGCAGACTCGACCCACCAGGGTATAAAACCCATGCTGCTTACCCCTCTCAGCCATCTTGCATCACGAAGAACCGGAAGACCCCGCGTGTCGCTGCCGAGAGGAAGAAGGGAGAGGGATCGCCGCCGTCGTCAATTCGGGCCTAGGCAGGTGTTCTAGCCCTAGTGTGTTGCTCAGGGGGCTTCACCGGAGCTTGTAGAATCTTGCAGCAACATCGGATTTCGGGGGAAACTCTCGGACACGGTGGTTGTTCCTCGCCGTGGTTACTGGACCACCGCAAGCCGGGGCCTGTGATCTCCGTGTGACGGTTTCTGGTGAGGACACGATCTACTAATCCCCCATCATCTTCTCCACATCCTGCGTCTAACGAATCGAAGTTTGGGGCGGTGGGGCGTGACATCAGTTTCTCCGGCGATGGCCTCCGCCGCATGCTGTGCTTGCGCCGCCGCTTGGGGATAGTGCGGTGTGGGTGAGGTGAGTGGAGAGCGACAACATTTGATCACTGATCCAGTGGATAGGATCTGATCGCGCTTTAGCTCTTCGCTCGTCTGATCCTGACCATCGAGCCCCGATCGGACAGAGTACAACAGATAAGCTTTTTTTTGTTAAATGTTAACCGTTGATCCCTGATCGGGCGGCTCGGATTGGGTACCGGTTCGATTTAGATAACTTCTAATCTGGGCCACTGGTTTTGGATCGGACGGATCACAGTGCCTCGTACCCCCTTCAGCGTGACTGTTTTACAGAAGAGACCCTACACTTGGGTATAATCAACCCGCCATCCGTGCGGGGGAAAACTGAGTCTCGGGGCAAATTGTGGATTAGCCCCCGAGCTCTCTGGATATTATGCGCTCAGTCCAGTGACTTAAGAAAATAGGAAAAACAATATAGAAAATACTTTTCTAGCACAAAAATAATTCTAGAACTTGTGTAATTCCTAGAAAATCCATTTTTGCTCCGAATTGACCCATTCCAATTGCAATAATTTTGTATTAATATTGTCTATCAACTAGTAACACTATTTAGCCATGACACTTGAATTAAAATTGTTCATTTGGATTAATCTATTCTAAGCACTAAATAATTTCAGAAATTCATAACTTAATAACCGTAGCTCCGAATTTAGTGGTTCTTGTTTCTACGATCTCGTTACGCAGTGTAGATTATTATTACATAGTTTATTCTTATGTTTGGTGTGATGTTAATTTTGCCTATGCCATGTTGTCTGTATTGCTACGTTTAGCGCGAGGCCACGAGTCATCTGAAAAGCAAGTTGGTACCTGGAATCTCAAGTCCCAGGCAAGTTGTGCCCTTGATCACTTCTTTTTACCCAATCATGTTCTAATTAATCATAATGATCTGCATAGGTTAATTTTGATGGGACCTAATAGGTTACCCTAGTTTGTCTATCTTTATACCTTGTTTACGACTGAACTTTTTGGGTAGTACTTGCTAGTGCTATATGTGGTTTTGGGTATGGAGATACATTATTCATGATCATACTTTATTATCTGTTTATTATTACTGTTCATGATAAGATCATTATGTTAATTGGAACATGGAGCGACCACCCGGGAAAACAGTGCTACCACAAGGGTTTAATGGGACGCCCTTGGCTGATTAATTAGGAAAGCTAGTGGAAGACTACCTTACCCGAAAGGGGCAAGGGCAGTAGGGGAGTGGTCAGTGTAGGGAGGCCCTTGGAATGATTTTGCTGCGATGGCGGTCATGCGAGGGGTCCCTGCATTGGAGTTTCCTATAAACTGTAGCGGGTTTTTTGAAGCTAGTGGAACTTTGTAAAGGCCTCGTAGTGTTACCCTGCCTCGCCTCCTCGGTAGAGGTGTATGGGAAGTCGTGATCCCTTGGCAGATGGGTAACATGACTTGTGGGTAAAGATGTGCAACCTCTGCAGAGTGTAAAACTGGTATACTAGCCGTGCTCACGGTCATGAGCAGCTCGGACCCTCACATGATTAATTTATGAAACTAAATTCAATTTGTCATATGCATTGCATCACAGGTGATGTTGTTACTTTTGTTCTACTTCTTAATTGGGTTTGGTATTTACTTATACTTAGTAATTGCTAATAAAATTTTGACCAACTTTAAAAGTAATGCTCAGCTCTAACCATCCTCTTTGGTAAGCCTTACACTTCACGTGAGCTCCCACCTTTGGCGAGTTCATGCACATTATTCCCCACAACTTGTTGAGCTATGAACGTATGTGAGCTCACTCTTGCTGTCTCACACCCCCCACAGGTCAAGAAAAGGTACCACAAGATGAGGTGCTTGGAGGATGCTGTGACGAGTTCGTGAGAGGTCTAGGTCGTCATCTCCCAGTCAACTTTGGGTTGCTGGACCGTTGTCTTCTTATAATGTAATTATTTATTTATCTTGTATAGAACTCCTGTTATGTAGTAAATATGTGACATTCGATCATGTGCCATGATTCATCATATGTGTGAGACTTGGTCCCAGCACACCTGGTGATTATGTTCGCGCCCGGGTCTTGGTGCCCCGAAACCCGGGTGTGACAGGGACGAAGAAAGCACTTGAGCTTGTGCGATTGCCGTATCGATTCAAGTTTGAAAAAAAGTTCAAAAAGCCTTACCAAGAATGGCTGGAGATGATTGAGACTATGTGCAATGAAATTTTGGGCAATTATACTAAAAAAGAAGATCAATTAATGACTGCAGCCTTTGGCACCCGACCAAAACGAAGGTTGAATCGGTTAATGGACTCTTTAAATTTTGAATACCCTGATTATGAACGACTCAGCAAGGGTGCCGAAGGGATAAAGGAAAAGGGTTATCAGTGTTATAAGCAGGCAGGCTGCTAGAATGGTTAAAGAGGACGAAAAAATTCTGAAGAAGAGAAAAACTAGTCCTGAGCCGAAGGCAACGACTTTGAAGAAGAGGAAAACTACAATTCCAGAGCCGAAGGTGGCTGAGATGGAGGAGGAGACCCCTTCAATGCCTTCTGCTACGGAAGTAGAAGAAATTTTAAAAGTAACGACTGAATCCTTACCTATCAAGTTGCTAAGTCCTCTAGAACCGCATCTGACGAAGCTTTTACAGAAGAAGGACGAACCTTCGGCAGCAAAAAAGGCAGTTGGGCCCAAAAAGCGGAGAATTATTACTATTATGCAAGCTATTGAGGAAACACCACCGCCGGCCTCAGCATCAAAGATGACACCGGCTGCCGAAGCTGCTGCCGCTGAAGCTACCAATCTAGAGAGTACGCTGTTTGCTATTGATAAAGTGCTCTTGGATATGGCCACAAAGGAGACCACGACAGATATGGAAGAAATCACGGCTGCAGCGCCTAAGAAAGAGAAAGAAATTACCGAAGATGCTTCGGAAGAAGGAAACTTCAACCTTCGGAACTTAATTGGTGAATAATTATCCGAGGCTGAGAAAAAAGAGCTACAGAATTATGCTACATCCTGTGGCTACCAGCCAGGGGCCTTGCTTTTTGGTGGCGTTGATGAAGAAGCCTTAGGGTGCATCCGAGACCGCACCGGGGCAAAGATTATCAGCACTTTGTCGAAAAGTGTTAGTTTTCCAAAGCTTGAAGCTGACATCAGCAGCTACCGACGACAGCATATTGTCGGTAGCCTATTCTATTCCAACTTTAAGGTAAGACTAACTTCTTTCAGCTTTTTAATTCGTGCGATGAAAGAAAAAAATTTGTGATGAAGGTTATTTTCTACAGAGTAAGCTGTTGAGCAAAGCATTGAGGATGCAACAGGATATTGAAGATAAAAGGAACGAGGTTATAATCGATGACTTGGAAAAGAAAGTTAAAGATCATGAAGCTTCTCTGGAAAAGAAGGACTTCCTTATTCAGACAATGGAGGGTTCATTAGCAGAAGTCCAAACCGAAACTACTAGATTTGAACCTTCGGTTGAAGACTTGTCGAGCACCTTCGAGCATATTGAAAGCGAAGTTGAGGCGCTTGACGAAGTCATAGCTGGGCATGGCGACTTCTGTGCCCTGCTGGCTTCTCGTGGCATAGCTACAGCTTTTATAAAGGCTGGTTGCACGCACAGAAAGATAGTAAACAAACCAAACTTCAGTCTATCACTAGCGGACCTAGCTGATATCCCCAACCTAGCCCGAAGCATTGGGAATAGATTCATACAAATTTGGACGAAGGGTGGGCAGGACCTAGCTGGTAACGAGGCACGAAGTCATCTTAAGCCGGTATGATACTTATACCTGTTGCTTACCTTCTCTTAAAATTACTTTTTACCTTATACTGCTTTTTTATATGCAGGATGATGATGCCGAAGGTCAATAATCCGAAGCTCAACGAAGATTGGTGAAGCTGTTGCACAAAGCTTTAGAGACATTTGAATTATCTTTGTAAAAGATATTGTAATTTAGGAATCAGACAAAACTCTGTAAATTTGTCTTTACCTTGTAATATATTTTTACCTTCCCATCTGTGTGTGTATTGCTTTGATGTGGACGAAACTTGTATCTTTTGAGCCGAAGGCGAAAAACACCTTCCCTTCTTTTCGTACACAACGAAGCGTATCTTTGCTTCTTTTTGCTCATCGAAGCATTGTTGCCGAAGCTGAAGTATTTCCTGTTTGTGCTTAATGTTATGATAATGATGATTCTATGAATGTGTACATGAATGTTTATGAATGCAATGAACGATGTAATGTAACGTGCAAATGAATGTCCAAACACACGCACACGAAGCCACACCCATACTCTGCATCCCCTTAGGAACGTCTTTTGAGTCTTAAGCTCTACATCCCCTTAGGAACGTCTTTTGAGCTTCTTCACCTTCTATTTCGGTGGTATAAGTTCTGCATCCCCTTAGGAATGTCTTTTGAACTTCTTCGCCTTCTATTTCGGCGGTATAAGTTCTGCATCCCCTTAGGAACGACTTTTGAACTTCTTCGCCTTATATTTCGGCGGTATTTGGCTCTACATTCCCTTAGGAACAACTTTTGAGCAGAAAACTTACACTACGCTTCCTTAGGAATGACTTTTTGTAGCTTCGTCATGGTCTGCATCTGTCACACCCGGTTTTAGAAGGTAAACCGAATGCGAACCATGTACGTGCCAGGATCAGCAATTCACGTACACAGCAGTTACATAACATGGACATCATCACATAGTGCTCAAATAGTATTAAAAAAGGAAATAATAGTCGATTACATCATATGTCTGAGACATCCACATAGTCTTTACAATAAATCAAAGTGCGGAAAAGAAACATAGATAAACGCGGCCTTCACAGGCAGCCGACTGGGGGTTGCCGCTAACCCACACCTAGAACTCGTCGTAGTCTTGGAACTCCTGGAAGTCTCCTTCCACGGCTTCATCTCCTCCTGAGCAGTGGTTGCAATGCGAACAACCTGGGGGGGGGGTTTGGTGTGTAGAGCAAGGGTGAGTACACATCAACATGCTCAGCAAGTATCCTGTTTGGCTATAGTGGACTAGCTTTATGTGGGGGTAAGTCAAGCAGTTGCTTTTAGTTGGTTAGATTATTATTATTGCTAGTAGAGGAAGCCAAGTTTTAGATTTAGCCCACGTTAATAACCCAAATGTACTCCTTTCCAAACAGAAAGAGTACCGCTTACCATTACCAGAGTCAAAACCGAGAACCATCAATCTCATTGCCACCTACAAATCCGAACATCTCTGATCAAGTATCACTAATCACTGGAGCTCCCTTGGCCGCTCATAACCGCGAGCACGACTGATATATCAGTTTTTCATACACTCTGCAGAGATTGTGCACTTTACCCATAAGCCGTGATTCCCTTTCTGCCCAGAGAGAGCTACTCCCCATTGACCACTACCTAGGTGGTCCAGCAGGGCATCACTACGTAGCCTTTACAAAGATTCCCCGAGGCTGTAGTCGCCCATTAGGTTTCCTAAATGTACCGCACTCCTCCCTAAGGGACAAATCAACCTTGGCAGAGCGAGCCGCATACACCGAGCCCCATTGACGGCACGACGGCTAAGCGAACTACACCCTGGTTCCTCTAATTACTCAGCTAAGGGCGTCCCACTCCACCCTCATGGTTGCACTGTTTTCCCGGGCGATCATCCAACGAACAGGTCCTTACGGAGAGGCACTCGAGAAACCGCTCGAGCCCCCTTGAAGGACACAAGTATAACATCATAATAAAAGAGGGGGAAAACAGCGTATCATTGATAATTCTCACCATGTTCATTGATTAGAGTTGAGCAATAGTATAAGACTAAGCAATAATAATCCGACCCAAATAGGTAAACAAGGACATGGACAACAAAAGCTAGTCAATCCTTAGGTATAAATATGTAATGCGAGAGGTGAATTAAAGAATGTATAGGACAGAGATAGGTCAAGGGACACTTGCCTCCACCAACCGACTGCTGCTTAGGGGCTTCTCCTGCGAGTTCTTCGGGTTCTCTGACCGGATCGTTCTCTATGCGAGCGCAAACATACATACATCCACATATTTAATACAAAAGAACAGTACACCATACAATAGAATGCAGTAAGTAAACAGACGTTCCACGCGTACTCGCAATTACGGTTAAGAGAGAAAGAGGGAAAGACAGTCGAGAAACGATCACGTTACATTATTATGAATTAAATCACTCGCTCAATTGAAAGGCATTAATGTAGACACTACGTTTAGCATAAAGTAAAGTCATGTTTCATGTCTAATCATTATAAGAAGATGAAGATAAATTAAAAGGATTGTCGCGCGGCGAGACGCGCGACATAGCACTTTAAATTGAATTAAGAAACCAACGACTCGTCGCACGACCGAGCGCACAACGAGACATTTTGCAATAATTATAAATAGACGTTAAGCTTCGCGCGACGAAACGCACGACAGCATACGTCAAAAGGGCTGAGTTTAAAGTGGAACGTCGCGCGTTTGGACGCGCGACATCGCACCTCAAACAACCTGAAATTAAAATAGATCGTCGCGCGACGAAGCGCGTGACACAACACTTTAATGAATATAAACTAAAAGAATCGTCGTGCGACGAAGCGCGCGACACAGCACATTAATAAACACAAATTTAAATTGAGTCGTCGCGCGACGAAGCGTGCGACGCAACACATTAATAGAATCTGAAATTAGACAAATTCGTCGCGTGACGAAGCGCGCGACGCAGCACACTAACTAACGGAGTTTGAAACTAACTAAAAAATCAAGAATAATCACCGCGCGCGTGGGGTTGCGCACGCGGGAACGCGTTAGGGGTAAACGGGGGAGCGTGAGGCCATGCCAAGGCCACGCGAGCCACGCCGAGGGCCAAGATGGCACGCGCAGGGGGGCCGAGGCCGCGCGCAGGGGCCGAACCGCCGCGCCGGCGCAGAGGACCACGCCGGGGCTGCGCCGGGGCCGAACCGCGCCGGGTCCACGCGCCGAGCCGTGCCCGTGCCGGGGAAGGGGAGGGAGAGGGGCGCCGCGCCGCCGGGGAGGGAAGGGGAGGGCCGAGCGCCGCTGCGGGGGGGAGAGGGGCCGGCCGAGCGCCGCCGCGGGGGGGGGGGGAGAGGGGCCGATCGAGCAGGGACGCGCGCGCGCAGGGAAGAGAAGAGGGAGCGCGCGCAGGGGGAGAGAGGAGGGAGAGGGAGAGAGAGAGGAGAGGGGAGGGGAGGGGCTCACCTCGGGATCCAACTCCGGTGATCTCGACTCCAAAACCTAGGGCACCACGGGAGGGAGAGAGAGAGAGATGGGGAAGAGAGGTTGCTGCGCGGGAAATCCAAATGAGAGAGAGAGAGAGGAGAGGAGGGGGCGCATGGGGGGAGGGGGGGCGCTAGGGACGCGCAGGGCCGGGCCGAGCTGGGCTGGGCTTGGTTGGGCCGAGTCACTCTACGGATCGAAACCTACAACACGCACGACTATCAAACAGAATCCAATTGTGGACCGAAAACCGAGATGGAACGAGACGAACACGCAACATCAGACAAAGAAATATGCGTCGGCATGATGCAACACCCATGACACTTAAGTTTTGTTCATACACGACACGGACACCTATCACTATACTGGTTTGAAATTAGGAGGAAGGAGCGAAACGGGAAGAGAAAAGAGAGTAACGCCCGAATTTGGTGAGAGAAAAGAAGAAAAAAAATTCTGCCCCCCCCCCAATTCAGGGCGTTACAGCATCCCCTTGGGGACGTCTTTTGAGCTTCTCCCTGTTTTTCTTTTTTGCACTCGATGGTGCGTGCTCAGATTTACATATTACATCTTTTGGGGGATTTGACCCTCATGGGGCTAAATAAGAATGGAAAATTACATACTGTGGCCCCATTAAAAACCTTTCTCTCCTCTTGAAAGGAAAAGGGTGCCACAGAGAAAATAAAAGAAAAATTACATCAAATTACACATAATATCGCCGAAGCTCATCTGCATTCCAAGATCTAGGGTATGTCGTTGCCGTCCATATCCTTAAGTCTGTAGGAACTGGGTCTTGACAAGGATACTACTAGGAAAGGACCTTCCCACTTCAGCTGCAACTTACCCACTGTTTCTGGGTTGGTGACTCTCCGAAGCACTAAATGCCCTGGCTTGATATCTTTTAACCGAACTTTTCTGTCGCGCCATTTTATTGTTTTGGCTTGATATTTGTTGATGTTCTCCACAGCCTGAAGTCTGGTCCCCTCTATAGTATCTTTTGCTACGTGATAATCAGCTTTGTCTTCTGCTGAAGCTGCTGTTCTTATTGATCCTGTTTTAGCTTCTTCTGGAGTTATAGCTTCGTCCCAAACAATAGTTTGAAATGTGTGAATCCTATTGATCTTGACATGGTTGTATTGTGGCTCCACACCACTTTGATAAACTTATCTGGCCACTTTCCTCTAGGCTGATTGAAGATTAGCTTCATTATTCCCGTCATTATAATGCCATTTGCTCTTTCTACCAGCCTGTTTGACTCTGGATGCCTGACTGATGCAAAATGAATCTTCGTGCCAATTTGGTCACAGAAATCTTTGAACGTTTCAGCATCAACTGTGTTCCATTGTCCACAGTTATAGCCATCGGCACGCTGAAGCGATAGACAATATTTTGCCAGAAGAATTTTTGAACTGTGGCCGAAGTTATTGTGGCCAAAGGCTTTGCTTCAATCCATTTAGAAAAATATTCTACTACCACCACAACATACTTCAAATTACCTTGTGCGGGTGGAAGTGGACCTAACAAATCCAAGCCCCATCTTTGTAATGGCCAAGTAGGCTGTATCAGCTGCGTGAGAGACGAAGGTTGCTTCTGATCTCTTGCACATTTTTGATAATTCTCGCACTTTTGAACTAACTCTGCTGCATCCGAAGCTGCCTTCGGCCAATAAAATCCTTGTCTAAACACTTTTCCAAGCAAGGGCCTAGACCCAATATGAGATCCACACAGACCTGCATGTATCTGCTTCTTTAACTCTATACCTTCAGTTCTAGATAAACGCTTGAGGAGTGGAGAACATACTCCATGCTTGTATAACTCCCCTTGTATTATCACATAGGGTCTTATCCTTGCTTCCATTCTCTTATTATAAGCTTCGTCATCCGACAAACAATTACCTTGGAGGAAAGATATAATTTCAGTCCTCCAATCTTCACTATATACAGGGGAAATTGTAAGCACTGCTCTCTCGATAAGTTCAACCAAAGGTGCTTTTATTGTTTCAAAAAATACTTCTAAAGGTAAAGGGAGCCCCTGTGCCGCTGATTTGGCTAATAGATCTGCATGCTCATTCTCTCCTCTTGGAATATTCTTGACAGAAAAACCTTCAAAAGAAACCTCCAGCCTTCGAACTGTATCCAGATATTTTTCAAGCTTCAGATCTCTCGCCTTACTACTTTTGTCTACATGACTAGAAATGACTTGAGAGTCAGTTTTAAAGATGACCCTTCTTATTCCCATTGCCTTTAACTTCCAAAGCCCCAATAGAAGTGCTTCGTATTCAGCAATATTATTTGTACAACTGAAGTCAAGCTTTGCTGCATAACATGTTCTGACTTTAGAAGGCGCAACTAGGACAGCAGCCGCTCCTGCGCCGAGGGTTCCCCAGGAGCCATTGCAGAAGACTGTCCAAGCTTCGGCATCTTTATTTGTTTCTTCTTTCTGAGCCCCTGGCGTCCAATCAGCAATGAAGTCTGCTAACGCCTGTGACTGAATTGAGGATCTATGTACATAGTCAATACTGAATTCGTTAAGCTCCGCAACCCATTTTCCAATCCTTCCAGTAGCCTCTCTATTTCTCATTATGTCCTTCAGAGGCTGTGATGAAGGAACAATTATGTGATATGCTTGAAAATAATGCCGAAGCTTCCTAGAGGCCATTAACACAGCATACAACACCTTCTCCAACTCTGTATAGTTTTTCTTTGATAAACTTAGAACCTCGAAGACAAAGTATACTGGGGCTTGCTTTTTGATTTGGCCATCTAGCTTCTCCTGTACGAGTGCTGCACTTAGTGCAGAGTGCGAAGCTGCCACATATAAGAGCAATGGAGCCCCTGGCGAAAGTGGAGTTAATGTTGTTAGATCGATCAAGTATTGCTTCAACTCTTCAGAAGCTCTTTGCTGAGTCGGACCCCATTGAAAAACTTCGGCTGACTTTAGTATTTCAAAGAATGGTAGATTTCTTTCTGCTGATCTGGATATGAATCTGTTTAATGATGCCAGTCTTCCTGCCAGCCGTTGGGCTCCCTTCTTTGAGCTTGGTGGCTCCATCCGAAGGATAGCTTCAATCTTGCTCGGGTTGGCTTCAATTCCCTTCGTTGATACCAAACAGCCAAGGAACTTGCCCTTCTTCACTCCAAAAACACATTTTTCTGGATTTAACTTCAGGCTAGCCTTCCTGAAATTGGTGAATGTCTCTTGCAAATCAGCAATGTGATTTTCTTGCTTCGTGCTTTTTACCATAATATCATCAACATAGGTCAGTACATTCCTGCCTATTTGAGAATGAAGGACCTTGGCTGTCATTCTGCTGAAGCTTCCTCCAGCATTCTTGAGCCCCTCAGGCATCCAAAGGTAGCAATAGGTGCCACTAGGAGTTATGAAGCTAGTCTTCGGCTCATCTTCCTTCTTCATCCAGATTTGATGATAACTTGAGTAACAATCCAGTAGACTCATGAGCTCTAAAGAAGCTGCTACATCTACTAGAGAGTCTATTCTTAGCAATGGGAACTCGTCCTTTTGGCATGCCTTGTTGAGATCTGTGAAATCAATACACATTCTCCATTTACCATTGGCCTTCTTCACCATAACAGTGTTGGCTAACCATTCTGGGTATTTCACTTCTCTGATGACACCAACGCTAAGAAGTCTCTTCACTTCATTCCGAGCACCTTCAGCTTTGTCTTCAGACATCTTTCGAAGCCTTTATTTTCTGGGCCTAAAGGATGGATCCACATTGAGTGAATGTTCAATAACATCTCTGTTAACACCACAGAGATCATTGGCTGACCAAGCAAAGACATCTTTGTTGTTGAATAAAAATCTTAGCAAAGTCTTCTCTTGCTCATCAGATAACTGAGACCCCAGCAGTACCCTTTGTTCTACTATATCTTGACATAGAAGCATAGGCTTCGGCTGATCCACCGAAGCAGCCTTCTCTCTTTTGCATTTGTACTGCTGACAGGCTTTAGCTTCATCTATGTTATGGATTGCCTTTGAATCTGTCCAGTTCTCTTCGACCCTTCTGGCAGCTTCCTGACTCCCATGGATAGCAATGGGCCCTTGTTTCGAAGGTATCTTCATGCATAAATATGCTGGATAAAGTATTGCTTCGAAGGCATTAAGTGTCCCTCGGCCAATAATTGCATTGTAGGGGTACTCTATGTCAATAATGTCAAAGATAACTTGTTCAGTCCTTGTGTTGTGGACGTAGCCGAAGGTAACTGACATTGTGATTTTACCCAGTGCAATAATCTGCCTTCCTCTGAAGCCACAAAGAGGGTGTGTAGCATCATGAATCTTTTCCTCTGGCTCTTGCATCTATCTGAAGGCCTTAGCAAATATGATATCCGCTGCACTGCCTGTATCAACTAGAACATTATAGACCAGAAATCCCTTGATGACACAAGATATGACCATAGCATCATTGTGTGGGTAATCTTTGAGCTGAAGGTCCTCCTGGGAGAAGGTGATTGGGATGTGGGACCATTTGAACTTGATAAAGGGTCCCTGCACCCCAACATGCTGCACCCTTCTCTGCGCTTCCTTCTTCTGCTTCTTGTTAGCCGACTCTGAACTTGAACCGCCTGTTATCGGGAACACCAGCTTCATAGCCGAAGGTGCTACGACTTGGTCGTTGAATGAAGCCATCAGCTCGACCAGTGGAATTGAGTTCACCGGAGGTGGGCGCCAATGTTGGGGACTTGTTCTCAAATGCTATGAGTTAAGAACAAGGCAACACAAAATGTTAATGGTTAAGGTCCTTCGTCCTTCGAAGCATTATCTCCCTTAGGATATAATGATCTTCAGACGAAGGTTATGAAGGACATACCTTCATCATAACAACATATATTAATGAAAGGAGAAGCATATGGAACATAGGAAATAACATGAATAACCATATGATATCGTTAATATATCTTTTTTATATCATCATTAATGAACATGAACAATATTGAATTACTTTTATACCTTCGGCTTGACAGGAGACAAAAGTCCAAGCGTGACGCACGAGTGAATACAAGTCAACGTGAACAGTACGGGGGTACTGTTTACCTATTTATAGGCACAGGACACAGCCCAGTCAAAATTACATTTATGTCCTTGATGACTAGTTACAAACATGACACAAATCATTATGGACTGATCGGTCTTTTCCTCTTTAAGTTGGTGCAGCCCTTCGTCTTAAGGTATGTCACTGTGTCGAAGCTCCTTGGATCGTAGCTTCGGCGTGTACCTTCGTGCTGCATTTGCTTATATGCTGATCTTACGAAGGTGTTTCTGCTCAGAGGACCTTCGGCGACGAAGCAGGCCCCCAACATCGTTAAACACCAAAATCGATTATAGGAAATGTTGTGGTCATTTCCCTTTCAATCTCCCCCTTTTTGGTGATTGATGTCAACACAAACCAAAGCAAATACAAAGTGTAGAAATGTAACTAGTTTGCATTTTGATAGATGTGCATAAGTTACTTTGAAATGAAAGCATTTCTAAGCATATATGTTTAATTTGATATTTTTAACATTTTGAACCATATTTGCACCACTCAGCTAGTTTTTGCAAATATTTTGAAGAAGTCTTTGAAATTCTTTTGCAATTAGCCAATGGTATAAGAATATGATTTCAAAAGGCATTTTCAAGTTTTTTGAAAATTATCCCCCTGTTTCAAATGCTTTTCCTTTGGCTAAATAAAAGCTCCCTCTGAAGAAGTTCTCCCCTTAGCTGTCAAGAGGGTTTTTGCAATTGAAATAATTTCCTCCCCTTTGTGAAGTAGTTTTTGAAAATGGGTGGTGGTGCAGTACTTTTACTTTGGACCTATTAATTTCTCCCCCTTTGGCATTAATCGCCAAAAGCGAAGAAACCCGAGAGGCCTAATACTTCTCCCCCATTGAATATGAATGAAAGTTTATGAGGAGGGCAAAGAATAAATGATACCGACATAGTTGAGTGGAAGCCTTGCCTTTGCCAAAAACTCCATTTCCCTTTCAATCTAAGACTAATCATGGAGATACTCATGAAGCACATAAGTCTTAGCTTTGGCACAAGAAGAATAAAAAATATGCATTTGTACCAAATGAGAGAGACATGATCAAAGGTATATAAATTAGCTATATGTGCAAGATTTCAATCAAAGTTCCAAGAATCAAGAATATTGAGCTCATTCCTAAGTTTGCTAAAAGACTTTTCATTTAGGGGCTTGGTAAAGATATCAGCTAATTGGTTGTGGGTGCTAACAAGCAATTTTGATATCCCCTTTTGTTGGTGATCTCTTAAAAAGTGATACTGGATGTCTATGTGCTTAGTGCGGCTGTGTTCAACGGGATTATCCACCATACGGATTGCACTCTCATTATCACATAGGAGAGGGACTTTGCTCAACTTGTAGCCATAGTCCCTAAGGGTTTGCCTCATCCAAAGTAATTGTGCACAACAATGTCCTGCAGCAATATACTCGGCTTCGGTGGTGGATAGAGCTACTAAGTTTTGTTTCTTTGAAGCCCAAGACACCAGGGATCTCCCCAAAAACTGACAAGTCTCTGATGTGCTCTTCCTGTCAATTTTACATCCAGCATAATCGGCATCGGAATACCCAATCAAATCAATGGTAGATCCCTTGGGTACCATAGCCCAAACTTAGGAGTGTAAACTAAATATGTCATGATTCTTTTCACGGTCCTAAGGTGAACTTCCTTAGGATTTGTCTGGAACCTTGCACACATGCATACTGAAAGCATTGTATCCGATCGTGAAGCACATAAGTAGAGTAAAGATCCTATCATCGACCGGTATACCTTTTGATCTACAGATTTACTTCCTGTGTCGATGTCGAGATGCCCATTTGTTCCCATGGGAGTCTTGATGGGTTTGGCATTCTTCATTCCAAACTTCTTAAGTATATCTTAAATGTACTTAGTTTGACAGATGAAGGTGCCCTCTTGGAGTTGCTTGATTTGAAATCCAAGGAAATACTTCAACTCCCCCATCATGGACATCTTGAATTTATGTATCATAATCCTACTAAACTCTTCACAAGATGACTTGTTAGTAGACCCAAATATAATATCATCAACATAAATTTGGCATATAAACAAGTCTTTAGCAATTGTTGAAGAGAGCAGGGTCAGCTTTTCTAACTTTGAAGCCATTATTGATAAGAAAGTCTCTTAGGCATTCATACCATGCTCTTGGGGCTTGTTTGAGCCCATAAAGCGCCTTTGAGAGCTTATAGACATGTGTAGGATACTCACTGTCTTCAAAGCTAGGAGGTTGCTCAACATATACTTCTTCCTTGATAGGGCCATTGAGGAATGCACTTTTCACATCCATTTGATACAACTTAAAGCCATGGTATGTAGCATAGGCAAGTAATATACGAATTGAATCAAGCCTAGCTACGGGTGCATAGGTTTCATCGAAATCTAAACCTTCGACTTGTGAATATCCCTTGGCAACAAGTCGGGCTTTGTTCCTAGTCACCACACCGTGCTCATCTTGTTTGTTGTGGAATACCCACTTGGTACCTACAACATTTTGGTTAGGACGTGGAACTAAATGCCATACCTCATTCCTTGTAAAATTGTTGAGCTCCTCTTGCATTGCCACCACCCAGTCCAGATCTCTTAGTGCATCATCTATCCTGTATAGCTCAATAGAAGACACAAAAGAGTAATGTTCACAAAAATGTGCAACTCGAGATCGAGTGGTTACCTCCTTGTGAATTCACCAAGAATGGAGTTGATGGGGTGATCTCTTTGAATTGCTTGGTGGACTCTTGGGTGCGGTGGCCTTAGATCCTGAATTTCTTGATCATCTTCCTTGTCTTGATCATCTTCATCTCCCCTTGATCAATGTCCTCCTCTTGAGGTGGCTCATCGTCTTGATCTTGATCCTCATCCTCTTGAGCCATTTCCTCATCTTGAGTTGGTGGAGATGCTTGTATGGAAGATGAAGGTTGATCTTGTGCTTGTGAAGGCTCTTCGGGTTCTTTTGGACACACATCTCCAATGGACATGTTCCTTAGCGCGACACACAGAGCCTCTTCATCATCTAATTCATCAAGATCAGCTTGCTCCACTTGGGAGCCATTAGTCTCATCAAACACAATGTCACAAGAAAGTTCAACTAATCCAGTGGACTTGTTGAAGACTCTATATGCCCTTGTGTTTGAGTCATAACCAAGTAAAAACCTTCTACTGCTTTAGGAGCAAAATTAGAATTTCTACCTCTCTTAATAAGCATAAAGCATTTGCTCTCAAAAACTCTAAAATAAGAAACATTAGGCTTTTTACCGATGAGGAGTTCATATGATGTTTTCTTGATGATTCGGTGAAGGTAGAGTCGGTTGATGGAGTAGCAAGCGGTGTTAATCGCCTCCGCCCAAAACCGATCTGGTGTCTTGTACTCATCAAGCATGGTCCTTGCCATATCCAAGAGAGTTCTATTCTTTCTCTCTACAACACCGTTTGTTGAGGTGTGTAGGGAGAAGAGAACTCATGCTTGATGCCCTCCTCCTCAAGAAATCCTTCAATTTGATTCTTCTTGAACTCCGTTCCATTATTGCTTCTAATCTTCTTGATTCTCAATCCGAACTCATTTTGAGCCTGTTTGAAGAATTTCTTTAAGGTCTCTTAGGTTTGAGATTTTTCCCGCAAAAAGAATACCCAAGGGAAGCAAGAATAATCATCCACAATAATAAGACAATACTTACTCCCGCTAATGCTTATGAAAGTGATCGGGTCGAATAGATCCATGTGGAGTAGCTCAAGCGGCCTCTCGGTAGTCATGATGTTATTGTGTGGATGATGAACTCCAACCTGCTTCCCTGCTTGACATGCGCTACAAATCTCGTCTTTGTCAAATGAACATTTGTTACTTCTAAAATGTGCTCTCCCTTTAGAAGCTTGTAAAGATTCTTCATCCCAACATGAGCAAGTCGACGATGATAGAGCCAGCCCATATTAGTCTTAGCAATTAAGCAAGTGTCTAGTTCAGCATTGTTATCATTAAAATCAACTAAATATAGCTGATCATCTAACACTCCCTTAAAAGCTATTGAATCATCACTTCTTCTAAAGACAGTAACACCAACATCAGTAAAAAGACAGTTGTAACCCATTTTGCATAATTGAGAAACATAAAGCAAGTTGTAATCTAAAGAATCTACAAGAAAAACATTGGAAATGGAATGGTCAGGAGATATAGCAATTTTACCCAATCCGTTGACCAAATCTTGATTTCCACCCCCGAATGTAATCGCTCTTTGGGGATCATCATTTTTCTCATATGAGGAGAACATCTTTTCTCCCTGTCATGTGGTTTGTGCACCCGCTATCAATTATCCAACTTGACCCGCCAGATGCATAAACCTACAAAACAAGATTATGCCTTGTTCTTAGGTACCCAAACGGTCTTGGGTCCTTTGACATTAGAAACAAGTACCTTGGGTACCCAAACACAAGTCTTGGGACTCTTGTGTTTGGCCCCAACATATTTGGCAACTACTTTGCCTGATTTGTCAGTTAGCACAAAATATGCATCAAAAGTTTTAAATGAAATGCTATGTTCATTTGATGCATTAGCAATTTTCTTTTTAGGCATTTTGATATGAGTTGGATGTCTAGAGCTAGAAGCCTCATTACTATACATGTATGCATGATGAGAAATAGTATGAGATTTTCAAGCATGAATTTTCCTAATTTTGTGTTCATGATAGTTCTCAGGATATACAATGTAACCCTCTATATCATGAACCATGGGAGCCTTACCCTTAACAAAATTAGATAGTCTATTCTTGGGGGCATTAAGTTTGATGTTGCTTTGCCTCCCTTGTTGGAAGTCAATGCCATCTTTAATGCCAGGGTGTCTCCTATTGTAGATCATGCTACGAGCAAATTTAAATTTTTCATTCTCAAGCTCATGCTCGACAATTTTAGAATTTAATTTAGTTATCTGATCATTTTGTTCTTAATCATAGTAAGGTGATCATTCATAGCATCAATATTAACATCTCTACATCTAGTGCGAATGATGACATGTTCAACAGTAGATGTAGAAATATTGCAAGCATTCAATTCTTCTATCTTTGGATTTAAACTAGCATTTTCAGTTCTAAGACAGGAAATTGAATCATTGCAAATATCAAGCTCTTTAGATAAATTTTCACATTTTTCTACCTCTAGAGCATAAGCATTTTTCAACTTAATAATTTTTTTTATTTTCCTTAACGAGCAAGTCCTCTTGGCGTTCCAAGAGATCATCCTTCTCGGTAATGGATTCTATCAATTCATTTATTTTTATCTTTTGGTCCTTGATAAGGTTTTCAAAAAGAGAAGTTAAATCATCTTCATTATCACTAGAGCTACCCTCATCATCGGAAGTAGTATATTTGG
This sequence comes from Zea luxurians, assembly GCA_029449295.1. Classification (NCBI taxonomy): domain Eukaryota; kingdom Viridiplantae; phylum Streptophyta; class Magnoliopsida; order Poales; family Poaceae; genus Zea; species Zea luxurians. The sequence goes on along the minus strand of JAOPSE010000027.1, from coordinate 19,316,174 downwards.
GGGTATTTCTAGAATGTACCTTCTTCTTTTTGCCGTCCTTAGCCATGAGACATTTGTGGCCGACGTTAGGGAAGAGAAGGCCCTTGTTGATGGCGATGTTGGCGGTGTCCTCGTCAGAGGAGGAGTAGGTGGATCTCTTGTCGGAGTCCCATTCCTGCCCCACATGCGCCTCACCACCCTTCTTCTTGTAGTATCTCTTCTTCTCCATCTTCTTCTTCCCTTTCTTGTCGTCGTCCCTATCACTGTCACTTGTATATGGACATTTAGCAATAAAGTGACCGGACTTACCACACCTATAGCAAACCCTCTTGTTGCGGGATTTATAGTCCTTCCCCTTCCTTTGCTTGAGGATTTGTCGGAAGCTTTTGATGATAAGAGCCATCTCCTCATTGTCAAGCTTGGAGGCGTTGATTGGAAGTCTACTTGGTGTAGACTCTTCCTTCTTCTCTTCCGTTGCTTTGAATGCAATGGGTTGCACCTCGTGTGTGGAGGTGGCGCCTTGCTCCAAGTTGAGAATATGTTTAGAGTCTTTGATCATAAGTTCAAAGCTCACAAACTTGCCAATTACTTCCTCGGGGGACATCTCTTTGTATCTAGGATCTCCACAAATTAATTGAACTTGAGTAGGATTACAAAAAACAAGAGATCTTAGAATAACCTTGACCATTTCATGGTCATCCCATTTGGTGCTCCCGAGGTTGCGTACTTGGTTAACCATTGTTTTGAGCCGGTTGTACGTCGCTTGTGGCTCCTCTCCTTTGTTGAGGACGAATCGACCGAGCTCTCCCTCGATCGTCTCGCGCTTGGTGACTTTGGTCACCTCGTCCCCTTCATGCGCCATTTTGAGGACATCCCAAATTTATTTGGCATTTTCAATCCTTGCACCTTATTATACTCCTCTTGACATAAGGAGGCAAGGAGTATAGATGTTGCTTGGGAATTAAAATGTCTTATTTGGGCGGCCTCATCGGAGTCGTAGTCCTCGTCGCCCACTTGTGGCGCCTGTGCTCCAAACTCAACAATATCACATATGCTTTCATGGAGTGAGGATAGATGATGCCTCATTTTATCACTCCACATACAATAATCTTCATCGTCAAAATATGGTGGTTTGTCTAGAGGTACAGAAAGTAGAAGAGTGCGTTTTGGAATACAAGGATAGCGTAGAGGCATCTTACTATACTTCTTGTGCTCTTGGCGCTTCGAAGTGGTAGACTCGGTGTCGGATGTGGAAGGTGATAAAGAGTCGGTCTCGTAGTAGACCACCTTCTTCATTTTCATTTTCTTCTTTTCACCCTTCCTATGTGACTTGATGGAGGAAGCAGATTCCTCCTTATACTTGTCGCCGGCCTCCTTTGATGGAGTCTATTCATCGTTCTTCCTTCCCGAGCCTTCGGTCTTTTCGCCGGTGGCCATCACCCTCTTAGCGTGTTCTCCCGACATCACTTCGAGTTGTTAGACTCGAATGAAGAACCTAACTCTCATACCAATTGAAAGTCGCCTAGAGGGGGGTGTAAATAGGCAAAACTTGAAAATTTTATACTTTGAACACGCACTTCACCCAGGGTTAAGGTTAGAAATAAATAATGGTGAATTCAAAGTATGGAAGATAGTTTTTCTTGCTATGAGTTGCTCAATCAATGCAGATAACTTTGGGAGCAAACTCAAAACGATGTGAGCAAGAGAACTTTAGAGGGGGAAGAAACAAATCAAATACTAAAGATTAACACAAGTGGACACGATGATTTGTTTTCTGAGGTTTGGTTCTAAAGAACCTACTCCTCGTTGAGGAGGCCACAAAGGCCGGGTCTATTTCAACCCTTTCCCTCTCTCAATCGGTCACTTAGACTAGTCGAGTGCTTTTTCTCAATCTCACGGGTCACTAAGACCCCACAAGGATCACCATACAATTAGGTGTCTCTTGCAAATTTTACAAAACACTTAGAGAGTTTAGAGAGAGATGAAGAAAGCACGATTAAGAAAACCAAGCAACAAGAGAAACAAATGAAACACGAATCACACTCTCTCAATTCACTAATCACTAATGATCACTTGTCTCAATTGTGGAACTTGGAGAGATTGGAAGCTTTGAATGTATCTTGGTATGGATTACTAGCTCTTGTATTGAATGTGTTTGAGTGGAGTGCTTGGATCAAGTGAATGGAGGTGGTTGGGGTTGTATTTATAGCCTCCAACCACTTCTTAGCCATTGCTCCTTTTCTGTCGCCCGCAGACGGCCCGCGCCCCCTATCTGGATGGTTCGCCCTTGCACATCAACGGTTGGAATCACAATGGTCAGCAGTAATGACTATATCAACGGCTATAGTGCATTTAATGCGTCGTCAGATGTTATATAAAGTAGTCGCGGACGGTCCGATCGTGCACCCCGAACGGTCCGCGAGGACACTAAAAATGCATTTTACCGAACCCATCACCTTTGGGTTTTTCTGGTATTTCAATGACCGTAAAGTCCGCACCTGACGCCGGACGGACCGTGCTTGGTCTCGGACGGTGCTCGCTTCTCCTTCGAACGGTCCGTAGTGTTAACTTGTGTTTATGCAGTGTTCCTATTCGAGGCTCACCCTGGTGTCGCGGACGGTCCGCCGTAAGGGCCCGGACGGTCCGCGCATAGGTGTTTTTCCAAAAAGCTTCTCTTGTCCAGAATAATCTACGGTATTCTGGACAGTCGACTTAAAGTAGTTGTAGATGAACTTATCCACCTGACACATGATCAACTAGGCAAACTAGTTAGTCCATAAGGTATGTGATGGTCGTCAAATACCAAAATCGATTATACAAAATGTTGAGGCCATTTCCCTTTCAGTAACGTGTGAGGAGCAGTAGAGTTCATAATGAAGGGCGCACAAGCGACGCATTGAGTCAATGGTCTTGCCTCGGTAATGGGCGGCTTTCCGGCATGGCGTAGGCCTTGCGGGCAACGCATGCTACCTATCACTGGTGTAACCAGCTGCACACTCTGCCCGCCTTAAATGTAGGTGGCCCCCTCCTGTTAGAGGTTTACGTTAGGTTCTTCACAGCTTACATCATGCGCCATAAGACACATGGCAACATCGTGTCCTCACCCTAGCAGGGAACGACCAACCAGAAGTACTCGAGTTAATACTTCTAGTTGGGGGTCCGGAAGGTACTCGAAGGAGTCAGGGACCCTCTAGCGCGGGCCTAGACACGTGGGACCTCTTTAGGTCAGAGGTCCTGGTAGCATACCCAGGTGTTCGGGACCATCCAGAGGGGGTCTGGCCCCTGGGTTCAACTGGAGGGATTCTGCCACACCCAAATTTAAGGGCAAACCTAGATGCATCTTATATGTGCGCAGAACAAGATCCACACATACAATGACTAAGTGTGTAGAGACGAATTTCATAATATTTATTACATAATGAGAATGTCTTACAAAATAACTAATAATAATTTAAATCAAACTAAGATAACTATCTCCACGGTGCCATAGTTGACTGGGAGATGACATCTAGATCTCGTCGAACTCATCATAGTAGTCCTCCTTCGGTGGTACCTGCTCCTCACCTGGTGTGATTATAGCAAGGGTGAGCTCTCATACGATCATTGCTCAGCAAGTGTGCGGAATAATGTGTATGAGCTCACTTATGGTGGAGGCTCATGTATAGTGTAAGGCTTACCAAGGAAAATAGTTAAGGCTGAGCATTGCTTTTAATTAAGTTGGTCAAAATTTTATTAGCAATTACTAAGTGTAAGTAGATATCAACCCGATTAAATGTTTGATCAAAATAAAAGTACCATATAGAAATCCCATAATGCAATGCATGACAGATTAAGGGTGTGTTTGGTTTGGCTTTTGGCGTTGGCTTTTGCTCCGTAAAAGCCAAAAGCCAAACCAAAGGGCTAGTTCTAGAAAGCAGCTTTTTCTAAAAGCCGACTTTCTTGCAGTGCAAAACTGAAAGCACCCCTGGACCTGCTTTTAGTGGCTTTCGGATGGAACTGCGAAAACATATATCAAAGAACTTTTAATGTCTTTTAGTGGTTTCCACCAAACGGTTTTTAGCTTTTTAACAGCTCACAACCCACAATAGCTTTTTTCACAGCTCACAACCCACAACAACTTTTTCACAGCCACATCACAACCAAAAACACCCTAAATTTAATTCTATAAATTACTCATGTGAGGGTCCGAGTCTCTCATGGCCGTGAGCAGGACTGATACATCATTTTTACACTCTATAGAGGATGTGTATCTTTACCCACAAATCGTGTTCCCTTTTTTGCCTCTGGTTGTACAAACCCTTAAACACTTCCAAGGTTAGTTGGTGAGGGCACAATACGAGACCTTTCCAAAGTTCCACAAGCATGAGAGAAGCAGAAAGGGGCGATATAGGAATCCCTCATTCAAAAAGCTACCACTGACAGATCGACCCGAGAACCTCCCTATACCGCCAGCTTCCCACACCCTCTTGCCCCTTTCGAGAAAGGATTAACTCACACTAGCTTTCCTAATTAATTGGCCAAAGGCGTCCAATTCCACCCTTGTGGTAGCACTGTTTTCTTGCTCCATGTTCCAATTAACCAAAATGATCTTATCATGAATAATAAATAATCCATTGACAATTAAATAGTTAACAGTGGTAAAATGGAATGATCATAATTCATATATAGCATAACACCCAAAACCAGGTAGAGCAATAGTGTTGGGGGCCTATTCTGCTGAAGGTCCTCATAAAGCTTTTACTTTGACGTGAACAAATGTGTTTTAGGTACACAGGTAACGACGGACAAAGCTAGACTTCGGCCGAAGCGATACCTATAATAGCCGAAGCAATGCGGAGAGCAGCTCTGTCTAGCACATATGGACGATAAGGAAGAAACGTTAAGCTACAAGCTTTGGCACGAAGAAGCTGTCGGATGCGAAGTGATGAAGCAGATGTAATCTGAGACTTGTGCAACAAGAAAGAAAAAGAAAAAAATAGCAATGCCATTATATCATTTGTAAATCATGTGTGTAAACTCTGTGAGCATGCGTGTAATTTCATACGAAGTTGTACATCTCCCCTATAAATAGGTGAACAATGCGCTGCATAAATTCACCTTTTGAAGGCCCCAAGCTTCATCTCGCTTAGCCTTCGAAGTACTTTTGAGCTATCTTGTGTCAAGAAGTCGAAGGTTTGTTTGTAAATGCTTATGATATGATAGAAGATGGAATGGATTATGCTAAGGCATATGAGATGTGTTCCACATTCCATTACTCATTATTTCCTCACTTGATATTGTTTCATTCGCATATTTCTAAAGACCTTCGTCCTCGAGTTAATACTTTGAAGAAGTGATAACTTAAGGATGAAGGTCCAAGCTTCTTAACTTGTGTTGCCTTGTTTTTGATGCCATGTAGCAATCGAAAACAAGTATTCATCATTGGCGGCTGTCACACCCCGTTTTGGAAGGTAAACCGAATGTGAACCATGTACATGCCAGGATCAGAACACACGTACACAACGATTACATAAATGACTCATCATAGCACAATGCTTAGAATAATTATAAAGAGTGAGTACTAATATTACAGACTAGAGTTATTTACATAATATAAATCAAAGTGCACATAATAAAAACGTAGCCAACGTAAATAAACCCACCACAGTAAACTGAATAGGAGAGGTTGCTAGCCTAATCCTCGAACTCATTGAAGTCCTAGAACTCCTGGGGATCCACCTCGATGCATTCTTCTTATTTACTTGAGCATAGATTGCACCAAAGGCAACCTGGTGTTTTGTGAAAGCAAGAGTGAGTACACATCAACGTACCCAACAAATATCTCGTTTGGCTGAGGTGGACTAGCTTTATGTGGGTTAGGATCAAAGTAGTTGCTTTTAGTTCGTCAGATATTTACTATTAGTAGAAGCCAGATTTTAGCAATAACTAACCCGTGAACCATTTCCTCATCGAGGAACATCCTTATCATCATCGTAACCAAAACCATAAATAGACTATAGTATCTCGAACCATCTGCATCTCTAATCGAAGGAGCTCCCAAGGCCATTCATAACTGTGAGCACGGCTGATATATCAGTTTCTAATCCTTTGCAAAGGCCGCACACTTTACCCATGAGTCGTGATTCCTGTTCTGCCCGGGGATCATGACTCACCATTGATCACTTCCAAGGTGAACTGGCAGGGTCTCACTACATATCTTTTACAAAGATTTACCCGAGGTCATAGCCACCCGTTAGGTTTCTGCAGTTTGATAAACACAGTACATCTCCCCATAGGAAGAGTGACTAACAACAGCACCCAGCCTTGGCAGAGCAAGTACTGTGCCCAAACCCCATAGACGGCACGACGACGAAGCAAACTACACCTCAAGTTCCTCTAATTAATCACCTAAGGGCGTCTCATACCACCCTCATGGCTACACTGTTTTCCCAGGTGGTCATCCAACGAACAGGTCCTTACAGAGAAGTACATGGGAAACAACACGAGCCTCCTTTAGTATCACAAGCTCATAACCATAACTACAATGTAAAGCATCATATCATAATTGTATCTTATCATGTTTATTGATTAAAGTAGAGCACTAGCATAATGCTAACCATAATAATACAAAAGGTAATCAAGGACAAGATAAATAGAAAGCTAGTTAATTCTTAGGTTTCAGTTTTGTAATGCGAGGAAATGAATTATCATGTGAGTAGGACATAATGGGTCAGAGGACACTTGCCTTCACCAAATAGATGCTCAAGGTCTTAAACCTTATAGAACTCGAAGAACTTGATCACTTGGTCGCCAACGCTTGATCTTCGATTCACCGAAGCTCGGCAACAGGTCGCGTTCTATTCGCAATGCGCAGCAAAGACAAATAGGCACAAGCAAACAACATATACATGTATAAAACATTACACCATACAAAGGAAAACAATATAAAAACATGCAATACAAAATAGAACTCGCTTCTAAGGTCGCGCGAGAAAAGGAAATGCCAAAATCGAAGCTACGGTCAAGAAGATACCACATTTATGCTAAGCGGGTATTAATTGGAGCATTTAATTCGACATTATTAAATAGAAATTATAACAACTATTTAGTTTCGACTAACTTGCTATTTTAGTAGCGGACAATTAAACCAATCATTAATCAACCGACACGAGTGGTTATGAGCAAACAATTTAATATCACGGACGAACAACGCGCGATACGCGAAAACAGCTTGCGCGACAGACACACGTGAACGACGCGAACAACACGACGTCACACATGAACAGCAGGCACGACACACGAGACGGCGCATGCAATATACGCGAATGACACATGACGACGCACAATACTACGCGAAACAATGCGCGCGACAAGCGTGAACAATACGCGAATCAGCACGCGACCATGGTATGCAGACGACGTGCGGCGAGGCATGCGATCCGCACGCACGACACGCGAGAATCACTAACAGATAACATGTGCCATGACAAACTAACTAATTAATTATAACACGCGTCGCGACAAAATAATATTACTAGCACGAAATTAATGTTGATACGAAGTTGACACGATTGAAATGAGTCGAAACGAGTTTACGATGTATAATATATTGAATAAATAATAATTCGCGAATTATAAATGACACGACATATGAGAAATGCTAAACACACGTCACACTTACACTAGGCGTGTATTGAATAAAGGCATCTGAGTTGGTATTAATCACACTAATATTTATTTACGAAAGCACATGTTAGAAACTCTAAAATAGTTTTAACTAGAAAGCTATTTTAAATAACCATCAAATAAATAATTATTTGACTAATTAATTAATTAGCTAAAACATGTGTTACGACAAAATAACATGTATTAATAATTTCGGATTTAGAACGTGAAATGTATTTAGAACGCGAAAGCTAACGTGTATTAATAATTTTGGATTTCATGCGGTGTGGCGTGACACGATTGGCTGGAGCCATGACTTACAAAAGGCCATCGAGTTTGTATCCACACAAGATCCTTAAAAGTGGGATCTGGTATGGAGGAGGAAGTAGTTTCTTCTCCCTGAATGTAGCACGACAATTTTCTTTCACCTTTACGCACGACGACGAGAGCAAGTCTTGGACGGTTTCTTTCTTCTTCCATGGAAAGAGCAAGGGGATTGAAGAGAGGTGACTCTCGACTAGGGGTAGAGGGGCTTCGGCCGGTCTGACTGGCTCACAACGAGCACGTGGGGAGCACGAGGCCGCACCCTAGCAGCTAGTGGCTGCTGGCACCTGGCCGCGGCGCGCAGGGCCAGGGGCTAGAAGGAGAGGGATGGGGTAGGATGTGCCGAGGTGGAGCTCACCCAGACTAGAACATGGTCGGCGGCATTGCGGCGCAGAGGAGCTCGCGGCCATGACTAGAGCAGGCGTGCGGGGGGAGTGCGAGGCTATACCGGGCGGGCATGGCCATGGTGGAGCAGCGACTAGAGCGGCTTGCCACTGGGGAAATAAGGAGGGGAGGCGCTCGCGTCGAGGGACTAGGGAGAGGATGGGCGCAGGGCTTACCAGCGCGTCGGCATCGCGCGAGCTATGGACGGTGCTCCGGCGTGGCGCGTCTATGGCAGATCTCTAGCCATCTGCGCACTTCTGCAACAGTGCATGCAACCCCCTGCCACCACGAGGAGATGAGGTAGTGTGAGTTGCATATGGGGAGAAGGACAGAGCAGCGGATGGGGTCGTGTTTTTTGATCGTCTATAGCAGGGTTGGGAGTTGCGGGACATCGGGACGTGCGCAAGGCCGCGAGTGAAGGGAAGTGAGGTAGAGAAAATCATCACGTCATATGAGTCTCGATAACTAAAGAAGATGGACATAGGATAGACGGGGAAGGCGTCGGGATAGACGGAGGCCTAGCAGACTCGAGCGGCATGTCGTCAGAAGCGGTTCGGTGATCTCACGAAAAAGAACACAAGATCTGAACAAACTCGACGAGAGGAAGAATATATATATATAATCAAGCTTTTAGAATATTTTAGCTTTCACAAATACTAAATTTTATAGATAAAAATAATATCAGAGAATCTAAATTTCACATTTAATACTCGAAACATGTTCCGAATGATTCGAAAATCCCCCAAAACATCCTCGAGATAATTTTATATATTTCGAAAACCTTTTGTGCTCATAAACACTATGCAATGCATGAATGCAACAATCGAAGCTTCTCTAGGATTTTATTTTACTATGCTAAAAACTTATATATATATATATGTATAATAAAATAACTCTCTGTTATTTAGAAAAAAGAGAAGAAAAGCAAGTAAAGGAGATGGTATCACCTAAATTTGGTCGATATCAGAAAAAAAATTATACCCCCCAAATTCAGGGTGTTACAGCAACCACCTCCAGTGATTCCACGACCACAACAACAACCCGAATCACAATGAAGAGCATGGCAACCATCAAGCTTCGTTGTCATCCCTAGAGAAGCTTGTGCTCCCCATCACTGGAGACTCGAGCTTCTAACCTAGCAACAAGAAACAAAAGAAAGAGGCCCAAAGAAGGGTGCAACATGTGGGCGTCCAAGGACCCTACATCAAGTCCAAATGGTCTCATATCCATATTACCTTTTCTCAATATGGTCTTCATCTCAAGGATTATCCACATAGAGATGCCATGGTTATCTCTTGTGTCATCAAAGGCTTCGTAGTACACAATGTCCTGGTCAACATAGGCAGTGCAGCAGAAATCATATTTGCCAAGGCATTCAAGCGAATACAAGAGCCTGAAGATAAGATTCAAGAAAATCATCTTTTCCCCTCTACGGCTTCGGTGGACAGCAAGTGATGGCAATAGGAAAGCTGGCTATGCCCATCACCTTTGGTTATGTCAACAACACAAGAACAAAAGAAGTCATGTTTGAGATTGTTGATATGGAGTTCCCATACAACGCCATCACTGGAAGAGGGACTCTCAATATATCAGTCTATGGTAGCCAAGAAGCAGCAATAAAGGCAGAAGGGACTCTACAAGAACCAAAGATTGTCTACAACATAAATGAAGCTGAAGTGTAGGTTCAGGAGTCTGAGAAGTAAGTGAAAGAAAAGACATCTTTGGCAGATCAGCCGAAGTCGGTACACCTCTATGATGATGTTGTAGAACAAAGGGTTTTCTTTGGCAATCATGTAACATCGGAGCAAGAATCTAATCTCCAAAGGTTTTTATTTCACAAGGATGTCTTTGCTTGGCTAACAAATGACTTGTGTGGAGTGGATAGAAGCATAATAGAGCATGCTCTAAATGTGGACCCAAATACGAGACCACGTAAGGAGAAGCTGTGTAAGATGTCTGAGGACAAGGCTGAAGGTGCAAAGGCCAAAGTTAAGAGATTGCTTAGTGCCAAAGTCGTAAGAGAAATTGCATACCCAGAATGATTGGCCAATACAGTTATGGTCAAGAAATCCAATGACAAGTGGAGGATGTGTATTGACTTCATAGACCTCAATAAAGCATGCCCGAAGGACGAATTCCCACTACCAAGAATTGATTCTCTAGTAGATGCAGCTGCTACTTTCGAGCTCATGAGTTCGCTAGATTGTTACTTAGGGTACCATCAAATTTGGATAAAGAAGGAGGATGAGCTGAAGACTAGTTTCATAACCCCAGTGGTACTTACTAGTATCTTTGGATGCCTGAGGGGCTCAACAATACTAGTGGAAGCTTCAGCAGAATGGTAGCAAAGGTGCTAAGTTCACATCTAGGTAGGAATGTCTTGACTTATGTCGATGATATCATTATGAGAATACGAAACAACAAGATCATATTTTAGATCTACAAGAAACCTTCGCCAATTTCTGAAGGGTAGGCCTAAAGTTGAAACCTAATAAGTGCATCTTTGGAGTTAAAAAGGACAAATTCCTAGGTTGCCTTATGTAAGCAAAATAGACACCGGGCCATTTGGCTAAGTGATTTTGGTGTTTGATGATCAACATAACCTTGTGGACTAATGTGTTTGCTAGTGTTTGTGTTTGTAGTTCATAGGATGCTAAAGTGACTTGGACTAAGGCATTGAGAAAGCAACACCACAAAAGAAGACATTATGAAGACCATAAGTGAAGATCAACAAGTATCAAGCAGAGTCCAAGACATGAAAAAAAGTGTTTCCACTAGCGGTCCATCGAGCTGAGAGCACCAGACTATTTGGTGCCACACCATAGGACTGTCTAGTGCACCAGGGAACAGTAGCCCAACTGCTAGTTCCTAGTGGCACTGTGGAGGAGAGCCACCAGACTGTCGGTGTGACACCAGATTGTCTGGTGCAAGACTGATAGCGCCAACAGTCACCTACCAGATCCAATGGCTAGTGGCACACCGGACTATCCGGTGCCTACCACCAGACTGTCCGGTGTGCTGTAGAAAGCAACAACTTTTCTCCAATGGCTATATTTGAGTTCGGGCCTATATATACTTCACCCAACCAGCCATTTGAAGGTGTGGGAGCTCAAGCAACATACAAAGACATATTGTAGACATTTCCAAGTGCTCATACACCCAAGTGCTTAATAGAATCACTCGGTGATTAGCGTAGGTGCTTTGCAAAGTGCTTAGGTTATTCAGACTGCTTATGCGCTTGCTCTAGGTGAATCCTAGTTAGTTGAGTGAGTTTAGAAAAAACACACGACCCTCAAATCTTTCGCGAGTCGTTGTAACTGTACCGAGTGGGGCGTGAGTCTTGCGAGACTGTGACAACCGAGTTTGTGTCACGCCCGCCACCGTGTACCTGTACCGGAGGGAAACGAGGCCCACGACTTTTCAGCTGGATGCTCAATAGTGGAGACGGCGTGGAGCGTCTGAGAGGAGCCAGAAGCGGAGCACCACTTGCACATGGAGAAGGCCCGTGGCTCTCTATGGAGTTTCTCGACCGAGGTGCTTGGCCCTCGCGTGGGTGTCACACCCGGGCTTTAAGGGACAAAGCCGGGGGCATCTCATACATGCGCCAAATAAGACAACATATATAATAACAGAGTGTATAGAGATAAATGTCACAATATAATCAGAGTACTTATTACATAGCAGAAGACTTACAAAATAAAAGATAAATATAACAGGATCTAAAATCCATCCTTGGCGCTAGAAAGTCGACTGGTAGATGCCACCTAGATCGAATCGAACTCCTCGATGTGTGGCTCCTCTTGAACCACCTGATCTTCTCCTGTGGGGGGGGGGGGGTGTGAGACAGCAAGGGTGAGCTCACACATGTTCATCGCTCAACAAGTTGTGGGGAATAATGTGACATGAACTCACCAAAGGTGGGAAATCATGTAAAGTGTAAGGCTTACCAAAGAGAATGGTTAAAGCTGAGCATTGCTTTTAAAGTTGGTCAAAATTTTATTAGCAATTACTAGATGTAAGTAAATACCGAACCATAATAATAGAACAAAATTAATAAATATACCCATGCAAATGCAAATGACAAATTGAATTTAAGTTCCATAAATTAATCATGCGAGAGTCCTGAGTTGCTCTTGACCATGAGCTCGGCTAGTATACCAGTTTTACACTATGCAGAGGTTGTACCCTTTACCCACAAGTCGTGTTTCCCATGTCGCCAGGGCTAGCTAGACCCTTAGACACTACCGAGGTGAATGGCTAGGGATCCACTACGAGGCCTTTACAAAGTTCCACTAGCTTTCGAAAACCCGCTACAGTTTATGGGAAGAGCACTTGTAAGAATCCCCCATCTGACCGCCATCGCAGCAAAATCAACCCGAGAACCTCCTTGCATGCAACTCCCCTACTGCCCTTGCCCCTTTCGAGTAAGGTAGTCTTCCACTAGCTTTCCTAATTAGTTAGCCAAGGGGTCCCATTCCTCCCTTGTGGTGGCACGTGTTTCTCAAGTTAAGCTCCATTTTCCAATTAACAATAATATAATGATCTTGACATGAACATAAATAGAATAACAAAATAATTGGAACATGGATATAATGAAACATTATCCCAAAACCATATAAAGCAATAGCAGAACTATCCAAGTGAATCAGGGGTAAACAAGGTAAATAGGGTAAACAGACTAGGGTGACCTATTGGGTCCCATCAAAATTAAACCTATGCATGAATAGTGATAGTAAAGAACATTAGTGGGTAAACAAAAGTGATCAAGGGCACAACTTGCCTGGCACTTGAGATTCCAGTTACCAGAGTGATTCTTCGGATCCTCGTGACCTCACTACTAGTTGTAGCAATACAAACAAACAAGGTATGGACAAAATTAACATCACACCAAACATAAGAACATACTGCATAATAATGATCTACGCGTGCTATGAGATCGTGGGAACGAGAACCACTAAAACCTGAGTTACGGTTAAGGAGTTATGATTTGATAGATGATTTATGTGACTAAAATATTAAACTATATTATAAATTGGTTAGTATAAATTATATAAGAGGTTATTCTATAAGTAATTATCTCAACTTTAACCTAAGTTATAAATTGACCCTAGATTATATTTTGGTAGATTATAATGATAAGCAGATTAACAAGACTAACCAACATAAAGTAAAAGTCCAGTTATAAAAGAATGAAACATGATACAATAAATGTTATTATTGCATAGTAAATATTTATACGAGACTAACGCAACTTGAAAGGATTCAATCGGGGTTATAGATTTTAAGTAATGAATTTCTAAGAATTTTATGTGTTTGTACAAAATTAAATAGGATATAAATTTTAATGTGATTTTCATGTCAAAACAGAGACACTAGGTGATAAATAATAATATTAAAAATTATAGAAACTAGAATGGATTAATTTGAACCTAATATGAATTTTCTAAGAATTAAATAAGTTTCTGCAATTATTTATATATTCACAAATCAATTTATAAATAGTTTTCTCTGGTTTACCTAGTCCTCGGACTGCGCCTCAAAACCCGAGAAGACAAGGGCTAATCTATAAAAATTCTTGAGACTCAAACCCTAGCAGCCAGTACTGCGGGTTGATACCTAGATACTTTGGGGGCTCTTTTACAACATGCGCTATCCGAAGGGGTATCCTCGAATCTGTCCCGTCCGATCTGAGATGGACAGATCCGATTAGACTCCTACTCAAAATAAACCAGTATCTCACAGGCACCCTCGGATCTGAATCCAACGGTCCACGATTGATCTCGCAAAGGGGTAAGCCTAATTCTAATCTCCACCACTCACTCACAATATGACGGCACGCCTATGTTCTTCCACCACGCGATGACCAGAGAAGGCTGAGTAGAGGCAAGCGATAGGTCATTGTTGACATGGAGCGCACCCAGTGCCCTGGTGGACTACTGCTACCGCAGCTACGCAACAAGGGATGCAGAGAACATGGCAGATAGGTTTGTAAGTCCCTTACTTGAATCTGCACGCCGGTGATGAACTCCAAGTGGCCCAGCCATGCACTAAGCGGATCAGGCGTTGTCTGCAGGCGCCAGCAGAGGAACCGCTCCGCGCACACGTGGTGGAGGGGAACGAGGCAGGAGAACGCTACAACGGTAGGGGTGTGGCTAGCGCCATTCGCCATCGCGTGATGCATAGCCAGCAGCGGTATTCCTGCCCTCCGCCGCCTGACCCTGCAAGCAACAGCCTATAGGCACGAGCTCCGCCCCGTGGCCCTGTCCGCATGAACCACCGCTCTGCTGTCTGCACTGGCCACTGCGCACCTTCTCCCTTCCTCTCTCTCTCTCCTGTTCACGGCAGAATGGCCGTCAACGGTGGCGGATGGCGATTTGGGCATGACGAGGCGACAAGACCCAAAGGGGGGTTTTTATCTACTGCGCACCCGATCCGCAGGTGCGGAGGCCGTTATGCCAATCGGGTCGCCCGGACGCGCCATGCACAGATCGATGGTTTCGACTCCGAGCGAATCGACGAGGGATGCGGAGGTTTACTCCAATAGAGACAAAGCTGACGCCAGGGACCTTCCATATGTGACGTGGCGCGCTGAGCAGCAGAGAAGTGGTCCCACCAGCGTAGCCCGTGAGCGAGCATGGGAAAGCGGCGCTGTCACACCCGTTTCCAAAGGGCAGAGCTGGGTGCATAGCATATGTGTGCCAGGATCTATTTCCACACATATGTTGACATCACAAGTGTAATATATCAAAAGAACAATGCATAAAAGCGTAAACAACGATTATATTAACATATTACACTTCAAACAGACATAATGTCTTAACCTTTATTCATTAAAGTACAGCGAAACATGGACATCCATCCACAGGAAGATGACCGGGGGTATCACTAGACTAGCATCCATGGAGTTCAGCATCATATCTTCATCTGCAACTTCTGATCAAAATTAAGCAAGGGTGAGCTCACTTATGGTTAGGGCTTAGCAAGTGGGGGAAAAACTAATGCAGGTTTAACAAGGTGAGGCTAAGGTTGAGCAGTAAGCATTTTAGTTGGTCAACATTTTATTAACAACACCTGTCTTACTAATAAGTGTGAATCCCAAGTATTCCCATTAAACAAAGGTATAAGAGTATATCAAAAACACTTAAGTGAAACCACTTAAGCAAACCATTGGCAGATCATCGGATCTCGATTTATTTCCATCTTCAAGTTCAATTATCATGTGAGGAGTCCAGGCTGCTCATAACCGTAAGCACGGCTGATATATCAGTTTTACACTCTGTAGAGGTAGCGCATCTTTACCCATGAGTCGCGATTCCCTTTTTTGCCTGGGTTAGCTAGACCCGTATTCACTTCCGAGGTGAATGGCTAGGGTCTCACTACGAGGCTTCTCCCTAGAGTCCTCATTACGCAAATGTTGGAAATGGTCAACTGCATAAGGTACACCTACCGTAACCAACTTATAGTCCAGACTACAGGGTAAAGCTTTGGGAACTATGCCTGTATCCAATCTGCCTAAGCCGGAACTATAAGCGCTTGCCAGATGCCCCCGTTCCGGTCGACCACGACCAGCACCCAACATAAGACTTCCCTAGTTATTTAGCCAAGACCAGAGCCATGATAGTTCTCATGGTAGCACTGTTTTCCTAGGTGGTCACTCCATGTTCCAATTAATATGCAATAATCTTATTTAACCATCAGATTAACAACAATAATGTAAACTTACCATCTTGGAACATTAATATCATAACAGGAGTGACTGCTTAAAGTTAAGTTGTAGCAATAGCATAGCTATTAAGGTAAAGTATAATACCCAGGTTTGATCAAGGAATATGGTAGAAAAGGTTAGGTGTATTCGAATAGGTAACCCATCAAATTATTCATATATCGAAGAATAAACTTTATTAAATGTATTGTTTGGGATCAAACAGAGTATGCAGAGGGAGAAGTCCACTTGCCTTGCATATAGAAAACTTGAGGTTCTTCCACAGATAGGAATAGATCTTGATTCTTAACTACTAGATCAACCACTGAATATCACACAAACAAACAAGAACAAACACCACTCAATAACATACCACATTAACCATACGTAAAGCTAAAAGAAAGCCTAACGAAAAGAGCGTTCGCTTTTAAAAAAACATTACACGCAAGGGTTATTATAAAAAGGTATTCTTTTCAAAAAATATGTGATCTATACTTTATAAAACAAGACATGAGCTTAAAATATCTTAATTAAAATATACAAATATTAAATTTACCATTTTAATCCTTTATAAAAGCATATGTGGTATGTCTAAGCTTAAGAGTTCATAAGATAAAACACATTATAACATTATTAAACCTTTTTAACCTTTTATAAAAGATATATGTTATATATCTAAGGTCAATGAATTATGAAACACATTATTAATTTGAGAAGCATTATAGAACGTATTATAATTCATTGTTAAACCTTCACTTATGATAAACTAAGATATAAGTCTAAATAGGTTTTATGTGACAAGACAACTAAATAATAATTATCTTCATTTTCATTAAGAGAACACATAGACTATATTACTAGTCATGAACAAATTGTTTATATGATTAATTAATAAATAAAAAGATAATTGATCTATTATTTATCTTTAGTATTAATTTAGAAACTAATGATCTAATTCTTTAATAAGGAAATTGAAATTGTTTTCGACATTCTATAAACTATCATTTTATTTTACAAAAGCAATAACACTAATTAATCCATTTTAACACTTATTTTAGGAAAAACTCCATATTACTTTTAATGTATCATCATTTATAAAAACTTAAATATAAGGCTAAATATAATTATACAAATATTTATCTTTTATTTTTATTAAGAAACATATGGTCTACATATTCTTTTAAATTTCTATTTAAAACGACTATACTTAAACATCTATAATAAACATTGTTAAATTATGAAAACATGATATTAATTGAAAATGACATTTTAATACTTCTTGTATAACAATCATAATTCAAATTAAACTATAAAAATATGTGAATTGAATTGTTGGAAACACTAATTAAAATGCTTATCACCTAATTAATAAAACTAACAAAACCATTTCTATTTTATTGGGTTCTAAATTTACATTTTATAATAAAAATTGTAACATGGACCTACATATACATATAGGTAGACTAGAAGGGATAGCTGATAAATTTTCATTTTATATATAGATGTCATTATAAATATCTATCTTTTGGTTACCAGAACATAAAGACTAAATTTCTTTTTAATTTCTTATTTAGAAAACCATACGTAGATCAATTATAACTAACATAGTTAAAATTACAAAAATACATGTAATTTGATATAAGTGCTACTTATGAAGTTAGCACCGCAAGGACTCAATTATTTGAGCTCAAATTAATCTTTTTTTACAAACTGAAAAATATCATAGAGCTAAAATACGATTAACTGTAGACCATAGGTGGTAACGTGTAAATAAATTAGACCTTTCTTCTACTTTAGATTGAGTAGAGAGGGCTTTGGCGCGACAGGTTCGACGATGAATACTGGTAGTTGCTGCGCGGCGTCGTGGAACAGAGAAGCTAGAGAACTCTGCTGTCGACGAACGGTTAGCAACAGGCGCCAGGGATACATCAGCGTCGTGGCGCGAACTCCAGTAGAACAGGCAATGGCGGTGAGGTTCAATATAACGACGAGCTCTAGCGAAGTCGTTGTGCAATAGCAGCACGACGGGCAACTGTAGCAGCTTGGCATGGCGGGTTTTGATGAGGCGAAGAACGATGGCGAAGCAGTTGCAGCAGGACAGCAGTGGCGGCTCGGCCGGGCGCCAGAAGTACTCTACTGCGTGGCGTGATTCTCTGGCAGCGCGGGTGGGGCTCTAACAAGTAGCGTCGGCAAATGCACGGTGGCATGGTAGAAGAGGAGTGAAATCAGTTGCAAATAGGGGGACGAGAACAATTTTGTGAGCACTGTAGCAGCAGGAAGAAATGGCGTGAGGGAAGGAAAAGAAGAAATTGCTGCTGCTTTATAGAAGAGTAGGCAGGGGAAGGAGAACAGTTGGAGGCCACATTTCTGCATCTTGATGGCCATTGAAGCTAAAAAACTGAAGAATTTAGAATACCATTATTAGTGGCGTGAGTGGAAGAAATTGCTAGCGGCGTTTCTGGCACAATTGAACGGTTGTCCAGAGTGGGGCCCACCTGGCAGCCATGGCGAGAGCTGAAAGGCTAGGAGAGGGAGCGCTTGGGCCATTTGTTCTGGTACGAGCATGCATTAATGGCTAGGTGCGTGGTTTTTGTTTTTTTAATTTCAAATTTCTTCTTTTTTTTTTCTTTTTTATAGCAGATTGTATATAATAAATAAATATATTTCAAAAATTTAGAATAAAACCTTTAATATTATTAACATATTTAAAATGTATATTTTCACAATAAGATTGTACTAACTTATTATATTTTTATGGAAAGATTCACACCAAATAAATCTCAATTAATGTATAAGCACATACATATTTTTAAAACCATAATAAATCTAAGAATATTATTAACTAAATACTTGTTTTGCAGGAAGCATTATTTTAACAAATTATTATTATTTTGTAAAAATGTTTTTTTCACACCAAACTAAATCAAAAATTTGGATTCGCAAATCAAATCAAACAAAATTTATGATTCACATGAATGCATCAAACAATTGGTAAAATTTTATCTATTCATGAAATTATTTAATTTATCACCATTTCATTATTTGAAAACATAAATATTTCCTTTTTACTGGAAATTAATAATATAAACTAAGTTAGGTTCAGTTGACCGATTTAGGGTGTTACAGGCGCCGAGTTTGTTACCGAGAAATCGGGAGATGAAGAAGAAGTTGACAACACGGGGGCCACCGCCCATTGAGTCAGTCGCGCGGACAGAGGCAGACAGCACAGGCCCACACGTCGGCTCCGATTTACCATCCGTTGGCGCGGCGTGGGTTCCCAGTGGGCCGGTTCAAACGAGGATTGAGCCCACAGGACTGTTTCTTTTCTTCTTTTTTTTGTTTAGGATTCAAATTTGAATTTGAATTTGGTTGTGAGTTTCACATTTGGGCTAAATGCACAAATTCAAAATCCCAGTATAACAATGATATATTTAGTTATATAATTGTTTTCTTTATTTAGTATTTAATTTCTTTTCTTTTCTTTCCTTTCCTATTTTCTTTATTTCAAACTTCTTGATTTAGGCACTCATCTATTTTTTTTATTATTACTATTATTTGGTGCGTAAACACATAACTCCAGCATGATGCACAACTTATTTTTCATGTCACTAGCTAGTTAATCAATTTAACATGTGGGTGTTCACATGTTATATTGAATAGAGAGTAATATATATAAGGGGAAACAATCCTTTTCTCAATATTCACAAATTGGGTATTACAGTGGGTTACCCTTTGCATAGGGGCACCAACAAGGATTAGTCAAAACCTTGCGTGGTTCCGGATACCTCGGTAAAAAATACCTGCGTCATCTATGAGAGTTTGCATCTCTACCTTGCTATTTATCTTACGCATTTATATTAAGTATTTAAGTTTCAATCTCGCCTTTCTGGTTAGATTATTTAGGATTGAAACTTAGGCTTTGCGGTAGAGATAGCAACACTTAGACAAAATCTAGTTTGCACATTCTAGATTGTTTATTTGCATATGTTTTGCTCTAGGGATTTAATTGTGGCCTAGTTTAGATATAGGTTTTAGAAGCCCTAATTCACCCCCTCTTAGGCGTCACTGTTTCCTACACCTTATGTCAACAAAGGGAATAGAAGCAAACCCGCACAAAATTGAAGCAATACTTCGAATGGAGCCACCAAAGTCAAGAAAAGGGGCACAAAAGCTAGTAGGGAGATTAGCTTCTCTAAACAGATTCATCTCAAGATGTGTAGAACAGAGTTTGCCGTTCTTTGAGGTTCTAAAATCAGCAAAAATCTTTCAGTGGGGACCTTCTTAGCAGCAAGCCTTCGAAGAGTTGAAAGATTACCAGATAAAACTAACAACACTCTCCCCACCTTCGCTTGGGGCTCCTCTATTGCTTTATGTATCATCTTTGCAGTCAACTATGAGTGCTGCTTTGGTCCAAGAGGTAGTGGACGAAGGTATAAAATGGAAGATGCATGTCTACTTTGTGTCTGAAGTATTGGGCCCATCTAAAAGGAACTATACATAGATGAAAAAGTCATGTATGCAGTCCTAATGGCTTTAAGAAAGCTTCAACATTATTTCCAGTCCCACAAAATTATTGTACCATTGTCTCAACCACTCAAGGACATCATAAGAAACAAGGAGGCTTTGGGCCGAATTAGAAAGTGGGCAGCAGAGCTCAATGAATTTGTCATAGACTTTGTTCATAGATCATCCATTCAATCCCAAGCATCAGCAGATTTTATTGCTGATTGGACTCTTAGTCCACAGGACGAAGCAACCTCATCAGACAAAGTTGTCTGGAAAATCTTCTATGATGGTTCATGGGGGTCCTTTGGGGGCTAGTGTTGCAGCTGCTATTGTTTCACCATCCAAAGTAAGAACTTCATATGCTGCCAAGTTGTAGTTCCAGTGCACAAACAATATAGCGGAGTTCGAAGCCCTACTTCTAGGATTGAGGAAACTAAAGGCAATGGTTGTAAGGAGGATAGTCTTGAAATCAGATTCCAAGTCATCATAGGCTAGGTGGACAAGTCGAGCAAAGTAAGAAACCCAGGCTTAGAGAAGTACTTTGATATGGTCCAAAGAATGGAATCTTCCTTCAAGGCGTTTTCAGTGAAAAACATCCCAAGGCTGGACAATGAGCATGCTGACATGCTGGTCAAGTCTACCGCTCAGGGGCTCCCCTTGCCCCCGAATTGTTCTTTGAAGTATTAAAGGCACCTTCGGTGGATCTGATGGAATGATCCATCCTAACTGTTTCTCCTACACACAGTGAAGATTGGAAAATAGAAATTATAACGTTCCTTTGGGAAAACCATCCAGTTGACGACAAAGCATACATCAAGAGAATGCAGGCAAGGGCAAGACCATATAAGATCATAGAAGGGGTGTTGTACAAGGAAAGTGTCTGCTCACCTCTGCTAAAGTGTGTTTCTAGGGATGAACGTTAAGAGTTGATAAGAGAAATTCATTCTAGGCTATGTGGATCACATATTGGCCCTAGAGCTCTACTGGGAAAAATCTTTCATCAAGGCTTTTACAGGCCGAAGTGAGAGCACCTAGAGGGGGGGGGGGGGGGGTGAATAGGTGATCCTGTAAAATTCAACACTAATAGCCACAAAACTTTGTTTTGTAAGTTAGAACGGCTAAGTAGCTTGAAACGAGTTCTTGTGACCACAGATAATCAAAGGTAAAGCACACAAGAGACACGCGATTTTTATCCCGTGGTTCGGCCAAGTAATACTTGCCTACTTTCACGTTGTGGCGTCCCAATGGACGAGGGTTGCACTCAACCCCTTTCAAGTGATCCAATGATCAACTTGAATACCACGGTTTTTCCTTTCTTTGTCTTTCTCCCGTTTGCGAGGAATCTTCACAACTTGGAGCCTCTCGCCCATACAATGATGATCACAAAAGAAGCACAAAAGTAAGGGAGGGGAGAGCAATGCACACAAGACTCAAATCATAGCACAATCACGCACACAAGTCACAACTTGAGCTCAAAACGCAACCCACGGAGTTCACAACTCAAATGGAGCTCAAGTCACTATCTCAAAGAATCAAATGCGCGAAGTTGGAGTCTAGAAGTCTTAGAATGTTTCTTGAATGCTTGGGTGACTCCTTCATGCGCCAAGGGGTCCCTTTTATAGCCCTAAGGCAGCTAGGAACCGTTGGAGGCCAACAAGGAAGGCTATCCTTGCCTTCTGTCGGATGGCGCGCCGGACAGTCCGGTGCGCCACCGGACAGTCACTGTAGACGGTCTGGTGCCAATCTCTTTCCTATTCTGGCGCAGACGACCGTTGCAGATTCGTGGCAGTTGGCGCACCGGACACTATCCGGCGCACACCGGACAGTCCGGTGCCCCCTGTCGACCATTGGCATGGGCCACGCGTCGCCCACGGATTGCGAGGTCGACCGTTGCGCTGGCGACCGTTGGCTCATCGGACAGTCCGGTGCACCACCGGACAGTCCGGTGAATTATAGTCGTACGCTGCTGATTTTTCCCGAGAGTGGCCTGTTCACCAAAGGCTGGCCTGGCGCACCGAACACTATCCGGTGCACCACCGGACAGTCCGATGTGCCAAGCCGAGCTTGACTTTGGCTGTACCAAGCCAAGTCTTTTGCATTTCTTTTCTTCTCTTCTTTTCTCTGTTTCTAGCACTTAGACAGTATATGTTAGTACTTAAAACAATATACTAAGTCTAGAAACATACCTTGTTACATGATTTGCACTTCTTGCTTGTTTGGCACATAATCAACTCACTTAATATGTGTTGGACACTTAATCACCAAAACATTATAGAAATGGCCCAAAGGCACATTTTCCTTTCAATCTCCCCCTTTTTGGTGATTTATACCAACACATCAAAAAGAAACACAAATAAGTGCAACATCGATGCAAATAAGGACCAAATTGTTTTTGACTCTAATTTGGCATATTTGAATCATTCTTTGCCACCACTTGGTTTGTTTTTGCAAATCAAATTCATTTTCCTATCTCTAAGTCAAACTCACTTGTTTGGGCACAAAGAGAGATATTCCAATGAAAAAATTGATCGAGTGCCAAAAACTCCCCCTTTTTCCCATAATCATAAATTCTCCCCCACAAGAGACAGAATTTTGCAATAAGAGCATTTTGGACAAATCAAAAGTTCTAACTCTACTATTTTCAAAATTTTCAAGTGGTAGCTGATCCATTTGCTTTGGCCTTAATTTCTCCCCCTTTGGCATTAAGCACCAAAACGAGATCATTTTTGGCCCTTTAACCCCATTGCCTCACCAAAAATTGTCAATTAAGAGCAAAAGAAAATAAGAGCATAAGAATGAACTTGGAGGTGAGTACACTAATACCAGAGTGCAATGGAAGTCTTTGCATGGTCCAAGTTCACCTTTCCCTTTCAATGCACCTTTGAGACTACATCAAGTAACTCAAACACAAGGATTAGTCTCAAAGGGTCAAGTTGTAGCACTTCTCCCCCTAAATATGTGCATCATTCACACATGGACTTGTGAGGTCCGGGGATCCCTTGCACAACTTGAGCACCATAAATAAGCAACAAATTGCATAAATGTATAAGTAACATGATCGAAGGCATAAAACACATGTATGCTATAGATCAATCCAAGTTACGCGAATCTAAGACATTTAGCTCACTACGTAGCCTGCAAAAGGTTTTCTCATCTAATGGCTTGGTAAAGATATCGGCTAGCTGGTTCTCAGAGCTAATATGGAACACCTTGATATCTCCCTTTTGCTGGTGGTCTCTCAGAAAGTGATGCCAGATGTCTATGTGCTTAGTGCGGCTGTGTTCAACAGGATTATCCGCCATGCGGATTGCACTCTCATTGTCACATAGGAGTGGGACTTTGCTCAGATTGTAGCCAAAGTCCCAGAGGGTTTGCCTCATCCAAAGTAGTTGCGCGCAACACTGTCCTGCGGCAACATACTCGGCCTCAACGGTGGATAGGGCAACGAAAGTTTGTTTCTTTGAACTCCAAGACACCAGGGACCTTCCTAGGAATTGGTACGTCCCTGATGTACTCTTCCTATCAACCTTGCATCCAGCATAATTGGAGTCTGAATATCCAATTAAGTCAAAGGTAGACCCCTTTAGATACTAGATCTCGAAGCAAGGCGTAGCAACTAAATATCTAAGAATCCGCTTAACGGCCACAAGGTGACATTCCCTTGGGTTGGATTGAAATCTAGCACACATGCATACGCTAAGCATAATATCCGGTCTACTAGCACATAAATAAAGTAATGACCCTATCATAGACCGGTATGCCTTTTGATCAACGGGCTTACCTCCTTTGTTAAGGTCGACATGTCCGTCGGTTCCCATTGGTGTATTCGCGGGCTTGGCGTCCTTCAACCCAAACCGCTTGAGAAGATCTTGAGTGTACTTCGTTTGGGAGATGAAGGTGCCGTCCTTGAGTTGCTTCACTTGGAACCCAAGGAAGTAGGTCAACTCGCCCATCATTGACATCTCAAACTTTTGAGTCATCACCCTGCTAAACTCCTCACAAGACTTTTGGTTAGTAGAACCAAATATTATATCATTGACATAAATTTGGCACACAAAAAGGTCACCGTCACAAGTCTTAGTGAAAAGAGTGGGATCGGCTTTCCCAACCTTGAAAGCATTAGCAATTAGAAAATCTCTAAGGCATTCATACCATGCTCTTGGGGCTTGCTTAAGTCCATAGAGCGCCTTAGAGAGCTTAAAAACATAGTTGGGATACCTATCATCCTCAAAGCCAGGGGGTTGTTCCATATACTTCTTCTCCTTGATTGGCCCATTGAGGAAAGCACTCTTCACATCCATTTGAAACAACCTGAAAGAGTGGTGAGCAGCATAGGCTAATAATATTCGAATAGACTCTAGCCTAGCCACAGGAGCAAAAGTCTCCTTGAAATCCAAACTTGCGACTTGGGCATAACCTTTTGCCACAAGTCGAGTCTTGTTTCTTGTCACCACCCCGTGCTCGTCTTGCTTGTTGCGGAACACCCACTTGGTTCCCACAACATTTTGCTTTGGACGTGGCACCAGGCTCCAAACTTCATTTCTCTTGAAGTTATTGAGCTCTTCCTGCATGGCCAACACCCAGTCTGGATCGTGCAAGGCCTCTTCTACCCTGAAAGGCTCAATAGAAGAGACAAACGAGTAATGCTCACAAAAGTTAGTTAATCTTGAGCGAGTGGTTACTCCCTTGCTTATGTCACCCAGTATCTGATCGACGGGGTGATTCCTTTGAATCGTCGCTCGGACTTGAGTTGGAGGGGCCAGTGGTGCTTCTTCCTCCATAACTTGTTCTTCTTGTGCTCCCCCTTAATCACGCGCCTCTTCTTGAGGGACCTGTTCATCAACTTGAGTTGGGGGATGCACCATTGTTGAGGAAGAAGGTTGATCTTGCTCTTGTTGTTCCTGTGGTCGCACATCACCTATCGCCATCGTGCGTATTGCGGCCGTTGGAACATCATCTTCATCTACATCATCAAGATCAACTTGCTCCATTGGAGAGCCATTAGTCTCATAAAATACAACATCGCTAGAGACTTCAACCAAACACGATGATTTGTTGAAGACTCTATACGCCCTTGTATTTGAGTCATACCCTAGTAAAAACCCTTCTACTGCCTTGGGAGCAAATTTAGAATTTATACCTTTCTTTACTAGAATGTAACATTTACTCCCAAATACACGAAAGTATTAGACGTTAGGTTTGTTACCAGTAAGAAGTTCATACGAGGTCTTCTTGAGGAGGTGATGTAGGTAGAGCCGGTTTATGGCGTGGCAAGTTGTGTTCACAGCTTCTGACCAAAACCGCTCGGGCATCTTAAATTCTCCAAGCATCGTCCTCGCCATGTCGATAAGCGTCCTGTTCTTCCTCTCTACCACACCGTTTTGTTGCGGTGTGTAGGGAGCGAAGAACTCATGCTTGACGCCTTCTTCCTCAAGGTACTCCTCCACTTGCAGATTCTTGAACTCGGACCCGTTGTCGCTTCTTATCTTTTTCACCTTGAGCTCAAATTCGTTTTGAGCCCGCCTTAGAAAGCGCTTAAGGGTCCCTTGGGTTTCTGATTTATCCTGCAAAAAGAACACCCAAGTCAAGCGGGAAAAATCATCAACAACAACAAGACCATACTTACTTCCCCCGATGCTAAGGTAGGCAACGGGTCCGAAGAGGTCCATATGTAGTAGCTCCAGTGGTCTTGATGTTGTCATCACATTCTTGCTGTGATGAGTGCTCCCCACCTGTTTTCCTGCCTGACAAGCTGCACAAGGTCTATCTTTTTCGAAACATACATTTGTTAGTCCTAACATATGTTCTCCCTTTAGAAGTTTGTGAAGGTTCTTCATCCCAACATGTGCTAGACAGCGATGCCACAGCCAGCCCATGCTAGTCTTAGCTATTAAGCATGCATCTAGATCGGCCTCCTCTTTCGAAAAATCAACTAAGTAGAGTTTGCCGTCTAATACACCCTTAAATGCTAATGAACCATCGCTCCTTCTAAAGACAGAAACATCAACATTTGTAAACAAACAATTGTAGCCCATGTGGCACAATTGACTTACAGACAGGAGATTATACCCTAATGACTCTACTAAGAATACATTTGAAATAGAGTGCTCGCTTGTGATGGCTATCTTTCCCAAACCTTTCACCTTGCCTTGGTTCCCATCTCCTAAAATAATCGTATCCTGGGAAACCTTGTTCTTGACATAGGAGGTGAACATCTTCTTCTCCCCTGTCATGTGGTTTGTGCATCCGCTGTCGATAATCCAGCTTGAGCCCCCGGATGCATAAACCTGCAAGGCAATTTACACTTGGGTTTTAGGTACCCAACTCTTGTTGGGTTCTACAAGGTTAGTCACAATAGCCTTTGGAACCCAAATACAAGTCTTGTCTCCCTTGCATTTGGATCCCAACTTTCTAGCCACTACTTTTTCATTTTTACATAAGATTGCAAAAGAAGTATTGCAAGCATGGTAAATAGTAGAAGGTTCATTACATACTCTCCTAGGCACATGATGCACAACATGATTTCTCCTAGGCTTACTTCTACCATGCATAAAAGTAGAGCTAGAAGCAAACATAGCATGTGAATTAAACGCATCATAACTTCTATTATAATGAGCATTTCTAGAATATTTTCTATCATTATAAATGAAAGCATGATTCCTTTGAGTACTATTAGCCATAGGGGCCTTTCCTTTCTCCTTGTTGGGAATGGGAGCCCTTTGACTTGTTAAGTTATTGGCTTCCTTTCGAAAGCTAAGTCCATCCTTAATTGAGGGGTGTCTACCAACGGTGTAGGCATCCCTAGCAAAATTTAACTTATCAAAATTATCCTTGCAAGTCTTAAGTTGAGCATTAAGACTTGCCACCTCATCATTTAATTTGGTAATAGACGCAAGATGTTTATCACAAGCATCAATATCAAAATCCTTGCATCTATTGCAAATTACAACATGTTCTACACATGAACTAGATTTATTAGCTACCTCTAGCTTAGCATTTAAATCATCATTCAAAATCTTTAAGCTAGAGATTGATTCATGGCACACAGACAATTCAGAGGATAACATTTCATTTCTTTTAGTTTCTAAAGCAAGAGACTTTTGTACACTAACAAATTTGTCATGTTCTTCATATAAAATGTCCTCTTGCTTCTCTAGCAATCTATCTTTTTCATTTAGAGCATCAATTAACTCATTAATTTTATCTACTTTTGCTCTATCTAAACCCTTAAATAAATCAGTATAATCTACTTCATCATCACTAGAATCATCACTGCTTGAAGTAGTATACTTAGGGGTTTCTCGAACACTTACCTTCTTTTCCTTGGCCATGAGGCAAGTGTGGCGTTCGTTGGGGAAGAGAGAAGACTTGTTGAAGGCCGAGGTAGCGAGTCCTTCGTCGTCGGAGTCGGAAGAAGAGCAGTCCGAGTCCCTTTCCTTTCCGAGGTGTGCCTCGCCCTTTGCCTTCCTATAACTCTTTTTCTTCTCCTTCTTCCTGCTCTTTTCTTGTCCCTGATCACCATCATTATCGGGACAATTTACTATAAAGTGACCAGTCTTACTGCATTTGAAGCAGGAGTGCTTTCCCTTTGCTTTGTTCTTGTTCGGGTACTCCTTGCGTCCTTTCAGTGCAGTCTTGAAGCGCTTAATGATTAGGGCCATCTCATCTTCGTTTAGCCCGGCAGCCTCAACTTGTGCCACCTTGCTAGGTAGCGTCTCCCTGCTGCTTGTTGCTTTGAGAGCAACGGGTTGAGGCTCGTAGACGGGTAGAGGGACATTAAGAGCGTCATCCACGTATCATGCTTCCTTCACCATCATGCGCCCGCTTACAAACTTCCCAAGAATCTCCTCGGGCGTCATCTTGGTGTACCTGGGATTTTCACGAATGAGATTTACAAGATGGGGGTCAATTACCGTGAATGACCTTAGCATAAGTCGGACGACGTCGTGGTCCGTCCATCTTGTACTTCTATAGCTCCTAATCTTGTTGACCAGGGTCTTGAGCCTGTTGTATGTTTGTGTTGGCTCTTCTCCCTTGATCATTGTGAACCTTCCCAGCTCGCCTTCCACTAACTCCATTTTGGTGATCATGGTGGCGTCGTTTCCCTCATGCGATATCTTGAGGGTATCCCAAATTTGCTTGGCGTTGTCCAAGCCACTCACCTTGTTGTATTCGTCCCTGCACAAAGATGCTAGCAAAACAGTGGTAGCTTGTGCATTCTTATGAATTTGCTCATTAATAAACACAGGGTTATCCGTACTATCAAAGTGCATTCCATTTTCAACTATCTCCCAAATACTAGGATGGAGAGAAAATAAGTGAGTACGCATTTTGTGACTCCAAAAAGAGTAGTCCTCTCCATCAAAGTGTGGAGGTTTACCAAGAGGAATTGAAAGCAAATGAGCATTGGAATTGAAAGGAATACAAGAATAATCAAATGAAAAGTTTTGGTTAACCGGTTTCTTTTTAGGCGAGTCGTCGTCGTCGTCTCTTGGTGAAGAAGAAGATTCATCGCTGTCGTAGTAGATGATCTTCTTGATGCGCCTCTTCTTCTTCCCATCCTTCTTCTTGTGACTCGAGCCAGAGTCAGTGGGCTT
Organism: Zea luxurians; assembly: GCA_029449295.1. Taxonomy (NCBI): domain Eukaryota; kingdom Viridiplantae; phylum Streptophyta; class Magnoliopsida; order Poales; family Poaceae; genus Zea; species Zea luxurians. Next base: position 19,287,038 of record JAOPSE010000027.1, on the reverse strand, counting down.
GTCATCTCTTGGCTCGCTGAAGATGGACTCCTTCTCCTTGTCGTTGACCACCATCCCCTTTCCCTTAGGATCCATCTCTTCAGGCGATTAGTCCCTTACATGAAGAGAACGGCTCCGATACCAATTGAGAGCACCTAGAGGGGGGGTGAATAGGTGATCCTATAAAATTCAACACTAATAGCCACAAAACTTTGTTATGTAAGAATGGCTAAGTAGCTTGAAACGAGTTCTTGTGACCACAGATAATCAAAGCTAAAGCACACAAGAGACACGCGATTTTTATCCCGTGGTTTGGCCAAGTAATACTTGCCTACTTCCACGTTGTGGCGTCCCAATGGACGAGGGTTGCACTCAACCCCTTTCAAGTGATCCAATGATCAACTTGAATACCACGGTTTTTCCTTTCTTTGTCTTTCTCCCGTTTGCGAGAAATCTCCATAACTTGGAGCCTCTCGCCCATACAATGATGATCACAAAAGAAGTACAGAAGTAAGGGAGGGGAGAGCAATGCACACAAGACTCAAATCATAGCACAATCACGCACACAAGTCACAACTTGAGCTCAAAACGCAACCCATGGAGTTCACAACTCAAATGGAGCTCAAGTCACTATCTCAAAGAATCAAATGCGTGAAGTTGGAGTCTAGAAGTCTTAGAATGTTTCTTGAATGCTTGGGTGACTCCTCCATGCGCCAAGGGGTCCCTTTTATAGCCCCAAGGCAGCTAGGAGCCGTTGGAGGCCAACAAGGAAGGCTATCCTTGCCTTCTGTCGGGTGGCGCACCGGACAGTCCGGTGCGCCACCGGACAGTCACTGTAGACGGTCCAGTGCCGATCTCTTTCCTATTCTGGCACAGACGACCGTTGCAGATTCGTGGCAGTTGGCACACCGGACACTGTCCGGTGCACACCAGACAGTCCGGTGCCCCCTGCCGACCGTTGGCGCGGGCCACGCATTGCTCGCGGATTGCGCTGGCGATCGTTGGCTCACCGGACAGTCCAGTGCACCACCGGACAGTCCGGTGAATTATAGCCGTACGCCGCCAATTTTTCCCGAGAGTGGCCTGTTCACCGGAGGCTGGCCTGGCGGTGCGCCACCGGACACTGTCCGGTGCACCACCGAACAGTCTGGTGTGCCAAGCCGAGCTGGACTTTGGCTGTACCAAGCCAAGTCTTTTGCATTTCTTTTCTTCTCTTCTTTTATCTGTTTCTAGCACTTAGACAGTATATGTTAGTACTTAAAACAATATACTAAGTCTAGAAACATACCTTGTTACATGATTTGCACTTCTTGCTTGTTTGGCACATAATCAACTCACTTAACATGTGTTGGACACTTAATCACCAAAACATTATAGAAATGGCCCAAAGGCACATTTCCCTTTCACGAAGGCAGCTTCAGACACCACGAAGTTTGTATAGAAGTGTGACAATTGTCAAAGATGTGCAAGAGGCCAGAAGCAACCTTCGTCTCTAACTCTACTCATACAACCTAAATGGCCTCTACAAAGATGGGGAATGGACATAATATGCTCAATGCCAACATCACAAGGAAACTTGAAATATGTAGTGGTAGCAGTGGAGTACTTTTCCAAGTAGATTGAGGGAACAACCTTGGCAACAATAACTTCAGCGACCATCTAGATTTTTTTTTCTAGCAAAACATCATTTGCCGCTTCGGAGTCCTGAAGTTTATCACTGTTGACAATGGTACTCAGTTTGACTCCGAAGCATTTAGAGAATTCTACAACCAAGTGGGAACAAACATACACTTTGCATCAGTTAGACACCCAAAGTCAAATGGGTTGGTTGAAAGGGCAAAAGGCATAATTTTGTTAGGAACCACATAGTCTTTAGTTGGATTACCCAAGGGGAAGTGGACATAAGAGCTTATCAAAGTTGTGTGGAATCACAACACATCTGTGTCAAGATCCACTGGTTTTACATCGTTCAAGCTTCTCTTCGGGGACAAAGTAGACAAGTAGTTACCCCTGAAGAATTCAAGTTGGGTTCACCAAGAGTCATAGCTTTGACTCAATATTAGGACAATAAAAAAATTACAAAGGATGCAATAGAAGAGACGAGGCTTGAAGCAATTGAGCACATAAGAAGGTATCAAGACGAAACCATAAGATGGAGAGACAAAAAAGTGAAACTCAAGAACATATCACTAGGCAATCTTGTGTTCTGTAGGGTAGCTAACCCTGATACAACAAGCAAGTTACAATGAAGCGGGAAGGCCCCTTCTTGGTCTCAACTTCGAATAGATTAGGTTCATACAAATTGGAAGACATGGAAGGAAACAACATGCCAAGATCATGGCATGTCGATGAGCTTCGAAGATATTACATCTAATGTCAAGCTTCGGCACCCTTTTTCCTTATAAGGGCGATAAGGTTTTTTAATGGGGCCAAAGATGTAAAATTTGTACAAAAAGTACCTAAAGTCAATAAAGGTACAATCTCCCTCGAAGAAAGTAACTATACCAAAGTGGTATCCTTTAGTGCAAAAATTCAAAGTCAGCGAACAAACCAATTCCCAAGCCTCCAATACGAAGGAAAGTCTTATCACCAAGTAAAGGTGAAAAGCTCCGAAGTGATTCCTAAGAGAATGCAGAGCTAAAGTCTTATCACCAAGTAAAGGTGAAAAAGCTCTGAAGTCGTTCCTAAGGAATGCAAAGCTAAAGTCTTATTACCAATTAAAGGTGAGAAAGCTTTGAAGTCGTTACTAAGGGAATGTAGAGCTAAAGTCTTATCACCAAGTAAAGGTGAAAAAAGTCTGAAGTCATTCCTAAGGGAATACAGAGCTAAAGTTTTATCACCAAATAAAGGTGAAAAAGCTGCAAAGCAGTTCCTATGGGAATGCTGAACTTAATCATGACTGCTTGCTATCAGCAAGCACAAAGGTGCTAAGTTAAAAGTATCAGATAGCACAAAATAGAAGATCATCAAAGGTAAGCTTCGAAGGCTTTGTTCCGAGTGAAAAGAAGGGAAGGCATTTTTTTGCCTTCGGCTCAAAATACCAGTAAAATTTGGTTTCACGCGCAACAAAACAATTAGAGTAAAAATGGGAAAAGTAACATAAAGTAAAGCATTGTATTGCAATAAGGCAGTACTTCGACTGTGTAAATGTTTGTTTGAAAATACAGAAGTTTTTTCAGCCTAATGATCCAATTACGCTTCGGCCCTCACTCACTTTTTCACTTTATTCGTCTTCTTTGATTCATTGCTCTACAGAAAAAACAAGGTAAGTATCTAACAGAGTTCATAAAAAAGTTTCGACAATACAAGTCTAAGGACGAACCTTCCAGGTATATTCTTCGGCTTCCAAAGCAGCTAGCTATCGACCACCTTTGTTCCATAACTCAAAGAAAAATCTCGTCATAGCGTCGAGTACGCTTTTCAAAGGACTCTTGATATCCTCAATTTTCATGTCGAAACTAGTTTCTCCTATGTCTTTAGCATGGTTGCAGTCGGCTTTCTTGAGTACCGAAGCCACACCACGTGACCCAATCATTGTAGTAATCTCTACGGGTGTTGATTATCGACCCGACATCTCCTAATTCCTTTTCTATCCAACCGAGAGCTCCCTCGGTGTCCCCGCTAGTATGATAAGTCGCTCACGAAGTTGCGCCAACGGAGGAAAAGATTTTATTCAAAGCGTTGTAGCACCAAGAAGCAAAGGTAAAGGAGCTATCCCCAAGCAGCTCTAAAGTTTCCAATATCCTCTGATTTTCTCTATCCTTGTTGGTAATGCTTTCTCTCACAGCTTCAATACTGGTACGAAGCTCACTGATCGATTTGTTTTGTTCTTTCATCTTCGTCATATCAGCATCATGCACCTTTACTGCTTCTTCTTTTTCCTTCTCGACCTTAGCTACTTTTTCTTTCAAGAATATCACTTTGTCCTCTTTATCCTCTAGATATTTTTGAAGTTTTTCAACTTTGCCTTGAAGTGTCATTAGTTCTTTTCTTCCTTGTCTTGTTGTATTCTTAATCTTTACTCAACATTAATCCCTACATTACGAAGATAAAATAGTTTAACTAAATATATTCCACTAAAGTTAGTTCGGAATAAAAGAAGTCTTCTCCTACCTTGATACTAGTATAAGCCAAACTATGAGAAAGTTTCCTCTTCTTAACCAGATGAGTCGGTCTTCAACTTCTAGGAAACCAACGCTTAGGGTGATAGTCCTTACAATTTTTGATTCGTCAGAATTAGGTATGCACATAAGCATTTGACTTTCCCCATCGAAGAGCATGGCTCTAGGACCATATCCCATGGCTTTGCCCTTATTTTCCAACTCCGAAACGTCCTTATCACTGAGTTCACCACCGCCAAGATGCTTCACAAAAATATGAGCTCATCTATTTCGTCACCAGTAGTTTGAGTAGGCTCAGCTGCGTCTGTTCCAACAGTAAGATTTGGCTCTTTCATCCCTCCTTCTACCTTCTCAGCCCTGAGGATCCACCACCTTCGGTGTTCTTCGCTTCATCCTATTCCTCAGAGGATGATGAATCCCAGAAAGCAGCACCTCCAAGACCTAGAATTCACATGCTCTCTACTTCTTCTTCAGATAAAATTTCTTTGCCCTTCGAAGATCGATCACCTTCGTCAGAACCCTTCATGGTTGGCATAAATCGAGTCAGTATTGGTCCCAATGGACTGAGAGTGGAGAACAGTAACAGTTGTGTCATTACCTCGAGAATCCGTGTACAACCCATAGATGAAGTGGTTGTGGCACTCCCTTTCCCTGCTCTTGAGCAGCGATAGTCTTCTTCATAGAAGTTCTTGCTTTCTTCTTCTCTAGTCCTAAAGATGGTTCTTCGTCACCCTCGGACTCATCCTCATCCACTGTATCTTCATCGACAATTTTTTTCAATGCTTTGCTAGCACCCTTAGTAACTCTTTTCCTTTTCTCCCAAGCTTTGGTGTTAATCGCGGGATCTTTATAGTGTGGGTACTCAAATTCGATGGAATTTGTAACCCTATTAAGCCAAAGTTTTCCCCAGCTCCCGAAGATAGATGACATGTCTTTGTGCTCCATAGTTAGGTAATTTCTGCAGATTTCATTGCACTTCTCTTCTATTAATCTGAGCCATCCAGCCGAAGGAGCTTTGTACGACGACTGCTCTTTAAAGTCAAAAGCTAGTGTGACAAGTTCTCCATCCTTCGACTTCACTTCCTTCAGAAGTTTCCACCCAGCTTGAGTCAGATAAATGTTGTAAGCAAGTGCTTCTTGAATTAAATCTCGAGATCCAATCCTTTTGACGACTACATTGAAGGCTCTATAGCACTCATCAACAATTGCATTCAGTTCACACATCGGTCGTTTTAGACCAAAGCTAATCTTCAAAGGACCCATCAACATACCCTTGAAGTTTTCACGCTGTTCAGAATCAACTTTGGCATAGAACCACTCTTTCGTCTAGTCCCCATGCCACTTGGTTTGGTATGCAAGAACCGAACCAGCTGTGTCCCTACGATACATGAAGTTATAACACCCAAAATTGCTATGGATGCCTATCTGACCCTTGGCCTTTGTTTGACAATGCAAATCGTGCACTTTGCAGAATGTATCAGCATCAATGCGACCTCCCTAGCTTCGTACAGTCCAAATAAAAATGCTAAGGCAAACTATTGCATTCGGAGTCAGCTGATGCATGTATACCTCATATCGTTGTAGTACCTTTGCAATCATCTTGTACATTAGAAGTCAAAGTCTTGCCTTGAAAAGCTCTTGTAGACGACAACTTTGTCTTTTCTAGGACTCAGGGTTGTTTCATCCCCAGGGAGGCGTACATTGACTTTGCTACTAAAGTGGCCATGTTTTTTCATCGATTGCAAGTCTTTCTCTCTTAAAGTAGAATGACCAATTTCAATATAGCTTGGCTTCGAAGGTCTATCCTTGGGCAGGTCTTGACAATGACAATGCATTAATAGCTTCAGAGGTCGGCATGGTGTCTTGACGCGTCTCCGAAGATGTAGGCATGATCAGTTTTGCAGTGGAGCAAATCCTAGCCATATGTGGGAATTGTCTACGAAGATGTCTCACTGAAGCTAGCTTCCAAAGCAGCAGTGGATGAAAAGCTTTGGGGGCACAAATTTTTTGGCAGCAAGTGGTTGAGGGCAGTAAATGTGATCTGCCCTCACCCACTCTACCGCTTTTATACTGTAGAACAAGCGTGAAGAGGCGTGGGTGGTTGGATGAAATGCTCGTGGCTCGTTCGTTCATGGTCAGTTCGGCTCGGATCAGCTCGTTTGATTTTTTACGAGCTGAGATGACATTCTACCTCGGTTCGTTAATGAGTAAGCTCAGTTTGGTAACAAGCTAGCTCGCAAGCTAAACGAGCTATCACAATTCAGCAAAACCGAAACTATATGCATATCATTTACGTAACAATTGATGAACATGTTATATATATGTGGTGTCTACGGCTCATAATTTAAACTAATGATTGATGGATTGTGTCTATGTGTTAAATTGGTCTGTGTAAATATAGCCGTGGGTTAAATTGATGAACATCTATGTAAATTGTGAATTGATGAGTGATGAATTATGTTAATTTGGTGTTATATTGATGTGGTCTGTAAAACTATGAGTATAATTACTATTTTATATTGTTAAATTAGTTTGAAATTAACTATAAATTAATTATTATATGATTTTTTTTCTCTGGCCTACGAGCTAAACGAGCCAACTCGAGTTTGTAAATGAGTCGAGCTGACTCTGTGGCTCATTAGCTTAACAAGCCGAGTCGAGCCAGCTTGTTAACTTAATGAGCTAGCTCGGACGAGCCGAACCGGCTCGATATCCAGCACTATTGTCGGCGGCTCGACCCCGGGGGGTCCCTGGACCGACGAGTGAATTGTCGCTGCGTGTCCCTGCCCAAATAGGTTGGCGCGGGATGGAACACAAGATGTGGGACAAGCCTTGTATTATCCTGCACCAGGGGTGCCGCTCGCAGTAGGGGTTACAAGCACGTCGCGTGAGGGAGAGAGAGAGAGGGACACAGAGCTCGTCCGCCGCTTCCCTCACGCGAACTCCCCTCAGGGTAGCCCTGGATCTCCCTTTTATAGAGGCAAGGAGAGAGTCCAGACGTACAACGGGGGGCGTAGCTATGCACTAATGTGTCCGGCAGTGGAGTGCCTAAGCCCTGTGTACATGCCAACGTGGCTGTTGGGGGAGAGCTTGGGCCCTGTACATGTGATGGCGTGGCCGCTAGAGGAGCGCCTGAGTCCTGTAGGAGCATAGCTGGCAGCATGGCGAGGACCCTGCTGACATCTCCTTGCTATTGTAAGGGGCTGAGAGCCACCGGCGTCATGGCGCACGCAGAGCACCATCATTACCCGTCGCCGGGGTAAGCTAGATGGGACGTCGGTCTTGTTCCTTGTAGCCTGAGCAGGCTAGGAATAGGGAAATGATGCATCCCCTATTAGCGCGGTTAGTCCGAGTCCAGGGTCGGTCGAGGCAGAGACTTCTCTTGAGGCCAAGGCCGGGTTCGGGCGAGGACGCGATTCCTCCCGAGACCGGGGTCGAGGCCGAGTCCAGGGGTCGGGCAAGGCGGAGACCTCCTCCTGAGGCTGGAGCCTGAGGTCGGGCGAGGCGGAGACCTCCTCCTGAGGCCGGAGCGTGAGGTCGGGCGAGGCGGAGCTTCCTGTTGCTCCCGAGGCTTGAACTCGGTGGTTGATCGTGACTTGTTGTCAGTCGTTGCCGGGGTGGCTGGCACGGCAGTTGGAACGGAGCGAGCGACGCTGTTTTCCTGTCATATCAGACAGTAAAGAAGAGGGGCGGAGTGACTGCGGTCACTTCGGCCTGGCTGACTGAGGCACGTGTGTCAAGATACGGCGTTAGGCATCCCCTGCATTTAATGCGCCTGCGAAGCGGTCGGTTGGTGAGGCGGTATGGCCAAGGTTGCTTCACAATGAAGCCTGCCCGTGCCAGGCCTCGGGAGAGCCGAGGGGGCGCCCGTTGTCTGAGGAGGCCCTCGGGCGAGGCGTGAACTTGTCTGGGACTACTGTTCCAACCCGAGGCTGGGCTCGGGTGAGATCGCGTCCCTCGGGTAGACGAAGTCTTGGCTTGAACCGCACCCATCAGTTGGTCCGAGGGTGTTTACTAGCCATGATTAGGAGCGTTGGGGGTACCCCTAATTATGGTACCCGACAGTAGCCCCCGAGCCTCGAAGGGAGTGATGGTACTCGCTTGGAGGCTTTTGCCGCGTTTTCGGTGAGGGGACCGGCCTTTCTCGGTTTTTGCCTTGTTCTGGTGGGTGCGCGCGAGCGCACCCGCCGGGTGTAGCCCCCGAGGCCTCGGAGGAGTGATTTGACTCCTCTCAGGTCTGAATGCTTTTTGTGGTGCTTCGGCCGGTCTGATCGTTCCCTCATGCGGCCCGGCAGTAGCCCGGGTGCGTGGTCGGGTTCCAAGTTATCAAGCTGGTTTGTTGAAGCTGTCAACAGTTTTGGCCGTAGCCGGGTGCGAGAGGAGCCCTCGAGCCTCTGCACGGAGCGAGAGGACGATCAAGGACTTTCCCGACTTTTATTATACGCCCCTGCATCACCTTTCCGCAAGGAGGAGGGGGGAAGGCGCCATGTTGCCCTCGGAGGGCATCGAACATGGTGTTTCCAGTGAGCTGCTAATGGGTGATCCAAGTGGGCGCCAGTGCCCCGTTCGTTAGGGGTCGGCTGTGGCCCAGATGCACGCTCCAAAAGTACCAGCGGGTGATTCGCCGGACCCAGACCCCTTCGACAGGGTCCGAGGGCTCGATGCCTCCCTCCGGTGGGATTCCATTACAAATCGTTCCCGTCGGTCTCGAAAATGTCCTAGGGTACCTCAGGAGCGTAGCCCGAGCCTTGGTTATGTATCGAACGTACCCAGAGTCATCCCTCACTCTGCATGCTCTGGGGCGATTGTCGAACCTTCCGAGGGGCCAGCCTACGAACCCCTGATCAGTAGTGGGCACGGAGCCCGGGCGCTCTAGGGTGGTTGTCGAACCCTTCTGAGGGGTCAGCCTTCGAACCCCTGATCAGTAATGGGCTTGAAGTCCGAGTGCTCTGGGGCGGCTGTCGAAACCTTTCCGAGGGGCCAGCCTTCGAACCCCTGATCAGTAGGAGGGCTCGGGGCCCGCTTCCTTCGCCAGGAAGGATCCTTTCCACAACATCCCCATTACTGGTACCTGTAGCAAGAGAGAGAGAGAGGAGGAGGAGGGGAAGGATATGAATTTAAATAAAGTGGCGCACCTTTTTTGACGCGGTCATTATGGCGAAGGCGAAGCGACGCTCGCCTCGCCTACCAGAGGTGTTGCCTGCTCCGTCGGGGAGTTAATGCGACGGGACGGGCGATTCGCGTGGCGCCCGTTGCGCGTGCGAGCCGTTCGAGGAACGGACATTTCGTCTTTGAGTTTGAACTTCGCGGTGGGTTCGGGCGAAGTGTTGAACGGGTCTTGCCCGGGCCTTTATACACCCGGGAGAGAGATCGGTTGCGGTTCTTTACTCTGCTGCTGCCTCCTGCTTTGGTTTTCGCAACCTAAGGGAATAGTCAGAGAAAGAAAACCGCATACCTTGTCCGCTTCGCCGCCACCCCCTTCGTTTGGCGATGGCCGACCGGGTGACCGTCGTTCCGCCGCGCGACCCGTGGCCTTTTTCCATCATCACGGTGGATGATCTGGAGGCCCTTGTCACCGACGGTTTGCTCCGTCCCCTCTCCAGTGACCCACAGCCGGAGTGGATGGTCCCTCTGAGCGGGGCTGACCTGACCCCGCCGCCGAGGTATGTGCTGAGCTTCGTCTCCTTCCATGAGCAGGGGTTTAGAGTGCCAGCAAGTCGTTTCATGCGGGCGCTCCTGCATTACTACGGGGTGGAGCTGCACAACCTCAACCCCAACTCCATCGCGCAAGCAGCCATCTTCACGGTGGTTTGCGAAGGCTTTTTGGGGATTGACCCCCACTGGGATCTGTGGACCCATCTCTTCTCCGCGGAACTTTTTGCCTTAACGACGGGGGAGTAGAAGGTTCATATGGCGGTGCGAGACAGCGGCTGCACCCTCCAGTTGAGGCAAGCGCGCGCGCAGCAGTACATCCCCGCCATCCTAGTGTCTTCGAACAAGGGGTAGCAGCGCCGGTGGTTTTACCTCCAGAATGACGATGGAAGGCTCCCGTCGTTTTCTCAACGAGTGGTGACTGCTCCCGGCAGCAATTGGTGCTATGGGGCCGTGCGGGAGAAACAGGAGAAACTCCAGCCCCTTCTGGAGGCCTTGCAGGAGTTACGAGATGGGGGGCTCACCGCCGCGGGGGTGGTTGCTGCTATTCATCGCTGGAGGGTGCTTCCCTTGGCAGAGCGGCGGTTGCCGCTTTCGAAGATGATGCCGGGAGTCAACTGGAGGGTTCGCAGATGTCCTCGGTCCCCCTCTCTACCGACGACCTTCGCAGGCGGGTGGTGAGCACGGTGGGGAGGCTGGACGCCGGTGCCCTTACCCAGCCCTTGATGCGTCCCGAGCGTGGGTGCGTGTCCTTGGCGAGTGTCCACTCCTTCTCCTATCTTGTGTCAGGTTACCTTTGATTCTCTCAGTTGGGATTTCCGCTCGTCTCCAGGAGCTGGGGTGTTACAAGCCTTCCCTGCCATCGGTCCCGGAGGACGCGGTGGACCGAGCCACGCGGAGGGTCGCTGCAGAGAAGAAGAAGGAGAAGAAGGACGCGAGAAAGGCTCGGGCTCGCGAGCGGATGCGGGCTCGGGACGCCTTGGAGAGGCGCCGTCGGAGGCAGGAGAGGGACGGGCTCCCGAGGGAGCCGTCACCAGAGACGCCAGACGACGACGATGACAACGATGATGACGAAGACGACGACATGGTGGCCCGCCTTGGCCTTAGCCCGGATCTGAGGCTGGGTCAGGGGTCGTCGAGCCAGCCCCCGAGTGGGTTGGCACCGTCAGTATCTAGGGCCGGGACATCAGGGTCCCGGTCTGAAGAGCAGGGGCAGGCTGAGGGGGTACTTGACCCCTTGGCCGAGGTAGTTGAGGTGACCCCGGGGAGTCAGGCCGTCCCGCCTGTCCCCCACGAGCAGTCACCCGTGCCGGCCGTACAGGAGGTTGACCCTTGGGTTGTCATGACGTCGCGTGGGCAGGCCGTCCCTTCGGCGCCTCGGGCGCCTGAAGTGGGAACGACGCTGAAGCCGGCAGCGGGGCGAACCTTGGCGGCGCCTGTGGAGACCGAGGCCCGAGGGGCCTCCCCGCAGGAACGATTGGCCTTGGTCCGGAGCGGGTAGGTATCTGAGGATACCTATGTCCTGGCTCCTTCTTCGTGTGTCCTGATCCTGCTTTACCTTTTTCCTAGCAAACAGAGGCACGGTTCGACCGATCTGGCTCCCAGGAAGGCCCTTAAGACGATGTCGGCTTTTGCAGCCAGTGCTGCACCGTGCCACGCCGGTCGGCCGGCCTCTGCACCAGATGCCCCCAAGCAGGGGACCCAGGCGGCGCGAGTTGCCATGGGGCGAGCTCCCAAGGCTGACCCCTCCGTCGAGGCGGTCATCGTGCCGGGGGAGACTGCTGATGCGGTCGCGGCCTTGAGCCCACCTGACGTGTTGTCAGCGCCGGCACCAGCTTCTGCCGAGGCTGTTGCCGTTCTGCCCGTGGAGCCACCCGTCGCCGCTGATGTTGAGATGGTTGAGGTGCCGGTGCTCGAGGTCGCTGATCAGGAGCCCGCCTCCTTAGCCGAGGGGGTACCCGATGCATCGACTGCAGGGGGTCCCGACGCCTTGGAGGAGGGGGGTGTAGAACCGCGGCCCACCTTGGGGAGCGGCGACCTCATCCCCACGCGGCGCGATCCCAATGAGCGGTGCACGCAGGTGCTCCGGTTCTGGACCCGCGGCGCCCCGAAACCCCTCTTCGTCCTTGACGATGAGCGGGAGGAGCAGTCTTGGGATGAGCTCCGTGAGTATGCCGAGGCAGCGATGGGGTCGCTTTGGTCGACCATGGAGATCTTTTCTAGGGACGTTCCCAGGATCCTCCAGGTAAGGATTTCAGGCATACCTTTCGCATGGCCAGGGCATTCTTTGTGACGCCCTGCTTCCCTTCCTCAGGATCTGACGAATCTGAGCACCGCCAAGTCGTCGTTCATCCACTGCGAGGCCGACGTCTGGGGTTCGCTATGGTTCCTGAGGGCCGCTCTTACCGAGGCTACCGAACGCCTTGCCCAACAGAGCGCCGAGGCGGCGGACCTTCGGTTGCTCTGTGATGAGTTGGGGGTGGACGCAGCGGTGGCACGCGCAGAGGCGCAGCAGCGGTAGCTGGAACTTGGCCAGGTCATAGGCGAGCGGGACCAATCTCGGAACTAGGCCGCCGAGGCAGAAAGCCGGGCTGAGGCCCTTGGGGGCCAGCTAGCTGAGGTGTCTGCTCGGGCTAGAGCCCTTGTGGAGGACCTGGCCACGGCCGTCGGGTCGGCCTAGTCCACCCAAGCCGCAGCCTCGGAGCAGCGTGCCTGGGCTGAAGGTATGTTTTGGCCGCTTTGTGACTTCGATCTTCATTCTACAACTTGTGTCTGAAGAATTCTGTTTGGCTGTTTACAGAGTTCGAGTCAGCCCTCAATGAGTCCGCCAAGGCACTTGCCCGAGCGGCTGAGAGGGAGGAAGCTGACCGCATGGCCATGTCCGAAGCTATCTTGGCCTTCTGCCAGGTCTTTGGTCTTGATGATGTCCCGTCGGGAAGCTCCCCCAGAGTCGCCTGCAGGCCTTGGGCAGCCATGTGTGCAGCAGACTCCACGAGGCACTGCATCACGGCGTTAGGCGGGCCTTCGTCGTGCTTGCTTCCCACTACGATGTGGATCTGGAGCGGGTCAGCGAGGGGTACTGTCTACCCGACGAAGATGAAGCTGCCCTGGCCAAAGTTCAGAGGCTTGACACGGCCATCGTGGGCCCAAGCACGGTGCTGGCGTCCTCCTTCGAGGTGGAGATCCTTCCGCTTGCGTCGCCGTCCAAGGCCGAGGCGGATCTCGCCGAGGGTGGAGACGTCCCTGAGGGTGGAGACGAAGCCGAGGGTGCCGCTCCTCCCCCGGGCGATGCCTGATTCTGCCGGAGCATTTTGTTTGGAACATGCATGTGTCTTTCGCGGCCACCGAGGCCTAAACACTTTGTCGTCGTGTTATAAAGCTGCATTTCTTTTCCTCTTGTTTCGAGTATCCGGACTCGTTCGTCAGTAGCAGAATTGCTTATTCGAGTAAGAGTTATTTTTCGTGGAAGGTGATGAGTGAGGTATCCGTATCCCGGAGGCGTAGGAGTCCCTCGGCTCGGTCGGCCTTGCCGCTTACATGCGCTCTTATTCGTTTTGCGGGGTTCTGTTACCGATATAGTCGGGAAACATGAAAGTCGTTTTGGTGGAAAACTGTGGCAGAACCACCCGAATTATTCCAGCTTAAGTGCCTAAGTCATGCCTCAGGGGCCGTGACACACTTAAATCGGAATAACCCGTCAGTCCTTCAGATCTAGTCTGATAGAGCCACTTAACCAGGATCAAATTCCACAATCTCACTCGAAGGTGAGTCACAGAAGAAATACAATAAAACAGGAAACCTCAAATTAAGTACTGAATTATTACATAAATCGGAGTTCTTGAGTAGCAAATAAAGTTCATAAAGTAAAGTGCAGCGGATAATCGATGTCGTCGGTAATGAGGAAATGGGCAAGGCCTAGCCCACTACTCCTCATGCTCCTCTCCTGCCGGAGCAACATCCCACTCGACCGTCCAACCCGGTGGCAGGGTGGTAGGCCAAGTCACACCATCAATCAAATCCTGCATGGTACCTGCAAAAATGGTGCCACAAGCAAGGCTGAGTATACTAATACTCAGCTAGACTTACCCGGTGCGAGGAGTCTACTCCTCTACCTCTAGACTATGCAGCTGTTTGGCTGAGGGGTTTGGTTTGCCAAAAGCACTAGCTGTTACTAAAAGCAATTTTTAGCTTTCCCAAATTTTACCATCATTAACTTAGCTAGATTTGCTCCTTCTAAGCATACATGGTAACAATCAATTAGTTCAATCAACAAGTTATCTCATGTAACCACATTTCACTTCTTACTCGATGCAGTACAAGGAATCAAGCAGTCTCATTAGCTGCGAGAAGCAGACGATTCGAATCGAGTTTTAACCTTGCAAGGTAAACCTAAACACACGGCATGTCAGGGTACTTCGACCCTACACATGACAACCGTCCCCATCGATTCCCCGTTCGCGTCCAGGCCTCACCGCCTTGGCATACAATGCTCCACTGACCCCGGCTGCCGCCGTGCAGTGACCGCACTTGTACCCACCATAGCTAGCATGGGAGACCCAGTCTCAGGTCGCATGAGGGATAAAGTCCGCGCCCGGCTTCACTCAGGTACTAGGTTTACCGGTTACCATTTTTCCCGGCATGTGCTTAGTACGTTCAAAAGCTTGACTCAGGTATCCACACATTAATCCTTAATTCATTTTCCCGTCTCATGGACAAAGCATCCTCCCTGGATCCAAGTCCATAGACCAACATATATCCCATTATTAAGATGAATACAATCAATTCCTGACCTCGCGCGAGTGCTAGAAAAATCACTCGACTTCTACCGAGATCCTGATTAGCAAGCAGCTACTCGACCTAGTATGCTAGTATTCATCTCAAAAAGGAATCCTAAGTTCATGCAACTAGAGGTTTCAAGCAACTCCTACACTTAAGTGCACATTGCAATCCTACAAGCATTAAGTGTAGTAAAATAGCATAATTAATAGGTTATGCATAAAACCGGGGCTTGCCTTCAATTGCTGGGGCTGCGGGGAGATCCTCGATAGCAGCCTCTGAAGCCTGCTCCTGGTCTTCCTCTTGGACAGGTCCTTGCTCGGGGATGAGCATGTACTCTCCGTCGGCAAGATTACAATCTAATGAATGCAATGCGTAAGATATATGCATGATATGATATGTGCTTTTAGAAATCACAACTTAAAAGGTGTATGATCTTTCTTGAATTAAACAAAGTTAACTTTACTTATGCAAGACCCTTGGGTGGTATACTTGGTAACTGGTTCAAATTTAGCTAAGGTAAAAGGTAGGTTAAATTTTGGGGTTCCTCTGAATCCTTTTTAAGTCTTAGGGATAAATGATAAGTACTCAAGTTAGACTTATTGAGGTGGGGTTTATTTCTTCTTTCCTTTTCCTTTATTCTCTTCAATGTTTTGGAGTAGGTTTGAATTACAAGTTGCTTTTATAAAATTCTAAAAATTCTGTAAAAATTACAGTGGCTTGCTACTGGTGTGTGTTTATCTGCCTTAAAATTTGGGGATCAGAAAGTGAATAGTTTTCTCTGCACAAAATTATTAAACTCTAGGGTAGAAGGGGTGCTTTGAACTACAGCTACTATTTAACAGTGGGTAATTCTTCAGAACTTATTTTTGCTGGCTTTTAGGTGTTATAACATGACTTGATACAAATTTCTAGTCATTAATACCTTTTAATTATTTTTCTATGGTTTTCTCAAGTTTCTAGCCAAATGGGTGCTTTCTACTACCACTACACTTGAAAAATATCAAACAACAGAGTTCTTATTTTTCTTGGTTATTATTTTGTGCAAGAGCAATCATTCTGAAGTTTGGCATCTTTTTGCTTAAGGGAAGGGGTGGTATGCATTATTTGAATTAAATGGCTTTTCTCTTAAATCATTAGCAATTGGTAAGAGTTTGCCTCCTTTTCATGGGTTTGCATTTTTCTCTGGTAGTTTACCTCATCATAGACTTAGCTAATTTTTGGTTGCCCATTATCACATTATTTGGGGTTGCTCATGATTTAGTTGGAAAATGCCTTATTATCACCTTGTATTTATTTCCCTTACCTAAAAAGTTGGACTGAGGTGCTCTGTATTTTTGTAGTGGGGCTCTGGTGGTTATAAGTTCACTGGATTTTTGTTAAGCATTTTGGTTATAGTTTTGCCTCTTTAATAATTGATTTTCAGTCTTATTTAGGCTAAACAAATCATTTTAATTTAAAACTTATCCAAATTAATGGTCTCTGTATTTTTCCTAGGTTCTCTGTTACATAAGTAAACTAGGAAAAATAATATTAATCACTGCTCATTAATTTCTAATATCTTTATGATTTTCTCTAAGTTTTGGACAAAACATCTTTAAATGAGAAACTACATCATAATTTCTAATGCTGGGGTTCCTACTATTTTTAAACAGTGTCTAAAAGAGGTTTGAATACCCACAAATTTTCTTAAGTCTAGCACAGAAGAAAAACTAATTTTCCCTGATTAAATAAGGTTTAGTGGGTTTCTGTTTTTAATTTTAAACTCTAAAATTTTGAACAGAAAGCATAGGGTCTACTATTTTTAAAAGATAGATTATAATATACAGAGGCTAGCAAAATTGGTTTGACATTGTTTGATTAAGAATTCATCAAGTTATGAATTTTACAAGTTCTCTGGTTATTTAAAAAGAATATCAGAATCGATTTAATTGAAAATCTACTTTGCACTGGGGTCCCTGGCGGTTTTCTAAGTTTTCTTCGCGAATCAGTCCTCAGGCTACTATTCACCTGAGTCTCTGACATTACAGAAAACCCCTCGGGTTCTACAAAAACCTAACCCGAGGTCCTTCTTCTACCTTAAACAGTAGCCGCGGCGGGGAAAAGGGCGGAGGGGCTTACCGGCGGCGAGACTGTTCCGGTGAAGAGGTCGAGGATGAAGGGGAGGTCTCGGGGATCACAACGGTGTGCGGAACGCCGTCGGAGATGGCTGGAGTCGGTCGGTCCACGCGCGCAGGCGGGGATGCTCGTCGGCGGCGAGGAGACCGGCCTGGTCACGGCGAGATAGTTCAATCAAATGGGTCAGGGAGGTCCACGGGATGCCAGAGAAGTCATGAGAAAGAGGAATTGGGCGGAGACTCACTGGATAGCTTGGTCCACGCGCGACGGCGGAAGACCGAAGTCCGGTGAAGTCAATCTCTGGCCTCCGGTGAAGTCCGGCCGGGTCCGAGGGCTTGGCAAGCTTCACGGGCTACTGGCGGAGCTGGTCGAAGCGCTGGCTTGACTTGAGGGTGGCTGGAGGGAGCTGGCCACGATGGCCGAAGCTCGGGCGGCAATGGCGGGCGGAAATTAAGCTCGCCGGAGCTAAGGAAGAGTGGCTGGCCGAAGAGGGTGAGTGCGTGGCGAAGTGAGGCACGCCCGGGGAGGCTTTATAGGCGCGGGCGGGCACGGCCGAGGGCGTGAGCGCGCGGCGGACTTGACTGGACGCCGGGGAGCGCGCACGCGGGTTGGGCGAGCTCTGGCGTGCCGACCAGGGTCGAACACGTGTGCCCGTGCGTTCTGCCCAAGTTCTGGCGCGTGTAGTCGCTCATCCGAGCCTGCTCTCGCCTTGGTCAGTGCACAAAACCTCTTCTCCTCCCTACAAGCTACCATTCTTGTGTGGGGGTCATAGGATTTTGCCTACTGGTCGCAGAGATATGGAGCCAGGAAATCTGGTCTGTCTCCCTGCGCAAATCCGAGGCAAATCCAAGGTTTAGTCGTGTCTAGGGCTCGCGTCCCAATGCCATCTTCTGGCACACGACAGAGGGGTTAGTTAGACACATTTTTGTCAATGGGGCCATTAGGATTCGAGTTAGGGATCAAGGTGAACATCCCTGATCTTTGGCTCAAGGTCTGAATTTCAGAAATCTGAAATTCAGAATTCTCATTAAGTCCACACATGGAAAGCTTGATTTGGGGTTTTATTTGAGCTATTTTGGCTAAGCTTTCTCAACCTTTCTTGTTGCCCATTAAATATACTTCATTTTTTATAATTGGCTCAACTCAAAATTTTAAACTTTTCACTCCCTTTTTCTTACTTTTTTGAATTTTGCTCATGGGGCTCATTTAGGGTTTTTAAACTAGGGTTGCATAATCTTATCTTTTAAAGGACTCAATTGCTTTGATCATGACACTTTTAAGTATATACTTGGTGACTTCATCATTACTTAAGTTATTTTGATGCTCATGCTTACTTTGGTTCACATAAAATGATGGCTCTTGGTTTGGCTTTTTGAGAAAAACCCTGAGTGACACTCGGGTGTCACAGCCTTCCCCCCTTAAAGGAATCTTGTCCCGAGATTCGGGCCAGAGTCCTCCCGGGGTGAAGCGAAGGGTGAGACTTAAGGAAAAAGGGTGATGATTGCCATTATTAGGATAAACTGCTCTTCGAATGTAATTCTCTTTGCAACTTCAGAAGGAAGTCCTTTTAAGTTTTACTTTATAGTTACTTCATTCTGAATTAAGATCATATTTTTGTAAATTAGATTCGAAAGGCAGGAGGAGGGGTTTGGGGGTGATTACGTACCAGCTTCCTTAGGTAGGCAATCGGAAAAGTTGGATCTCAGGAATTCCTCGGTTTCCCAAGTAGCTTCCTCCTCTAGTGATTACTCCACTGGACCTTGAACATCTTGATCGATTTAGCCCGAGTTGATCTTTCCTTGCAATCCAGAATTTTGGAGGGGTACTCTTGGTACGAGAGATCTGGCTCTATCTCCAAGTCTGGCTCTGCTATGATCTCGGTCGGTAATCGAACACACTTCTTCAGCTGAGATACATGGAAAACATCGTGAATGGCAGACATCTTTGAAGGTAACTTCAGCTTGTATGCCACGGGCCCACATGCTTCTATGATCTCATAAGGTCCAATGTAACGAGGAGCTAGTTTGCCTTTGATCCCAAACCTCTGCATTCCCTTGGTGGGTGATACCTTGAGGTATACAAAACTTCCCACCTCGAACTGGAGAGGTTTCCTTCTTCTATCATGATAACTCTTCTGTCTGGCCTGAGCAGCTTCTAGATTCTTCCTGATTAGCTTGACCTTCCTTTCGGCTTCAGTCACTAAATCAGGTCCAAAAACTTCTCTTTCACCAGGCTGAGACCAATTGAGTGGTGTCCTGCACATTCTTCCATAGAGAGCTTCAAAAGGTGCCATCTTTAGGCTGGATTGATAACTATTGTTATAAGCAAACTCTGCCAAGGAGAGGTGCTTATCCCAGTTCTTGCCACAATCGATCGCACAAGCTCTCAGCATATCTTCCAGGATTTGGTTTACCCTTTCCGTCTGACCATCAGTCTGTGGGTGGTAAGCTGAACTCCTGATTAGCTTGGTTCCCAAAGACTTTTGCATTTGTTCCCAAAATCTGGCAACAAATTGGGCTCCTCGGTCAGAAACAATGGTCCAAGGCAGTCCGTGCAAACACACGATCCGGTCAATATACAATTCTGCATATCTCTGAGCCTTATCAGTGGTGTGCACAGGAAGAAAATGTGCCACTTTCGTCAATCGGTCCATAATAACCCAAATTGAATCATGATGACGAGAGGTGTTGGGCAGACCCACAATGAAATCCATGCTGATGTCGTCCCACTTCCACGAAGGTACGGGTAGTGGTTGCAAAGCTCCAGCTGACTTCAAGTGGCTTGCGTTTACCCTCTGACAGGTGTCACACTCTGATACATACTGGGCTATCTCCCTCTTCATTCTGGTCCACCAGTACAAAGGCTTCAAATCATGGTACATCTTGGTGCTTCCCGGATGCATAGAGAATTTAGAGAGATGAGCTTCATCCAAAATTTTCCTCTTGAGATCCTAGTCTTTAGGAATTACCAATCTGCTTTTGAACCATAACACACCCTTCTCATCCTGGCGGAAACAATTATACTTCTCAACCTTCTGATGGAGATTCTTCTTGATAATCTGCACTCCCTTGTCACTGAGCTGGGCCATGATGATCTGGTCTTGCAAAGCTGGCTCAACAGAAACGTGAGACAAAGAACCAGAAGGAATTACTTCAATTTGCATCTTGCTCAACTCATCACACAAGGTGTTAATGCGAGAATCCATCAGAACACAGTTGCACTGCAACTTCCGACTCAAGGCATCAGCTACCACATTAGCTTTTCCTGGGTGGTAATGTACCTCCAGGTCATAATCCTTGATCAGCTCTAGCCATCTTCTCTGCCTCATGTTAAGATCAGCCTGAGTAAAAATGTACTTAAGGCTCTTATGATCAGTGAAGATGTTGCAGTGGGTCCCTATTAGATAGTGCCTCCACATCTTCAATGCATGAACCACTGCTGCTAACTCAAGGTCATGAGTGAGATAATTTTGCTCATGAGGCCTGAGTGCTCTTGAAGCATAAGCAATGACTCGGTTGTCTTGCATCAAGACACAACCTAGCCCGGTGCCCGAGGCATCACAATATACATCAAAAGGTTTGCTGCTGTCGGGTTGCGCCAATACTGGTGCTGTGGTCAGATGCTGCCTTAATGCATGGAAGGCGTCTTCGCACTTCTGACTCCACACAAATTTGACCTCTTTCTTCAGCAACTCAGTAATAGGCTTCGCAATTCGAGAGAAGTCCGGAATAAATCTTCGGTAATAACCGGCTAATCCCAGAAAACTCCGAATCTGGCGAACAGTCGTTGGTGGCTTCCAGTTCATCACCTCTTGCACTTTATCAGGATCAACAGCTATTCCAGCTTGAGAGATAGTGTGACCCAAGAATTTGATTTCCTTTAGCCAAAAATCACACTTGGATAACTTGGCATAAAGGTGGTGCTCTCGCAGACGTTGAAGTACTACATGCAAATGCCCGGCATGTTCTTCTTCGTTCCTTGAGTACACCAGAATATCATCGATGAAAACCACCACGAACTTATCCAATTCCGGCATAAAAACAGAATTCATCAGATACATGAAATATGCTGGTGCATTTGTCAGCCCGAATGACATCACCAAGAATTCATATAGCCCATATCTGGTTGAGAATGCCGTCTTCGGAATATCACTTGCTCGTATTTTGATCTGATGGTAGCCAGAGCGAAGGTCTATTTTGGAAAACACCTTGGCTCCGACCAACTGGTCAAAGAGAACATCAATACGAGGCAAAGGATACTTGTTCTTGATAGTTACCGCATTAAGAGGGCGGTAATCTATACACAGCCTCAAGCTTTCATCCTTCTTCTTCACAAACAGTGCTGGACATCCCCAAGGCGAAGTGCTTGGGCGAATAAAACCCTTATCCAGCAACTCTTGCAATTGCTTCTTCAATTCTGCCAACTCAGCGGGTGGCATTCGGTAGGGCCTCTTGGAAATTGGGGCCGTTCCCGGTTGCAACTCGATGGCGAATTCAATATCCCGGTCCGGTGGCATTCCTGGCAATTCATCAGGAAAGACATCTGCATACTCACAGACCACTGGGATCTTCTTCAGGGGTATCTCCGTCATAGAGAAAGCACATGACTGAGAAGAACCCTGACTAGGCAAAATCAAAGTGAAATTCCCGCAGAAAGGAGAATTAACTTCCACGGTACGATTGGCTACATCAAGCACAACTTGGTGCAAGGTCATCCAATTTGCCCCTAGAATAATATCCACATTCTCCAATCCCAACACAAGAAGAGTGGTTTTGATAATGTGGCTTCCCAGTTGAATAGGCACACTTTGGTTTAATTGATTAGTTGCAATTTTACCCCCAGGTGTGACTATCATGAATGACCCTTTTGAGTGAGAGAATGGCAGTTTGCAATTAGCACTGAACCTTTGGCTAATGAAACTATGAGATGCACCAGAATCAAATAGAATTAAAGCAGGTTGATTATAAACTGAAAAGATACCAGTCATGATAGGAGCTCCTTCTGGCACTTCCTCTAGAGCAGTGAAGTTGAGCTTCCCTTGCCTGACTTGCACCTTCTGCTTTCTTCCCTTGTCTTGATTTGGTGCTGGCATCTGTTTCTGCTGGTTCCTGGGACAATTCTTGGCATAGTGGCCCACATTGCCACAAGTGAAACACTTGTTCCCATTGCCCTGGCGGAACTGCTGCTGCTGCGGAGGCTGATTGTTCCTTGGGGCGGGAGCTGGGTAGCGGTTGGGTGCCGGCTGCTGCTGCTGCTGAGGTGGCCTGATCACCCATCTGCCTGCCTGCTGCTGAAAACCCCTGCTCTGATTGTGGGAAACAATCCGGAACCTCTGAGCCTGAGCAGATGGTGCTGCCATTGGTGCCTTTCTCTTCTTCTCTACCCGGTGAGCAACAATGCAATCCTCCTGGGAGATGGCCATGTTGACCAACTCATTGAAGCTATTAGCCCAGACAGTGTTGAGTCGTTCCCGCTGCTTGGTATTGAGACCCCTGCGGAAGCGATCCCTCTTTTTCTCGTCAGAATCAGCATGATACCCTGCATACTGGCATAAGTCGTTGAAGGCTTGCGCATACTGCAGTACCGTGCGGGTTCCTTGATTGAGGGCCAAAAATTCATTCAACTTCCGATCAAGAATGCCAGCTGGAATGTGGTGTCCTCTGAAGGCAGTCTTGAATTCCTCCCAAGATACCTCACGATCAGCGGGGAGCATAGCACGGAAGTGATCCCACCAAGTCCGAGCAGATCCGCGAAGCTGCTGCGCGGCGAAGCGGGTCTTGGTAGCATCAGGGCAGTCTCCCGTGAGGAGGGGAAACTTGGACTCGACGACGCGAAGCCATACGTCGGCGTCCAACGGATCCTCTGCCTTGGCGAACAAGGGCGGCTGCGTGCTCAGAAACTCCTGGTATGTTGCCATAGCCGGAGGTCGCTGAGGCTGGCCTCCACCATGCTGCTGGGGGTGGGGCTGGCGCTGCAAGAGCTGTCGCAGAATCTCATTCTGCTGGGCCATCAGCTCCTGCACTGTGGGAGCTGGAGGAGGTGGCGGGGGAACTTGCTCGTTCTGCCCGCGACGCTGCCTAGCTGCCATCTGAAAACAGAGATTGTCGCCATTGTTATTCCAACTCACAGTTTCGAACGGCAAGATATCATTTCATATGGAAAAAAATGCCATAGTCATAATATTAGGTTCGAAATGAAGATAACATGGTGACAAAGATCCCACAGATTCCAAAAGTTCATAGGGTTACATTAATCAGGGGAAAGTACCCACAAGCCTAGTCCAAAATGTGATACTACTAAGCTCGCATAGGTTTCTATCCACCTAAAAATGTCGAAGCGACTGCTTAACCCTGAGCGGTGGAAGCGACACTGGATACGGGTGAAGGGGGCATCGCGGAGGTAGTCCCATTGGCACCAGGGGCTGGTCCTAGCTCCTCGGGAGCCTCTTCTCCCTCGCTTCCTACTTCATTGGCCTCCATCTCCAGGTGGTGCATGTCCAAGTGGTCATTTGCTTCCTTGAGTTCCCTCTGCACATCATGAAGCTGGTTCTCCAAGACATCAATAGTGTTGTCTCGGATCTCCACTTGCTGCTCCAGGGTAGCGATACGCTGGCTCAGCCTCTCCACCTGCAGATCCTTCTCCACCAACTCTGTGGATAGGTCGACCACAAAATCTTCCCGACTGTCGAGAGTGAGCTTGGCAGTTCGAGCGGTGTTAGCAAGAAGTGTCATAGCATCGCTCTGAAGGGCCTGAAGGCGGTACAGCGCACTCATGCACTGAACAGTGACCCTCCCAACCAAGTCAGGATACATGGCCCACACATCCTTCACGTGGCTCACGCGGTTACACCACATGGGATCATCCTTCTTCTCAGCAGGGAAGAGTCCCAAGGGGTGCATCACCATCTCCAGGGGATGGTAGCCACAGAAAGTCGTCAGAGCCTTCATGGCTGCTGCCTCAACGGTGTCGTCCGTCCTGAGTCCAATCGTCTCAGAGTCAAGAGAACGCCAACCTGGCTGAAGGGGATGAGCCTCCAAAGTCAGCCAGACCCGACAACGAGGTACCCGATGCTCCTCATACAACTGCACCGTGTACAAAGGGGGCGTAGGGTAACCGGCGGAGTTAAGCACTTCCCACAAGATGGAAGGAAAGCCATCGCGAGAAAGGAAGTCAGAACTGAAACGAGAGTCTCCTCCACTGGCGGGGGTGGGTGAATTCATCTGCGGAAGGGAATCAAAGATAAAGATTATGGTGGAAGGAAAAAGAAAAAGAGAGCCCGGATGGTTTTAAAGAAAAAGGGTTAGCTCAAATTTTAATTCCTCTTCATGTTTTATAATGCATGCATGCTGGAAGAAACGTTACCTCTCAAAAAGAAAATAGGGTGCCTTTTTAGGGCATCCTAAAATATAAGTATTGGCCCACGGGGCCTAATTAATTAGCCACCTATTTCCCTCTATGCCTAAGGCCTTTCGTTCTAGGTCTAGCGGTCTAGTCCTGACGATCTATAGAAATTTCTAAGCAAGTTTTAGATTTTGAAAATTGGTATTCATGGTTTATTGTCCTTCTCTGTGGTGGAATTTGCTCCGATACCAGCTGTGGCAGAACCACCCGAATTATTCCAGCTTAAGTGCCTAAGTCATGCCTCAGGGGCCGTGACACACTTAAATCGGAATAACCCGTCAGTCCTTCAGATCTAGTCTGATAGAGCCACTTAACCAGGATCAAATTCCACAATCTCACTCGAAGGTGAGTCACAGAAGAAATACAATAAAACAGGAAACCTCAAATTAAGTACTGAATTATTACATAAATCGGAGTTCTTGAGTAGCAAATAAAGTTCATAAAGTAAAGTGCAGCGGATAATCGATGTCGTCGGTAATGAGGAAATGGGCAAGGCCTAGCCCACTACTCCTCATGCTCCTCTCCTGCCGGAGCAACATCCCACTCGACCGTCCAACCCGGTGGCAGGGTGGTAGGCCAAGTCACACCATCAATCAAATCCTGCATGGTACCTGCAAAAATGGTGCCACAAGCAAGGCTGAGTATACTAATACTCAGCTAGACTTACCCGGTGTGAGGAGTCTACTCCTCTACCTCTAGACTATGCAGCTGTTTGGCTGAGGGGTTTGGTTTGCCAAAAGCACTAGCTGTTACTAAAAGCAATTTTTAGCTTTCCCAAATTTTACCATCATTAACTTAGCTAGATTTGCTCCTTCTAAGCATACATGGTAACAATCAATTAGTTCAATCAACAAGTTATCTCATGTAACCACATTTCACTTCTTACTCGATGCAGTACAAGGAATCAAGCAGTCTCATTAGCTGCGAGAAGCAGACGATTCGAATCGAGTTTTAACCTTGCAAGGTAAACCTAAACACACGGCATGTCAGGGTACTTCGACCCTGCACATGACAACCGTCCCCATCGATTCCCCGTTCGCGTCCAGGCCTCACCGCCTTGGCATACAATGCTCCACTGACCCCGGCTGCCGCCGTGCAGTGACCGCACTTGTACCCACCATAGCTAGCATGGGAGACCCAGTCTCAGGTCGCATGAGGGATAAAGTCCGCGCCCGGCTTCACTCAGGTACTAGGTTTACCGGTTACCATTTTTCCCGGCATGTGCTTAGTACGTTCAAAAGCTTGACTCAGGTATCCACACATTAATCCTTAATTCATTTTCCCGTCTCATGGACAAAGCATCCTCCCTGGATCCAAGTCCATAGACCAACATATATCCCATTATTAAGATGAATACAATCAATTCCTGACCTCGCGCGAGTGCTAGAAAAATCACTCGACTTCTACCGAGATCCTGATTAGCAAGCAGCTACTCGACCTAGTATGCTAGTATTCATCTCAAAAAGGAATCCTAAGTTCATGCAACTAGAGGTTTCAAGCAACTACTACACTTAAGTGCACATTGCAATCCTACAAGTATTAAGTGTAGTAAAATAGCATAATTAATAGGTTATGCATAAAACCGGGGCTTGCCTTCAATTGCTGGGGCTGCGGGGAGATCCTCGATAGCAGCCTCTGAAGCCTGCTCCTGGTCTTCCTCTTGGACAGGTCCTTGCTCGGGGATGAGCACGTACTCTCCGTCGGCAAGATTACAATCTAATGAATGCAATGCGTAAGATATATGCATGATATGATATGTGCTTTTAGAAATCACAACTTAAAAGGTGTATGATCTTTCTTGAATTAAACAAAGTTAACTTTACTTATGCAAGACCCTTGGGTGGTATACTTGGTAACTGGTTCAAATTTAGCTAAGGTAAAAGGTAGGTTAAATTTTGGGGTTCCTTTGAATCCTTTTTAAGTCTTAGGGATAAATGATAAGTACTCAAGTTAGACTTATTGAGATGGGGTTTATTTCTTCTTTCCTTTTCCTTTATTCTCTTCAATGTTTTGGAGTAGGTTTGAATTACAAGTTACTTTTATAAAATTCTAAAAATTCTGTAAAAATTACAGTGGCTTGCTACTGGTGTGTGTTTCTCTGTCTTAAAATTTGGGGATCAGAAAGTGAATAGTTTTCTCTGCACAAAATTATTAAACTCTAGGGTAGAAGGGGTGCTTTGAACTACAGCTACTATTTAACAGTGGGTAATTCTTCAGAACTTATTTTTGCTGGCTTTTAGGTGTTATAACATGACTTGATACAAATTTCTAGTCATTAATACCTTTTAATTATTTTTCTATGGTTTTCTCAAGTTTCTAGCCAAATGGGTGCTTTCTACTACCACTACACTTGAAAAATATCAAACAACAAAGTTCTTATTTTTCTTGGTTATTATTTTGTGCAAGAGCAATCATTCTGAAGTTTGGCATCTTTTTGCTTAAGGGAAGGGGTGGTATGCATTATTTGAATTAAATGGCTTTTCTCTTAAATCATTAGCAATTGGTAAGAGTTTGCCTCCTTTTCATGGGTTTGCATTTTTCTCTGGTAGTTTACCTCATCATAGACTTAGCTAATTTTTGGTTGCCCATTATCACATTATTTGGGGTTGTTCATGATTTAGTTGGAAAATGCCTTATTATCACCTTGTATTTATTTCCCTTACCTAAAAAGTTGGACTGAGGTGCTCTGTATTTTTGTAGTGGGGCTCTGGTGGTTATAAGTTCACTGGATTTTTGTTAAGCATTTTGGTTATAGTTTTGCCTCTTTAATAATTGATTTTCAGTCTTATTTAGGCTAAACAAATCATTTTAATTTAAAACTGATCCAAATTAATGGTCTCTGTATTTTTCCTAGGTTCTCTGTTACATAAGTAAACTAGGAAAAATAATATTAATCACTGCTCATTAATTTCTAATATCTTTCTGATTTTCTTTAAGTTTTGGACAAAACATCTTTAAATGAGAAACTACATCATAATTTCTAATGCTGGGGTTCCTACTATTTTTAAACAGTGTCTAAAAGAGGTTTGAATACCCACAAATTTTCTTAAGTCTAGCACAGAAGAAAAACTAATTTTCCTTGATTAAATAAGGTTTAGTGGGTTTCTATTTTTAATTTTAAACTCTAAAATTTTGAACAGATAGCATAGGGTCTACTATTTTTAAAAGATAGATTATAATATATAGAGGCTAGCAAAATTGGTTTGACATTGTTTGATTAAGAATTCATCAAGTTATGAATTTTACAAGTTCTCTGGTTATTTAAAAAGAATATCAGAATCGATTTAATTGAAAATCTACTCTGCACTGGGGTCCCTGGCGGTTTTCTAAGTTTTCTTCGCGAATCAGTCCTCAGGCTACTATTCACCTGAGTCTCTGACATTACAGAAAACCCCTCGGGTTCTACAAAAACCTAACCCGAGGTCCTTCTTCTACCTTAAACAGTAGCCGCGGCGGGGAAAAGGGCGGAGGGGCTTACCGGCGGCGAGACTGTTCCGGTGAAGAGGTCGAGGATGAAGGGGAGGTCTCGGGGATCACAACGGTGTGCGGAACGCCGTCGGAGATGGCCGGAGTCGGTCGGTCCACGCGCGCAGGCGGGGATGCTCGTCGGCGGCGAGGAGACCGGCCTGGTCACGGCGAGATAGTTCAATCAAATGGGTCAGGGAGGTCCACGAGATGCCAGAGAAGTCATGAGCGAGAGGAATTGGGCGGAGACTCACTGGATAGCTCGGTCCACGCGCGACGGCGGAAGACCGAAGTCCGGTGAAGTCAATCTCGGGCCTCCGGTGAAGTCCGGCCGGGTCCGAGGGCTTGGCAAGCTTCACGGGCTACTGGCGGAGCTGGCCGAAGCGCTGGCTTGACTTGAGGGTGGCTGGAGGGAGCTGGCCACGGTGGCCGAAGCTCGGGCGGCAATGGCGGGCGGAAATTAAGCTCGCCGGAGCTAAGGAAGAGTGGCTGGCCGAAGAGGGTGAGTGCGGGGCGAAGTGAGGCACGCCCGGGGAGGCTTTATAGGCGCGGGCGGGCACGGCCGAGGGCGTGAGCGCGCGGCGGACTTGACTGGACGCCGGGGAGCGCGCGCGCGGGTTGGGCGAGCTCTAGCGTGCCGACCAGGGTCGAACACGTGTGCCCGTGCGTTCTGCCCAAGTTCTGGCGCGTGTAGTCGCTCATCCGAGCCTGATCTCGCCTTGGTCAGTGCACAAAACATCTTCTCCTCCCTACAAGCTACCATTCTTGTGTGGGGGTCATAGGATTTTGCCTACTGGTCGCAGAGATATGGAGCCAGGAAATCTGGTCTGTCTCCCTGCGCAAATCCGAGGCAAATCCAAGGTTTAGTCGTGTCTAGGGCTCGCGTCCCAATGCCATCTTCTGGCACACGACAGAGGGGTTAGTTAGACACGTTTTTGTCAATGGGGCCATTAGGATTCGAGTTAGGGATCAAGGTGAACATCCCTGATCTTTGGCTCAAGGTCTGAATTTCAGAAATCTGAAATTCAGAATTCTCATTAAGTCCACACATGGAAAGCTTGATTTGGGGTTTTATTTGAGCTATTTTGGCTAAGCTTTCTCAACCTTTCTTGTTGCCCATTAAATATACTTCAATTTTTATAATTGTCTCAACTCAAAATTTTAAACTTTTCACTCCCTTTTTCTTACTTTTTTGAATTTTGCTCATGGGGCTCATTTAGGGTTTTTAAACTAGGGTTGCATAATCTTATCTTTTAAAGGACTCAATTGCTTTGATCATGACACTTTTAAGTATATACTTGGTGACTTCATCATTACTTAAGTTATTTTGATGCTCATGCTTACTTTGGTTCACATAAAATGATGGCTCTTGGTTTGGCTTTTTGAGAAAAACCCTGAGTGACACTGGGGTGTCACAAAAACTTTTCCGAGGAAAATTTTGACGCAGAGGGGGTCCCTCCTTCTAGCCCCCGAGGGAGGGTCGGGCTTTGCTGAGGCAAGGCCGACCCTTCCTTGACGGTTAGACTTTGTGTATGTAAACGAGGTACATGAACGATTTAAAACATCTTAAGGGTAGAAGCGACGTAGCTGTTGGATGTTCCAAGCGTTGCTGTAGACCTCGCCTTGACTGTTGGCTAGCTTGTATGTTCCGGGCTTCAAGATCTTGGCGATGATGAAGGGCCCTTCCCAGGGAGGAGTGAGCTTGTGGCGCCCTCGGGCGTCCTATCGCAAGCGAAGCACCAAGTCTCCCACTTGGAAGCCTCAGGACCGAACGCTTCGAGCGTGGTAGCACCGCAACGACTGTTGGTACCGTGTCGAATAGGTAGTAGGGCGACGTCCCGAGCCTCCTCGAGTTGGTCCAGCAAGTCTTCTCGGCTGGTCTGGTTGCTTCGGTCGTCGTACGCCTTGGTCCTTGGGGACCCGTATTCTAAGTCCGTGGGGAGGACGGCCTCGGCCCCATTGACTAGAAAGAACGGCGTAAAACCCATGGCGCGGCTCGATGTCGTCCTCAGACTCTAGACTACCGAGGGTAACTCTTTCATCCACCGCTTGCCGAACTTGTTGAGGTCATTGTAGATCCTTGGTTTGAGCCCCTGCAAAATCATACCATTGGCACGCTCCACCTGCCCATTCATCATGGGATGAGCTACGGCGGCCCAGTCCACACGGATGTGGTGGTTGTCGCCGAAGTCCAAGAACTTTTTCTCGGTGAACTGCGTGCCATTATCGGTGATGATTGAGTTTGGGACCTCGAACCGATGGATGATGTTGGTGAAGAATGCCACCACCTGCTCGGACCTGATGCTGTTTAGGGGTCGGACCTCGATCCACTTGGAGAATTTGTCGATAGCGACCAGTAGGTGCGTGAAGCCCCCGGGTGCCTTCTGCAAGGGACCGACGAGGTCTAGACCCCACACAGCAAATGGCCAGGTGATGGGTATCGTCTGCAAGGCCTGAGCGGGCAGGCGCATCTGCTTTGCGTAGAATTGACACCCCCGACAGGAGCGCACAATCCTAGTGGCGTCGGCCACCACGGTTGGCCAGTAGAAACCTTGTCGGAAGGCATTCCCCACGAGGGCTCGATGCGCTGCATGGTGGCCGCAAGCCCCCGAGTGTATTTCTTGCAATAGCTCTTGTCCTTGGGGGATAGATATGCATCGTTGAAGGATGCCCGAGGGGCTGCGGTGATAGAGCTCTTTTTCATCACCCAGCAAGACGAATGACTTGGCGTGCCGAGCCAGCCGCCGAGCCTTGGTCTTGTCGATGGGAAGTTCTCCTTGGAGGAGATATTCCAGGTACGGGGTCTGCCAGTTCGGGTCTAGCGTGACCCCATTATGTTCCTCTTCGACGAGCAAGGCCTCTTCCTCGATGGCCGAGGGTGCCTCGAGTGCGGCCGAGGGTACCTCGGGCTGGGCCAAGGCTTCCTCAGGCACGGGCACGTCGTAGATCTTGACGGATGGTTGATGTAGGTCTCTGGAGAAGACGTTCGGGGGAACCGTCGTTCGCCCCGAGGCTATTTTCGCCAGCTCGTCCGTAGTTTCGTTGTACCGTCAGGCGATGTGGTTGAGCTCCAGCCCATGGAAGTTGTTTTCCAGGCGCCGGACTTCGTCGCAGTAGGCTTCCATCCTCCGGTCACGGCAGTGGGAGTTCTTCATGACTTGGTCAATGACAAGCTGCGAGTTGCCTCGAGCGTCGAGGCGTCGGACCCCTAGCTTGATGGTGATGCGTAGCCCGTTAACCAGTGCTTCGTACTCGGCCACGTTGTTTGATGCCAGAAAATGGAGGCGAATGACGTAGCAGAGATGCTTTCCGAGGGGTGAAACAAAGAGCAGGCCAGTGCCCGCTCCTGTTTTCATAAGTGACCCATCGAAGTACATGGTCCAGAGCTCGGGCTGGATTGGAGTTGTCGGTAACTGGGTGTCAGTCCACTCAGCCAGGAAGTCTGCCAAGACCTAGGATTTTATGGCCTTCCGAGGAGCGAATGATAGCGTTTCACCCATAAGCTCCACCGCCCACTTTGCTATCCTACCCGAGGCCTCGCGGCACTGGATGATCTCCCCTAGGGGGAAGGATGACACCACAGTTACCGGATGAGACTCGAAGTAGTGTCGCAACTTTCGCCGTGTCAGGATCACTGCATAGAGCAGCTTCTGGATCTATGGGTAGCGGGCTTTGGTCTCGGAAAGCACTTCGCTGATGAAGTAGACTGGCCTCTGGACGGGCAGTGCATGCCCTTCTTCTCGTCTCTCGACTACGATCGCGGCGCTGACCACCTGAGTAGTCGCGGCTACGTAGATCAAGAGGGCTTCTCCTACAGTGGGGGGCACCAAGATGGGTGTGTTCGTAAGGAGCGCCTTAAGGTTTCCGAGGGCTTCCTTAGCCTCGGGGGTCCAAGTGAAGCACTCGGCCTTCCTTAAGAGGCGGTACAGAGGCAAGCCTTTCTCGCCAAGGCGTGAGATGAAGCGGCTTAGAGCCGCAAGGCATCCCATGACCCTCTGTACTCCCTTCAAATCTTTGATCGGTCCCATGTTGGTGATGGCCGCGATTTTCTCCGGATTGGCCTCGATGCCCCGCTCGGAGACGATGAATCCAAGGAGCATGCCTCGGGGTACTTCGAAGACACACTTCTCGGGATTGAGTTTCACACCTTTTGCTCTCAGACACTTGAATGTTGTTTCAAGGTCAGAGAGGAGGTCGGAGGCCCTCTTCGTCTTGACAACAATGTCGTCGACGTAAGCCTCGACCGTTCTGTCGATGTGTTGTTCGAACACGTGGTTCATGCACCTCTGGTAAGTGGAGCCTGCATTCCTCAACCCAAATGGCATTGTGGTGTAACAGTACATGCCAAAAGGTGTGATGAAAGAAGTCGCGAGCTGGTCGGACTCTTTCATCTTGATTTGGTGATAGCCTGAGTAGGCATCGAGGACTGAGAGGGTTTCTGAAAGGGAATTAGGCTTACACCTAGTCCCTAAATAATTTTGGTGGTTGAATTGCCCAACACAAATATTGGACTAACTAGTTTGCTCTAGTGTATAAGTTATACAGGTGCAAAAGGTTCACACTCAGCCAATAAAAAGATCAAGTTTTGGATTCAACAAAGGAGCAAAGAGGCAACCGAAGGCACCTCTGGTCTGGAGGCACTGGACTGTCCGGTGTACACCGGACAGTGTCCGGTGCGCCACCGGACAGTGTCCGGTGCACCAGAGGACTCCAACTCGAACTCGCCACCTTCGGGAATTTCTCAAGGCGCTCCGCTATAATTCACCGAACTGTCCGGTGTACACCGGACAGTGTCCGGTGCTCCAAGGAAGCGCGGCCTCCGCAACTCGCCAGCCTCGGGATCGCGCAGCAGCCGCTCCGCTATAATTCACCGGACATGTCCGGTGTGCACCGGACTGTCCGGTGTAACCACGGAGCAACGGCTATTTCGGCGCCAACGGCTACCTGCGGCGCATTCAATGCGCGCTCTGCGCGCGCAGAAGTCAGGCGCGCCCATACTGGCGCACCGGACAATGAACAGGATGTGTCCGGTGTGCACCGGACATCCAGGCGGGCCCAGAAGTCAGAAGCTCCAACGGTCAGAATCCAACGGCATTGATGACGTGGCGGGGGCACCGGACATGTCCGGTGTGCACCGGACTGTCCGGTGCGCCATCGAACAGACAGCCTCCCAACGGCCACTTTTGGTGGTTGGGGCTATAAATACCCCAACCACCCCACCATTCATTGCATCCAAGTTTTCCAACTTCCAACCACTATACAAGAGCTAGCATTCATTGCAAAGCACACCAAAAGAGATCAAATCCTCTCCCAACTCCACACAAAGCCCTAGTAACTAGAGAGAGTGATTTGTAGTGTTCATTTGAGCTCTTGCGCTTGGATCGCTTCTTTTTCTTTGGCATTCTTTCTTGGGATCGAACACTCACTTGTAATTGAGGCAAGAGACACCAATTGTGTGGTGGTCCTTGCGGGAAGTTTGATTCCCAAGTGATTTGAGAAAGAGAAGCTCACTCGGTCCGAGGGACCATTTGAGAGAGGGAAGGGTTGAAAGAGACCCGGCCTTTGTGGCCTCCTCAACGGGGAGTAGGTTTGAGAGAACCGAACCTCGATAAAACAAATCCGCGTGTCTCACTTCATTATTCGCTTGCGATTTGTTTTGCGCCCTCTCTCGCGGACTCTATTATATTTCTAACGCTAACCCGGCTTGTAGTTGTGATTATTTTTGAGATTTTCAGTTTCGCCCTATTCACCCCCCCCCCCCCCTCTAGGCAACTTTCAATTGGTATCAGAGCCCGGTGCTTCATTAGAGCTTAACCGCTCGAAGTGATGTCGGGAGATCACACCAAGAGGGAGATGGAGACCGGCGACAAGCCCACTACAAGCCAAGGGAGCACTTCATCGGAAGAGTCCCGCACCAAGAGGAGGGAGAAGAAGAAGGACTCCTCCAAACGGAAGGAGAAAAGATCTTCCTCTTCTCACCACAAAGAGAAGAAGGAAAAATCTTCTTCTCACAAGTCGCATCGGAAAGGCGACAAGCACAAGAGGATGAGGAATGTGGTCTACTACGAGACCGACACTTCATCAACATCCACCTCCGACTCCGATGCACCGTCCGTAACTTCTAAGCGCCAAGAGCGCAAGAAGTTTAGTAAGATCCCCTTACACTATCCCCGTACATCTAGACATACTCCATTACTTTCCGTTCCATTAGGCAAACCGCCAACTTTTGATGGCGAAGATTATGCTAGGTGGAGTGATTTAATGAAATTTCATCTAACCTCACTCCACAAAAGTATATGGAATGTTGTTGAGTTTGGAGCACAGGTACCTTCTGTAGGGGATGAGGATTATGATACGGACGAAGTGGCCCAAATCGAGCACTTCAACTCCCAAGCCACAACCATACTCCTCGCCTCTTTAAGCAAGGAGGAATACAACAAAGTGCAAGGGTTGAAGAATGCAAAGGAGATTTGGGACCTACTCAAGACCGCGCACGAGGGTGATGAACTCACCAAGATCACCAAGCGGGAAACGATCGAGGGGGAGCTCGGTCGCTTCCGTCTTCGCCAAGGGGAGGAGCCACAAGATATGTACAATCAGCTCAAGACCTTGGTGAACCAAGTGCGCAACCTCGGGAGCAAAAAGTGGGATGACCACGAGGTGGTTAAGGTTATTTTAAGAGCTCTTATTTTCCTTAACCCCACTCAAGTTCAATTAATTCGTGGTAATCCTAGATATCCACTAATGACCCCCGAGGAAGTTATCGGGAATTTTGTGAGCTTTGAATGCATGATTAAGGGCTCAAAGAAGATCAACGAGCTTGACGAACCTTCCACATCCGAGGCGCAACCGGTGGCCTTCAAGGCAACGGAGGAGAAGAAGGAGGAATCTACACCAAGTAGACAACCAATTGACGCCTCCAAGCTCGACAATGAGGAGATGGCCTTAATCATCAAAAGCTTTCGGCAAATCCTCAAGCAACGGAAGGGGAAGGATTACAAATCCCGTTCCAAGAAGGTTTGCTACAAGTGTGGTAAGCCCGGTCACTTTATTGCAAAATGTCCATTATCAAGTGACAGTGACAGGGACAACGACAAGAAGGGCAAGAGAAGAGAAAAGAAGAGGTATCACAAGAAGAAGGGCGGCGATGCCCACGTGTGCCGCGAGTGGAACTCCGACGAAAGCTCCACCGACTCCTCCTCCGACGACGAGGACGCCGCCAACATCGCCGTCACCAAGGGACTCCTCTTCCCAAACGTCGGCCACAAGTGCCTCATGGCAAAGGACGGCAAAAGGAAGAAGGTTAAATCTAACTCCTCCACTAAATATGAATCTTCTAGTGATGATAATGCTAGTGGTGAGGAAGATAATTTGCGTATCCTTTTTGCCAACCTTAACATGGAACAAAAAGAAAAATTAAATGAGCTAATTAGTGCCATCCATGAAAAGGACGATCTCTTGGACTCCCAAGAGGACTTCCTAATCAAGGAAAATAAGAAACATGTTAAGGTTAAAAATGCTTATGCTCTAGAGGTAGAAAAATGTAACAAATTATCTAGTGAGCTAAGCACTTGCCATGACACTATTGCCAACCTTAGAAATGAAAATGCTAATTTAATTGCTAAGGTTGATTCTCATGTTCGTATTGATTCAACTTCCTATCCTAGAAATGATAATGTTGATTTGCTTGCTAGGATTGATGAGTTGAATGTTTCTATTGCTAGCCTTAGAAATGAGAATGAGAAATTAATTGCTAAGGCTAAAGAATTAGATGTTTGCAATGTTATAATTTCCGACCTAAGAACTAAGAATGATATGTTGCATGCTAAGGTTGTTGAATTAAAATCTTGCAAACCATCTACATCTACCGTTGAGCACACTTCTATTTGCACTAGATGTAGAGATATTGATGTTAATGCTATTCATGATCACATGTCTTTAATTAAACAACAAAATGATCATATAGCAAAACTAAATGCTAAAATTTCCGAGCATAACTTGGAAAATGAAAAGTTTAAATTTGCTAGAAGTATGCTCTATAATGGGAGACGCCCTGGCATCAAGGATGGCATTGGCTTCCAAAGGGGAGACAATGTCAAACTTAATGCCCCTCCTAAGAACTTGTCTAACTTTGTTAAGGGCAAGGCTCCCATGCCTCAGGATAACGAGGGTTACATTTTGTACCCTGCCGGTTATCCCGAGAGCAAAATCAAGAAAATTCATTCTAGGAAGTCTCACTCTGGCCCTAACCATGCTTTTATGTATAAGGGTGAGACATCTAGTTCTAGGCAACCAACCCGTGCTAAGTTGCCTAGAAAGAAAATTCCTAATGCATCAAATGATCATGCTATTTCATTCAAAACTTTTGATGCATCATATGTTTTAACTAACAAATGCGGCAAGGTAGTTGCCAAGATTGTTGGGGGCAAACACAAGGGATCAAAGACTTGTGTTTGGGTACCCAAAGTTCTTGTTTCTAATGCTAAAGGACCCAAAACCGTTTGGGTACCTAAAGTCAAGAACTAAAATTGTTTTGTAGGTTTATGCATCCGGGGGTTCAAGTTGGATACTCGACAGCGGGTGCACAAACCACATGACAGGGGAGAAAAAGATGTTCTCCTCATATGAGAAAAACCAAGATCCCCAACGAGCTATCACATTCGGGGATGGAAATCAAGGTTTGGTCAAAGGATTGGGTAAAATTGCTATATCACCTGACCATACTATTTCCAATGTTTTTCTTATAGATTCTTTAGATTACAATTTGCTTTCCGTATCCCAATTATGTCAAATGGGCTACAACTGTCTATTTACTGATATAGGTGTTACTGTCTTTAGAAGAAGTGATGATTCAATAGCATTTGAGAGAGTGTTAGAGGGTCAGCTATACTTGGTAGATTTTGATAGAGCTGAACTCGACACTTGCTTGGTTGCTAAGACTAACTTGGGTTGGCTCTGGCACCGCCGACTAGCCCATGTTGGAATGAAGAATCTTCACAAGCTTCTAAAGGGAGAACACATTTTAGGACTAACCAATGTTCATTTTGAGAAAGACAGGATTTGTAGCGCATGCCAAGCCGGGAAGCAAGTTGGCACTCATCATCCACACAAGAACATCATGACTAGTGACAGGCCACTGGAGCTCCTACACATGGACCTATTCGGCCCGATCGCTTATATAAGCATCGGCGGGAGTAAGTACTGTCTAGTTATTGTGGATGATTATTCTCGCTTCACTTGGGTGTTCTTTTTGCAGGACAAATCTCATACCCAAGAGACCTTAAAGGGATTCTTGAGACGGGCTCAAAATGAGTTCGGCTTAAGGATCAAGAAAATTAGAAGCGACAATGGGACGGAGTTCAAGAACTCTCAAATTGAAGGCTTCCTTGAGGAGGAGGGCATCAAGCATGAGTTCTCTTCTCCTTACACTCCACAACAAAATGGTGTAGTGGAGAGGAAGAATCGAACTCTATTGGACATGGCAAGAACCATGCTTGATGAGTACAAGACACCGGATTGGTTTTGGGCCGAAGCGGTCAACACCGCTTGCTACGCCATCAACCGGTTATATCTTCACCGAATCCTCAAGAAGACATCCTATGAACTCCTAACCGGTAAAAAGCCAAATATTTCATATTTTAGAGTTTTTGGTAGCAAATGTTTCATACTTGTTAAAAGAGGTAGAAAATCTAAATTTGCTCCTAAAACTGTAGAAGGCTTTTTACTAGGATATGACTCAAACACAAGGGCATATAGAGTCTTTAACAAGTCCTCAGGACTTGTTGAAGTTTCTTGTGACGTTGTGTTTGATGAGACTAACGGCTCTCAAATAGAGCAAGTTGATCTTGATGAGATAGGTGAAGAACAGGCTCCATGCATGGCGCTAAGGAACATGTCCATTGGGGATGTGTGTCCTAAGGAATCCGAAGAGCCTCCACATGCACAAGATCAACCATCCTCCTCCATGCAAGCATCTCCACCAACTCAAATTGAGGATGAGGCTCAAGATGTTGAACAAGAAGATCAAGAAGATGAGCCACCTCAAAATGACGGCAACGATCAAGGGGGAGATGCAAATGATGAAGACAAGGAGGATGAACAGCCAAGGCCGCCACACCCAAGAGTCCACCAAGCAATACAACGAGATCACCCCATCGACACCATCCTCGGCGACATTCATAAGGGGGTAACTACTCGATCTCGTGTTGCACATTTTTGTGAACATTACTCTTTTGTTTCCTCTATTGAGCCACACAGGGTAGAGGAAGCACTTCAAGATTCGGATTGGGTGATGGCGATGCAAGAGGAGCTCAACAATTTCACAAGGAATGAGGTATGGCATTTAGTTCCACGTCCTAATCAAAATGTTGTAGGAACCAAGTGGGTCTTCCGCAACAAGCAAGACGAGCATGGTGTGGTGACAAGGAACAAAGCTCGACTCGTGGCCAAGGGGTATTCACAAGTCGAAGGTTTGGATTTTGGTGAAACCTATGCACCCGTAGCTAAGCTTGAGTCAATTCGCATATTATTGGCCTATGCTACATACCATGGCTTCAAGCTTTATCAAATGGACGTGAAGAGTGCTTTCCTCAATGGACCAATCAAGGACGAGGTCTATGTTGAGCAACCTCCCTGCTTTGAAGACAGTGAGTACCCTAACCATGTTTATAGGCTCTCTAAGGCGCTTTATGGGCTCAAGCAAGCCCCAAGAGCATGGTATGAATGCCTTAGAGATTTCCTTATTGCAAATGGGTTCAAAGTCGGCAAAGCCGATCCTAATTTATTCACCAAAACACTTGATAATGATTTGTTTGTATGCCAAATTTATGTTGATGATATTATATTTGGGTCTACTAACAAATCTACATGTGAAGAATTTAGTAGGATCATGACACAGAAATTCGAGATGTCTATGATGGGGGAGTTGAAGTATTTTCTAGGATTTCAAGTCAAACAACTCCAAGAGGGCACGTTCATTTGCCAAACAAAGTATACTCAAGACATTCTAAGCAAGTTTGGAATGAAGAATGCCAAGCCCATCAAGACTCCCATGGGAACAAATGGGCATCTCG
The DNA here is from genome assembly GCA_029449295.1 of Zea luxurians. Classification (NCBI taxonomy): domain Eukaryota; kingdom Viridiplantae; phylum Streptophyta; class Magnoliopsida; order Poales; family Poaceae; genus Zea; species Zea luxurians. The sequence goes on along the minus strand of JAOPSE010000027.1, from coordinate 19,248,454 downwards.
ACCTCGACACGGGAGGTAAGTCCGTGGATCAAAAGGTATACCGGTCGATGATTGGTTCATTGCTTTATTTATGTGCATCTCGACCGGACATTATGCTTTCTGTATGCATGTGTGCAAGATTCCAAGCCGACCCTAAGGAATCACACCTTACGGCCGTAAAACGAATCTTGAGATATTTGGCTTATACTCCTAAGTTTGGGCTTTGGTACCCTCGGGGATCCACATTTGATTTGATTGGTTATTCGGATGCCGATTGAGCGGGGTGTAAGATTAATAGAAAGAGCACATCGGGGACTTGCCAGTTCTTGGGAAGATCCTTGGTGTCTTGGGCTTCAAAGAAGCAAAATTCGGTCGCTCTTTCTACCGCCGAAGCCGAGTATATTGCCGCAGGCCATTGTTGCGCGCAATTGCTTTGGATGAGGCAAACCCTGCGGGACTACGGTTACAAATTAACCAAAGTTCCTCTTCTATGTGATAATGAGAGTGCAATCCGCATGGCGGATAATCCCGTTGAGCATAGCCGCACTAAACACATAGCCATTCGGTATCATTTTCTTCGGGATCACCAACAAAAGGGGGATATCGAGATTTCATACATTAACACTAAAGATCAATTAGCCGATATCCTTACCAAGCCACTTGATGAACAATCTTTTACCAGACTTAGGCATGAGCTTAATATTCTTGATTCTAGGAATTTCTTTTGCTAAACTTGCACACATAGCTCATAAGAATACCTTTGATCATGTCTCTTTTATATGCTATGACTAATGTGTTTTCAAGTGTATTCCAAACCAAGTCATAGGTATATTGAAAGGGAATTGGAGTCTTCGGCGAAGACAAAGGCTTCCACTCCGCTCTACTACTCATCCTTCGCCGTCGCTCCGCATCACTCTTCAACGTTGGTATAATCTTCACTCATTTATTTTATGACCAAAGGAGGAGAAAGTACTTCTAAGGGCTCTAATAATTCCGTTTTTGGCGATTCATGCCAAAGGGGGAGAAAATATGAGTCCAAAGCAAAAGGACCGCACCACCACCCTAATTTTAAAACTAATGTTTGTCAATCGGATGAAAAATTTCAAAATTGGTATCTCTTTGTGCTCTAAAGGGGGAGCAAGTAGTATTTTCAAAATTGATGTCTTAAAACCCTTTTGAACACTAAGAGGAGACTTTATTTGAGGGGGAGTTTTGTTTAGTCAAAGGAAAAGCATTTGGAACAAAGGAAGAAAATTTCAAAAACTTGAAAATGCTTTGCAAAATCTTATTCATTTACCTTTGACTATCTTGCAAAAGGACTTTGAAAAGAATTTACAAAAGAGTTTGCAAAAACAAAACTTGTGGTGCAAATATGGTCCAATATGTCAAAAACAAAGAAAACAATCCATGCGCATCATGTAAGCATTTATATTGGCTCAATTCCAAGCAACCTTTGCACTTACATTATGCAAACTAGTTCAATTATGCACTTCTAGATTTGCTTTGGTTTGTGTTGGCATCAATCACCAAAAAGGGGGAGATTGAAAGGGAATTAGGCTTACACCTAGTCCCTAAATAATTTTGGTGGTTGAATTGCCCAACACAAATATTGGACTAACTAGTTTGCTCTAGTGTATAAGTTATATAGGTGCAAAAGGTTCACACTCAGCCAATAAAAAGATCAAGTTTTGGATTCAACAAAGGAGCAAAGAGGCAACCGAAGGCACCTCTGGTCTGGAGGCACCGGACTGTCCGGTGTACACCGGACAGTGTCCGGTGCGCCAGAGGACTCCAACTCGAACTCGCCACCTTCGGGAATTTCTCAAGGCGCTCCGCTATAATTCACCGGACTGTCCGGTGTACACCGGACAGTGTCCGGTGCTCCAAGGAAGCGCGGCCTCCGCAACTCGCCAGCCTCGGGATCGCGCAGCAGCCGCTCCGCTATAATTCACCGGACATGTCCGGTGTGCACCGGACTGTCCGGTGTAACCACGGAGCAACGGCTATTTCGGCGCCAACGGCTACCTGCGGCGCATTCAATGCGCGCTCTGCGCGCGCAGAAGTCAGGCGCGCCCATACTGGCGCACCGGAGAATGAACAGGATGTGTCCGGTGTGCACCGGACATCCAGGCGGGCCCAGAAGTCAGAAGCTCCAACGGTCAGAATCCAACGGCATTGATGACGTGGCGGGGGCACCGGACATGTCCGGTGTGCACCGGACTGTCCGGTGCGCCATCGAACAGACAGCCTCCCAACGGCCACTTTTGGTGGTTGGGGCTATAAATACCCCAACCACCCCACCATTCATTGCATCCAAGTTTTCCAACTTCCAACCACTATACAAGAGCTAGCATTCATTGCAAAGCACACCAAAAGAGATCAAATCCTCTCCCAACTCCACACAAAGCCCTAGTAACTAGAGAGAGTGATTTGTAGTGTTCATTTGAGCTCTTGCGCTTGGATCGCTTCTTTTTCTTTGGCATTCTTTCTTGGGATCGAACACTCACTTGTAATTGAGGCAAGAGACACCAATTGTGTGGTGGTCCTTGCGGGAAGTTTGATTCCCAAGTGATTTGAGAAAGAGAAGCTCACTCGGTCCGAGGGACCGTTTGAGAGAGGGAAGGGTTGAAAGAGACCCGGCCTTTGTGGCCTCCTCAACGGGGAGTAGGTTTGAGAGAACCGAACCTCGGTAAAACAAATCCGCGTGTCTCACTTCATTATTCGCTTGCGATTTGTTTTGCGCCCTCTCTCGCGGACTCTATTATATTTCTAACGCTAACCCGGCTTGTAGTTGTGATTATTTTTGAGATTTTCAGTTTCGCCCTATTCACCCCCCCCTCTAGGCGACTTTCAGTTTCGCACCCAGTAGTGGAGTCCACGATTTGATCGATGCGAGGTAGAGGGTAGGGAACTTTCGGACATGCTTTGTTTAGACCAGTGTAGTCTACACACATCCTCCATTTCCCATCCTTCTTCCTTACAAGAACAGGGTTAGCTAACCATTCGGGATGGAATACCTCTTTGATGAACCCTGCCGCGAGTAGCTTGTGGATCTCCTCGCCTATGGCCCTACGCTTTTCTTCGTCAAAACAGTGCAGGGTTTGCTTCATGGGTCGGGCTCTAGCTCTGATGTCCACTGAGTGCTCGGCGACATCCCTCGGTATGCCAGGCATGTCCAAGGGACTCCACGCAAAGACTTCAGCGTTTGCGCGGAGAAAGTCGACGAGCACTGCTTCCTATTTGGGGTCGAGCTCGGAGCCGATCCGAACTTGCTTGCTGGCGTCGTTGCTAGGGTCGAGAGAGACGGACTTGACCGCCTCGACTGGTTCGAAGTTGCCGGCGTGCCGCTTCGCGTCGGGCACCTCCTTGGAGAGGCGTTCCAGGTCGGCGATGAGGGCCTCGGACTCGGCGAGAGCCTCGGTGTACTCCACGCACTCCACGTCGCATTCGTACGCGTGGCGGTACATGGATCCGACGGTGATGACCCCATTCGGGCCCAGCATCTTGAGCTTGAGGTAGGTGTAGTTGGGGACGGCCATAAACTTGGCGTAGCATGGTCTTCCCAACACCGCATGGTAGGTTCCTTGGAACCCGACGACCTCAAAGGTGAGAGCTTCCTTTCGGAAGTTAGAGGGAGTTCCGAAGCAGACGGGTAAGTCGATCCGTCCGAGGGGTAGGATTCGCTTCCCGGGCACGATCCCATGGAAGGGTGCCGCACCGGCCCGAACCTCGGACCGATCAACCCCTAAGAGTTCTAGGGTCTCGGCATAGATGATGTTAAGGCTGCTACCTCCATCCATGACGACCTTGGAGAGCCTAACATTACCGATGAACGGATCGACGACGAGCAGGTACCTTCTCGGGCTTGGCACGAAGTCGGGGTGATCGCCTTGGTCGAAGGTGATAGGCTTGTCGGACCAGTCTAGGAAGACTGGCGCCGCCACCTTCACCAAGAAGACTTCTCGGTGCTCCTGCTTGCGGTGCCGAGCCGAGGTGTTCGCCGCCTGCCCGCCGTAGATCATGAAGCAGTTATGGACTTCCGGGAATCCCTCTTCCTTGCCATCCTCCTTCTTGTCGTTGTCATGGTCCTTGCCATCCTCCGCTGGGGGCCCGGTCTTATGGAAGTAGCGTCGGAGCATGACACATTCTTTGAGGGTGTGCTTGACAGGCCTCTGGTGATAGGGGCAAGGCTCTTTAAGCATCTTGTCGAACGCGCCGGCCCCTCCAAGAGGTTTCCGAGGGTTCCTGTGCTCGGCCGCAGCGACGAGATCCACGTCTGCGGTGTTGCGCTTCGCTCGCGACTTGTTTTTAGCCTTCTTCTTCGTGCCCCGATAGGCGGACGCCTCAGGGGCGTCTGTCTTCGGCTCCCCCTGAGGCTGCTTGTCCTTCCGGAAGATGGCTTCGACCGCCTCTTGTCCCGAGGCGAACTTGGTGGCGACGTCCATCAGTTCGCTCGCATGGGTGGGAGTCGTGCACCCCAGTTTGCTCACCAAGTCTCGGCAAGTGGTGCCGGCAAGGAAAGCCCCGATGACATCCGAGTTGGTAACGTTGGGCAGCTCGGTGCGCAGCATTGAAAACCACCGGATGTACTCTCGGAGGGACTCCCCTGGCTGCTGGCAGCAGCTTCAGAGGTCCCACGAGTTCCTAGGGCGCACATACGTGCATTGGAAGTTTCCCGCGAAAGCCTTGACCAGATCGTCCCATTCGGAGATCTGCGCAGGAGGCAGATGCTCCAGCCAGGCTCGGGCGGCGTCGGAGAGGAATAGGGGTAGATTACGGATGATGAGGTTGTCATCATCCGCCCCTCCCAACTGGCATGCCAGTCAGTAGTCCACGAGCCACAGCTCCGGCCTCGTCTCCCCCGAGTACTTGGTGACAGTAGTTGGGGCTCGGAAACGGGCAGGGAACGGCGCTCGTCGTATGGCCCGGCTGAAGACTCGCGGACCGGGTGGTTCGGGTGAAGGACTGCGATCCTCCTCGCTGTTGCAGCGTCCCCCACGCCTGGGATGGTAGCCTCGGCGCACCTTCTCATCGAGGCGGGCTCGATGGTCGAGATGGTGATGCTCATTGCCGAGGCGTTCCCGGGTGGCGGGCGCCTCGTCCCGTGTACGCTCGGGATGGATCGAGTCTTCCCGAATGCGCCGGGAGGACACCGCGTGATGCTCCGAGGGGTCAGCTCGCCTGCGGGAGGCGGAGCTCTCGGCTCGTCGAACCACGGCGCCTTCTAGGAGATTCTTGAGTTCGCCCTGGATACGCCGTCCCTCGGTGGTAGATGGCTCCGGCATGGCCCGAAGCAGCATCGCCGCTGCAGCTAGGTCCTGGCCGGTCCCACTGACGGCCGGAGGCAGCGCTGCCCTGGCATTGTCGACGATGCGGCGCTGGATGTCTTGGGCCCGATGATAGGCTTCTCCGGCGAGTGCTCGGCCTGCCCACTCCTATTCGATGTTCTGTCGGAGCTGTACAAGCCGGCCTGCTTCCCCGTTGACCCAGGCCTGCATCTCACGGATTTGCTCGAGCTGTATGTCCTGACCCCCCGCAGGGACTGGGACGACAGCTATCTCCCGCGGGATGTCAATGCGAGATGCGGGCCCAGGGGGATCGTCAACCTCTGGCATACCGAGATGGTTGCCTTCCTTGTGATCTCCTAGATCAACGTGGAAACATTCGCGACTTGGGCCGTAACCCTCGTCGCCAAGATCATGGCCATCGTCATAACAATCAGAGAGGCAGTGGTCACATGCGGACATGAAGCCCCGCAAGGCACCGGGGTCATTGAGGGCAGAGAAATCCCAACCGGAGTCGGGGTCGTCCTCTTCCTCAGAACCCACCGGTCCAAAGGTTGAGACGACTGTCAGTCGGTCCCAGGTCGACCACATGTGGTACCCTGGAAGGTTTGGATACGCCTTTACGAAGGCGCTCACCATAGCGGGGTCGCTAGGTGGATCGAAGCTGAACCGAAAAGGTATGGGATGGAAAATGGACGGTACCTCTTGGTCGATGGACGGTGGTGAAGTCGCATCGGGGGTGGAGCACACCGTCATCTCAGGTACGAGGGTAACACCCAGCAGGTCCTTTGCGAGGGTGCCGGCGTCATCAGTCCGCTTGGGGCTGACACGTCGCGGGGAAGTGACACCCGCCGTCGCCTCAGGTGCGAGGGCAATGTCCGACATGTCCCCCGGGGGAGTGCCGGCGTCGTCGACTCGCTCTGGTGCGACAGCCGACAAGGTACCGCCTCCTACGTGGCCATGGTTGCCCCGTCTCCGCCTCCTCCGATGAGGAGGGTGGCGGGGACGACCGGAGTGCTCCTCTTCTGCCGCGGGGAGATGCTGTCGTAGAGCTCGCCGCCGCCGGGCGAGTTGGAGACCGTCGTTGTCGTCACGCCGCGGGGGGAGGAGTACCATGTCGTAGCTGCCGTCGAGGGACATGAACTCGAGACTCCCAAAGCGGAGCACCGTCCTGGGCTGGAGAGGTTGCTGAAGACTCCCCATTTGGAACTCAACGGGAAGATGTTCGTTAACACGCAGCTTGCCCCTACCTGGCGCGCCAACTATCGGCGTTTTGACCCCGGGGGGTCCCTGGACCGACGAGTGAATTGTCGCTGCGTGTCTCTGCCCAGATGGGTTGGCGTGGGATGGAACACAAGATGTGGGACAAGCCTTGTATTATCCTGCACCAGGGGTGCCGCTCGCAGTAGGGGTTACAAGTGCGTCGCGTGAGGGAGAGAGAGACGGACACAGAGCTCGTCCATCGCTTCCCTCGCGCGAACTCCCCTCAGGGTAGCCCTGGATCTCCCTTTTATAGTGGCAAGGAGAGAGTCCAGACGTACAACGGGGGGGTGTACCTATGCGCTAACATGTCCGGCAGTGGAGTGCCTAAGCCTTGTGTACATGCCAACGTGGCCGTTGGGGGAGAGCTTGGGCCCTGTACATGTGATGGCGTGGCCGCCGGAGGAGCGCCTGAGTCCTGTAGGAGCACAGCTGGCAGCGCTGCGAGGACCCTGCTGACGTCTCCTTGCTGTCGTAAGGGGCTGAGAGCCACCGGCGTCATGGCACACGCGGGGCACCATCATTACCCGTCGCCGGGGTAAGCCAGATGGGACGCCGGTCTTGTTCCTTGTAGCCTGAGCAGACTAGGAATAGGGAAATGATGCATCCCCTATTAGCGCAGTCAGTCCGAGCCCAGGGTCGGTCGAGGCGGAGACTTCTCTTGAGGCCGTGGCCGGGGTCGGGCGAGGACGTGATTCCTCCCGAGACCGGGGTCGAGGCCGAGTCTGGGGGTCGGGTGAGGCGGAGACCTCCTCCCAAGGCTGGAGCCTGAGGTCGGGCGAGGCGGAGACCTCCTCCTGAGGCAGGAGCGTGAGGTCAGGCGAGGCGGAGCTTCCTGTTGCGCCCGAGGCTTGAACTCGGTGGTTGATCGTGACTTGTTGTTAGTCGTTGCCGAGGTGGCTGGCACGGCAGTCGGAGCGGAGCGAGCGGTGCTGTTTTCTTGTCATATCGGACAGTAAAGAAGAGGGGCGGAGTAACTGCGGTCACTTCGGCCTGGCCGACTGAGGCGCGTGTGTCAGGATACGGCGTCAGACATCCCCTGCATTTAATGCACCTGCGAAGCGATCGGTTGGTGAGGCGGTATGGCCAAGGTTGCTTCACAACGAAGCCTGCCTGCGCCGGGCCTCAGGAGAGCCGAGGGGCGAGGGGGCGCCCGTTGTCTAAGGAGGCCCTCGGGCGAGGCGTGAACTTGTCTGTGACTACTGTTCCAACCCGAGGCTGGACTTGGGTGAGATCGCGTCCCTCGGGTAGACGAAGTCTTGGCTTGAACCGCACCCGTCAGTTGGTCTGAGGGTGTTTACCAGCCATAATTAGAAGCGTTGGGGTACCCCTAATTATGGTACCCGACAACTATACATGAAGATAGAAGAATTTCCTTGTATATGCGAGCAAGCATCATAGTCGTCATATACATAATCATGTTGTTTCTAGTTCTAAAAGCTCTGTGATATGATAATAATGTGTATTATGGTAATACAAATATTGTATAATTTTTAGTAATTCAAAAAAATAATAAATATGTGTTAATTATCTGAGTGATAGGCTGATAGCTGTATAGGAGGAATGTTTGAAGACTGTACGAATGGGTAGAATTTTATATAAATGGGTAGTGAGATTTATTAGAAAATACATATAAGAGGAGATCAGTAGGAGTGGTTGAAGATAACCTTATTATTTGATTGCCTTTGGATTTGTAATGGAAAGCCAAGATAGGTGGATTTTTCAAAAGCAGCCAAAGCTACCGTAATAACGAGACATAACAGGATAGTGGGAAACGCGCTTTTTTGTCGTTAGCTTTTGTCTCTAAACTTTTTTCCCCGCTAATGAAGCTCAAAAGAATTTCAAAGTCTTTGGAATAGACAAAACTGATGGTGAATATATTCGGAGTTGTAAATTTTTGGATTTTGGGAAGCAAAATTCTAAATTTTGTTTGAACGCCCCTCTTGAGTTTCAATATTTGAATCTTTTAAATATCGAGCTCATAATGCATATGTCCACTTTTAACCATTTTGGTAGTCGTTAATAAAAAGAATCGGCAGTCGATCTGGAACTATGAGAGACAAAGGTTATGCTCGAATCATTGATTATTTGTGTCCCAGATTGTCCAGAACAAATGGCACCGGGGGATTAATTCACTGATTCTCCTGCTTTCTTGGCAGGTTATGAACTGTATCCTTGTCCAGAGAATTAAGAATCACTTGTGCCAGATCCAGGGTGACGGAACAAAACGAACATTCGAATGTTGCAGCAAGCAATCGGAACAAGACGAAACCACACGGCGCACGTCAGGGATCCGAAGCAACGCAGTGCCGTGCCGGCTGAGGTGTGCGCATGCCTGAATGAACAAGCAAGGCTCGCCAGGACGCTAGCTAGCTATAGCTAATAACCGCGGCGGCGCAGGTGGGCGTCCGGCGTGGCGGCGGTAGGCTGCAGCCTGAGCTGCTCGTAGAACTTGCGGATGAAGTCGTCGGCGTCGGCGTCCACGCGCTCGCCGCAGCACCCGTCCCCGTCCCCCGCCACGGCCGGGAACGGCGAGTCAGTGACGCGCAGCGGGCGGACCCCGGCGGGGCTGCGGCCCAGGATCCACGCCAGCATGGGCGACGGCGTCGCGGTCGCCGGCGTGCCGCTGCCGCCCCCGGCGTCCACCTCGGCGCTGCTGAGCATCTCGAACGCGCGCGCCACGGCCGCCGCGTCGAGGCCGCCGTACCCGCCGCCGCCGCGGGCCTTGTTGGAGGGGAAAAGCCCGTAGTGCTGCTGCGGGTAGGACGGCGTGGTGGCGCAGCTGAACTCCACCTCCCGTGGGTGGCCGTAGAACGAGGCTAGCGTGGACGAGGACGAGGACGACGCGCCGTAGGTGGCGAGGTGGTGGCCCGACGACGGGTGCGCGAGGTGGCCGCGCAGCGTCCTCCCGACGAGCTTGCCGCGGCCCAGGAGGAGGTGGACGTCCATCATGATGCGTTTGGGGGAGAGGCCGCGCCGCAGTATGTGGCACACGGCGACCACCACGTGCCACAGGCGCCGCGCCAGTCCATGCTCCATGGGCCGCCGCCGCGCCGGGGTCGTCGCGAGATCCATCACTAACTTATCTGGCTAATGCAAGCGCAGCTACTCTAGCAATAGAGCACTTGCAAGGACCAACGATGTGCGTGCACAACTGGAGAGAGAGATCAATGCAATCTGAGCTGCCAGTTGTTGTTCATTGGAGATGCATGCATGGAGGGGTTGGTCTTAACCACGGATGGAATATTGGAATGGGCAGGTTGGGGAAGGAGAGGGAGAGGTATTTAAAGGGAGGGAGAGGTGGCAAGGATCGCACAGAAACACAATTTAGTGCCCGTTTGGCAAAGCTCCAGCTCCTGCTTTTTTAGCTCTAGATTCTGATCCTCTTAGGAGCTGATCCTCCTGATTCTCCTAGAGAATCAGAATCATTTTTCAAACAGTTTGGCAAGTAAATTGATTCTTGTCTGCTGAGAGTTGGTGGTCTGTGGCGATTGTCTGTTTTACCCTTTGCAGTTCAACTTTGTTACAAACCAATAAGTAGGATGCATATACGGAAAAAAAATTATGAAACAATAACATCCGCGTCAACGTCCTCTTCAAGCACACCCAGAGGATGCTTAGCGGCGGCGGCGCCGTCATCGCGGAGACGGGAGACTCGTGGTTCAATGGCCAGAAGCTGCACCGCGGCTAGCGAGTAGAGCGGAGCGGCACCGCATCCTACGAGCAGAGCGGCTGCGCGGCTAGCGAGCATAGTGTCTGGGACGAGCACAGCATAGCAGAATGCCGGGACGAGCAGAGCAGGGAGCAGAGCAGAACGCCAGGATCCACAGAGCAGAGCAGAGGAGTAGGAATCGCGCCGCCCCCGCGGCCGTGATCCGCGCCCGACAAGCCAGCCTAAGGCGTCGCGCCAAGGGCAGGCACCTCCCGACGAACACACAAGCACACGGTCAGAAGAAGCACGTACCTAGGAACCGCAGGATAGTAGACACGGTTGGAGCTCTCGCTCGAGGACGGCGAAACTGCTAGAGATGGTCGAAACCCTAGCCGCCGCTCCCTTCAGCGACAGTCAGGGATCACGGGACAGAAAACGCGCGCAGTGGAGGGTTGCGGGAGGGGCTCGTTATGTTTTTGTCCAATGGCAATTGCGGATAATTTCGATCAAACTTTAATGGGAGGTCCATATTTGGTTGATTGAGGAGCTGTTTTAAGGGAGGGTGGAGCAGGTTTTTTTAGATCCCACATTTCTTCACAAAAACGACTCCCAATCTTTCGGCTCCATACGAGAATCAGTTTAAAAAAATACCCGTTTGACACGGCTCCTCCAGATCCTCGCTTAGAATCAGGAGCTGGAGCTGTGCCAAACGGGCCCTTAATCTAGAAGAAAAGGAAGTGGTAGTGCAATTACCTGGTACCAGTTATTTCCTGCTTTGGTTTTTATTCGTGGAGTTTCTTTTCTTATTAACCACTACTGTTACTCTTAACACTGCCGCCATTAGTTCCCATTCAAGTTCTCAACCGTCGAACGTAATTCAATATACAAATATTACGTACTCTGTGTGTTGAGCGTTAAGTCGGCTTTGTGTGTTCAATTGTTGGTAGCCGTGACATCGATGTATGAGCAGCTCCTTCATTTTGGTGGTACTAATTGAAAGAAGAAATTTACATTAAGTCGGTTAGTGGAGGTTATTTTCTAAAAGCCTGATAAGTCGTCCAAAAGGATCACTTAGGAAAAAAAACATATAAATCACAACGACGTCGTTATTGGAGATTCATAGGAAATAATGGCCGCGCACAATTTACAGGAAGCAAGACAGACTTATTGGATGTGTTCTCTGATTCGATTAGTCTATCCCTCTAACTAATCAGCTTCCTGATGCGAGGCGCAACGTGTATCCCTGGGTGTGGTCTTCGGTCATAGGAACTATCCACCTCAATGCGCCCAACCATCATCGCGTGACCTTGGCTGGCTGGGCACCGGCATTTTGGTGGTACGTGCGGATGGAGGCAATGGTCTAACAATGGCTTATTTTGCATCCGCTAATGTAGCACGCGTCTCCGGCTCTTAGCCAACCAAACAAACACTTGCGCAAAATCAACACACGAGGTGGTTCAAGATAAGACGGTACAGGTAACCAATCAGACGGTATATGAACAGAGGCATGACACCAGCATGGAAGACAATGCTTTCTGCCTCGGTAAACCTTAGCCCCCCCCCCCACATTTTCTAAGGTCTCGATCACCTTCTATTGCCCTGGTGTCCTGAACCGACTGAGCCTAGTGCACCCTTCGCATCGGCCACTTACACGCCACCATGAACCCCTAAATCGCCGGGAGGGCAAGGAGCAGATGGAGGACTCGTGGACTACATCCCTCCCACACCAGGCTCCTTGACGGTGACCACAACAACCCTACACCTCGACTCCAAAGGTATGAACCTTAGTCTTCCTCTTTCCCCTTTCAAACATGATAGATCTAAGAAAATTCATCTACTGCTAATTAATAGACAATCGAATTGGCACTCAGTGATATCTTTGGGATCCTAGAACCTATCAACGGTATCGGAGCCATACTGAGATCCCCTATTGACTCTAGTCCAGAGAAGGGATGAGAAGAAGAACAATATAATTCAAAAAAGTGGGATTGGTTGGGTTGTAACCCTAACCCTAATTCCAACCTCAATTGAGACTAGAACATGGATGAAGCTAAGGGAAAAAGAGACCAGACCAGCCTCCATGCGACGCCGCGTCGGGGTCGTCACGAGATCCATGACTAACTACTATTATGTATCTAGCTAATGGAACCATAACCACCATTGTACAAAATTACAATTGCACCCGTCAGGGCTTTACACTCATTGTTTACAAATAATGCCATAGATATATTGTCGTCTTTGTCCCTTTCTTTGCGCCTTCTTCGTCATTCTTCATTCAAGACCTCTTCCCCACCGAGGTTGGCTACTTCGACTCGCATCTTCGTTACTTGTGCACATAGGCGAAGCTCCTCTTCATGTTGCTTTGGCTGACAGCCAGCTTCGTCCAGCCTGTATTACATACCTGAAATAGCCCAAGGGCGACTTTGTCTAGCTTTCGTTATACACATGTAGCACATTTGATTTATACAATATAAGTGCTTTAAGGACCTTCGGCAATATAGCCCCCTAACAGTAGCCCCTTGCGAGATGAGTTCATTTTTTCATAACGAGCTTAGATCGCAAAAAAATCATAATTGGTTGTTCTTGTGCCGAAGGTTCGAAAACACCTTCCCGAAGCTCGTTATGAAGTAATGGCTCTGAATAGTGAGACCTGACGGTCAGTAACTGCACCAGTCAGAAATTGAAGAGCACCATTATCACGACTTTCATTGTTTGCATTTGTCGCTGCCAGAGCTTGCTCCACCCTTGAAGCTTGCTTTGAACATCTTTGCCACTTTCAAACCAGCCTTAGCTAGTTAAAAATCACTCGCTTTTCATTAGAGATGGCCGGAGAACAAGGTGTTGCTGAGGTGTCCTTGACACCTTCGTCAGATGTGCCAGAGACAAGGGTTGAAGAGTTTGCTTCAACAGTGGGGGCTACCGCCTCCTAGGCCGAGGTCAACTCTATGAATCTGTCTGAAGATAACGACAATATTGACATTGAAGAGGATAATATCATACGTCCTATGAAGCCAAGCCATGTGGACTTCGGCAAATCTAAGATCAATGGAGGACATATTGAGGTACTTAATCATTTTGGCTATATTGACAATGTTAATTGGGTACGGTTAGGAGGTGATGACTTAGTACCGAATCCAAAGGAAGACGAAGTTGTCATGTTTCAAAGCTTTCTAAAGGCCTACCTTAGATTTTCTCTACATAAGATGATAGTCGTGGTTTTGAAAAGGTTTAGCATTTACCTTCATCAGCTCACCCCAAATGCTATAGTGCGTTTAGAAATTTTCATTTGGGCTGTTCGAAGTCAAGGGGTTGAGCTTGATGCTGAAGCCTTCTGCGAAGCCTTCAGTCAAATTTATGAGCTACACTTTCAGATGAAGGCGATGTCACACCCGGATTTAAGGGCCAAATCAGGGCACGAATCAAATGTGTGCTAGGATCAAGTCTCACACATATGATGACTCATGGTATAGAAATGAATGTCACATCTTTAATATATAATGGAGTTCTATACAAAATATTTAAATAATTACGTCATACGAAGACAATGATCCAGCAACCATAGTTGATTGGGAGACGACGGCCTAGATCTTTCACGAACTCATCGCGACTTCCTTCATGCTCCTCATCTTGACGGTACCTGTGTCTTGACCTGGTGGAGATGTGAGTACAGTAAGGGTGAGCTCACATACGTTCATCGCTCAACAAGTTGTGGGGAATAATGTGCATGAGCTCACTTACAATGGGGCTCATGTGAAGTGTAAGGCTTACCAAAGGAGATGGTTAAAGCTATGCATTGCTTTTAAAGTTGGTCAAAGTTTTATTAGCAGTTACTAAGTATAAGTAGGTACCTACCCAAATAAATAAGCGATCACAATTAATAATAACACCCACAATGCAATGCATATGATGAATTAAGTTTAATTCCATAATTTAATCATGTGAGTGTCCGAGCCGCTCATGACTATGAGCACGACTGATATACTAGTTTTACACTCTGCAGAGGTTGTGCATCTTTACCCACAAGTCGTGTGAAAGGGAATTAGGCTTACACCTATATTCCTAAATTGATTTTGGTGGTTGAATTGCCCAACACAAAGAATTGGACTAACTAGTTTGCCCAAGTCTATAAGTTCTACAGGTACCAAAGGTTCACAATAAGCCAATAAAAAGACCATGAAAAGGGTTCAACAAAAAGAGCAAGGGATAACCGAAGTGTCTCCTGGTCTGGCGCACCGGACTGTCCGGTGTGCCACTGGACAGTGTCCGGTGCACCAGGGGACTTCAAGCTGAACTTCGCACCTTCGGGAATTCTCAGAGGCGCTTCGCTATAATTCACCGGACTGTCCGGTGCACCACCGGACAGTGTCCGGTGCCCCAAGATCAAGCGACTCTGAACTCGCCAGCTTCGGGAATCTGCTCCGCTATAATTCACCGGACATGTCCGGTGCACACCGGACTGTCCGGTGTAACGGTGGAGCAACGGCTACTTCAAGCGCAACGGTCGTCTGCAACGCATTAAATGCGCGCCAGCGCGCGCAGAGGAGCAGAGCACGCGCGGGTGGCACACCAGACAGCCTACAGGGCTTGTCCGGTGCACCACCGGACAGCCAGGCGGGCCCACATGTCAGAGCTCCATCGGTCGAACCCTAACGGCCGGGTGCCGTGGCTGGCGCACTGGACAGTGTCCGGTGGCGCACCGGACTGTCCGTGCGCCCGTCGACAGCAGCCTTCACCAAACGGCTAGTTTGGTGGTTGGGGTTATAAATACCCCCAACCACCCCACATTCAAGTCATCCAAGTTTTCCACCTTCCAACTACTTACAAGAGCTAGGCATTCAATACAAGACACACCAAGTGATCAAATCCTCTCCCAATTCCACACAAGGCTTTAGTGATTAGTGAGAGAGATTTGTTGTGTTCTTTTGAGCTCTTGCGCTTGGATTGCTTCTTTCTTTCATTCTTTCTTGCGAACATCTCAATTGTAACCGAGGCAAGAGACACCAATTGTGTGGTGGTCCTTGCGGGGAAGTTTGTTCCCGTTTGATTGAGAAGAAGAAGCTCACTCGGTCCGAGGGACCGTTTGAGAGAGGGAAAGGGTTGAAAGAGACCCGGTCTTTGTGACCACCTCAACGGGGAGTAGGTTTGCAAGAACCGAACCTCGGTAAAACAAATCCACGTGTCACACTATTCATTCGCTTGCGATTTGTTTTGCACCCTCTCTCTCAGACTCGATTATATTTCTAACGCTAACCCGGCTTGTAGTTGTGATTAACTTTGTAAATTTCAGATTCGCCCTATTCACCCCCCTCTCTAGGTGACTTTCAATTGGTATCGGAGCCCGGTGCTTCATTAGAGCCTAACCGCTCGAAGTGATGTCGGGAGATCACGCCAAGAGGGAGATGGAGACCGGCGACAAGCCCACTACAAGCCACGGGAAGACTTCATCGGAAGAGTCCTGCAACAAGGGGAAGGGGAAGGAGAAGAAATCCTCTTCCCACAAGTCGCATCGGAGAGGCGACAAGCACAAGAAGATGAGGAAAGTGATCTACTACGAGATCGACACTTCATCACCATCGACCTCCTGCTCCGACGCGCCGTCCGTTACTTCTAAGCGCCATGAGCGCAAGAAGTATAGTAAGATTCCCCTACGCTATCCCCATATTTCAAAGCGTACTCCTTTGCT
Source organism: Zea luxurians (assembly GCA_029449295.1). Taxonomy (NCBI): domain Eukaryota; kingdom Viridiplantae; phylum Streptophyta; class Magnoliopsida; order Poales; family Poaceae; genus Zea; species Zea luxurians. The sequence continues at coordinate 19,232,595 of JAOPSE010000027.1, read as the reverse complement.
CTCCGTTCCATTAGGCAAACCACCGATTTTTGACGGTGAAGATTATAATATGTGGAGTGACAAAATGAGGCATCATCTAACCTCACTCCACACAAGCATATGGAATGTTGTTGAGTTTGGTGTACAGGTACCATCCGTAGGGGATGAAGACTACGACTCGGACGAAGTGGCCCAAATCCACCACTTTAACTCCCAAGCCACCACTATACTCCTCACCTCTCTAAGTCGAGAGGAGTATAATAAGGTGCAAGGGTTAAAGAGTGCGAAGGAAATTTGGGACGTACTCAAGACCGCGCATGAAGGAGACGAGGTGACAAAGATCACCAAGCGGGAGACGATCGAGGGGGAGCTCGGTCGCTTCATGCTTCACCAAGGGGAGGATCCACAAGCTATGTACAACCGCTTAAAGACCTTGGTGAACCAAGTGCGCAACCTCGAGAGCGAAAAATGGGATGACCATGAGATGGTCAAGGTTATTCTTAGATCTGTAGAGCCCAAAAATTTGTATCAAATAAAAATAAGGTTATAAATAAATAAATATGTTTATAAGTGGGTATCTTGGGATTATGGAACCCTTGGGAGTTAATTAGTTTTCTCTTCTTTGTGCATATTTGATTAATGGAATTATATGGGTTAACATAACAAATAAATAAATAAATAAAATGCCTCTCATGATAAAGTTATTGTATTGTTGCACTTTGTATTCAAATTTGTGAAACAAGCTTAAGCTAAGAAAACTAGAATTTGAAAATGGAAATATAAAATAAAAGAGAAAAGAGAAGGAAGAAATTACTATGTGAATAAAAATAATTATAATATATATATATATATATATTATTCTTGTACAGATTTGAGATTGTACATTTGACTCAAAGGTGAAGTTCATAACAGATTTCAAATTCAAATTAGAGATTCAAATGAAAAGAAAATAAATCAAAAAGGAAAAAGGAAAATAAAAGAAAAAAAAAGGGAAAACTTAACCGGGCCTCAGGTTTGCATTTCGGCCCAGTGCTCAAATCCTCCCGCGCAGCCCACTCATTCCCACGCCCTGCGCTCGCGCCTGCTTCGTCGCTGACCGGCGGGGCCCACATGGTGGTCTCTGTCCCTCGCGCCCGCTTCTCTCGTCTCCACTGGCTTGCGGGGCCGCGATGTCGGATGCTCCTTCTCCCGCGCGCGGATTCCGTTCGCCCACCTCGTCAACAAGCTCGCCGTGGCCGTTGGCGGGTCCTGTGCGTCATCCGCTCTGACCGGTGGCCAAGTGCCGCAACCACCCAGCCGAATCCGCTGGAACTTCTTCCGCGCGTGCTTCCTCCTCGCGAGAAAAGCGGAGTCCGAGCTAAACCACCGGCGACGTATTCGTCGCTAGCCGTTGCGGGCGCCGTAGTATAAGTAACGAGGACCCCGCGCCGACTCGCCTTCCCCCAGGATCCCTTGCCCTCTTCGCTTCACAGCTCCCCCAGGTCTGCCGTCGCCGTCACTACCGAGATAGCCGAAGTCCGTTGTGGATCTCCGCCGCACCACGACCTGTTGCCTACGCCGTATTGCCGCCGGTAAGGAACCGCTTTACAATTCGCTCGTTGTCCCTTGAAGCATAGTGCCGAGTCACGTAGATGTACGGTCGCTCTAGCCACGCAAATTGCTCGCCGCAACCTTAAGCACCGTCGTGGTCCGCACGACTCCGTGGTCAGACCACCTCACTGCGTGGGCGCAAAAATTGCTTCACTAGATCGTTGCGCCTCGTCGTGGGCATGGTGTAGAACCTTTTAATTGAGTTTTGGGTGCGCCATCTGGCCAGGGCGGTCATCGCCGGTGATGGGTTTTCCATCGTGGTCGGGCTGCGGCGACCGGGGGGGGGGGGAAACTGGGCGCGTCAGGGACGATGGTGGTGCACCGTTGGATCTCTTTTTGACGGCCGGATGTGGTGACTGCGTAGCGTTTCGGGTTGGGGTAACGGGAACCATCCGATCGAGATCGGATGAATGGTCATAACTCTGGGATTCATTAAACCAGGGCCGTCAGATCTAGATCCGAGGGTCCCGTGTGCGTACCGCTTCGTGGGAACCAGATCTGGTGCGTTGATCTCTGATCGAACGGTTTGGAGTGGATCTCGGTATTTTAAATCTGAGCGGTCGATCCCAGATCCAGTGGATAGCATTACGTACCGCTTCGAGATCACGCCGATCTAATCCAGACCCTAGATTTGGGATCGGACGGCCCAGATACAACCATACCCCTTCGGCCATCCGTTTTGCGTAAGAACCCCTAGAATGCCTGTGAATCAACCCGCAGTCCAGGGAATAGTTATCTGAGTCTTAGGTTTATTTGCGCAGAGACCCCTGTGCTTCCCAGTAATTGAGGCCCAGTCCAGTGATCATTTAATTTGAATAAATAAAATAGAAAATAGATTTTTAATATGAAAATAATTGCTAGAAACTTAGATAATTCATAGAAAATTCATTTTAGCTCCAAATTGAACCATTCCAGTTTCTAAAATTTTGTAATAATATTCTTCATCATTTAGTGCCTCTGTTTTGTCATGAAAACAATTGGAAATTTAATCTCTCACTTAATCCATTTTAAACACATAAAACCTTTGAAAATTCATAACTTAAAATCTATAACTCCAAAATTAATGATTCCTGTTCCTATGATCTTATTTTAATATGTATATTATTAATGTGCATTTTGTCCTTATGTTTGGTGTAATGTTAATTTTGCCTATACCATGTTTGTTTGAATTGCTACGACTAGCAGTGAGGATACGTATCACCTGAAGATCATCCTGGTACCTGGATTCTCAAGGCCCAGGCAAGTTGTGCCCTTGATCACTTCTTTTTACCCAGCCATGTTCTAATTAATCATAATGATCTGCATAGGTTAATTTTGATGGGACCTAATAGGTTACCCTAGTTTGTCTATCTTTATACCTTGTTTACCACTGAACCTTCTGGGTAGTACTTGCTAGTGCTTTATGTGGTTTTGGGTATGAAGATACAGTATTCATGATCATACTTTTATTATCAGTTGTTATTTACTGTTCATGTTAAGATCATTATGTTAATTGGAACATGGAGCGACCACCCGGGAAAACAGTGCTACCACAAGGGAGGAATGGGACCCCTTGGCTGATTAATTAGGAAAGCTAGTGGAAGACTACCTTACCCGAAAGGGGCAAGGGCAGTAGGGGAGTGGTCAGTGTAGGGAGGCCCTCGGGAGGATTTTGCTGCGATGGCGGTCCTGCAAGGGATTCCTGCATTGGAACTTCCTATAAACTGTAGCGGGTTTTCGGAAGCTAGTGGAACTTTGTAAAGGCCTCGTAGTGGATCCCTAGCCATTCACCTCGGAAGTGTCTAAGGGCCTTGCAAACCCTGGCGACATGGGATACACGACTTGTGGGTAAAGATGCGCAACCTCTGCAGAGTGTAAAACTGGTATACTAGCCGTGCTCACGGTCATGAGCGGCTCGGACCCTCACATGATTAAATTATGGAACTTAAATTCAATTTGTCATATGCATTGCATCGCAGGTGAAGTTGTTACTTTTGTTCTACTATTTAACTGGGTTGGTATTTACTTATACTTAGTAACTGCTAATAAAATTTTGACCAACTTTAAAAGCAATGCTCAGCTCTAACCATCTTCTTTGGTAAGCCTTACACTTCACGTGAGCTCCCATCTTTGGCGAGTTCATGCACATTATTCCCCACAACTTGTTGAGCGATGAACGTATGTGAGCTCACTCTTGCTGTCTCACACACCCCACAGGTCAAGACCAGGTACTGCAGGATGATGCTCATGGAGGATGCTGTGATGAGTTCGTAAGAGGTCTAGGTCGTCGTCTCCCAGTCAACTTTGGGTTGCTGGACCGTTGTCTCCATATAATGTAATTATTTATTTTGTATAGAACTCCTGTTATATATAAAGATGTGACATTCGATCCTGTGCCACTATACATCATATGTGTGAGACTTGGTCCTAGCATACCTGGTGTTTATGTTTACGCCCGGGTTTTGGACCCCTAAAATCCGGGTGTTACAGAAGTGGTATCAGAGGAATGTTGACTGTAGGACGAAACCTAGATAGAACTGGACAACCATTCTTTACTTACCTTACTCTGATTCTTTTCTAAAACTTTTCTTAATCTTTTCTCATCTATTTCCGCTTTACTCTGATTATCCTTACCTTTTCTTTTCTAAAAGACAAATGTGGATTTCACACTTTGAAATCCTGTACTTAAAATGATTTTTAGGACTAGGAGACCTAATCCTAGGAACGAAAACAAAACTATTTTTATAAGTGTCTATGTATTTGAATGTTTGTTCTTATGATATCTGTCTGATTTGGATCTTTGTTTGAGTGTGATGAGTTGTGGAGTAATGTCCACAATTACATCTGCATATACACATAGGTATAAAAAAATATATTTATAAAATAACTAGACAAACTAAATTATCCCTCAATAAAGTAACTAGCCTAACAATACCCATCTTATCTTAAAGATTCTCCCTTATCTTAATAGATTCATCCCATCTTAAGAGATTCTATCCTACACTCATAGATCTATCTTATCTCAAAAGGTCTTAACTTATCCTAATGTATATAGATCCATCTTATCTTAAGAGGTTTTCTCTTATCTTAGTAGATTCATCTTATCTTGAAGGATTCATCTTATCCTAACTACTTTACTTATCCCATCTTAATAGACCTAACTGACCTCGAAAGATTCTATCTTATCTTATGGATTCATCTTGCCCTAAATTGAATATTTATCCCACTCTAGAATAACAACCATGACCTAATTAAAATTAATGAGATTCTATCCAGTCTAAACTAGTTATACCAATCTAACCTAAAATTGGTGCCCTAGACCAACTTTACCATATACAACCACCTAACCATATGCAACTACCTTACCCATCAGATAATTGCATAACCCCTCTGTTTTAACCTAACAGAGATTTTTAACATATCCTGATAAAATATATCCTACCCAGGAAGATCTATCTAACTTTAACTAGTCTCATCTAGTCATATCCAATCTAATCTAGATCCCATCTAATCTCATATGGTCTAATCTAAGGTGGCTATTTAAACATGATAATTAATACTGGTGAAATAGATTAGACACTACTAGTTATGTTTTAAACTAAATTGATGCCTTATAACAACTTGGCCATACACAACTACTTAACACACACGATGGGTTGTCTAAACCATCCATTCCAACCTAAAACCTCAAACCAGATCTTGACCTACCTCATGTGGCTTATCCTACCCACATATATCTACATGACCCTAAAACCTAGTTGGAGACATCAAGACCGAAAGAAAGGAAAAGATCAACGTCGACAAAGCAAGAAGTGAGGCAGACCAAATCTCCGAATGAGACAAGACCCATCATTTGCGATAAAAAGCTTTCCTTATCATGAACCTTCTTATCCCCAAACTATTCTTGCCCCAACCTACCATCTTGTATCCTACACAATTATGTGGCCATACATATATACACATGCCTTCCTAATCACCTGATACTTAGATATAGTCTGAAAAAAAAATCTTTTGGTACTAAAACCAAATAATAACTGAAACATAGACAACAAGCCTAACATGTTGCATCCCTTATCTTATTAATCTCGAGGACGAGATTCTTTTTAAGGGGGGTAGGATTTGTAGAGCCCAAAAATTTGTATCAAAGAAAAATAAGGTTATAAATAAATAAATATGTTTATAAGTGGGTATCTTGGGATTATGGAACCCTTGGGAGTTAATTAGTTTTCTCTTCTTTGTGCATATTTGATTAATGGAATTATATGGGTTAACATAACAAATAAATAAATAAATAAAATGCCTCTCATGATAAAGTTATTGTATTGTTGCACTTTGTATTCAAATTTGTGAAACAAGCTTAAGCTAAGAAAACTAGAATTTGAAAATGGAAATATAAAATAAAAGAGAAAAGAGAAGGAAGAAATTACTATGTGAATAAAAATAATTATAATATATATATATATATATATATTATTCTTGTACAGATTTGAGATTGTACATTTGACTCAAAGGTGAAGTTCATAACAGATTTCAAATTCAAATTAGAGATTCAAATGAAAAGAAAATAAATCAAAAAGGAAAAAGGAAAATAAAAGAAAAAAAAGGGAAAACTTAACCGGGCCTCAGGTTTGCATTTCGGCCCAGTGCTCAAATCCTCCCGCGCAGCCCACTCATTCCCACGCCCTGCGCTCGCGCCTGCTTCGTCGCTGACCGGCGGGGCCCACATGGTGGTCTCTGTCCCTCGCGCCCGCTTCTCTCGTCTCCACTGGCTTGCGGGGCCGCGATGTCGGATGCTCCTTCTCCCGCGCGCGGATTCCGTTCGCCCACCTCGTCAACAAGCTCGCCGTGGCCGTTGGCGGGTCCTGTGCGTCATCCGCTCTGACCGGTGGCCAAGTGCCGCAACCACCCAGCCGAATCCGCTGGAACTTCTTCCGCGCGTGCTTCCTCCTCGCGAGAAAAGCGGAGTCCGAGCTAAACCACCGGCGACGTATTCGTCGCTAGCCGTTGCGGGTGCCGTAGTATAAGTAACGAGGGCCCCGCGCCGACTCGCCTTCCCCCAGGATCCCTTGCCCTCTTCGCTTCACAGCTCCCCCAGGTCTGCCGTCGCCGTCACTACCGAGATAGCCGAAGTCCGTTGTGGATCTCCGCCGCACCACGACCTGTTGCCTACGCCGTATTGCCGCCGGTAAGGAACCGCTTTACAATTCGCTCGTTGTCCCTTGAAGCATAGTGCCGAGTCACGTAGATGTACGGTCGCTCTAGCCACGCAAATTGCTCGCCGCAACCTTAAGCACCGTCGTGGTCCGCACGACTCCGTGGTCAGACCACCTCACTGCGTGGGCGCAAAAATTGCTTCACTAGATCGTTGCGCCTCGTCGTGGGCATGGTGTAGAACCTTTTAATTGAGTTTTGGGTGCGCCATCTGGCCAGGGCGGTCATCGCCGGTGATGGGTTTTCCATCGTGGTCGGGCTGCGGCGACCGGGGGGGGGGGGAAACTGGGCGCGTCAGGGACGATGGTGGTGCACCGTTGGATCTCTTTTTGACGGTCGGATGTGGTGACTGCGTAGCGTTTCGGGTTAGGGTAACGGGAACCATCCGATCGAGATCGGATGAATGGTCATAACTCTGGGATTCATTAAACCAGGGCCGTCAGATCTAGATCCGAGGGTCCCGTGTGCGTACCGCTTCGTGGGAACCAGATCTGGTGCGTTGATCTCTGATCGAACGGTTTGGAGTGGATCTCGGTATTTTAAATCTGAGCGGTCGATCCCAGATCCAGTGGATAGCATTACGTACCGCTTCGAGATCACGCCGATCTAATCCAGACCCTAGATTTGGGATCGGACGGCCCAGATACAACCATACCCCTTCGGCCATCCGTTTTGCGTAAGAACCCCTAGAATGCCTGTGAATCAACCCGCAGTCCAGGGAATAGTTATCTGAGTCTTAGGTTTATTTGCGCAGAGACCCCTGTGCTTCCCAGTAATTGAGGCCTAGTCCAGTGATCATTTAATTTGAATAAATAAAATAGAAAATAGATTTTTAATATGAAAATAATTGCTAGAAACTTAGATAATTCATAGAAAATTCATTTTAGCTCCAAATTGAACCATTCCAGTTTCTAAAATTTTGTAATAATATTCTTCATCATTTAGTGCCTCTGTTTTGTCATGAAAACAATTGGAAATTTAATCTCTCACTTAATCCATTTTAAACACATAAAACCTTTGAAAATTCATAACTTAAAATCTATAACTCCAAAATTAATGATTCCTGTTCCTATGATCTTATTTTAATATGTATATTATTAATGTGCATTTTGTCCTTATGTTTGGTGTAATGTTAATTTTGCCTATACCATGTTTGTTTGAATTGCTACGACTAGCAGTGAGGATACGTATCACCTGAAGATCATCCTGGTACCTGGATTCTCAAGGCCCAGGCAAGTTGTGCCCTTGATCACTTCTTTTTACCCAGCCATGTTCTAATTAATCATAATGATCTGCATAGGTTAATTTTGATGGGACCTAATAGGTTACCCTAGTTTGTCTATCTTTATACCTTGTTTACCACTGAACCTTCTGGGTAGTACTTGCTAGTGCTTTATGTGGTTTTGGGTATGAAGATACAGTATTCATGATCATACTTTTATTATCAGTTGTTATTTACTGTTCATGTTAAGATCATTATGTTAATTGGAACATGGAGCGACCACCCGGGAAAACAGTGCTACCACAAGGGAGGAATGGGACCCCTTGGCTGATTAATTAGGAAAGCTAGTGGAAGACTACCTTACCCGAAAGGGGCAAGGGCAGTAGGGGAGTGGTCAGTGTAGGGAGGCCCTCGGGAGGATTTTGCTGCGATGGCGGTCCTGCAAGGGATTCCTGCATTGGAACTTCCTATAAACTGTAGCGGGTTTTCGGAAGCTAGTGGAACTTTGTAAAGGCCTCGTAGTGGATCCCTAGCCATTCACCTCGGAAGTGTCTAAGGGCCTTGCAAACCCTGGCGACATGGGATACACGACTTGTGGGTAAAGATGCGCAACCTCTGCAGAGTGTAAAACTGGTATACTAGCCGTGCTCACGGTCATGAGCGGCTCGGACCCTCACATGATTAAATTATGGAACTTAAATTCAATTTGTCATATGCATTGCATCGCAGGTGAAGTTGTTACTTTTGTTCTACTATTTAACTGGGTTGGTATTTACTTATACTTAGTAACTGCTAATAAAATTTTGACCAACTTTAAAAGCAATGCTCAGCTCTAACCATCTTCTTTGGTAAGCCTTACACTTCACGTGAGCTCCCATCTTTGGCGAGTTCATGCACATTATTCCCCACAACTTGTTGAGCGATGAACGTATGTGAGCTCACTCTTGCTGTCTCACACACCCCACAGGTCAAGACCAGGTACTGCAGGATGATGCTCATGGAGGATGCTGTGATGAGTTCGTAAGAGGTCTAGGTCGTCGTCTCCCAGTCAACTTTGGGTTGCTGGACCGTTGTCTCCATATAATGTAATTATTTATTTTGTATAGAACTCCTGTTATATATAAAGATGTGACATTCGATCCTGTGCCACTATACATCATATGTGTGAGACTTGGTCCCAGCATACCTGGTGTTTATGTTTACGCCCGGGTTTTGGACCCCTAAAATCCGGGTGTTACAAGATCCCTCGTCTTTCTTAACCCTACGCAAGTTCAATTAATTCGAGGTGATCCTAGATACAAGCTAATGTCTCCCGAGGAGGTTATAGGAAAATTTGTGAGCTTTGAGCTAATGATTAAAGGCTCAAAGAAAATCATCGAGCAAGGCACCTCCTCAACGCCCGAAGCACAACCGGTGGCATTCAAGGCGACGAAGGAAAAGAAGGAGGAGTCTACATCAAGTAAACAACCCATCGACGCCTCCAAGCTCGACAACGAGGAAATGGCGCTCATCATCAAAAGTTTCCGCCAAATCCTCAAGCAAAGGAGGGGGAAGGATTACAAGCCCCGCTCCAAGAGAGTTTGCTACAAGTGTGGTAAGCCTGGTCACTTTATAGCAAAATGTCCTATTTCAAGTGACAGTGACAGGGGCGACGACAAGAAGGGGAGAAGAAAGGAGAAGAAGAAGTACTACAAGAAGAAGGGTGGCGATGCCCATGTTTGCCGGGAATGGGACTCCAACGAGAGCTCCATCGACTCCTCCTCCGACGAGGACACCGCAAACATCGCCGTCACCAAGGGACTTCTCTTCCCCAACGTCGGCCACAAGTGCCTCATGGCAAAGGACGGCAAAAGGAAGAAGGTAAAATCAAGATCCTCCACTAAATATGAAACCTCTAGTGATGAGGATAATGCTAGTAATGAGGAGGATAACTTGCGCATTCTTTTTGCCAACCTAAACATGCAACAAAAAGAAAAGTTAAATGAATTAATTAGTGCTATTCATGAGAAGGATGATCTCTTGGACTCCCAAGAGGACTTCCTTATTAAAGAAAACAAAAAGCATGTTAAGGTTAAAAATGCTTATGCTCTAGAAGTAGAGAAATGTGAAAAATTATCTAGGGAGCTAAGCACTTGCCATGAGACTATTGACAACCTTAGAAATGAGAATGCTAATTTGTTAGCTAAGGTTGATTCAAATGTTTGTGATGTTTCAATTCCCAATCGTAGAAATGATAATAATGATTTGCTTGCTAAGATTGAAGAATTAAACATTTCTCTTGATAGCCTTAGATGTGAAAATGAAAAATTGAATGCTAAGGCTAAAGACTTAGATGTTTGCAATGTTACAATTTCCGATCTTAGAGATAACAATGATATTTTGCGTGCTAAGATTGTTGAACTTAATTCTTGCAAAACCTCTACATCTACCATTGAGCATGTTTCTATTTGCACTAGATGTAGAGATGTTGATATTAATGCTATTCATGATCATATGGTCTTAATTAAACAACAAAATGATCATATAGCAAATTTAGATGCTAAAATTGCCGAGCATAACTTAGAGAATGAAAAGTTTAAATTTGATAGAAGTATGCTTTATAGTGGGAGACGCCCTGGCATCAAGGATGGCATTGGCTTCAAAAGGGGAGACAATGTCAAACTTAATGCCCCTCCTAAGAAATTGTCTAACTTTGTTAAGGGCAAGGCTCCCATGCCTCAGGATAACAAGGGTTACATTTTGTACCCTGCCGGTTATCCCGAGCACAAAATTAGGAGAATTCACTCTAGGAAGTCTCACTCTGGCCCTAATCATGCTTTTATGTATAAGGGTGAGACATCTAGCTCTAGGCAACCAACCCGTGCTAAGTTGCCTAAGAAGAAAACTCCTAGTGCATCAAATGATCATGACATCTCATTTAAAACTTTTGATGCGTCCTATGTTTTAACTAACAAATCCGGCAAGGTAGTTGCCAAGTTTGTTGGGGGCAAACACAAGGGCTCCAAGACTTGTGTTTGGGTACCCAAAGTTCTTGTGTCTAATGCTAAAGGACCCAAAACCGTTTGGGTACCTAAAGTCAAGAACTAAACTTGTTTTGTAGGTTTATGCATCCGAGGGCTCAAGTTGGATCATCGATAGCGGGTGCACGAACCACATGACAGGGGAGAAGAAAATGTTCTCCTCCTACGAGAAAAACTAAGATCCCCAACGAGCTATCACATTCGGGGATGGAAATCAAGGTTTGGTCAAAGGTTTGGATAAAATAGCTATATCTCCTGACCATTCCATTTCCAACGTTTTTCTTGTTGATTCATTAGATTATAACTTGCTTTCCGTTTCCCAATTATGTCAAATGGGCTACAACTGTCTATTTACTGATGTAGGTGTCACTGTCTTTAGAAGAAGTGATGATTCAATAGCATTTAAGGGAGTGTTAGAGGGTCAGCTATACTTGGAAGATTTTGATAGAGCTGAACTCGACACTTGCTTAATTGCTAAGACTAACATGGGTTGGCTCTGGCACCGCCGACTAGCCCATGTTGGAATGAAGAATCTTCGTAAGCTTCTAAAGGGAGAGCACATTTTAGGATTAACAAATGTTCATTTTGAGAAAGACAGGATTTGTAGCGCATGCCAAGCTGGGAAGCAAGTTGGTGTTCATCATCCACACAAGAACATCATGACGTCTAACAGGCCACTGGAGCTCCTACACATGGACCTATTCGGCCCGATAGCTTACATAAGCATCGGCGGGAGTAAGTACTGTCTAGTTATTGTGGATGATTATTCTCGCTTCACTTGGGTGTTCTTTTTGCAGGAAAAATCACAAACCCAAGAGACTTTAAAGGGATTCTTGAGACGGGCTCAAAACGAGTTCGGCTTAAGGATCAAGAAAATTAGAAGCGACAACGGAACGGAGTTCAAGAATTCACAAATTGAAGGCTTCCTTAAGGAGGAGGGCATCAAGCATGAGTTCTCCTCTCCCTACATGCCACAACAAAATTGTGTAGTGGAGAGGAAGAATAGAACTCTTTTGGATATGGCAAGAACCATGCTTGATGAGTACAAGACACCGAATCGGTTTTGGGCCGAGGCGGTTAACACCGCTTGCTACGCCATCAACGGGTTATATCTACACCGAATCCTCAAGAAGACATCATACGAACTCCTAACTGGTAAAAATCCCAACATTTCATATTTTAGAGTCTTTGGTAGCAAATGCTTTATTCTTGTTAAAAGAGGTAGAAAATCTAAATTTGCTCCTAAGACAATAGAAGGCTTTTTACTAGGATATGATTCAAACACAAGGGCATATAGAGTCTTTAACAAGTCCTCAGGACTAGTTGAAGTTTCTTGTGACGTTGTGTTTGATGAAACTAACGGCTCTCAAGTAGAGCAAGTTGATCTTGATGAGATAGGTAATGAAGAGGCTCCATGCATCGCGCTAAGGAACATGTCCATTGGGGATGTATGTCCTAAGGAATCCGAAGAGCCACCACATGCACAAGATCAACCATCCTCCTCCACGCAAGCATATCCACCAACTCAAAATGAGGATGAGGCTCAAGTTGATGAAGGAGAAAATCAAAATGATGAGCCACCTCAAGATGACGGCAACGATCAAGGGGGAGGTGCAAATGATCAAGACAAGGAGGATGAAGAACCAAGACCGCCACACCCAAGAGTCCACCAAGCAATCCAACGAGATCACCCCGTCGACACCATCCTCGGCGACATTCATAAGGGGGTAACCACTAGATCTCGTGTTGCACATTTTTGTGAGCATTACTCTTTTGTTTCCTCTATTGAGCCACACAGGGTAGAGGAAGCACTCCAAGATTCGGATTGGGTGATGGCGATGCAAGAGGAGCTCAACAACTTCACAAGGAATGAGGTATGGCATTTAGTTCCACGTCCTAACCAAAATGTTGTAGGAACCAAATGGGTCTTCCGCAACAAACAAGATGAGCATGGTGTGGTGACAAGGAACAAAGCTCGACTTGTGGCCAAGGGATACTCCCAAGTCGAAGGTTTGGATTTTGGTGAAACCTATGCACCCGTAGCTAGGCTTCAGTCAATTCGTATATTATTAGCCTATGCTACTTACCATGGCTTCAAGCTTTACCAAATGGACGTGAAGAGTGCTTTCCTCAATGGACCAATCAAGGAAGAGGTCTATGTTGAGCAACCTCCCGGCTTTGAAGACAGTGAGTATCCTAACCATGTCTATAGGCTCTCTAAGGCGCTTTATAGGCTCAAGCAAGCCCCAAGAGCATGGTATGAATGCCTAAGAGATTTCCTTATTGCTAATGGCTTCAAAGTCGGAAAGGCCGATCCTACTCTATTCACTAAAACCCTTGACAATGATTTGTTTGTATGCCAAATTTATGTTGATGATATTATATTTGGGTCTACTAACGAATCTACGTGTGAGGAATTTAGTAGGATCATGACACAGAAATTCGAGATGTCGATGATGGGGGAGTTGAAGTATTTCTTAGGATTTCAAGTGAAGCAACTCCAAGAGGGCACCTTCATTAGCCAAACGAAGTATACTCAAGACATTCTAAACAAGTTTGCGATGAAGGATGCCAAGCCCATCAAGACTCCCATGGGAACTAATGGGCATCTCGACCTCGACACGGAAGGTAAATCCGTCGATCAAAAGGTATACCGGTCGATGATAGGTTCATTGCTCTATTTATGTGCATCTCGACCAGACATTATGCTTTCCGTATGCATGTGTGCAAGATTCCAAGCCGACCCTAAGGAATCTCACCTTACGGCCGTAAAACGAATCTTGAGATATTTGGCTTATACTCCTAAGTTTGGGCTTTGGTACCCTCGGGGATCCACATTTGATTTAATTGGTTATTCGGATGCCGATTGGGCGGGGTGTAAAATTAATAGAAAGAGCACATCGGGGACTTGCCAGTTCTTGGGAAGATCCTTGGTGTCTTGGGCTTCAAAGAAGCAAAATTCCGTAGCTCTTTCTACCGCCGAAGCCGAGTATATTGCCGCAGGCCATTGTTGCGCGCAATTGCTTTGGATGAGGCAAACCCTTAGGGACTATGGTTACAAATTAACCAAAGTTCCTCTTCTATGTGATAATGAGAGTGCAATCCGCATGGTGGATAATCCCGTTGAGCATAGCCGCACTAAACACATAGCCATTCGGTATCATTTTCTAAGGGATCACCAACAAAAGGGGGATATCGAGATTGCATATATTAACACTAAAGATCAATTAGCCGATATCTTTACCAAGCCACTAGATGAACAAACTTTTACCAAACTTAGGCATGAGCTAAATATTCTTGATTCTAGAAATTTCTTTTGATGTCTTGCGCACATAGCTTATAAATATACCTTTGATCATCTCTTTCATGTGCTATGACTAATGTGTTTTCAAGTGTATTTCAAACCAAGTCATAGGTATATTGAAAGGGAATTGGAGTCTTCGGCGAAAACAAAGGCTTCCACTCCACTCCATAACTCATCCTTCGACGTCGCTCCGAGCAATTCTTCGTCTTTGGTATAATCTTCACTCATGTTTTATTTGCCAAAGGGGAGAAAATAGTTAGCAAAAGGGCTCTAATGATTCCATTTTTGGCGATTCATGCCGAAGGGGGAGAGAGTATGAGCCCAAAGCAAAAGGAACGCACCACCACCCTAATTTTAAAACTAATGATTTTCAAATTGGTAAATTTCAAATTGGTATCTTATTATGTTCAAAAGGGGGAGAAAGTATTATTTTCAAAATTGATATCTTAAAACCCTCTTGAACACTAAGAGGAAGATTTTATTTAGGGGGAGTTTTGTTTAGTCAAAGAAAAAGCATTTGAAACAAGGGGAGAAAATTTCAAATCTTGAAAATGCTTCGCAAAATCTTATTCATTTATCTTTGACTATTTGCAAAAGGACTTTGAAAAGGATTTACAAAAAGAATTTGCAAAAACAAAACATGTGGTGCAAGCGTGGTCCAAAATGTCAAAAATTAAAGAAACAATCCATGCGTATCTTATAAGTATTTATATTGGCTCAATTCCAAGTAACCTTTGCACTTACATTATGCAAACTAGTTCATTTATGTACTTCTATACTTGCTTTGGTTTGTGTTGGCATCAATCACCAAAAAGGGGGAGATTGAAAGGGAATTAGGCTTACACCTATATTCCTAAATTGATTTTGGTGGTTGAATTGCCCAACACAAATAATTGGACTAACTAGTTTGCCCAAGTCTATAAGTTCTACAGGTACCAAAGGTTCACAATAAGCCAATAAAAAGACCATGAAAAGGGTTCAACAAAAAGAGCAAGGGATAACCGAAGTGTGTCCTGGTCTGGCGCACCGGACTGTCCGGTGTGCCACCGGACAGTGTCCGGTGCACCAGGGGACTTCAAGCTGAACTTCGCACCTTCGGGAATTCTCAAAGGCGCTTCGCTATAATTCACCGGACTGTCCGGTGCACCACCGAACAGTGTCCGGTGCCCCAAGATCAAGCGACTCTGAACTCGCCACCTTCGGGAATCTGCTCCGCTATAATTCACCGGACATGTCCGGTGCACACCGGACTGTCCGGTGTAACGGCGGAGCAACGGTCGTCTGCAACACATTAAATGCGCGCCAGCGCGTGCAGAGGAGCAGAGCACGCGCGGGTGGCACACCGGACAGCCAGGCGGGCCCACATGTCAGAGCTCCATCGGTCAAACCCTAACGGCCGGGTGACGTGGCTGGCGCACCAGACAGTGTCCGGTGGCGCACCGGGCTGTCCGGTGCGCCCGTCGACAGCAGCCTTCACCAAACGGCTAGTTTGGTGGTTGGGGTTATAAATACCCCCAACCACCCCACATTCAAGTCATCCAAGTTTTCCACCTTCCAACTACTTACAAGAGCTAGGCATTCAATACAAGACACACCAAGTGATCAAATCCTCTCCCAATTCCACACAAGGCTTTAGTGATTAGTGAGAGAGATTTGTTGTGTTCTTTTGAGCTCTTGCGCTTGGATTGCTTCCTTCTTTCATTCTTTCTTGCGAACATCTCAATTGTAACCGAGGCAAGAGACACCAATTGTGTGGTGGTCCTTGCGGGGAAGTTTGTTCCCGTTTGATTGAGAAGAAGAAGCTCACTCGGTCCGAGGGACCGTTTGAGAGAGGGAAAGGGTTGAAAGAGACCCGGTCTTTGTGACCACCTCAACGGGGAGTAGGTTTGCAAGAACCGAACCTCGGTAAAACAAATCCACGTGTCACACTATTCATTCGCTTGCGATTTGTTTTGCACCCTCTCTCTCGGACTCGGTTATATTTCTAACGCTAACCCGGCTTGTAGTTGTGATTAACTTTGTAAATTTCAGATTCGCCCTATTCACCCCCCCTCTAGGCGACTTTCATCATGTTACCCATCTGCCACTGGGTCATGAATCCCATACACCTCTACTGAGGAGGCGAGGTAGGGTAGCACTGTGAGACCTTTAAAAAGTTCCACTAGCTTCAGAAAAACCCGCTACGGTTTCTGAGAAGGGCGATATAGGAATCCCTCGCCCGAAAAGCCATCGCAGCATGATCGACCTGAGAACCTCCCTATATCGTAGCTTCTCTACCACCCTTGCCCCTTTCAGGTAAGATAGTCCTCCACTAGCTTTCCTAATTAGTCAGCCAAGGGCATCCCATACCACCCTTGTGGTAGCACTGTTTTCCCGGGTGGTTCTCCATGTTCTAATTAACACAATAGTCTTGTCATGAACAATAATTAAATGAACAGTAAAATTAGAACATGATCATAATTCAGTATAGCATTAATCTCAACCAGGTAGAGCAATAGCAAAACTACCTAATAGTTTGTTTGTTTGCAAGGTGTGGGATAACAATACTAGGGAAACCTATTAGGTCCCATCAAATTAACTTGAGCATATCACAGTAATTAACAGGAACATTATTAGGTAGAGAAAAGTGATCAAGGGCACAACTTGCCTATGACTTGAGATCCCAGGTACTTCACCAAATTGGTCTTCGGGTGACTCGTAACCTCGCTGCTACTCATAGCAATACATACAAATAGACAAGAAGTACATAAAAATAGCGGTACATGAAACATGAGAACAAACAATGTAAAAATATTCTACGCGCTGCTACGAGATCGTAGGTTCGAGAATCACTAAAATCGGAGTTACTGTTAAGAATATATGATTTTCTAAAGTTCTGGGTGATTAAACAATAAAACTATGTTATTTTGATTAATATAAATCTTGTGAGACAATATATTACCAATATACCACTAATTCAACTATTTAATCTAAGTTATAACTTGATTATAGATTTATATCTTAGTTAGTTTTCAACTATGTTAGATTAACTTTGGTTAGCAAGATTAATCTACTATTCTTAGGTTCAATGGATATCTAATTATAATAGCATGTGATATCTTACAAATAATGTTGTTACTGTGTAGCAAATTTTATTACGAAGATATCGTAACTGGAACAGAGTAAAACGGAGTTAAAATAAATTAGTTATGAATTTTCTAAGATTACCGAATTATTTTTATACTAAAAATCATTTTATATATTCATTTTATCAATTTTTCGACCTGGTGGACTTTGGCTACTATTTTATAAGAGTTCAAGGTTGTTTTTACAAATTTTAGGACCATTATGCAATGATCTTAGAATATCGATGGACAGCGGGTTGATTTTAAAATAAGGTAGGATCTCTTTCGCATAATTGCATTGACGAAGGGGGTATTGTCAAAACTGAGCCGTCTGATCAGAAATCCAAGGCTCAGATCATAAGGCCGAAGGGGTACGTGCAAGACCTAACCTGGTGCGTTCATTGGAGACTCAATGATCCAGATTTCAAGAAGCTACGATCTATTCTCATACGTCCAATCACCGACCAATGACCATGATGAACCATGGCCGAAGTGTCATCTCCATTCTAATCCTATTCCTCCATTTCAGATTCGATGACTTCCACATTTCTTCCACCTCCCGACAGCGATGCCGGTGACGCCACTCACGGTGGTGGGCACACCGGTGTCGGTCAAGCCGGTGCCCCTAATCCCCAAATCTCCACCTAAATGGTTCTACGCAATTAAGAAAGGATGGCGAACTCCATGGATAGTTTGTTACCCGAGGTGGAGGCACAGGGTCTCATGCCCATGGTGAACCGCGAATTCGTGGCAGAAACGAAGGTCGGTGAGGAATTCTTTGCAACTCGTTCGCTAAACCTCCATGGCCAGGCCCCAGACACCATCGGCACTTCCGGGTGAGCATCTAAGTGCATGGACAAGGCTCGATTGATGGCATTTCGCGGTCCGATGTTGGCGGCTTATTCTCCCTCACGACTCTCATGGCACAGCTGGCTATAGGTCTCTTTTGCGTTTGGCAGTGATGGGAGGTGGTCGGCGGCTTCGTTAATCGACAGATAAGGCTGACATCGAGTTATATACTCATGTTAGGTGGGATCTTAACCAAAATACGGAAATCTTGGTTATCTTGTTCCCTAGCTTATTTGGTGTCCGACGGTAGAGGATGAACGAACATGCCGATGCGCGGGTTGATGAGGTTGCCCACACGACCCTACCTGGAAGTGTTATAGGGAGAATAGGCCTGTGGGCTAAGTTCTACTGGTTGACAAATGGGGCTCGCATGCCATAGACACAACGCAAAAGAAAAAGGGTGGGGGTGGGTGGGCTGCGCAGGTGGTGTAGTTTGGGCCGAGCCATGGGGAAACCGACCCAAAAGCAGTTTTCCCCATTTTCTTTTATCTTTTCTATTCTTTTTCCTTTGTTTTCTATTTCAAATTTTCAATTTCGCATTGGATTCAAATTTGAAGCTCAATTATAAATGCATAATAAAATAAATCCCAGCATGATATGCAAGTTATATTTTATTTTTTGGTTACTTTATTTATTTATTTAGGTAGTGTTTCCAATATGAAATGCACACACACATACATTACTTATGTTAGGTGCTTATTATTCTTGAACGTATATCCCAATTTAAAATTCATTC
This sequence comes from Zea luxurians, assembly GCA_029449295.1. NCBI lineage: Eukaryota > Viridiplantae > Streptophyta > Magnoliopsida > Poales > Poaceae > Zea > Zea luxurians. Next base: position 19,213,601 of record JAOPSE010000027.1, on the reverse strand, counting down.
AAAAATTAATATTTATTATTTAGTTCTTTTAAGAGAAGTTAATATATATTCTTTACCATGAATTATTTTGAATCAAATATTATTAAATAGGGTTTTATTTATATAACTATAAAGGGAATAATAAATAGATTGAAAGTCTTTCTTTTAATTATTGTTCCAACTTTTAGTTTTAAGTTTTGGATCTAGGTTTGACTACCAACCCTTACTATCATTATCTACTTTATTTAGAAAGATATACTTTACAAAGGAATGAAATCATTATTAGAAGTTTTTTATTTCAAATCTTTTGGGGAATCCTTTAAATTACAAAAATGTGATTTTGGGTGTTACATGCGACTAGAGGCCTTCATAACAACTTTGGTTGCTATAACTTTGCTTATCGAAGGGTCTCAATGTTTTTGTCTCTTACATACTGAAGTAAGTGGCCGGATGAATGAGCTAAGGAGTGGTTTTAAATGAAGAATGACTTGAATGCACGTGCTGATATAAAAGGCATTATTCAGACTCCTATTGCCACAAGCTTTGATTATAAAAAAACTGATGTGCTACATCAACTTTGAAGCCCAATGCTGCCATAGTTGCTTTCAATACTGTTTGGACACATTTTGGAATGAGGGATCTCGTTCAGGAATTTTTAGCTTTTAAGACATGGTCACTAGCGGCTAAGTAGGAAATGTCGAAGATGTCTAAAAAAGATGCTTCAGACGTTGAGCCTAGGTTGGTCAGGCTTCGTTACAAGTGTAATTTTAAAGATGAATATGGAGAACCTAGTGACGGGTGGTTAGATTGTATTGAAGCGAAATGTAATGAAATAGTTGGTAATTATAGCAAACTTGAAGACAAAGCTTTACAACTGGCTTTTGTGACTCGAAAAAGGCATCGATTGAACCAAGTCTTCGATGCTATTGGCTTCTTCTATCCCAACATGGTTTAGGATTTGAAGAAGAGGAAGAAGAAGGTGACTACTAGGCGGAGCAAAATTCTGAAGGTGCAAGTTGAATCGACTCCTCAAGCCGCAGAGGAAATTTTGGTAAACATGTTTTTTATTTTTGGTATGTTGGTCATGAATTTGCTATATTAATTTCTCGTTTTAAATATCTTTTAGGCTATACCCAAAGCTAAGGTGGCAGTTGAGATTCAGGAACTCCCTCCTATGGGAGACAAAGAGGCAAAGATTGGAGAAGCTATTGCCTTGATAGCGCAAAGAGTTATACCTTTGGAGGGACTCCTAGAGAGCGAAGAAGAGGAGGAAGAGGAGCAAATAGCTCCGGTGATGAGCTCATTCTTCGATGTTGATGAAAGTGAAACTGAGGAAAAAAATATTGTCGGTACAACACTAGCGCTGAAGGGCACTACACCACCTACTGCAGATTTGACTGGTCCAAGTAGTGCAGTGTTTGAACAGATTACTATAGTGGTGACACCTTCGGCAATCATGGCAGCCAAAGATAAAGGTTCCTCCAAGCCTGCTCTGGCGGAGGACAAGGGAAAGGGGCCTGTTAAATTTGAAGAGGCCAAGAAGGCAAGCAAAGATGATACACCGCTTGGCGAAGGACCTTTTGACCAAGACTTGGGTGGTCGAAGGTATAGGGCCCATCATGCTACAGGGAAAGTCATGGGTGCGAAGCAGTTGGCCGAAGCTATCGGTTTTGCCGAACAACTTGGATACCCTTCGGGGTCTACTATCTTTGGGGGTAGGCCAGACGATTACTTGTACTGCTGCCAAGATAATATGAAAATTGAAGTATGCCGCTACATGGCGGATAATAATGGTTTCTCGAAGCTAGAGGCCATGCCCTTGACCATGTCTTCCGAAATCTTTTCTAATTGCTTGGCTTACACACATCTTAAGGTAATTTCTATTGATGTTTACTTTTCAGCTTTGGGTTGGTTTGATGGAATGATTTTATTTATCTCTCTCTTTTTATACCTTATAGGGTCTGTTCCTAAGCAATGCCTTAAAGAACAAGAGAAATGTTGAGGGCGAAGACGCCCAAAAAGAAATAATGAAGCTTAGATTCAAAGTGCCTAGGCTTTGGTTTGAATGCGATGAGAAGGACAAGTCTTTCAAGATTCTGGAAAAGGATTTTATTGATAGTCAAACTGAAGTTCTAGCAATGCGCAAAGAGAAAAGTAAGCTCAAGGCTTCTAACGCTGTAAAGGACAACCAAATTGCGTCGCTTGAGGCCGAATTGAAGCGAGCAAGAGAAAAGCATGAAGCTAAAACGACGAAGTTGATGCAAGCATCTACCGAAGTAGCTATTAACCTTAGTAGTGCTTAGGTTAAAATTGATGAGTTGAAATATGAAATGAATCATGTGAGAGGACTCAATGAAAACTAGTGAATCCTATTAGCCAACTATCACACCCTCGACAACAGATGCCATAATGAGTTGTTGAAAACCTTCTCCTCTGCCGGGGCTTTGTCTAAAGAGAAGAATTTTTCAGATGGTGACTTGGAGGGCCTAATGTGGTGGGTGCTTAGTGAAACCCATGCTTTCAAAAGTGTTCTCTCAGCGTGAGAGGACAATTGGGCTTGTATAGGCGCCCGAAGCACTGCTTTGGTTTTGCTGAAAGCTGTGTGCAATCATATAAGGGATTGCATAGACCCTGATTTCAGAGTTTCTACTGACCATGTCCAAAGATCGACTGTCGAAGCTTTGGAGTGGTCTAAAAATTTCCTATATGAAATTTGGAAGAGGGACAGGAAAGAAATAGTCATCGAAGAATCTATAAAGAACAGGGAGAAGGTTTGTACTTTGTTACCTTCACCTTTACCTTCGCGGATATGTACATACTAACTTTCCAAAATCTCTATAGGCACGACGAGCAGCTGAAAGAGCTATAGACATTAGGAAGAAGCTTCAAGGCAAAAAATCTGAAGGTATTTGACTTTTCACTTTTGTTAAATTTTAGTGTACTCATGTTTTAGCAATTGCTTTACTAACCGTTGCTAAAAGTCTCCACTTCACAGGTAATAATTAAAGTGAAACATACTAAAGCTGAAGCAAAAGATGTTGCTGTCGAAGCCGAACCAATCTCTCCTAGAGCTGCAGATGATGCTATCCTCAGGATTTGCGAGCAAATTCGTTATGAAGTAATGCAAGGCAAAATAGGAAATTGATTAGATACTGTGAGAAACAGTGATTGCTTGTTGTAATATTTTTGGTGGTGTAGAGTGTCTGAACACTTTTGAGACTTTTTCAAATGTTCTGTAATATATTTGTATCTCTTCTATTTTTGCTTCCTTTCTTTCTTTTGTGTTGTGTGAAATTTTATTCAACATGCATTTTTGAGCCGAAGGCAAAAACACCTTCCCTTTTTTTCACACATTACAAAGGAAATCATAGCTGTGCTTTCCCTTAGGAACGTCTTTGAAGTTTTCATGCTATCACTTAGATGCAATGAATTGTGGCTCTGCATTCCTTTAGGAACGACTTCGAATCTTTTTTCACCGTTACTTGGGTGAAATAAGGCACAACTCTGCATTCCTTAGGAATGACTTTGGAGCTTTTTCACCGTTACTTGGGTGAAATAGGACATAGCTCTGCATCCCCTTAGGAATGACTTCAACAATGCTTTTTCACCATTACTTGGGTGAAATGAGACATAGCTCTGTATTCCCTTAGGAATGACTTCAGAGCTTTTTCACCGTTACTTGGGTGAAATGAGACGTAGCTCTGCATCCCCTTAAGGAACGACTTCGGAGCTTTTTCATCATACCTAGGTGAAATGAGACGTAGCTCTGCATCCCCTTAGGAACAACTTCAGAGCTTTTTCATCGTACCTGGGTGAAATGAGACGTAGCTTTGCATTCCCTTAGGAACGACTTCAGAGCTTTTTCACCATTACTTACCCGAAGATTCAATTGCAACATTTTCAACATTGCAGTCAAAGGTGCCAGATTATTATATTAATTTGCATAACATAGGAAAAAGTCTGCAAAAGTAAATGTAGATAGATAATAATGACTTATTGATAACTTTGGGCTCACTTAAACCAACCCCTTGAGGGTTTTTAATATATGTGCTTCGTCTTCGGGACCATACTATTAACTGTACGGGTTTTAGATCCCTCCCTTCTGTCCCTTTGTTGCAAGTCTTGCCTTGGGAACTTGGGTTGACCAGCATGCACTTGGTCATATGGAGGTGGTCCTAGGATGAAGGAAGCAGACAGTGACCATACAGTCATCTTGGGTTACTTGAGATATTTGAGGCCAAAGGCAAACTTTGCCTTGGCTCTTGCAACTAAGGCTGGACATACTGTGGGATGTAAGGTGAACAACATGAGGATGTACTGAACACTTCTTTTGACTGTGAGGGCTGCGTAGCTGACGAAGCAAGCTCTTTCTGCATGTTGATGGTATGATGACATGTTCTTGTGGTGTGGTCTTTGTCCTCACCACAAAGCAATTAGAATGGTTTCCTTGGGGTGCATCGACCTCCCCTTCCTCCTCTCGGAGCAGGTGGACGAAACGTGTTGTGCAAATGTTGCTGCTAAGAGTTTGCCTGTTGTTGGTCCGACTGACTCTGAGATTGGGCCATCTTCTCCTGACTCTGCACCATGTTATGGATATTTCGTACATGCCTTGGATGAAGCCTTCCTCCAAAGCCCCTGACAAATTCGGTGTACCTATGGAATTCCTCCCTTCTTTGGCGAAAATCATTGTCATCCCTTATGTACTCATCCATTTTTGCAGCAATTTTTCAAGGGAGTGAGGAGGCTTCTTTGCAAAATACTGAGCAGCTGGTCTTGGCCTGAGCCCCTTGACCATGACGTCGATGACGATGTCATCCTGGACTGCCGGAGCCTGGGCCTGAAGCCCGAGAAACCTTTGAACAAACAATTGATGGTACTCATTTGGCTCCAGGATACATTGAAACAAGGCTTGTGCAGTGATAGGCTTGGACTAAAAACCCTAGAAGCTAGTCAGACACATTTCCTTAAGCTTTAGCCATGAATTGACAGTCCTTGGCTGAAGTGATGAGTACCAAGTCTTGGCCACACGTCGAACTGCCATGACGAAGGACTTCACAATGACTGCTGAGTTACCACCATATGATTATATGGTAGCCTCGTAACTCATGAGGAACTACTTTAGGTCAGCCAAGCCATTGTAGATAGGCAGTGTAGGAGGCCTGTATAGTGGTGTCCATGGTGTATCCTGTAATTTTGGTGTTAGCGGGGAAGCTTCATCGTAGAGGAAATCCTGAACGTTGAATTCTTCATGACAAAGGTTGTCATGATTGTGACCATCATGATCTTGGTCTCTGCAGGTATGCATGTTCTCGTGTGCTTCAATGTCGCACATCTCTTCATTTGCTTCATCAATCTTCCTCTGAATCTTAGAAAATGATGCATTTTCTCTTTGCGCTTCTCAACTTGCTAATGGATGAGTTCAAGGTTGCTGATCTCCTCATAAAGCTCCTCTTCTCGGGATGCTGGGCTGGTGGCTTTCTTCTTCTAATTCCTTGCTTCTCTGATGAGAGCTTTGTTCCCTTGATTAGGATCGATGGATGCAAGGATAGAGCTAGTTGTCGTTGTTTTCTTCGACTAGATGGTGTGTGCTGATGTGGTCGTGGAATCACCGGAGGTTGGCGCCAATATTGGGTACTTGATTTCAATCCCCTGAAGGTGTTGAAAATCAAGGCAACACAAGTTAAATATGAGAACCTTCATCCTAAACTTAACACTTCTTCGAGGCGTTAATATGAAGGATGAAGGTCTCTAAAAAGAATTGTAAATGACATGATATAGGACGAAACAACATTACCCAATGGGGGATGAAACTCATCTCCTTTTGCCTTAGCATTTTATTCCATCACCCCTTTTATTAAATAAGTTTACAAGCATACCTTCGGCTCTTTAGCACAAAGTGGCACGAAGTTTCTTTGGAGGCTAAGCAACACGAAGCTGTGGCCCTCAAAAAGGTACTTTATGCAGGGCATTATTCATCTATTTATAGGAAAGATGAACCACCTTTGTACAAAATTACAATTGCACCCCTTAGGGCTTTACACTCATTGTTTACAAATGCCATAGGGATATTGCCATCTTTTCCCCTTTCTTTGCGCCTTCTTTGTCGTTCTTCATTCGAAACCTCTTTCCCACCGAGGCTGACTACTTCGACTCGCATCTTCGTTACTTGTGCGCATATACAAAGCTCCTCTTCATGTTGCTTTAGCTAACGACCACCTTCATCAAGCCTGTATTAAATACCTGAAATAGCCGAAGGGTGACTTCAACCGGCTTTTGTTATACACATGGATCACATTTGATTTATACAATATAAGTGTTCTGAGGACCTTCGACAATATAGGCCCCCAACAGGGATGGAATGGGTAGGTTTAGAAAGGAGATGGAGAGGTATTTAAGGGAGGCAGAGGTGGCAAGGGTTCCCACAAAAACACAATTTAATTTAGAAGGAAGGGTTAGTGCAATTACCTAGTAGTAGTTATTTCTTGCTTTGATTTCATTTATGGAGTTTCTTTTTCTTATTAACCACTACGGTTACTATTAACACTACCCCCATTAGTTCCCATTCAGGTTCTCGACCATGGAACATAATTGAATACATAGATTGCATACAAGTTAACTTTTGTGTTGAGTGTTAAGTCGGCTTTGTGTGTTCAATTGTTGGTAGGAGTGACAACGATTGCTATAGAGTATGAACAACTAATGTTTGCTCCTTTAATTTGGTGGTACTTATTGAAACAATAAATTTACATCAGTCATTTGGTGTAGGTTATTTTCTAAAAGCCTGATAAGTCAAGTCCAAAAGGATCACTTTAAAAAACATATAAATCACAATGACGTAGTTGGTGGAGGTTCATAGGAAATGGCAGCGCCCAATTTACATGAAGCAAGACAGACTTATTGGACGTGTTCGCTAACTCAGTTAAGGAGACCATGTTCGAGTCTATCTTTCTAACTAATCTGTGCCCAAATTGGAGGTGCAACCCTTATCTCTAGTTGTGGCCCTCGATCGCATTCACTATATGAATTAGGACATGACACTGCCATGGAAGCCAACGCTTCTTGCCTCCACAACCTTAGCTGACACATCTTACAAGGTATTGATCACCTTCTACCTAGTGGCCAGAACTATGCTTTCTATGACACAGCTAGTGCAACCTCTACACTGCCCACTAACACACCACCATAGACTCCTAACACATAGGGAAAGCAATGAGGAGAGGACTTGTGGACGCTGACGCCCCCACATCAGACTCCATGACGATGACTACTAACAACACTACACCTTAGCTCCAAAGATATGAGCTTCCATCTTCCCCTTTCCCCTCTGCAATGCGATATATCTAAGGAAATTCATGTACTACTAATTAATAAATGGTCAAAATAGGAATGAGATCTTTGGGATCCTAGAACTTATCAATGGTATTGGATTCATACTAAGATTGATTATTGATATGCTCTAGAGAAGGGATGAAAAGAAGAACAATATAATTCAAAGAGGTAGGATTGGTTGGCGTGAAACCCTAACCCTAATTTCAACCTCAATCGAGACAAGAACATGGAAGATGCTAAGGGAGAAAGAGAACAGAGTTACCTGAAACCCTAACCCTAGATCTAAATTATATGGAGACTCAAAGAAGACCCCCTAACCCTAGCCCTCGAATAGAACATAGAAAGGGAAATCTAACTTATGATCCACACCCAAATCAAAGAACACAAACCCGAAGGTGAGCAGTTTGAGCGGGAGTGGATGCTCGATAGTGACCAGTTTGTATGCAAGGCATGGTGGCAAATGTGGATGAGCAGTGGTGACCTCACACATAGGGGCGGTGTCAGCGTCACGCTCATAGGTAGCGCTCTAAAGTGGCGATGAAGACCTGATTAGTAGGACCAAGATATTATGCAGATGGATGGTACAATAAAGTTTATGCAACATAATCATCAATGCATAGGGAATGATGATATAGATGCAATGAGAAAGCGAACACTTGGAGGCAGTGTTGAGGCTTAATGAGGAGCAGGAAACACAACAATAGCTCTATTACTCGGAGAAGATGCGCTTGGTACTCGATAATGGATGTCACATGTGCTAAGGAAAGGCACTCTGATATATGTTTGTGATGATGAATCGATAACGTAGACATGTAGATGAGATGACCAAGAAGAGATGAGGGAAGGCGTCCTCTTGATACTAGTGTAATATTACTTATATTGAAGTAGTACACGTGATATGAATGTACATTGGACGACTCAATCCCAATCAGTGACGGGGCAAACTAAAAAGAATGTACAGTAAGATCTACCACGTGCAACTCATCCAATGCATCTAGCAACAATATTGACCACAATGATGATGAGTGCAAAACACTAAGGTGGTTGGCTCCACCCGATGATGGCACAACTGGTACCAATGACATGGTGGAGATGGACACATTTTCCTAGCAACAACACTCCTAATTGGGCTTGATCCATGGCAGCTAAAGGTTGGGTTGTGGCTAGGCCTCGCCGCCGCCACGACAACACAGAACAACAAAATCCATATGCCTTCACATGCAGGAAGGTGGTGATGACGATAGCCCAACAACAAGCCAAAGGATGATGAGGTATGATCCCGACTATGACAAACACATGAGAAGATTTTGATCTGCTGCGCAACAACGATGACGAAGATGACAACCAGATCAATATGATTGGGCACCTAAAAAGTACCATTGTCCCTCGTGAAGATGGATCTCTCTCCGGGGGTGCACAATTGCGGAAGCTGACGGCGCTAGAGTTATAATCTAAACCTAGACTTTGGTACCATGATGAGAATTGGATTGGTGTAATTGGATGGATGTATTGTATTGAGCTCTAGATGATTTATATAAAGTACAAGACTTGAAAGTTAAGGCAACCCATAAATACATATGATAGTTTATGATACAATATGTAACGTACCAAATATAATCTAATAGCATTTTCCTATATGTTCTTAACAAGGTCCGGAGAATTAGGGAAGGGATGGGAATGTGAAGAAATGCTTGTAATTTAACATATACACAATTTCACAAATAGACTATCTCTTATATGTGACATAAATGTTAGAAATATGCCCTAGAGATAATCATAGAGATGAGCATATTTCTTTGTATCCATGATATATATATTGCTTAATTGAATATCCATGAAAGGCACCTTGTATTGATTAGCAATTATGTGAATTGTTTGTGAGATTCTTTACTTGTATGGTTATTCTAAATGATGTCCCTGGTCAGAGTCAATGACTAGCACATATATTAGTTGATGACTACATTTTACAAGTCATGGACATGGAGATGTCAAACTAATAATGTGGGCGCATGTATGACATGAGGCTAGACCGACCCAATGTGAGATATTGTAATATAGTTCTCTTTTTGCAACATGTATAATGTGTCCTTAGACCTGAGATTGTTGCATGTTCTCAAGATGTGGATTGACCTACTTAGGGACTATCAAACGCTACTCCGTAACTGGGTAGTTATAAAGGTAGTTTTGGGTTTATCAGGAAGCATGCTGTGAGGCATGGTCAGTCAAGATGGAATTTGTCCCTCTCTTCTTGAGAGAGATATCTCTGGGCCCCTCAAGTGATTGGATCAAGAAATGCATGGCCGTGCTAGGGTTAAGAGTTAAACCATTGAAAGGATTCCAATTCACAATATCGAGAAAGAGAGGTCAGCTTAGAGCCAGACCAAATATCGTGAGACAAAGGGAACAACATATATGTAATGTTGCAATGGTTCGTCTGATATGATCTTTACGTGCGCATAGGAGTTGACATGTTTTGCTAGAGGCTGCCGTCAATTATTGGGCCAAGTAAGAGTACTTGGGCCATGTCTATTTGTACGTGAACCTATAGGGCCACACACTTAAGGGGAAGGAAGCTTGTTGGACACTTGTTCTCAAATGCTATGAATTAAGAACAAGGCAACACAAATGTTAATAATTGAAGACCTTCGTCCTTCGAAGCATTATCTCCCTTGGGATAATGATCTTCAGATGAAGGTTATGAAGGACATACCTTCATCATCTCAACATATAATAATGAAATCATAAGCATATGAAACATGGAAGAGAACATGAATAATTATGTTAAATCTTACTTATATTTTCATAATCATAAACAGACATCACTGATATTGAATTACATTTGTACCTTCGTCTTGATAGAACGTGAAAATCCGAGAGTGACGTGCGAATGATTACAAGTCAACGTGAACAGTACGGTGCTACTGTTCATCTATTTATAGGCACAGGACGCAGCCTGTGTAAAATTATATCCATGTCCTTGACATTTTCTATTGACTAAGGGATAATCCATCAAGGTCTAGACAACCTTTTCCCCTTTAAGTTGGTTTCATTTTCCACCGCCAAGCCGAAGCTTCTCCATTCGTATCTTCGGAACTAGATCATCCTTCTCCCAGAACGTGCCTTTCATATCGTGTACACCTTCATCCCAAGTCCGAAGGTTCCTGTGAATATATCATACATGGAAAACATGTTAGTTGTGTTTTTGAGGACCTTCGGAAGACGAAGGCCCCCAACAAAGCCTAACTCGGATTAGATCCAAAATTAGACTGGGCTTTAGGGTTACTGATGGGCCTCAGAGTAAGAAGCCCACCATAACGCCTATATAATGAGGGCCGGGGGTGAGGTTAGGCTAACCCTAATTCGCCACCAGCAAACGAGCAACCGCTCGCCTCTTGCGCTCGCGCAGCCACCGTCGCGAACCTAGCAGTTCGGTACGCGGTGCTTCCTCCCTATACGTGTGGATACCTTGGAGGTGCTGTATCTGGATCACTAGGACAAACCATGCGAGGACATGAAGGACACCGGCGACTGCACAACACTGCTCGACGAGTTCGTCTACATCGAGATGTCTTCCGCTGCCCTGTGCGTCTAGTGGTAATTCCATGACCTATAACCGCAGTAGTTCTTGGTTTTATGGGGTCGAAAATTTTGTTTTTCGCTAGCGTAGCCTCCCCATAATCCTACATTAAGACCAATCCAAGATTGGCAAGCAGTCCATCATACCTTCTCCTATATCAAAGTACGGTACATGGTCAAAAAGACGATAAATAAGATGCCTATTTCATGCTCCGATGCTCACTAAAAGCCAAGCTGACATATTCCTTTGTGAGCAAGTGAGGAATTTCTCTAACTCCGTTTGTATGTCGATATTGAAGGGTATGGAACCGAATTGGGTTCAATAGCAAATCAGCCATGGTATTGAAATGAGATGTAATTCCAATTCTATTGTTTGGTTGTTGATGAATTAGAGTTTGGAATTTTGCAGTCTAATTCCACACAATACGTAGGGGTGATACTTAGTATTGGGAGAGTGGGTTTCTAGTTATAGTCCAATTCTAGGGAATTGGATCTCTGATTCCAAATCTCAATTCTGTGTGCAACCAAACAACAAAATTTCAGAAAGCTGATTCCAATTCCCAATTATATGCTCTACTGTCACACCCAGGTTTTAGGGACCCGGGCGTGAGATAATCACCAAATGTGCTAGGACCAAGTCTTACACATATGATGACTCATGGTACAGAAACGAATTTCACAACATTAATATATAACGGAGTTCTATAGGAAATAGTTAAATAATTACATCATATGAAGACAATGATCCAGCAACCCAAGTTGACTGGGAGACGACGGCCTAGACCTCTCACAAACTCATCACAACATCCTTCATGCGCCTCATCTTATGGTACATGTCCTTGACCTATGGGGGGTGTGAGACAGCAAGGGTGAGCTCACATACGTTCATCGCTCAACAAGTTGTGGGGAATAATGCGCATGAACTCGCCAAATGTGGGGAGCTCATGTGAAGTGTAAGGCTTACCAAGGAGGATGGTTAAAGCTGAGCATTACTTTTAAAGTTGGTCAAAATTTTATTAGCTGTTACTAAGTATAAGTAGATACCAAACCAGAATAATAATAGATCATAATTAATAGTAATCCAAAATACGATGCAAATGACAATTTGAATTTAATTCCATAAATTAATCATGCGAAAGTCATGAGATGCTCATGACCGCGAGCACGACTAGTATACTAGTTTTACACTCTGCAAAGGTTGTACCTTTTACCCACAAGTCATGTTACCCATTTGCCACGGGGTTTATCGGACGCCATACACCTCTACCAAGGAAGCGAGGCAGGGTAACACTACGAGGCCATTACAAAGTTCCACTAGCTTCAGAAAACCCGCTACAATTTCTAGGAAGAGCAATGTAGGAATCCCCCATCTGACCGCCATCGTAGCAAAATCAACCCGAGAACCTCCCTACACGCCTACTCCTCTACTGCCCTTGCCCCTTTCGGGTCAGGTAGTCCTCCACTAGCTTTCCTAACTAGTCAGCCAAGGGCGTCCCATTCCACCCTTGTGGTGGCACGTGTTTCTCAAGTTAAGCTCTATGTTCCAATAACATAATAGTCTTATCATGAACATAAATAGAACAATAAAAATAAAGAATGACCATGTGTAATAGTTATCTCAACACCCAAAACCATATATAGCAATAGCAAAGACTACCCAAAAGTTCAGGGGTAAACAAGGTGTAAAGATAACCAAACTAGGGTGACTTATTGGGTCCCATCAAAATTAAGCCTATGCATGATAAAATGATTATAGATAACATTATTGGGTAAATAAAAGTGATCAAGGGCACAACTTGCCTGTGACTCAAGATTCCAGGCACCAGGATGATCTTCAGATTCTCGTGACCTCACTGCTATTCGTAGCAACACAAACAAATATGGTATAGGCAAAATTAACATCACACCAAACATAAGAACAAATTGCATAATAATAATCTACGCGTTGCTACGAGATCGTGGGTTCGAGAAGGACTAAAATCGGAGTTATGGTTGTAAAGACACGATTTTATGAAGTTTTAGGTGATTAAATGATAATAATATATTCTGTGCTATAAATCATGTGAGAAACATATAAAAAATAACCGATTCAACTTTAGGCTAAGTTATGACTTGATTATAATTTACATTTCAGTTAGATTATAATCATGGGTAGACTAGCAAGTTTTGGTCACTAACCATTGGATAAATTAATATTTAATTGTAAAAATGTATGATGTGACAAAAATAATGTTTTTACTATGAAGACAACCTTAATATGAGACTAACACAACTCGAACGGACTAAAACGGAGTCAAAACGAGTGAGTTATGGGTTTACTAAGCGCATTTTTACACTAGAAATCATTATCTCAGATTTAATTTACTTAATTTAAACAGCCTCAGACTGCGGCCACTATTTCTTATTAGTTCGGGGATTACCCTGTAAAGTTCAGGACCCAAGCGCATTGATATTTCTATATCAGGGGACGACAGGTTTATTTCATAGAAGTTCGAGGGTTCTTTTGCAAATGCACCGCAACGAAGGGGTATCTGTTGCCTCCGGGCGTTGGATCTGTGACGATCGACCCAGATTAGAACAAACCTCCATCGAACCGGTATGTAGAGCAGACTTTTAGATCTAAGATCCATGTCCCCCGTTTGTCCACGCCTTCACCTACCACTAGCCCTTGGATGGCCGATCAATGCACCAGATCCATGCAGCGAACCAGGATTTTGTTAATCAGATCACAACTGTAAGCCAATGATCGGACGACCACTAGATTCCACCCTGCCCCAAGCCGTCCCTGGGTGGCGCTACCAAGTCCCTATGACGATCCATCACCGACGAGCAGCGCCATCCCCGCCACGGTGACCGATTCGCGACACGGGTAGCTGCTACACGAAGCGAAGGAGAATGCAAACATCATGGACGGGATCTCACTGTCGGTGTTCTTGGACCCGAGGGGGGTCGATAGGTGAGGAGCGTATCATTGCGTGGTGAATCTCCCCACCAGAAGCAGTGGCCGCGACGACGCTGGGGGCGGTGTGATTTCGGCCACTTCCTGGGTGAGGTAGAGCTGTGCCTTGAGGTCGAGGATGGAAGCGGCGCTGACGCCCTTGATGGCCTTGTGCTTCTTCGGCATCACCGTTGACTCCGTCAGCTGCCCCAGCGACTTGCTTCTTCTCCTTGCGTGTACGCCGACACACGGCTCGGTGGGACTAGCGGCGCCCGACCCTATTTAGCTGGGAAGGCGAGTGTGGCGCAGGGAGAAGCAGAGGAGGTTGGAGAGATTCGATTGGCGCAGAGTACGTGCGTCGTTGCGACGGCTTCGGCAAAGAAGACACCTGACGCCAGGGACCCACACCACATTGACAGCGAGCGTGAATGTGGAGCCGGGTTATGCTGGTTTGACTGGGCCGCCGGTGGGTTTCGGCCCAGGCCGGTTTATCTTTTTCTCTTTCTTTTTTTATCCCCTTTTCTTTTCTCTATTTCATTTTCCATTTTCTATTTTGAATACAAATTTACATCTGAATTCAAGATGCTGGTTCATATGCACAAGTATAATAAAACCCCAGCATGCAAATTCGAATTTTATTATATATACTAATTTTAAGCAAATGCTCAACATACACAACATATATATTATTTGTTTTGATAGTTCATTCCAACTTTAGTATTTTCTTTGTATTTTCCCCAATATCAAATACTTTCACCCATTTCTTTTGAATATGTATATTAATTTAATTCTTAAAAGAACAATATTATCAGTTTGTTAGTTTATATTTATATAATCAGTTTTCAAACTAAATTCTAGTCTTTGTTAGAAAACATATTTATTCTAGGGGATGCAATCATTGATAAATCAATCTTTAAAAGATATTATAATTCAAAATTTTGTGGAGTATTTTACTAAAAGCTTGTCATAAGATTTTCCAGTGTTACATCTACTGTGGACGTCCAAACGGGCTATGTAGATCTTTTTCTGCCTTGCAGTTGCACTTGTGTTCTTGTTAGCTTTGGCAAAAGCTAGTCATCGATTCAGCTCGGAGCTCCAGAATTAAGGAACTTTTTCACAGGCAATGCTGATGGAGGTCACTTTTGGTTCACGGAATAATATGGCTGTGTACATGGTTTTGGTAGCTAACAGGATCCAAACAAACTTGAAGTAGACGCCTTACCTGCCACAGTTCTTTTTCTTTATTTTGGTAGCTAACAAAGCCCCCGACGAGATGCAGCGATAGCGTCTATTAAAGGAATTTTCACGCGCAAATATTAGGGGCCACATATGAGGGCTCCAATATGAGAGGCGGGGCCACATATATGAGGGGCCACATACGAGGGATGCGAAGCTTTTAGGTAAAGGAAGAGGGATTTATTAGAGTGACAAAAATATAATATTTGGATTAATATTGATTTTAGAGTTAGTTTAGGGCTTCTTTTGGAGTTATTCTAAGAAGGTACCTTAGTGCGAGTTCCGGTCTAGCTAGAATAACATCAGATACACCATTAGCAAAATATAATAGTTTCTGGGATAAAAAGTTTAGTAAGGCCATCTGGTAGTTTCTGGGATATATGATGGTGATCATGATAGTCATCATGACGTTATTATAGCGCAATATTCAACTAATATAGCTACTTCGTTTAAAATTCCAATACTACATATATAGGTAGCACCAAGAACTGCAAAAAGTATGTTGAACAAGACAGTTAAAATCACAAGTAGAAAACAATTACGCAGTGCAGGAAAATACATGTTTAATAGTAACAAACATTATTAATTAGTGACTTAGAGACTTTACATTGCAGCTGCTATATACATAATATACTATACATAACTTGTTGTAGCAAAAATCAAGAACACAACACCTAGTGATACCGCACCTTTACCTTCCACGCTGACACTCTGGGCCCACCCACCACAGCGCGTAAAAATAGTACAGAGCAAGCACTTGAGCCCACACCCCCTTGTTTTAGAAATTTAAGGTTAACCATCAAATCACACGTATCTTAGTATTTAGAAATAAACAATAGTTATATTTGAGTATATAACAATCATAGCAAAGCACAGGCAACTGGCTAGTTACTTTATTAAGAACCTAATGTGGGCACCTGTTGCTACCATGGCTTCACCCCGCGCTAACACACTGGGCCCGCCCTACACGCCCCGCCTCGGCGTCGTGCCCTATTGGCCCCACGCTCAGTACGCTCTCAGCTACTGCCCTATAGACCCTCTACTTCCCTATAGACCCTCATATGGACCCCAGCGCCCGCGCAACCACCACCAAACCACACGTACCTTAGTGTTTAGAAATAAATAATATTTATATAGAAAATAGTGCAAAGCGAGCACTTAAACACATGTCCCATGCTCCAAAAATTTAGGGCTAACCACCAGACCACATGTACCTTAGTGTTTAGAAATAAACAATAATTATATTTGAATAAATATCTCAATATCTATCTATATGATATATAAAAACCGTAGCAAAACACGGACAACTGGCTAGTTAATTTATATAATCCATCTTACGAAATGGAAAGACATAAGTTTATATATGGGAGAAATTATCGGTGGCGCACTGGACACATGAAATAAAACTATTTACGATTAACACACTCAGAAATATTGCTTATTATAAGTGGTACACTACAGTAATTAAAATTTTCATTTTAGGAAAAATCTTGAAGACAAAGTCTTGCATGAAATAGAAATTCTAATAGTTACAATGTGTCACTGATAATAACCAACGTTTTCAGTGTGTTTTTGATAAATAGTGCTATTTTCAATATATCATAGCTGAAACCACTCTTTGTCTGTGAGTCATAAATAAATTTTTACTTATACCCCGTTTGTTTCCCTTCATTTTGAGTAATTGGAATCGAAGTAGGCTATTTCTTTAGAACGTGACATTCTATAACTTTTCAAAGTTTATATATAAGGCTATTTCAAATTCATGGGGTGAGAGATGAAAATTGATTCTATAGATTTGTATGCTACTTTTCTAATGTACAACTTATTGCACACTCTTCTACTTGCTTTTCTATAACATAAGTGTAGTGTATAACTATCTCTCTTGTATCATTTATGATAATATACAAATATATTAACTTAATTAGTTTGTATTTAAATTATGATTATTAGAATGGAATTCAATTCCAACGAAACAAACGTGGTTATATATATATATATATATATATATATATATATATATATATATATATATATATATATATATATATATATTGGAAGTTGTAGACCAATAGCTAGAGCATATGCGAGGCATGTAGTAGGGTCTAGACTCTAGAGTGCAAGTGGGCTGGTGCCCTCCAAACATGGTGTCCCCTCTGATGGTGGTAGAGTTTAGAAAAAAGACATCACGCAAACAAAAGTCAAACCACAAACTCCACGTTTATAAACTTTTTCCAAACCAGACCTCTTAACTTTTGTATCCTTGTGGCGAGCCCCTGTTTCGAGTAGGTAAATGGTACAATGCTCGATGTTATTTCATTTATTACTAATCTCTACTCTTATATAATCTAACACTTGAAACATTGATAAGTACATACAAAAATTAACACCAGCCATCTCCCACCATTAAAACCAACGCTCTGGATCGCTTCATTTACCTCTTCCCTCCTACCTCAATCACATCCAATTGTCAGAAATTTGTGGATCATCTCTCATCATCACTCACAAACCACCCTTTCAAAACCCCGTGCACAACGTCGTATCAACGTGGGGCACCACGAGTTATGCCGGATGTGTTGCCTTATCCACTACCGGAATCCGAGCCTTTGCCGAGTGCCGGCCGCTTTGCCGAGTGCCTTTTCTCGGGCACTCGGCAAAGACGGCTTTGCCGAGAGCCGCACTCGGCAAAGCTCGGCTCTCGGTAACGAGCGTCTTTACCGAGCGTAGGACACTCGGTACAGGTCCACACTCGGTAAATACATGTTTGCCGAGTGTCAAACACTCGGCAAAGGGGGCTCTCGGCAAAGGGCCGTCAGCGGCCGTCCCAAAGCTGACGGCCGTTAGTCTTTGCCGAGAGCCAATGGTTGGCACTCGGCAAAGAGTCTTCTTTGCCGAGTGTCGCCCAGTTGACGCTCGGCAAAGAACTCTTTGCCGAGTGTCATCCCTAGACACTCGGCAAAGTATATTTTTATTTCTTTTATTTTGTCTCCCAAACGTTTTATGGTATGTTCCTACACTATGTAGACCTACATGTATCATTTGTGGACAATTTTAACAGAGTTTCAATCGTTAGTAGATTTAGTTCGTTTATTTGAATTTCTTCGGAAAATTTAGATTTGAACTGCAGGTCACTCGAAACTTGGAAAACCGTGCATGAAAAAATGATATTCATGTTACTTAGCATAAGTTACGACCGATTTCAGGAGCGGACCAAAAACTTCGAGCAACATGCTCACTAAACATGGTCGTGAACTTGTCATCAACATGTTTAAAAATTGTATAAAACACAAACAAAGTCAGAAAATCTTGAAACTTGTCCACGTGTCATGATATCATATGTACAGGCTGCGATAAAAAATTGAAAAAATTTCGAGAAAACTATGACGCGCTATGTGTACAAACCTAAGAGATCCACATTGAAACTCTATGATTTCATGTGTAGTTCTCTTAGGTTTCTACACATAGTGTCTCACAACTTTGTCCAAACATTCTCAATTTTTTATCACAACCTGTACATATGATATCATGACACGTGGACAAGTTTCATGATTTTCTGACTTTGTTTGTGTTTTATACAATTTTTAAACATGTGGATGGCAAGTTCACGGCCATGTTTAGTGAGCATGTTGCTCGAAGTTTTCGGTCCGCTCCTGGAATCGGTCGTAACTTATGCTAAGTAACATGAATATCATTTTTTCATGCACGGTTTTCCAAGTTTCGAGTGACCTGCAGTTCAAATTTGAATTTTCCGAAGAAATTCAAATAAACAAACTAAATCTACTAGCTATTTCAAACTCTGTTAAAATTGTCCACAAATGATACATGTAGATCTACATAGTGTAGGAACATACCACAAAAAGTTTGGGAGACAAAATAAAAAAAATACAAATGCACTTTGCCGAGTGTCTAGAGATGACACTCGGCAAAGCCGTCTTTGCCGAGTGCTAGATGTGTGACACTCGGCAAAGAGGTAGTAAAGAACCTTTGCCGAGTGCCGCAACGGGGGACACTCGGCAAAGAACTCTTTGCCGAGTGCCCCCGATCTGGCACTCGGCAAAGAATATTTTAAAATTTTAAAAAAATCTTTGCCGAGTGCCGGATCACGGGCACTCGGCAAAGAAGGAAAATAACTATCCGTTCTTCTTTCTCCTTTCTCTTCTCTCACGCGCTCTCTTCCTTTCTCTCTTCTCTCACGCGCTCTCTGCCCGCGCCGCCGCGCCGCCTTCGTGCCCGCCGCCGCGCCGTGTGCCCGCCGCCGCCGCGCCGTGTGCCCGCGGCCGTGCGCCGTGCGCCATGCGTCGTGCCCTCCGCCGCCGCGCCCTCCCCACGCCGGCTGCCCACCGCGCCGCCCGCCGCGCCCTCGTCGGTCGTGCGCCGCGCCCTCGTCGGCCGTGCGCCGCGCCCTCCTCGGCCGTGCGCCGTGTCCTCCGCGGCCGCCCGCCGCACCCGCTCGCTCGTCGCGCCGCCGTCTCGCCGCCCGCCACCGAAGGTATAAATTATGCGTGTTTATATTATTTATATGCGTGTTTATATGGGTGTTCATGAATTTATGCATGTTTATATGTTGCGTGTTTATTAGTTAATAAACAATATTATTTATATGCATGTTTAACTGTTTTGGTCATTTGTTGATAATGAACTGGTATTAGTTAATAAACAATATTATTTGGATGATTTAATTTGAACAAACACATGTTTATATTAATGTAATCAAAGTAGACATGTTTATATTAATGTAATCAAAGTAGACACAATCACATTTTTAATGAGAAGAAGAATGAGGGTATTTGTGCGTAGGTTGAATGTCCTTATCATTTTATGCATGGATTTCCGGCCATCGTGCCGTTGAATTATGCGTGGATGTCAGCCATCGTGCTGATAGTTTTATTTGCAGGATTTTGAAACCTCCCCGTGCAGGGGAGGTGCTGCCGAAATTTTCTGTTGCTAGGCTTTTGTATTAACAGACTTGTGTTTCTTTTTTACAGAGAAGATACTTGTCTTCCTAGCCGCTGCGGGTCTCCCTGCACCGTGTCCCGTCGCCACTGCACCGACCCGCTACAGCCCCACTAGCCTGACTCCACCGCCACCCTAGGTATAACCTCTACATCCGCATCATGGTCGTAGATCACCTAACCCAGTTAGGCGTCTCCCGTTCGAAAGTGATACGGTGTAGATATGCAGATCTTTGCATATCTACAAATGTATCAGTTTCGAATTGTCCACGTTTTTTGGACAGCCCGCGGTTGCGTAGATGGTGTTAGTTTCATGCTCTACTCCGGTCTGAGATAGAGTTTCGGCGTCACCTCCCTGTTGTTCTCCGGACAGTACACTCTCCCTGCCAGGACGTGTATCCGGAGAACAGCGGGGAGGTGCTGCCGAAATTCTATCTCGGATCGGAGTAGAGCATGAAAACTAACTCCATCTACGCAACCGCGGGTGGGATTAGGACCTATCGTCACCTATTAGAAGGTAGGAACGTAGTGTACATGTATTACATGTCTATATTAAACTATACTCGGTTATATATGTTAGAGGATGGAGGACCGTGAGTGGATGTACACGGGCCGTAGAGGAAGGAACGATGTCACCACTGAATGGATTAGAAAGACCAATGATTTCGTGGAACGGGCATATGGCGAAGCTGCTAAAGGAGCGAGTCTAGTCCCATGCCCGTGCAGCAAATGTGACAACCGGAAAAGAAAACCAAAGAAGACCATGGTAGAACATATTTGGAAGAATGGATTTACGCCGGGCTATACTCGGTGGATATTTCATGGTGAAGCGCATCGTACGAGAGAAGAGGTGCTGAGACAATGTGTCGAGGATTATGACGCGGATGCGGGGGTAGCGAATATGTTGAACGACTATCAGGAGGCACAGTACACGGGAGGATGTATGGATGACGAGCCAGAGCCGACTGCAAAGGCGTTCTACGACATGTTCGACGCGGCACAGAAGCCCCTTCACGGCCAGACAAAGGTTTCTCAACTGGATGCCATTGGGCGTGTAATGGCGTTCAAGTCGCAGTACAGCATCAGTAGAGATGCATTCGATGGCTTGTTGACAGTTATTGGGAGTCTGCTTCCGGATGATCACGTTCTGCCAAAGAGCATGTACGAGGCACAGAAACAACTTCGTGCACTTAAGATGACGTATGAGCAGATTCATGCTTGTCTGAAGGGCTGCGTGCTATTTAGGAAAGAATACGCGGAGGCAAAGTACTGTCCCAAGTGTAATTCGTCTAGGTTTATGGAGGTAGACTCTGGTGATGGACAGAAGAGGCAGCTCGACATCCCCTTGACAATCCTACGACACCTTCCGTTCATACCGAGGATCCAGCGTCTTTACATGACAGAGGAATCCGCGAAACAGATGACATGGCACAAAAATGGAAAACGATACAATCCTGACAAGATGGTGCACGCGTCAGATGGTGAAGCATGGAAACACTTTGATGACATTCACCGTGAGAAAGCCGAAGAGGCTCGTAATGTACGTGTTGCGTTGGCCACAGATGGGTTCAATCCCTATGGAATGAGCGCTGCCCCGTACACATGTTGGCCCGTGTTTGTTATCCCAATCAATCTCCCCCCTGGTGTGTGCTTTCAAAGGCAGAATATATTCGTGTCGTTGATAATTCCCGGACACCCGGGGAACAAAATGGGCGTGTACATGGAGCCTTTGATCGATGAATTGGTATGTGCCTGGGAGGAAGGGGTATGGACATATGACCGAGCTACGAAGACAAACTTCAGAATGCATGTTTGGTACCAGTACTCCATGCATGACTTACCAGCGTATGGGCTATTCTGTGCCTGGTGTGTTCACGGTAAATTCCCATGCCCAGTTTGCAAGGAAGCTCTCAGGTTCATTTGGTTGAAAAAGGGTGGCAAATATTCGTCCTTCGATAAACATCGACAATTTCTTCCTGCTGACCATCCATTCCGCCTAGACATCAAGAACTTTACGAAAGGTGTCGTAGTGACAGACCGCCCACCTGCAACGATGACTGGTGCCGAAATTCGTCAACAGATAGATGGGCTCGTGGACAATACAGAAGGTGGTTTTGTGGGATATGGTGAGCAGCATATGTGGACACATAAGTCTGGCTTGACTCGGCTCCCCTATTATGATGACCTGCTCCTTCCACACAACATTGACGTGATGCACACTGAAAAGAATGTTGCCGAGGCACTGTGGGCTTGCTTGCCTGGCACTCGGCAAAGAGGTCGGCTTTGCCGAGTGCCACTCAGGACACTCGGCAAAGAACCTGACATGGGGACCCTCCCTGGCGGGTTCTTTGCCGAGTGTCCCAAGTGGCACTCGGCAAAGATGGATTCTTTGCCGAGTGCTGCACGGAAGACACTCGGCAAAACTAACTTCTTTGCCGAGTGTCACATGGGACACTCGGCAAAGCCGCCGTCTCCGTCACTCGACGCCGTAACGGCTGCTTTTCTTTGCCGAGTGCTCTCTGGCACTCGGCAAAGATCTTTGCCGAGTGCCCGATAAAAAGCTCTCGGCAAAGAAGGCTTTGCCGATGCACTATTCGCCGAGCCTTCTTTGCCGAGTGTAACACTCGGCAAAGCCTTTGCCGAGTGTTTTGAACGCTTCGCCGAGTGCTTCAGGCACTCGGCAAAGCGATTGATTCCGGTAGTGATCCCTTGTGACTTTACTCTTCGAATATGTTGTGAAGGCTCGGCTGCCAAGTATAGGATGTCGAGTTACCCGGCGGGACACCTCGCTGTCGCCGCCATTCGGGTGCCTTCCCATTCTCCTTATTGGTTTCTTCCACGTCTAGCTTCCTCACCATCTTCGCTTTGCCACTGTGGCCAACACCTTCATGGGGTGACCAATGCGACTGTGCTTGGGCTCCACCGTTGCCACCCATAAGGCACCGGAACCACATCCTCCTACTGTCGACCTTGTACCCCCTCTCACTTGTGAGGTACCGCTTTAGCTTCATGGCTCTGCTACTGCCATCATGGCATCTAGAGCCAAAATCCCGATAGTGGTTATGGGAACCTCCGAGGCAGTGATGACTATCGTCTTCATCACCTTCATCATCTGCTTCTACCTGTTCCTATGTGCCAAGCAGTACCGTGACGCCACCCCCACGCCAAGCAGGCAGGGACTACACTTACGTGGGCACGAAGGCACGTGGACCAAATCCTACGCATGCAGAGGGCGTGACGTGCCCCTTGAGGACTGAAGGAAACAGGTGACGCCTATAAAGGGGGTGAATTAGGACTTCCAATACTTTCTCTAAACTAGGCCACAAATAAATTCCAAGAGTGTCGGTGTTTTGGGTCCGACCGCACACCCGGGGTTGCCCCTCAAGGTGTTTTAGGAGTAGGATGGTGTCGATAACTGTAGCAAAATGGTTCGCGCTGATTGCACGAGGGACAGTGGACAAGTTTTACAGGTTCGGGCCGCTTAGAGATGCGTAACACCCTACGTCCTGATGAGTATGCTTGATGGATGTGGCTACAAGGGAGCTCTCTTGATCGAGAATACAGAGAGTTGATATGGGTGGCTAAGTAAAGGGTCGATCGTTCTGAAGGGGTGCCCCCTAGGCCTTATATACTCGACCGTGGGGCAGTACACGTGGATAAGATAGCAACGAGTAGCTAAAAGATAGTGAACCTCTTGAGATTATCCCTACGTAACCCTCGCCGACTTATCCTCGCGTGGCTTCGTTGCATGGAGGCTCCAGCGCTGGAAAGTCGGATCTCTGTTGCGGTTATTCGCTCGATGCTGCGGGCCGTCCGGGCGTGTACCTATCCGGCCCCATGTCGTTCTGCTTCGCTGGCTGTTTCTCCCCAGGCCCACGAAAGAATGACCTTACGATTTATTGGGCCCTTGGGCCTTTCGTGAGGTCCTTTACTCTTTTAGTGGACCTGGGGGATATCTATCCCCCACAAGCCCCCGATCTTTGGGTTAATTTAGAGATAATCAACCCGAAGATCTCAGGTCCAGCTTGTAGGTAACTTGAAGAAAGATGGCTTCTGGTTGTCTTCTCCTGCTCCGACCATTCGTTGACCAAAACCTGGCTTCGTGCATGTGCCTTAGAGGTCGGCATTCCGATTTGTAGGATTCTGAACTTTATTGGGTGCACCAGAGGTGCACCCAATGGGTGTAGCCCCCGAGCTTCGAGTAGATTTTAGAAAATAATCTACTCG
Organism: Zea luxurians; assembly: GCA_029449295.1. Taxonomy (NCBI): domain Eukaryota; kingdom Viridiplantae; phylum Streptophyta; class Magnoliopsida; order Poales; family Poaceae; genus Zea; species Zea luxurians. The sequence continues at coordinate 19,189,367 of JAOPSE010000027.1, read as the reverse complement.
AAGGTCTTCAGTAGAGATCATTTCTATTTGTGTTCGCTCATTTCGGTTGAGGGATGGCTTTTTTAATCTTGTCCCGTGCTTTAGAAATCGGCACTATCTCGGCTTGGAATGATAATCCATGGGGTGCACCGGAGGTGCACCCAATGGGTGTAGCCCCCGACCTTCAAGTGGATTTTTGAGGATAATTCACTCGAAGGTCTTCTTTTTGTGTCCTTTTGCTGAAGATTATCCTTTCTGCTTGTAAAAAAGTTGGCATGATGTCATCCACGCTACGTCATCCATATTATGCTTCAGAGGTCAGCATGTATTTTGTCTTTTGCAGCCGAGTTTGCAATCCTTCCGTATCTTGCTAGGTAGTGTAATTTATTTGCTCTGTGACTGATTGGACATTTGATGGACGTTCTCTGTCTAGTCTTCAAGTCGTGTCTGTCGACCATATTTTGCACTCTGCTGGCTATATTTGGCTTCCCTCTAACTCTTGTTGATATCTCATTTTTGTCTTGAGGCATTCACTGCATGCTCTGCACAGATGTGACCATTTTGAAAAATATACTGACAATTCCTAGGCGTCCCCCCCCAATGGGTGTGGGCAAGGGACGGCTTGGTACGCTGAGTGTTTTAGCCGGCTGCTTCTGAGTTGTAATGTGATGGGATGGCGAGTGTAATCATATCCTTTGCGCTATTGACTGGAGTCCCAATGGGTGTAGTGTTGCATGAGACGGCGTCAGCCGCCTGACGTGTCTCCAGACGGGTGGAAGTGCTTATTGAATGCTTTGCGACTGTTCAGTGACCGCGATTGGAGGTGAGCGGTTGCCTTTCCCTTCTATAAATAACGCTGTTGCCCCTCTGGTTTCTTCACATCTCTTCGCTGTTCTTTTACTGCTTCTTTCTCTTCTTTCTCGCTTGCTTCCACCATGGGCAAAAGCAACAAACGCAAGCGCGAACCGACTCCTCCATCGGAGGATTTCGGTGACTCGGAATACTCGGAGGAGGAGTTCTCCTCCGAGTCCGAGGGATCTCCGGCTCCCGTCTCTCCCCCGGCGTCGTCCGATGACTCGGACGACTCCCAGGGGATAGCCGCGGAAGTCTGGACGTACATCCAGGCCGTCGAGCGCTCCGGGCTCGAGGGCTTGGATGAGTCAGAGTACTCCTCGGATGAGGAGGACTCGGACGGCGGCGGCGAGGACGAGGACGACGACGACGGCGACGACGGTGGCGACGGCGACGGCAGCGGCAGCGGCAGGAGCAGCGGCGACGGCGACGGCAGCAGGGGTAGCACCAAAGGCGGCAGCGGCAAGGGCAGCACCAAGGGCGGCAGCAGCAAGGGCAGCACCAAGGGCGGCGGCGGCGGCGGCGGCGGCGGCAGGGGCAGGGCCAGTGGCTAGACGCCACTGGTCTTCTTAGATATTAGTATAGTTTAGTATAGTTAGAATAATGTAGTAGTAATGTAGAGTAGTGTAGTGTAGTAGTAGTGTAACGTAGTATAGTAATAGTAGGGAAGCATCAACTCACAAAGAGTTGATTTGTAAGCTTATTGTCTTCCCTTAATGAAAGAATGTCGTTGGCTTCTTCTTGTTGACTTGCTTTGCTTGATTATAAGACTGATTCTTTTGAGATAGTAGATGAACAATTTGGACATCATACTGACGCTCCCAGAAGTAGTTGCCGAGTAATCTTGTAGTCTGCATCGACGTTTTAGAGGTAATGCCGAGCGACCGAATGCTATCCCCGCGTCTTAGCAGCAATGCCGAGTGATTGAAGGTCGACGTCGGCATTTTAGAAGTAATGCCGAGCGATTGAACGCGAGATCAGCGTTTTAGAGGCAACGCCGAGTGATTGAAGGTCGCCGTCGGCACTTTGGAAGTAATGCCGAGCGATTAAACACAAGATCAGCGTTTTAGAGGCAACGCCGAGCAATTGGATGGTGATGTCGGCACTTTAGAGGTAATACCGAGCGGCTGAGTATGAGATCAGCGTTTTAGAGTTAGCGCCGAGTGAGAGCAGGTCGACATCGGCATTTTAGAAGTAATGCCGAGCGATTGAACACAAGATCAGCGTTTTAGAGGCAACGCCGAGTGAGAGCAGGCCGACGTCGGCATTTTAGAGGTAATGCCGAGCAATTGAACATGAGATCAGCGTTTTAGAGGCAACGTCGAGTGAGAGCAGGCCGACGTCGGCATTTTAGAGGTGATGCCGAGCAATTGAACATGAGATCAGTGTTTTAGAGGCAACGCCGAGTGAGAGCAGGCCGACGTCGGCATTTTAGAGGTAATGCCGAGCAATTGAACATGAGATCAGCGTTTTAGAGGCAATGCCGAGTGACTGAAGGTCGCCATCGGCATTTTGGAAGTAATGCCGAGCGATTGAACACGAGATCAGCGTTTTAGAGGCAATGCCGAGTGACAGCAGGCCGCATGAGCTATTTTGAGGATGATAGCCGAGTGATGAGGTGGCCCATCGTCTTTTTGGAAATAACTGCCGAATGACCACGTGGCATGCTGGGGTTTTGGAAATAACTGCCGGGTGATAACTGGGCACTTTTTGAAACGGTATCTGGCTCGAGAATATCCCATAAGAGCTGCGCTTTTAGCTGCCTTTGCTTTCCGCGCCCTAGTTCTTGCATTCCCGCTTCCGAATCCTCTCTGCGCTTGCCTCCAGTCTGCTCACTGGTAGAATCGAGATGGCTCCCAAGAGGAAAATCGCGAGCTCGTCTGCTGTGGTGATTCCTCCAATCGATCCCAACAGCCAGTTGCCTTTTGCAGGTAACCACATGTCTATCATCTCCGAAGCTGAACTCCTCCACCTCGTGTCCATCGGGGTTCTCCCTCCGCGGGAACTCTGTTCTTGGCGGATTTGCCACGGGACTACTGTCCCGACGGAGGATACCCACGAGTCTGTAGTTTACGCTCCTTTTCTTCTCCGCAGCCTTGGCCTTCCCATCTCTCCCTTTTTCCGTGGTCTCCTTGATTTCTACCACATTAACCTGACCCATCTAAACCCTAACTCAATTCTGCAAATCTCCATCTTCGTTCACTTATGCGAAGCCTTTCTTGGCGTGCTACCACATTTTGGTTTATGGAAATATCTGTATCATTGTCGCCCTGGGATGGCCGGGGGACAACATCAGTTGGTCGGAGGTGCCAGTTTGGAGATGCGCCGGGGACGGAAGACTGAATATCTTGAGATTCCCCTTAAAGACAGCATTAAGGGATGGCGTCTGGAGTGGTTTATAGTTGATAATTATGGAAATTCTCTCCCCCCCCCGGTCGGGAAGACAGCCAGACGTTCGCACCCCAAGCTGGACCGAGTCTCCCACAGATGAGGAGGTAGCTGAGGCCGGTGTGCTGCTAGCTGAAGTTGGACTGCTGAAAGAGAGAGGTCTAACTGCTGAAGCTGTGGTTGCTGACTTCGTTTTCAAGAACATTCAGCCACTAAAAGACAGGGTCCATCCAGCTTATTTGTATCGAGGGCTAGCCGACTCAACTCGGGTTACCAACAGGATAATCCCTTCTGCAGACTTGGTGAGCCGACTGGAAATGATTCTCAGGGGCAAGGTGTCCAATGTTGGTGCTCCGGTGGCGTACTCGGCCTGGAATTTGCCTCCTGCTAAAGCTTTCACTCTTTTCGTGTCAAATCCACCTGCGACTGACGGCAATTTGGGCCTCAGAACGCGACCCTCTGATGAAGAGGTCAGTGCTTTGGTTGCCTCGCTTGGGGAGATTCCTGATGACGAACGACAAGTCCATTTTGAAGTGCCTTTGGATCCTAATGATGCAGAAATGAGTGCCATGCTTGATATGCTGGCTGAAGATTCTTCTGATGCTGCTCCTGCTAGGACATTGGCGGTGGCGCCTCTCCCCGAAGCTGGTACATCCTTGGATGTTCAGAGACCTGTCCGTGTTCGCCCGAGACGTCCTTGCCGAGCCAATCAAACTGATCTTTCTGCTGATGAGCAGAAAAAGAAAAAGAGACGTCTCCGGCAAGTATCTAGTTTGGATCGGGGCGCTGGTCCATCAGTTCCTGCTGCTGAGGAGGTTCTCGTGCCTGAATTTACTGATGCTGACCCCAATGGGTGTGGTATGTCTGTTGTTGATCCCAATGGGTGTGCTCCATCTGTCGCTGATCCCAATGGGGGTGTTGCCTGTGTTGCTGATGAAGACGACAAGGAGGAAGAGAATGAAGTCCCTCTGACTCGGAAGAACAGTCGGCAATTTCTTGCTAGTGGTGAAAGTAGTGGAGTTCCCTCTCCTGCTTTGTCTGCCCTCATTGGTCTGCAAGAACTGTCCCTGGCCAACTTTGATCAGACTCTTGAGGATATGGTCCCAGAGGACTTGTTATCAGAGCCAGTGGATGATGATGCGATGGAGGTTTGCGCTGCCATGCCTGATGCTGGGTTGAGGTCATCCCGTGCCTCGTCGACCTTAGAGCGCGATCTCGAGGGTCGGGATGCTAACTTGGATTGTCCTGGTTCCATGGAAGTGGCTGAGGGCCCGTCAACCTTAGAGGTGGTTATTACGGGGAGTCTGGACCTCAAGAATGGTGCTGACACATGCCCAGCCCCCGAGGATGTCGCCGGGGATGACTTAGCTCAGATGAAGAGTGTAAGCCACTGCCCAGCCCCCGAGGGTGCTGCCGGGGATGATCCGGCTCAAGTGGGCAGTGCTAACTATAACCCAGCCCCCGAGGGTGCCCAAGCAGGGTCTCCTTCATGCACTTCCATGGACGTTCACGTGGGATCACCTCCACACTCTGGCTGCATGGTGGTAGCCCAAACTTTGGACCAGGGGGTCGCTTTAGAGGGCAGCGTCCCCATTGATCGGGCATTTGGCTCTGTTGAAGGCGCTGAGCTGATTCCTACTGGTCCGTTGCAAGCTGCTTCGGGTGGTGGCCTTGCGCCTGATTATCGGCTGATTTCTCCTGATTTGGGGATCCCTTCGTTCTTCTCCAACCTCCAGGTACTGTGCTGTTTTTAGCTTTATCTTTACGTTGCATGAGCTTTTGTCATTATGCTCATCTGTTCTTCTCATCAGGTTTTGGTGGATGGGATGGCCAGCCAGCTGAGATCGCAGGGTGCTTCCGTCCCAGAAGTGGCTTCGTCTCTTACGTGTTGGAATCCAGTGTCACTTCATCGTCGTGTATCCGCGTTGGAGGCGACTAACGCTGGTTAGTGCCCTTTTTCTTTTCTTCGCCTTTGTTGTGGGCTGTTTTACCTTCTGACCTCGTTTTGTTTGATTACCTCTTGCTAGGAATGACTCGGCAGATTGCAATTCTTGAAGAAAAACATTCTCGAGATCAGGCTGAATTGGCCCAGCGATGCACTGATTTTGAGGAAAAGTACTCTCAAAGTCAGATTGAGCTGAGTCAGGTCTCCGCTGCCTTGGATGATGCCAATGCACTGAGTTCTTCTCTTCACGCTCAGCTCGACTCTGAAAAGGTGATACACGAAACTGTGCTTTGCCTTGCTGTGCTCCTATTACTTGCTTGTTTTTTTTGAAGGAACCGACTTGTGCTTGCAGGAAGAAAAACGTATCCTTGCTGCTTCTCGTGACAATCTTGACAGGTTGTATCGAGATTCTAGCAATTCGTTGACTATCTTGAAAAGGAGTCATCGCTTCACCATGGAAGAATTAGACCTCCAACGTCGTAAGCTGCAGGAATCCATGGAGGAGGTAACCCGGCTTAAGCAGTTGATATCAGCGAAAGATGCTACTATCAAAGGGCTCCGAGCTTCCAAAAACTCTATTGCCCAGGAGTTAGAGAGCGCTCGATTGGCTGCTAAAACTGCTGAAGAAACTTCTGTTACTCTCAAGGCCCAACGCGACAAAGCCCTGGACAAGGCTATTCGGGCGGGACGAATCTTGATGAGGAGACCCGGCGTAGTTATTCCTGAAGACATAAGAGCTGACGTGAATGCCGCCCCTGATTCCTCGAGTCGCCCTTCTTCGTCGGTCGCTCCTGAGAAAAACGTTGCAAAATAGAAAAACATTTTGCGTGCTCCAAGCGCGCGGTTTGCATGATTGAATATTTGTTAGAGGACACCAGTTTACCATTCGAATGACATAATTACTCTCTCATTGTATCAGAATTTGTTAGTTAATGAGTTCGGCAGTAATGACGCATGATGATTATGAATTTTGTTTGCGGGATATGGAAGTCATCCCCCGAATTATATAGGCGCGAGCATGTTGCACCGGTCTTAAGTTGCTGCCAACTTAAGTCGATTGCTGCGTTTGTAGGGCATAGTGGTCACCCTAAGTTAAGTACGCGTGAGCATGTTGCACCGCCTTAAGTCGTTGCCGACTTAAGTCGATTGCTCCGTTAGCAGGGCATAGTGGTCACCCCGAGTTAAGTAAGCGTGAGCATGTTGCACCGCCTTAAGTCGCTGCCGACTTAAGTCGATTGCTCCGTTAGCAGGGCATAGTGGTCACCCCGGGTTAAGTAAGCGTGAGCATGTTGCACCGCCTTAAGTCGTTGCCGACTTAAATCGATTGCTCCGTTAGCAGGGCATAGTGGTCACCCTGAGTTAAGTAAGCGTGAGCATGTTGCACCGCCTTAAGTCGTTGCTGACTTAAGTCGATTGCTCCGTTAGCAGGGCATAGTGGTCACCCCGAGTTAAGTAAGAATGCAAGTCAATCGTGAATGAATTGAGTATCCTTGAGACCTCTTTTTTATTGATGACATATTTCCACTTTACAGAGTACATCATCATCGTCCCAGCAGTTTTGAGGTACAGCTAGGGATAAAACTTTCTGAGGTGTTCTATGTTCCAGGAGTTCCCAACTTCCGTGCCATCCATCTGAGTGAGGCGATACGATCCGGGCCGAGTGACTTCTGCCACCATGAAGGGTCCTTCCCATAAGGGTGATAACTTGTGTCGTCCCTCCCCCGTTAGAATTCGGTGGAGGACGAGATCTCCTACTGAGAAGAATCGTTGTCGCACAGCTTTGTCGTGATAGCGCCTTAGAGTCTGCTGGTACCTTGCTGATTGGATTACTGCGTTTAACCGTTCTTCCTCGAGTATATCTATGTCTTCCAGCCTGGTGGTCTCAGCTTCTGCTATGCTTTCAAAGATCAGCCTTGGCGCCCCAAACTTGAGATCAGCAGGTAGCACTGCCTCCGACCCATAGACCATGAAGAAAGGAGTGTTTCCATGCAAAGCTCGACTAGGTTGGGTTCTTAGGCTCCAAACAACATAGGGTAATTCCCTTATCCACTTTCCTGCGAATTTTTCATTCTTATCGAAGACCTTTTTCCTGAGTGCATCCAATATCATCCCGTTGGCTCGCTCAACTTGCCCGTTGGCTCTTGGATGGGCTACAGATGCATATTTGATCTGAATGCTCTTTTGCTCGCAGAAGTCAAAGAATTCTGAACTTGTGAAGTTGGATCCTAAATCAGTTATGATGCTGTTTGGTATCCCGAATCTGAATATTATGTCTTGTATGAATTCCACGGCCTTAGCAGAGGTTAGGGAGGCAATGGGCTTGAACTCTATCCATTTAGTGAATTTGTCGATTGCTACCAATACATGAGTGTATCCCCCTTGAGCTTTCTTGAAAGGTCCAATCATATCCAGTCCCCAGCATGCGAAAGGCCAAGTCACTGGTATGGTCTGCAGTTGCTGTGCTGGCAGGTGTTGTTGCTTTGACAAGTATTGGCAGGCTTCGCACCTCTGAACTAACTCGGCTGCATCGTTCTTTGCTGTTGGCCAATAGAATCCTGACCTGAAGACCTTCCCGACTAGTGTTCTAGAGGCTGCATGTATTCCACATTGCCCAGCATGGACTTCCTCCAGAAGTTGCTTTCTAGTGGATGGGAGAATGCACTTCATGAAGACGCCTGATGCACCCCTTCTGTATAATGTCTCCCCAATAAGTGTATAGTGAGCCGACTGTCTTGCAATGCGCTCTGCCAAATTTTTATCGTCTGGTTCCTCTTCATTCTTTATATACTTAATGATCGGCCTTCTCCAGTCATCAGGGTCTGACTCGGGTTGATCTATGGCGTTGCACTCTCCTGTTTGATCCATTGAGATACTTGGCTGCAGAATTTCTTGCACGAAAACCCCGGGTGGGACCTGAGTTCGACCGGACCCCAGTTTGGACAGTACATCGGCTGCTGTGTTCCGATCTCTTTCTACATGATGAAATTCCAGACCCTCGAATTTATCTTCCAGTTTTCGGACGGCAGTGCAGTATTTTCCCATTGAGTCGCTTGAGCAATCCCACTCCTTGTTTATCTGACTGATGACTACCAGAGAGTCTCCGTATACCATTAATCTTTTGATACCCAACGATATGGCAATGTTCAATCCATGGATCAAAGCTTCATACTCGGCTGCATTGTTGGAGGCTGGGAATAGCAACTGGAGGGCGTACTTGAGGTGTTCGCCTCCAGGCGCAGTGAAGAGAATCCCCGCTCCTGCTCCCTGCAGCTTTAGTGAGCCATCAAAGTACATTTGCCATACTTCTGCAGTCTCCGGGTTGTCTGGTACTTGTTGTTCAGTCCATTCCGATACGAAATCAACCAGTGCTTGAGTTTTGATGGCAGTGCGAGGTCGGAACTCGATGTCATGAGATCCCAGCTCACAAGCCCACTTGGCTATTCGACCGATGGCCTCCTTGTTGTGAAGAATATCCCCTATTGGAAAACTTGTAACTACTATGACTTTGTGGTCGTCAAAGTAGTGACGCAGCTTGCGGGCAGTTAGAAGTACTGCGTACAATAGCTTCTGAACTTGAGGGTACTTTTTCTTTGAGGGGTCCACTAATGAAGTAGACAGGATGTTGTATTGGATAGGCATGTCCTTCTTCTACTCGCTCGACTACTAGCGCGGTACTTACCACGTGAGTCGTGCAAGAGATATACAGTAGCAAATCTTCAGCTGGTTGAGTTGTTGTGGCTCGTCGAGGTGGTTTCAGTACTGGTGGTGTTGTCAAGAATTTTTTCAGAGCATCTAGAGCTTCTTGCGCTTCTGAAGTCCACTGAAATTTATCCACCTTCTTGAGTAACTTATAAAATGGCAGACCTTTTTCTCCCAGCCTGGATATAAATCTGCTTAAAGCTGCCATGCATCCAGTAAGCCGCTGAACCTTCTTCTGCGACCGAGGTGCTTCCATCTTCATGATAGCTTCAATCTTATCTGGATTAGCTTCAATTCCCCGGTGGCTGACAATAAACCCGAGCAACTTTCCGGCTGGTACTCCGAAAACGCATTTCTCGGGATTAAGCTTCCATCTATACCGCCTCAGACTGTTGAAAACCAGTTGCAAATCTTCGATGAAATCTTTTGAGTCCTGTGTTTTGATTACCACATCATCCACATAGGCTTCCACACGCTTGCCCCAGTGATCGGCTAAACATGTTTGAATGGCTCTCTGGTAAGTCGCTCCAGCGTTTTTGAGGCCAAACAACATGGAGGTATAACAGAAAGCACCAAACGGAGTAATGAATGCCGTTTTTTCTTCATCTTCCTTTGCTAAACTAATCTGATGGTATCCAGAATAGCAATCCAGGAAAGACAGCATAGAACATCCAGCGGTGGAGTCCACCACCTGATCTATCCTCGGGAGCCCGAAAGGATCCTTCGGACAGTGTTTGTTGAGATCAGTATAATCAACACACATGCGCCAATCCACTTTATTCTTTTTGAGTACAAGAACAGGGTTGGCTAACCACTCGGGATGTAATACTTCTCTAATGAATCCGGCTGCGACCAAGCGAGCTAACTCGGCGCGGATGGCCTCTCTCTTGTCAGGCGTGAAACGACGTAATTTTTGCCGAATCGGCCTTGCCTGGGGGTAAACCTTCAATTTGTGCTCGGCCAGTTCTCTTGGGACTCCCGGCATATCCGCAGGTTGCCATGCGAATACATCTCGGTTGTCTTGCAGAAACCGGACGAGCGCGCTTTCCTATTTGTCATCCAAGCTGGAGCTGATGATAGCCGTCTTGCGCTCATCAGCGAACCCCAGGTTGATTCTCTTGGTTTCTTCAGTCGGCCGCATAGAGGTCGCGGTCTGAGCTTCGCTTGCCGGTACTGTGAGGTCCTCCTCAGGCTTAGAGTTCGCCATTGTGGAGGGAGCTGTCGATGGCTTGGCGGTGAGGGCTGCTTGAATAGCCACTCGGAAACACTCTGCGGCGCCTTGGAAGTCGGCGCGCACAGTTATGATCCCTTGTGGTCCTGGCATCTTCAGTATCATGTATGTGTAATGCGGAATGGCCATGAACTTGGCCAATCCAGGCCTCCCGATGATGGCGTTGTACCCGCAGTCGAAGTTAGCCACTTCAAACCTCAAAAACTCGGTTCTGTAGTTCTCCGGAGTTCCGAAGGTGACTGGCATGTAGATGTGGCCCAGCGGGTATTCCCCTTCCGTCGGCGCGATGCCGAAGAAAGGAGTGTCCGACTCGTGGAGCTCTTTGAGGTGAACTCCCAAGCCTTGGAGTGTCCGGGGGAAGGTGACGTTGATGCTGCTCCCCCCGTCCACTAACACCTTCTTCACCCGGCTTTCTCGGATCACCGGATCGACGAGAAGCGGGTATTTGCCCGGATGGTCGAAGTTGAGCCATTGATCTGCCCGAGTGAAGGTGATCGGGTGCTCCGACCATCGGTACGGGGCGGGAGGGCCGGTGGTCGCCACCAGTATCTGGCGATCGTTGAGCTTTTGCTGTCTTCTGCTCTCCTGCGATCCGTGTCCGCCGAAGATGACGTTGACCTCCCTGTCAACACGTGGAAAAGCTCCTCCTCCTCCTCCCTCCTCCTGCCGATGGGGTTGTCGTGGTTCATCTGGTCCTCCCCTCGGCGGAGGAGGAGGTAGAGGTTGGAAGGGTCGGCCGTGTCCGACGGAGTGCTTGAAGTCTCGGCAGTTACGAAGAGTGTGGCGCATGTCCTTGTGGTACGGGCACTGGGCGTCGAGGATGTCGTCCAGCGTGCGTTCGCCTCCACGAGGTCCTCCTCGAGCGCGAGAGGCAGGTGGTCCGGCAGCGTGCACTTCTTCGCGAGGCCTCTTCTCCCATCGCTTGTCGGGTTGTTGGTTTGTGTCGCGTCGCGGTGCTGCTGGTGCGGGCTTTGCTCCTCCAATGAGGTCCTGGGCTCGCTCGTCGGCGGTGATGTAGAGGTCGGCTTCCCGGAACAGTTCCTCGGAGGTAGTCGGTGCCTTCTGTAGTATGGCTCGGACGAAAGCCGAGTCATTGGATCCTCTGTAGAAGTCCGCGATCACGGCCGCCTCCGTGACCTCGGGGATACGATTTCTCATGGTTTGAAACCTCTTGAGGTACGACCGGAGAGTCTCGTCCCCCTGGCGCTTGATGGATTTGAGGTCCCACGGTTGCGCCGGCTTGTCGGAGAGGGACTGAAAGTTGGCGGTGAAGCGTCGACTGAAGTCGCCCCAGACGTCGATGCAGTGTCGGGGTAGATGTCGCAGCCATTGCAGCGCGTCTTGCCCAAGGACAATGGGTAAGTACGCGGTCATCACGTCCTCGGACGCCCCGGCAGCTCGAGCAGCGGTGGTGTAGACGGCTAGCCAACCCCATGGATCCTGCTTAGGTTCATATTTGTCAACGTTGGATACCTTGAAGTTGGGAGGCCATTGGATGGCCCTAAGGCGCGGAGTAAGAGCGGACACTCCGCATGTGTCCTCCTGTCGTCGGGGACGATGTCTGTCCCGGGGAGGGGAGTTGTGATTGTGGTTCCTCGACCGCCCCCGGGTGATTCCGCTAGTTGAGGCCGTTGCCGACTCAGTTCTGGTAGCTTGGCTCTGGGTTGGAATGCCGTGATCCCGGTCATATTCCTCCCGACGGCGAATCTCGTTCTCATGCCGCCGCTCGCGTGAAGCATTGATGGAGCTTCGCGCGTCTCGGCGACTGTTGATGGCGTGTCGTAGGTCGTTCGGCGGGTGAGCAAGCGGTAGAAGGTGGTTGGCCGCCTGGGTGAGCAGTCGTCGGTAGCCATCGGTGTCAGGAGTCCGTGGAAGTCCCTCGGCTATCCGGGCTAGTACCCCTCCGACTTCGCTCGGCGTGTTCATAGCTCGGGCGAAGTCGGGATTCAGGTTGCGCCCAAAGAATGGATTCTCTCGACGCTGCCTTGCATCCTGTTCAGCCTGTTCCTGAGCTCGTCGGCGATCACGTCGTCGGGAGTTCCTTCGTTCTCTGAAGACGCGTTCTTCCGGAGTTTCTCCTACCTCTGAGACCTCGTCTCGCGAGACAGGCTGTTCCGGATTCCGCTCTCCGGCTGCGTGATGTCGTCGAACGTTCCTGCGCCGGTTCCTCCGTCGACGGGACTCTCGTTGAGGTGGTTCCTCCCCGGGTACAGTCGGCTCGTCGTCGGAGATAATGGGCGACTCCACTCTCCCGATGAAGAGGACGTCGGGGTAGAATGGCGCTGCTGTGGTGGTGATCTTCTTCCCGTCCCCCTTTGAGGCATGAGGGACGGAAAGAGCAACTTGCTTCCCTCCGGTTACCTTTTTTCTTGCGATCTGTGTCCACTCTTTTGTCAGAGAAGTAGGCGGCGGAGTTCTCCGGGTCAGCGAGCCCTCGGCCCTCGGCTTTCCGGAGACGATCCTCATCCAGAGAGCTGGAGGTTGTGCTTCTCCGGTATTTTCAGAGTTTGTTGGGGGAGACCTTTTTTCTGGCGGATCCGCGATACGGTGCAGAATTCCTTCTTCATCCGCTACAAATGAAATTGTTCCGAAGCAGAGCACGGATCCGGGACGCAGGGTGATCTTGCTGTAGAAGGAGATGGCCATTGAGCTAGCTTGGATTATCGACACACCCCCTACCTGGCGCGCCAGCTGTCGGTGTTTTGGGTCCGACCGCACACCCGGGGTTGCCCCTCAAGGTGTTTTAGGAGTAGGATGGTGTCGATAACTGTAGCAAAATGGTTCGCGCTGATTGCACGAGGGACAGTGGACAAGTTTTACAGGTTCGGGCCGCTTAGAGATGCGTAACACCCTACGTCCTGATGAGTATGCTTGATGGATGTGGCTACAAGGGAGCTCTCTTGATCGAGAATACAGAGAGTTGATATGGGTGGCTAAGTAAAGGGTCGATCGTTCTGAAGGGGTGCCCCCTAGGCCTTATATACTCGACCGTGGGGCAGTACACGTGGATAAGATAGCAACGAGTAGCTAAAAGATAGTGAACCTCTTGAGATTATCCCTACGTAACCCTCGCCGACTTATCCTCGCGTGGCTTCGTTGCATGGAGGCTCCAGCGCTGGAAAGTCGGATCTCTGTTGCGGTTATTCGCTCGATGCTGCGGGCCGTCCGGGCGTGTACCTATCCGGCCCCATGTCGTTCTGCTTCGCTGGCTGTTTCTCCCCAGGCCCACGAAAGAATGACCTTACGATTTATTGGGCCCTTGGGCCTTTCGTGAGGTCCTTTACTCTTTTAGTGGACCCGGGGGATATCTATCCCCCACAAAGAGCAAAACCTATGCAAATAAACAATTTAGAATGTGTAAACTAGGTTTTGTCTAAGTGTTGTTATCTCTACCGCAAGGTCTAAGTTTCAATCCTAAACAATCTAAGTAAAAGGACAAGATTGAAACTTAAATGGTTAATATAAATGCGGAAGATAAAGAGCAAGGTAGAGAAGCAAACTCTCATGGACGACGCTGGTATTTTTACCGAGGTATCTAGAACCACGCAAGGTCCCGACTAATCCTCGTTGGTGCCCCTACGCAAAGGGAAGCCCACGTGAGGGCCAAGCACCTCGGTCGAGTAACTTCGTAGAGAGCCGCGGGCCTTCTCCACGCGCAAGTGGTGCCCCGCTTCTGGCTCCTCTCGGACGCTCCCAACTGTTTCCACTAACGAGCTTCCAGCTAAAAACGCCGTGGGCCTCGTTCCCTCCGATACACGGTGGCGGCCGTGACACAAACTCGGTTGTCACGGTCTCGCAAGACTCTTGCCCCACTCTGTACAATTACAACGGCTCACGCAAGAGCCAAGTGGTTGTGTGGTTTTTCTAAACCCACTCAACTAACTAGGATTCACCTAGAGCAAGCGCTAAGGGTGTCTAACTAACCTAAGCACTTCGCAAAGCACCTACGCTAATCACCGAGTGATTCTATTAAGCACTTGGGTGTATGAGCACTTAGAAATGTCTACTATATGCCTTGGTATGTTTCTTGGGCTCCCACACCTTGAAATGGTCGGTTGGGGTGGTATTTATAGACCCAACACAATTCTAGCCATTGGGGATAAGTTGCTGCTCTCTGTGGCACACCCGATAGTCTAGTGGACGCACCAGACAGTTCGGTGCCCCTGTTCGGTGCGCCTAGCAGTTGGATTTGACAAGCAGGTGACCGTTGGCGCTGCAGACTTGTACACTGGACAGTCTGGACATCTAAAAGGTAAATAGGGTTAACCTTTTCCTATAATTAATTTTGGTGGTTGAATGTCCAACACAAACATATGGACTAACTAGTTTGCTCTAGAACTCATGTATTATAGGTGCATAAGGTTCAACACAAACCAATAAAAGATTCAAGTTAGGGGCTAAAATTGAACTGGAGCACAGAAATGAGTGTGCTGTGGTCTGGCGCACCGGACAGTGTTCGGTGCACCAGGGCCGTACAGGTTCCAAACAGCCACTCTCAGGAAAACGCAGGCGCGCTCCGCTATAATTCACCGAACTATCCAGTGCGCAACGGCTATCCAGCGTGCAACGGTCGACTCTAACAGTGTGAACAGTGCAGCACAGTGAATTGCAGAAATCAGAGCAGCAAGTCAAAGGGGCACCGGACTGTTCGGTGCACCACCAGACTGTCCGGTGCCACAAGCAGACAAAGGCGCCAACGGTCAACTGCTCTAGAACCCTAACGGTTGGGTGATGTGGCGGCGTACTGGACACTGAATAGTGAGTGTCTGGTGGCACACCGGACTGTCCAATGCGTCCATCGATAGCAGCCTCCCCATCGGCTACCTTGGTGGTTGAGGGCTATAAATACCCCCCAACCACCACAACTTTAAGCATCCAAGTTTTCTGCACATCTCATTCAATACAAGAGCTCTAGCATTCACTCCTAGACACAACTCAAAAGATTAAATCCTCTCCAAGTCCCAAATTCATCTCAAACACTAAGTGACTTGCGAGGGAGAGATTTTGTGTTTATTTGCGCTCTTGTTGCTTGGATCACTTTCTTCCTTTCTCATTCTTGTTCCCAAGTGACTTGTAATCAAAGCAAGAGACACATAAGTGTGTGGTGGTCCTTGCGGGGTCTAAGTGACCCGTTTGATTAAGGAGAAGGCTCACTCGGTCTAAGTGACCATTTGAGAGAGGGAAAGGGTTTAAAGAGACCCGGTCTTTATGACCACCTCAATGGGGACTAGGTTCTTTGGAACCGAACCTCGGTAAAACAAATCACCGTGTTCATTCGGTTGTATCTCACTTGATTTGTTTTCCCTCTCTCTCCCGGACTTGAGTTTTAATTCTAATGCTAACCCTGGCTTGTAGTGTGTGTTTTAGTTATAAATTTCAGGTTTTGCCTATTCACCCCCCTCTAGGCAACTTTCAACATCACACCAGACAGTCTGATGGTTTTCTCTCCACCAGTGCCACCAGGAACTAGGCATTAGGCTATAGTTCACTGGTGCACCGGACAGTTCAGTGTGTGGCACCGGACAGTCCGCCAGTGGCAACACTATTGTTCGTTTCTTGGACTTTGCTTGATACTTGTTGATCTTCACTTCTGATCTTCATAATGACTTCTTTTGAGGTGTTGCTTTCCTCAGTGCCTTAGTCCAAGTCACTTTAGCATCCTGTGAACTATAATCATAAATACTAGCAAACACATTAGTTCATAGGTTATGTTGATCATCAAACACCAAAACCCATTGAGCCAAATGACCCGGGGTCCATTTTCCTTACAATCTCCCCCTTTTTGGTGATTGATGACAACACAACAAAAGCAAGCAAATATAACAAACATTTGAATGAAAATATGCAATATACTTGCTCGGATGCATGATTGTCCCCATAGTGTGAGATTATGGACTTAAGACTCCCCCTAACTCCATAATTCACTTACTTCCTATTTTAGACCAAAAGACCAAAACCACTTGCAAGACCATAATTTTAATTTGGTGGTGTTTGGTGTTTGATATAATATCCATTAATTTGGTCCCTAAACTTCTCCCCCTTTGGCATCAACCACCAAAAAAGGAAGACATTAAAAGCATGTAGAAAGCAAATAAGACTTGCCCTCATAAAAAGATTTATCAATGATACCGATTGAAGCAGTAAAAATTATTACTCCCCCTAAATGAGTGTTCTCCTTTCGAAAGAATTTTCTCCCCCTTTAGAGACAAAGAAATACTCCCCCTGACAGAGATCTTGTACTTAGGAAAAAGCATGTGAGAAATAGAGGTGCAAGACATGATTTGAATAGACTAACTTCCCTTATGCATAGGTAACAAAATATGATTTGACATCATATGCATTTATAGCAACATGGGAAGTATAGGATATGAAATATAGTCTAATCAAATATTGGAGAAGACATGTAAATGATACCAAATGTAGTCTCCAAGTTACCAATTGAAGGCCAATTGAAGACCAATGGCAGGCTTGTGAGGCATAAGAATTCTTGTAGATTTGCAGTAGAAGCTTATTGTCTATCTCTGGGGACTTCATTTTCCTTTAATGAGACTACTACATATAATAGACTTGAAAACATGTATTAGTCTCAAAGACTTAGATTATAGAGTAACCTCCCCCTGAAAGTGTACATACAAGTTTTGAATACTTGTAGGAGACATGCACTTTGATTTGATGTCAAGAAGGGTAAATTATCTATAATCCAAGCTTTGGCACATATAAGTTAAACGATATCAATTGAAACACAATTGAAATATTATACCACTTGTAGTAAATGTCATATCAATTGATGTATCATTTTCCTAGGAATATTGAATAAGCTATGTGCCGTGCTTAATTAACCATTTTAAACCATGTAGGTTTGCTCAAGAGTATGAATTGAAAATGAGCAATCCTACCATATGATTGACCTAGTATGCATGCATTTTTATTCAAAAGTAAATACAAATTGTAGCACTAGGTATGAAAGGTAAAAACTAGATATTGAAAGATAGATACGCATATCTGAAACAAGAAATGCAATAAATCTAGTTACCTTAGTCATGAGTGGGGGAATTTGGGTCCAAAGTATTCACTAACCTACTTGGCAATAGACTTGATCCATTATGATGCATCCCATAATATACATCCCAATTTTGCCAAGTCTCCAAATTCCCTGAAGTCCTTCAGACACATCACTTCTCTCTTGGGATCCAAACCTTCTTGGTGCTTTTCATAGTTGAAATAATTTCCTTTGGCACTCAGATGCGTTGGCACCCTTTCCTTTGTTGTCTTGCTTGTTGGCCTTGATTGCTATCACCTTTCCATTCATTTCTTCTTGATTAAGTATGGTGTAGTAGCCTTTTTGTCCACTTTGTTGATGTAGGTGCTGGAGTTTTTGTTTGTTGGTTTTTGCTTGAGCTTTTGCTTATCCCCAGTCTTCGCCTTGCATTGAAAAGACTTATGGCATTCTTTGTGTCATAGCCTACAAATCACAGTTTTGCCCTCCACAGGCTTGTTCACTCCCGCAGTGGTGTTATCCTGTGGAGGTTGGATTTGTTTGACTTTGCCTTTCTTGTCATTCAAAGCCTTGCCAAGGTAAGCCATCTTTTGCTTTAATTGCTCATTCTCCATTTCAATCTCATTCGAACATGTTTCTATAACAACATTCTTAACAAGAACTTGATTGCAGGGGTTAGAGTTATCAATTAAATCAAAGCAAGAAGTAGAAGCATCTTTCTTAATAATTTCAGATATTTGAACCAAAGATACTTCTGGGGTGCTAACAATGTTTTCTAACTTTGTAGTTAGCTCATCATTGTGTATGCTAAGAATTTCCATTTTCCCTTGCAAATTTTCAATGGCTTCTTGGGAGCTAGCTAACTTAGCCTTAAGTTTTCATTCTTTTTATTAAGTGCGAACACAAGGTTGACTTGTCCCTTGTGGTTCGGGTTGATGATGAGTGATTGTCAATGGGTAGCACTCTAGGGTAGTCAGTGGACTGGCCAGAGTGTGAGATTATGCTTGTGCAACCATGTTGGTCGACTTGTGGTGTGCAGGTGTGGAGCACAGGAACGGTGGTCGATGGCTGAGGTGAAGGTCATGTGGGCTCGTGCTGATGGACCGGGAGCGGTGAAGGGTGAGTGCTAGGTCTTGACTAATGAATCAGAGCAGCCAGGTGATCAACTGAGGTGGCTGACACCTGGGACACACACTTGTGCGAGGACGTGGTGGAGTGGACCGTGTTGCCGGCGTGGTCGAGGACTAGCAGGACACGCGTCTGATCGTGGAGGACGTGCACAAGGTGTGGTGCTCACGGCAGGTTTGGTGGTTTGGGCCTCAAAACCACTCAGCGCTACGGATGCCTGGTTTTGCTGAGTTTGGGCCTCAAAACTCAGCGGTGGCGGTTTCAGAGGGAACCGGTGGCGGCACGCGGCGTGATCGCAGAGGGTGCGTCAAGGCGAAGCAACTCCGTGTGAAGGACACGGTCGTCGGATCAAAAACCTAGGAATTGGTCTATTTCGCCCTCTATGGAGTGGATAGGCTCTATGTAAATAGGGGTACTTTAGGAAGTGAGAATAACCCTCTATAAATAGAGGGGAGGGCTAGTTGGTTCAGCATCACTTGGCTGCCATTTGTTTTGAGAATTCATTCTAGAGCTCCTAGTTTTCTCTCTAGGTAGACACCAGTTGAGCCAAGGGTTCCGTAATGATTTTGTACTTCGATTGTGTTCTTGATTTTCAAGTTTAATCAGAGGAAGGGTCGCCGGTTCGGCGCACAGGGTTCTTTGGCTTCAAATCTCAGTTTGTACCCTTGCTAAAATTTCTGATGTTTTATAGTCTTGGTTTCTCCTTTTCCCGATCTGGTGTAGTTGGTGAAAAATTTTGATTCCTTTGATTTGGTTTGGGGAATTGATTGGTGGTGAGTTGCACTCTTCGGACCACTGTATACACCTATTTGTTGCAGATTTTGGTCGTGATTTGAGAAAAACTCAGTTTGAACTCGTTTCTAGAAAACTCCAACAAAACCCCAATTTCTGCTGTATTTTTAAATCTGAGGGTGATTCACAAGTCGGATTGAGCTCAAAATTTGGGGAGATCTTGCAAAGGTATTTTCTAAGGTGTGTGTAAAATTTCATATCAATTGGAGTTCGTTTAGTTCAGTTTTGAACTCAAGATCAGAATTTCGTACTGCTGAAAACAGCACTTGTTGACGATACTGTATCGGACCGTTTTGGACTTTTTAATGTCCGATTTGCGATCCGTTTGTTTTGCTGGTCCCATGTGAGTATTAGGAACGTTTTGTAATCATGAGATCACTCATTCGCTGATGTGTTTATGGTTTGAGCACTTACTTCATCTCAATTGAAGTAAAGTATTAATTTTCAGTGTTTGGAGACAAAAATCCGATTGGCTCCCATTCACCCACCCTCTGGTCGCCTTACCGGTCCTACAATAAGGCCATCAACGGTAGCAGTGGATGGAGCACTAGACTCTAATTGCTTAATTTTAGTTGATAGCTCACAATTTAAATTTGCAAATGTTTCAAATTTTTTCTAGCAAACCTTTATAATCATTTTGAAAGCTAATCAACTTATTTTTCAAGGTTTTAAGTTGAGCCTTTTGTTTAGTGCATACATCCTAAAAAAATTTAATGGCTTCCACAAGCTCATCTACGGAGGGCTTTCCCTCACCTTCATCATCACTACTACTTTCATCACTGGAGGATGGAATACTCATTTTACCTCTTGCCATAAGGCACTTGTGTGATGACTGTGATGAGGATCGGTGGCTGCGCGTCCTTGGAGGTTCATCTTTGCTTGAAGAGTCAATCCAAGCTTTGACACTTGTAAGCGCCTTGCCTTTGCTCCTCCTCTTTTCGGGTTCGGCCATATTTGGACAGCTGCCCCTAAAGTGGCCCTTCTCCCCGCATACAAAGCATCCTCTCTTTCTTTTCTTTTTCCTGTCAAAATTAAAGAGAAGATCCTCAGCCTGTAGGGGCACTGTTGGGGGCCTGCTTCGTTGCCGAAGGTCCTTTAAGAAGAAGCACCTTCGAAAGATCAACATATAATCAAACACAGCACAAAGGTACACGCCGAAGCTACGATCCAGGGAGCTTCGGCATAGCGACATGCCTTGAGACGAAGGGCTGCACTGACTTAAATAGAAAAAGACTGATCAGTCCATGATGATTTGTGTCATGAATATAACTAGTCATCAGGGGCATAAATGTAATTCTAACCAGGCTGCGTCCCGTGCCTATAAATAGGTGAACAGTACCCCCGTACTGTTCATGCTGACTTGTATTCGCTCGGGCGTCACGCTTGGACTTTCACCTTCTGTCAAGCCGAAGGTACAAGTGTAATTCAATACTGTTTCAGTTTATCCATGATAATAAAAGAAGAGATATTAATAATATCATATGATTATTGATGTTACCTCTTATATTTCATGTGCTTCTTCTTTCATTATCATATACTGCGATGATGAAGTTATGTCCTTCATGACCTTCGTCTGAAGATCATTATATCCTAAGGAAGATAATGCTTCGAAGGACGAAAGGTATTAACCTTTATCATTTTGTGTTGCCTTGTTCTTAATTCGTAGCATTTGAGAACAAGCCCCCAACATTGGCGCCCACCTCCGGTGAACTCACTTCCACTTTTGAGCTGATGGCTTCGTTCAATAACCAAGTCATAGCACATTCGGCTACGAAGCTGGTGCTCCCGATAACTGTAACGCCCTGAATTTGGGGGTAGAATTTTTTTTCTTCTTTTCTCTCACCAAATTCGGGCGTTACCCTTTCCTTTTCCCTTTTCTCCTCGCCAAACCTTGATCCTTTCCAAAGTAAAGCGGGATTTGGCTTGAGATCCCATGTAAATCAAAACCCTAAAATACTTTATTTTGTGTGATGCACCATGCCGAACCATGCATACTTTTTGATTGTTTTAAAATGTAAATGCATTCATCTAGAGAAAGTAGATTTTTAGAAAAAGGAAAACCTTTTTTCTTCTTGCTTCCCCCCCTCCTTCCTTCCCCATTTTTGGCCTAGCCGCCCCTCCCCCGCGCGCCCGGCCCAGCCGGCCCAGCCGCGCCCCCTCCCTCCCCCTTTGGGCCCATGGCCGGCCCAGCCGCCTCCTCCCTTTTTTTTCTTTTCCCCAAAATTTCCCTCCCTCCCTCTCTCTCTCTCTCTCTCTCTCTCCCCTCCCCTACCCTAACCGCCGCCGCCCTCTCCCTGCCCTAGCGCCGCTGCCGCTGCTCCCTCCCCAGCGCCACCGCCGCGCCGCCCTCCCCCGCCGCGGTGACGCCCTCCCTCCCCCTCCCCTCTCCTCCCTCCCTTCCTCCCCCTTCCCCCTCTCATCGGCGCCCTCCCCCGCGCCGTGGGCGAGCTCGCCCGCCCGACCGCCCGGCCCGGCTGCCCGGCTCGGCCGCCTCCGCCCCCCCCCCCGTCTCGTCGCGCCCGGCCCCCGGCTCGGCCGTCCCGCGCCGGCCCCTGTCCCGCCGCGCCCGGCCCCCGGCTCGGCCGTCCCGCGCCGGCCCCCGCCCTGCCGCGCCCCGACCCCGGCCTCGCCCGCTCGGTCGCCCTCGGCCCCCCGTCCCTGTAACACCCGGATTTTAGGGGTCCAAAGCCCGGGCGCGAACATAAACACCAGGTATGCTGGGACCAAGTCTCACACATATGATGTATAGTGGCACAGGATCGAATGTCACAACTTTATATATAACAGGAGTTCTATACAAATAAATAGTTACATTATAAGGAGACAACGGTCCAGCAACCCAAAGTTGACTGGGAGACGACGACCTAGACCTCTCACGAACACATCGCAGCATCCTCCATGCGCTTCATCCTGCGGTACCTGTTCTTGTGGGGGGGGGTGTGAGACAGCAAGAGTGAGCTCACATACGTTCATCGCTCAACAAGTTGTGGGGAATAATGTGCATGAACTCGCCAAAGGTGGGAGCTCACGTGAAGTGTAAGGCTTACCAAAGAAGATGGTTAGAGCTGAGCATTGCTTTTAAAGTTGGTCAAAATTTATTAGCAATTACTAAGTATAAGTAAATACCAACCCAATTAAATAGTAAAACAAAAGTAATCACCTCACCTGCAATGCAATGCATATGACAAATTGAATTTAGTTCCATAATTTAATCATGTGAGTGTCCGAGCTGCTCTTGACCGTGAGCACGGCTAGTATACCAGTTTTACACTCTGCAGAGGTTGCGCATCTTTACCCACAAGTCATGTTACCCATCTGCCAAGGGATCGCGACTTCCCATACACCTCTACCGAGGAGGCGAGGCAGGGTAACACTACGAGGCCTTTACAAAGTTCCACTAGCTTCAGAAAACCCGCTACAGTTTATAGGAAGTTCCAATGCAGGAATCCCTTGCAGGACCGCCATCGCAGCAAAATCCTCCCGAGGGCCTTCCTACACTGACCACTCCCCTACTGCCCTTGCCCCTTTCGGGTAAGGTAGTCTTCCACTAGCTTTCCTAATTAATCAGCCAAGGGGTCCCATTCCTCCCTTGTGGTAGCACTGTTTTCCCGGGTGGTTCTCCATGTTCCAATTAACATAATGATCTTATCATGAACAATAAATAACAACTAATAACAAAAGTATAATCATGAATAGTGTAATCTTCATACCCAAAACCACATATAGCACTAGCAAGTACTACCCGGAAAGTTCAGTGGTAAACAAGGTATAAAGATAGACAAACTAGGGTAACCTATTGGGTCCCATCAAAATTAACCTATGCAGATCATTATGATTAATTAGAACATGAGTGGGTAAAAGAAGTGATCAAGGGCACAACTTGCCTGGGACTTGAGATTCCAGGTACCAACTTGCTCTTCAGATGACACGTGACCTCGCTCTAGTCGTAGCAATACAAACAAACATTGTATAGGCAAAATTAACATTACACCAAACATAAGTACAAACTGAATAATAATAATCTACGCGTTGCTACGAGATCGTAGGAACAAGAATCACTACATTTGGAGTTATATATTTCAAGTTTATGAATTTCTGTAGCTTTTATGTATTTAATACAAGATTAAGTATTAGATAAATTTAAATGAGCCTTTCATGCCAAAACAGAGGCACTATATGATAGAGAACATTATTACAAAATTTTAGAAACTGGAATGGAGTGATTTGGACTAAAAATGAATTTTCTATGGATTAAATAAGTTCTAGGAATTGTTTTTATATTAAAAATCTATTTCTTGAATTTATTTATTTGATTTTCATGATCTCTGGACTGGGCCTCAAATACTGAAAACAGCAGGGGCTTTTGCGAAAGAATTTCTAAGACTCAGCGCACTATACAGGGTGGACTGCGGGTTGGTTTTCTAATAACCCAAGGTCTCTTATGCAAAATTCACCCACGAAGGGGTATGGGTGGATATCAGCCGTTGGATTAGAGTTGGACGCACGAGATTAAATCAAGACCCCACTTAACCTGTATGTAATCTAAGCACTCAGATCCAGAATCAATGGATCAGATTTAATATGGCCGAGTTTGAGTTCCGGACGCTAGATCTCGATCGGACGGTCCAAAACAGTGGTGGCCGAACCGGTAAGGCACATCAAATCTCAGCCATTCAAACTACATCTAGCGGCCGCAACATCTCCAACCTTTGATCTAATCTAAACCGTCGATGAGTCATCCAACGGGTCCCATACTTCTCCTATCTCCCTCCCACCAACCCAGCAGGGTCGCCGTCGCCATGACCGAGCGGTGAAGAGGAACGACCCGTGACACCAATCGGCCACCCCCGGACACCATTGTCAAATCGAACGGAGCTACACGGTGTGCGCGTCATCACGGTCACAATGGATGTATTCTTACCGGCATTAAGGTGCGGATGAAGCTTGGCCACGGTTGCGTGCGGCACTGCGGCCGAGGAAGATGGCCGACGACGGATTCCGGTGTCCTGACAATCGCGCCGGTACCCGAGACCCCGCACCCAGGTTCACCACGGCCCCGTGAACGACCATAGTCCCACTCCAGCCACAGATCGACAGCACGGGCAGCTTGCCTCGGCGGCGGCTTCCTATTCCTCTCTGCGCTCCATGGTTCGACAATGGTGGCCCTGGTGAAACAGTCAGGGGGCAGCGGCCAGGAGTTTATGTAGGGCGCGAGGACGAGCTCCAACAACCCGGTCGAAGCGCACAGGTGGTTACGGGAGCGGGATCTACGGCGAGGAGATCGGTAAGAGGTGTTCTTCGGTCAGCGAGTGGATCTGGGGGTAGGAGATAACCCTGACAGGGGGGGTCCCACATGTAAGTGGAACAGCGGAGCAGAAAGGAAAGCAGGCGCGCGCGGGTGGGATCCGACCAGGGGGACCCACATGGAAGTGACCGATCGCGTGGGAGAAGAGGTGGGCTGCGCAGAGAGAGTAAGTGGAGTTGGGCCAGATTGGAGAGGTTAGGCCCAGTTGGGTTTGTTTTCCTTTTTCTTTTATCTTTTCTGTTTTTTTTCTTCATTTTGAATTTCAAATTCAACACTTCAATTTAAATCCAATTTTTGTGACACATTTGTACACTGACTAATTATTTATTTTGATCATACCAACTGTGTTGAGGTTATTTAATTATGGTTTTATTTGTATTGTATAGTATTCATTTCCTTCCCCTTTTCTAGATTCTAGAGTGCAAATTGGGTTAGCACTAATGTATTCTTATTACCATTACCACTGTAGACACATGCACCAACCAATAAACACCAGCATGATGATGATAATGGTATATCTTTGTATTATTTACTTGTTGTTGAATAGGGTGTTCACATGCATTGATAAGTAGATTCAACACACACATAGAATATAGGAAATGACTTTTCTCCTTTCATATGATTTCTTACAATTTGCAAATGGGGTATTACAGTCCCCGACCTCGGCCGGCCCCGTCTCGCCGCGTCCTGGCTCGGCCGCCCCGCCCCGCCCCGGTTCGGCCGCACCCCGGCGAGCCCCGCCTCGGCTCGGCCGCCCCCGCCCCGCCCCGGTTCGGCCTCCCCCGCCGCGCCCGTCCCCGGCGAACCCCGCCCCGGTTCGGCCGCCCCCGCCCCGTCCCGGCCCCGGCCGTCCCGGCCATGGTGGCTCGACGCGCTCTCCTGCCCGCGACGTCGCCGTCGCCCGTGTTCGCCCCCCCGCCCCGGCGTGCCGCCGGCGTGCCTTGCTCGTGTCGTGATGGCCCCGGCGCGGCCTCGAGCTCGGCCCAGCATGCCTTTGGCGTGCGGCCTCGAGCTCGGCCAGCGCATGGCCCCGACGCGTGCGCGACTCGTTCGCGGCACGTTAAGCGTGGCTTTGCGCGTGCGCGTGTTCGCGTAGCGTTTTGGCGTAGCTCGTCGTGCTCGCGACGCATAGCGCCCTGTCGCGTTCGCGACACGATCGTCTACCCCCTAGCCACCCGTCTACCCCCCCCCCCCCCGTGTATTCCGTGCGTAGCAAATCGTGTTATGTAATTAATAAATGGAAAACTCAATTTGGAATTCGGTTACATTAGTTAATACATATAGTTAATCGTCTATCTCGTTTAATGTTAATCTACTAAAAATGGTCACGCTTACATTAGTGCATGTAGCTAATCCTTATTATTGAGGCTAAGCAGAACTAGAGCACGTAACATTTAGTTATTCGTTTACCCGTAGTGCGTCTCGGGCATAAGCTTTAACCCTCGCGAGACCTTTCCCCGCCCCTTTCTAACCATGGTAAATTCATTATCGTATGTGATATTCTATGCATATTTACTTTATTTGTTCTCTTGCATGGTGTACTGTTTGTTTCCTAATTTCAATGGATGGATGTATGTATGTTTGCAACCGCATAGAGAACGATCCGGTTGAAGAGCCCGAGGAACTCACACGAGAAGCCCCTGAGCAGCAGTCGGTTGGTGGAGGCAAGTGTCCCTTCACCTATCTCTGTCCTATTCATTCTTTAATTCACCTCCCGCATTACACATTTATACTTAAGGATTGACTAGCTTTTGTTATCCATGTCCTTGTTTACCTATTTGGGTCGGATTATTATTGTTTAGCTTTATGCTATTGCTCAACTCTAATCAATGAACATGATGAGATCATATATGATACGCTGTTTTCCCTTCTCTTATTATGATGTTGTACTTGTGGCCTTTAAGGGGGCTCGACCGGTTTCTCGAGTGCCTCTCCGTAAGGACCTGTTCTATGGATGACCGCCCGGGAAAACAGTGCAACCATGAGGGTGGAGTGGGACGCCCTTAGCTGAGTATTTAGAGGATCCGGGGTGTAGTTCGCTTCGCCGTCGTGCCGTCAATGGGGCTCGGTGTATGCGGCTCGCCCTGCCAAGGTTGATTTGTCCCTTGGGGAGGAGTGCGGTACATTTAGGAAACCTAACGGGCGGCTACAGCCCCGGGGAATCTTTGTAAAGGCTACGTAGTGAAACCCTGCCTATTCACCTTGGTAGTGTTTAAGGGTTTGATCGGCCCGAGGCAAGAGGGAATCATGGCTTGTGGGTAAAGTGCACAACCTCTGCAGAGTGTTTGAAAACTGATATATCAGCCGTGCTCGCGGTTATGAGCAGCCAAGGGAGCTCCAATAATTAGCGGTACTTGATCAGAGACATTTTGGTTTACAGGTGACAATGAGACTGATGGTTTTGGTTATGTCTATGGTGCTGGTAAGTGGTATTCTTTCCGTTTGGAAAGGGTACATCGGGCTAATAACTTGGGTTAATGTTAAAACCTGGCTTTCTACTAGCAAATAATAATCTGACCAACTAAAAGCAACTGCTTGACTTACCCCCACATAAAGCTAGTCCACTACAGCCAAACGGGATACTTGCTGAGTATGTTGATGTGTACTCACTCTTGCTCTACACACCAAACCCCCCCCATCCCTAGGTTGTCAGCATTGCAACCACTGCTCAGGAGAAGATGAAGCTGTGGAAGGAGACTTCCAGGAGTTCCAAGACTACGACGAGTTCTAGGTGTGGGTTAGCGGCAACCCCCAGTCGGCTGCCTGTGAAGGCCGCGTTTATCTACGTTTCTTTTCCGCACTTTGATTATTGTAAAGACTATGTGGATGTCTCAGACACATGATGTAATCGACTATTATTTCCCTTTTTAATATTATTTGAGCACTGTGTGATGATGTCCATGTTATGTAACTGCTGTGTACGTGAATTGCTGATCCTGGCACGTACATGGTTCGCATTTGGTTTGCCTTCTAAAACCGGGTGTGACATAAGCTGGTATCAAAGCCGTGCTGACTGTAGGACCGCTAACCTAGAATAGAATGGTCGTTCTAAGGACTATATACCTCTGCCCCTGCCTTGACTTTGATATCCCTTCAAAAGTTGGTCATACCGACCAAACCTATGTTCTACTGTATATTATACCTTGCTGAAAATTATGTTTTATTCTAATCCTTCATTTGTTTATGATTCATTATTTGCTGGTCATATTAATTCTGTTCTCACTCTTTTGCTTGCGGTGTCTTTTGTAGATGGCTCGTCTTAGACACACTGCACGAAAGTCCGTCATCCCCTTCTTACCCTCCCGCCTTGCTGAGCGTCCGCTTCGCCGTCCCGTGGCCGGACAGTCTAGCCACTTGGAGAGACTGCACCACCGCCTGCATGAGGAGCAGGAACGTCGACGACAGGAGCAGCAGGGCTCTTCTTTCTCGCTCGGGCAGGAGATAGAGTCTGTGAGGAGCTGCTCTCCTGTGCTTCCCCTAGAGGCGCCCCTTGCACCACCACTGGGCGCCCCAGCCTCTGGAGTAGCTGCTGGAGGAGACCCAGACATGGAGGTGGTGACGACAGCTCGAGCCACGACACCGACTTCCCTGCTGACTAGGAGCCGGAAGGATGGGTTGCTCGACCCATCACTCGCGACGCTGCTCGCGGGTGTCACTTCCACGATGCGCTCGACACCCTGCTACGTCGGGCACTTAACCGGCGTACTTGGTCCATCGAGTATCGCTGTGTGGTCTACCAGCATAGTCGCGGGGTCTACCCGGACCGCTGGGAGGTGACCTGCTTGGTGCGCCGTCCGGAGAACAGTCTCCAGGGTGCTGAGGTCTGCTCAGAGCACTATTCCATCTCTGAGCGGGACTCAGCTGAGGCGGCCATGCAAGATGCTGCACGGCGTGCGCTTTCGCACTACTGCTCGGTTCTCGATGGGGTAGCTGACGGTCTCGACCTGAAGTATTACCCCCGCCGTCGATCTGGCAGCACATGAGGCATGATTGTTTCACCTATCGGTGAGGACAATCCTAGGTTGAGCAGCATAGTCAACCTAGCCGCCGTGCTAAACACGGAGCTGGACCATGCACTAGACGAGCTGAGTAGGGCTCGTGCTGAGATCGCCCTGCTGCGGGCTGAGCGCGCGGAACGTCGTCACTTGGATGATGGTTCCCCCGCTCCCGTCGGGACTCAGCACCCGTACGGCTCACCTCGGCGTGGACGCCAGTCTTATGGCAATCCCGACTGCAAGACCAAGATAAATCTAGAACCATAGATCGTTAGAGTTGGATCTTGTAATTAATACAAAATATATACGTAGAAGCTACAGTCTTAGCGTTAGTCTCGCTTTTAGTTAGTCTTAGTTAGACAGAGTAGTTTGCTATATCCTGTGCATTTATGTTTGTCATGATGAACTATGTTTGGTTTGGATCTTTGAAATGACTGTCACCAGAGTGTGGGTATCCCCTGCATTTTGGTTTACATATTATGTTAATGGAGTTAGTTATATAGTTGGGAAACCTTTTATTCCACTTTCCTCTTTATCTGAGAAGTTGTGTTGGTCTGTGTTGGAGATCAGTGAAGATGCTCATCTGTTCAGTGCTGTTGAAGAATTCTATACTCTTTTCTTATGCTGCAAGATTTGCCAGATCAGTTCTGATGTGTGGTTGCATTCTGCAGATGTCAGAGAACAGGCACAGAGGAGGAAGGCGTGCTCAGCAGGAGTGAGCCGCTCAGCCGGATGAGGTGCCTCAGCAGCAGCACCTGCCGCCCCCGCCCCCGATGTCGATCGAGCAGATGTTTCTGATGCAGACTCAGGCAGTTCAAGCCATCGGTCAGACTCTGGCCGCCATTCAGCAGCAGCAGCAGCAGGCCCCACCTCAACCTCAGATGCCCAGAGACAAGCGTCCTGAATTCATGAGAGGTCATCCCCCAACGTTTGCTCACTCTTCTGACCCCATGGATGCTGAAGATTGGCTGCGCACTGTGGAGCGGGAGTTGCATACCGCTCAGTGCGATGACAGAGAGGAAGCGTAAGGAGATGGAGGATCGTAAGCGCAAGATCAGTGGACCCCAGCCTGGAAGCAGCAGTCGCCCTCGTTTCTCAGGCAATCAACCTCAGCAGTTTAGGCAGAACCAGCGTCCACCTCAGCAGCAGCAGTTCCAAAGGCAATATCCTCAGCACCAGTATCAGAATCGTCAGAACAATCGGTCAGGAGGAGGTCAGTTTCAGAGCCAGAATCAGCAGGCACCCCGTCTTCCTGCCCCAGCAAACCAGCAGAACAGTCAGGCAGCACCAGCTCAGGTTGGAAACAGAGCATGTTTCCACTGTGGAGAGCAAGGCCATTGGGTGATGCAATGTCCGAAGAAGGCAGCCCAGCAGCAGTCAGGCCCCAATGCCCCAGCAAAGCAAAATGTGTCTCAGCCTGGAGCAGGCAACCGCTCTCAGTCGCGCTATAATCATGGGAGACTGAATCACTTGGAGGCTGAAGCAGTTCAGGATACCCCCGGCATGATAGTAGGTACATTCGCAGTCGACTCTCACATTGCAGAAATGTTATTTGATACTGGAGCAACACATTCTTTCATTACTGCATCATGGGTAGAAGCACATAATCTTCCAATTACTACCATGTCAACCCCCATTCAAATTGACTCAGATGGTGGTAGAATTCGAGCTGATAGCATATGTTTGAATGTAAGTGTGGAAATAAGGGGGATAGCGTTTCCTGCTAACCTTATAGTAATGGGTACTCAGGGAATAGATGTCATCCTAGGGATGAATTGGCTAGATAAGTATCAGGCAGTTATCAGTTGTGATAAGAGGACAATCAAGTTGGTGTCCCCCCTAGGAGAGGAAGTGGTGACCGAGTTAGTCCCGCCTGGGCCAAAGAAAGGAAGTTGTTATCAGATGGCCGTTGATAGCAGTGAAGCAGACCCAATTGAGAGTATCAAGGTTGTGTTCGAGTTCCCAGATGTGTTTCCAAAGGACTTACCGGGTATGCCGCCAGAGCGGAAAGTTGAGTTTGCCATAGAGCTTCTTCCTGGAACCGCCCCTATCTTTAAGAGAGCTTACAGGATATCTGGGCCAGAGTTAGTTGAACTTAAGAAGCAGATCGATGAGTTGTTAGAGAAAGGTTACATCCGGCCAAGCACCTCGCCTTGGGCCGCCCCTGTCCTGTTTGTGGAGAAGAAAGATGGCACCAAAAGGATGTGTATCGATTATCGAGCTTTGAATGAGGTCACAATCAAGAACAAGTACCCTTTGCCCAGAATAGAAGATCTGTTCGACCAGTTGAGAGGAGCCAGTGTGTTCTCCAAGATTGATCTGAGGTCAGGTTATCACCAGCTCAGGATCCGACCTTCGGACATTCCGAAGACGGCATTCATTACCAAGTATGGGTTGTATGAGTTCACCATGATGTCTTTTGGTTTGACCAATGCGCTAGCCTTCTTCATGAACTTGATGAACAGCATATTCATGGATTATCTTGATAAGTTTGTGGTGGTGTTCATTGATGACATTCTGGTTTATTCTCAAAGCGAAGAAGAGCATGCAGATCATTTGAGGATGGTATTGCAGAGATTGCGAGAGCACCAGTTGTATGCAAAGTTGAGCAAGTGTGAATTCTGGATCAGTGAAGTCCTGTTCTTGGGTCACATAATCAACAAAGAAGGATTGGCTGTGGATCCAAAGAAAGTGGCAGACATTCTGAACTGGAAAGCGCCAACAGATGCTCAAGGAATCAAGAGTTTCATTGGAATGGCCAGATATTATCGACGATTCATTGAAGGGTTTTCGAAGATTGCGAAACCAATGACAGCGTTGCTAGGCAACAAAGTTGAGTTCAAGTGGACCCAGAAATGTCAAGAGGCTTTCGAAGCGCTGAAAGAGAAGTTGACAACAGCGCCTGTCCTAGTCTTGCCTGATGTGCACAAGCCCTTCTCGGTGTATTGTGATGCTTGTTACATGGGTTTGGGATGCGTGTTGATGCAAGAGGGAAGAGTTGTGGCTTACTCGTCCCGACAGCTGAAGGTTCATGAGCAGAATTACCCAATTCATGATCTAGAGTTGGCAGCAGTGGTTCACGCGCTGAAGACATGGAGGCAATATCTATATGGACAGAAATGCGATGTTTACACAGACCACAAGAGTCTGAAGTACATATTCACTCAGTCAGAGTTGAATATGAGGCAACAAAGATGGTTAGAGCTGATCAAAGACTATGAGTTGGAGATTCACTACCATCCAGGCAAAGCGAATGTAGTGGCAGATGCTTTGAGCAGAAAGAGTCAAGTCAATCTGATGGTCGCTCATCCGATGCCTTATGAGTTGGCCAAGGAGTTTGACAGGTTAAGTCTCGGATTTCTGAACAATTCGCGAGGAGCTACAGTTGAGTTGGAACCTACCCTAGAGCGGGAAATCAAAGAAGCGCAGAAGAATGATGAGAAGATCAGTGAGATTCGACGACTGATTCTAGATGGCAGAGGCAAAGATTTTCGGGAAGATGCAGGAGGTGTGATATGGTTCAAGGACCGTTTGTGTGTTCCCAATGTCCAGTCTATTCGAGAGTTGATCCTCAAGGAAGCTCATGAGACAACCTATTCGATTCACCCTGGCAGTGAGAAGATGTATCAGGATCTAAAGAAGAAATTCTGGTGGTACGGAATGAAGAGGGAAATCGCAGAGCATGTGGCTATGTGTGATAGTTGTCGAAGAATTAAGGCAGAGCACCAGTGACCAGCTGGATTGTTACAACCGTTGCAAATTCCTCAGTGGAAATGGGATGAAATCGGTATGGATTTCATAGTCAGATTGTCTCGTACTCGAGCCGGCTACGATTCTATTTGGGTAGTAGTGGACCGTTTGACCAAGTCAGCCCACTTCATACCTGTCAAGACCAACTATAGCAGTGCAGTATTGGCAGAGTTGTACATGTCTTGGATCGTTTGTCTCCACGGTGTGCCAAAGAAGATAGTGTCAGACAGAGGAACGCAGTTCACCTCTCATTTATGGCAGCAGTTGCATGAAGCCTTGGGCACACATCTGAATTTCAGTTCAGCATATCATCCGCAGACAGATGGTCAGACCGAAAGGACCAATCAAATCCTTGAAGACATGTTGAGAGCTTGTGCGTTGCAAGATCAGTCCAGATGGGACAAGAGATTGCCTTATGCAGAGTTTTCCTATAACAACAGTTACCAGGCCAGTTTGAAGATGTCACCATTTCAAGCGCTCTATGGAAGGAGTTGTAGGACTCCGTTGCAATGGGATCAGCCTAGAGAAAAGCAAGTATTCGGGCTAGACATTCTGCTTGAAGCTGAAGAGAACATCAAGATGGTCCGAGAAAATTTGAAGATAGCGCAATCAAGGCAGCGAAGCTATGCAGACACAAGAAGAAGAGAGCTGAGTTTCGAAGTCGGAGATTTTGTTTATCTGAAAGTGTCACCGATCAGAGGAGTCAGAAGGTTCGGAGTCAAAGGCAAGCTAGCACCCCGCTACATTGGCCCGTACCAAATTCTCTCAAGGTGTGGAGAAGTGGCTTATCAGCTCAGTCTGCCAGAGAATTTGTCTGCCGTGCATGATGTCTTCCATGTGTCTCAGTTGAAGAAGTGCTTGCGTGTGCCAGAAGAGCAGTTGCTAGTGGAAGGTCTTGAAGTCCAGGAGGACTTGACCTATGTTGAGAGGCCAGCGCAGATCCTTGAAACCGCAGATAGAGTCACCCGAAGGAAGACCATCAGAATGTGCAAAGTCAGATGGAGTCATCACTCTGAGGAAGAAGCAACCTGGGAGCGTAAAGATGATCTGATGGCTAAATACCCTGAGCTCTTTGCTAGCCAACCCTGAATCTCGAGGGCGAGATTCTTTTAAGGGGGATAGGTTTGTAACGCCCTGAATTTGGGGGTAGAATTTTTTTCTTCTTTTCTCCCACCAAATTCGGGTGTTACCCTTTCCTTTTCCCTTTTCTCCTCGCCAAACCTTGATCCTTTCCAAAGTAAAGTGGGATTCGGCTTGAGATCCCATGTAAAGCAAAACCCTAAAATACTTTATTTTGTGTGATGCACCATGCCGAACCATGCATACTTTTTGATTGTTTTAAAATGTAAATGCATTCATCTAGAGAAAGTAGATTTTTAGAAAAAGGAAAACCTTTTTCTTCTCCCTTCCCCCCTCCTTCCGTCCCCATTTTTGGCCCAGCCGCCCCCTCCCCCGCGCGCCCGGCCCAGCCGGCCCAGCCGCGCCCCCTCCCTCCCCCTTTGGGCCCATGGCCGGCCCAGCCGCCCCTCCCTTTTTTTTCTTTTCCCCAAAATTTCCCTCCCTCCCTCTCTCTCTCTCTCTCTCTCTCTCTCTCTCTCCCCTCCCCTACCCTAACCGCCGCCGCCCTCTCCCTGCCCTAGCGCCGCCGCCGCCGCCGCCGCTCCCTCCCCAGCGCCACCACCGCGCCGCCCTCCCCCGCCGCGGTGAGGCCCTCCCTCCCCCTCCCCTCTCCTCCCTCCCTTCCTCCCCCTTCCCCCTCTCGTCGGTGCCCTCCCCAGCGCTGTGGGTGTGCTCGCCCGCCCGGCCGCCCGGCTCGGCCGCCTCCGCCGCCCCCGTCCCGCCGCGCCCGGCCCCCGGCTCAGCCGTCCCGCGCCGGCCCCCGCCCTGCCGCGCCCCGACCCCGGCCTCGCCCGCTCAGCCGCCCGGCTCGGCCGCCCTCGCCCCCCCCCGTCCCCGACCTCGGCCGGCCCCGCCTCGCCGCGCCCTGGCTCGGCCGCCCCGCGGCGAGCCCTGCCCTGGCTCGGCCGCCCCCGCCCTGCCCCGGTTCGGCCGCCCCCGCCGCGCCCGTCCCCGGCGAACCCCGCCCCAGTTCGGCCGCCCACGCCCCGTCTCGGCCCCGGCCGTCCCGGCCATGGCGGCTCGACGCGCTCCCCTGCCCGCGACGTCGCTGTCGCCCGTGTTCGCCCGCCCGCCCCGGCGTGCCGCTGGCGTGCCTTGCTCGTGTCGTGATGATCCCGGCGCGGCCTCGAGCTCAGCCCAGCATGCCTTTGGCGCGCGGCCTCGAGCTCGGCCAGCGCACGGCCCCGACGCGTGCGCGACTCGTTCGCGGCACGTTAAGTG
Source organism: Zea luxurians (assembly GCA_029449295.1). Taxonomy (NCBI): domain Eukaryota; kingdom Viridiplantae; phylum Streptophyta; class Magnoliopsida; order Poales; family Poaceae; genus Zea; species Zea luxurians. The sequence continues at coordinate 19,154,966 of JAOPSE010000027.1, read as the reverse complement.
TGGCTTTGCGCGTGCGCGTGTTCGCGCAGCATTTTGGCGTAGCTCGTCATGCTCGCGACGCGACGCATAGCGCCCTGTCGCGTTCGCGACACGATCGTCTACCCCCTAGCCACCCGTCTACCCCCCCCCCCCCCCCCCCCCCCGTGTATTCCGTGCGTAGCAAATCGTGTTATGTAATTAATAAATGGAAAACTCAATTTGGAATTCGGTTACGTTAGTTAATTCATATAGTTAATCTTCTATCTCGTTTAATGTTAATCTACTAAAAATGGTCACGCTTACATTAGTGCATGTAGCTAATCCTTATTATTGAGGCTAAGAAGAACTAGAGCACGTAACGTTTAGTTATTCGTTTACCCGTAGTGCGTCTCGGGCATAAGCTTTAACCCTCGCGAGACCTTTCCCCGCCCCTTTCTAACCATGGTAAATTCATTATCGTATGTGATATTCTATGCATATTTACTTTATTTGTTCTCTTGCATGGTGTACTGTTTGTTTCCTAATTTCAATGGATGGATGTATGTATGTTTGCAGCCGCATAGAGAACGATCCGGTTGAAGAGCCCGAGGAACTCACAGGAGAAGCCCCTAAGCAGCAGTCGGTTGGTGGAGGCAAGTGTCCCTTGACCTATCTCTGTCCTATTCATTCTTTAATTCACCTCTCGCATTACACATTTATACTTAAGAATTGACTAGCTTTTGTTATCCATATCCTTGTTTACCTATTTGGGTCGGATTATTATTGTTTAGCTTTATGCTATTGCTCAACTCTAATAAATGAACATGATGAGATCATATATGATACGCTGTTTTCCCTTCTCTTATTATGATGTTGTACTTGTGGCCTTTAAGGGGGCTCGAGCGGTTTCTCGAGTGCCTCTCCGTAAGGACCTGTTCTATGGATGACCGCCCGGGAAAACAGTGCAACCATGAGGGTGGAGTGGGACGCCCTTAGCTGAGTAATTAGAGGATCCGGGGTGTAGTTCGCTTCGCCGTCGTGCCGTCAATGGGGCTCGGTGTATGCGGCTCGCTCTGCCAAGGTTGATTTGTCCCTTGGGGAGGAGTGTGGTACATTTAGGAAACCTAACGGGCGGCTACAGCCCCGGGGAATCTTTGTAAAGGCTACGTAGTGAAACCCTGCCTATTCACCTTGGTAGTGTTTAAGGGTTTGATCGGCCCGAGGCAAGAGGGAATCACGGCTTGTGGGTAAAGTGCACAACCTCTGCAGAGTGTTTGAAAACTGATATATCAGCCATGCTCGCGGTTATGAGCGGCCAAGGGAGCTCCAATGATTAGCGGTACTTGATCAGAGACATTTTGGTTTACAGGTGGCAATGAGACTGATGGTTTTGGTTATGTCTATGGTGCTGGTAAGTGGTATTCTTTCCGTTTGGAAAGGGTACATCGGGCTAATAACTTGGGTTAATGTTAAAACCTGGCTTTCTACTAGTAAATAATAATCTGACCAACTAAAAGCAACTGCTTGACTTACCCCCACATAAAGCTAGTCCACTACAGCCAAACGGGATACTTGCTGAGTATGTTGATGTGTACTCACTCTTGCTCTACACACTAAACCCCCCCATCCCCAGGTTGTCCGCATTGCAACCACTGCTCAGGAGAAGATGAAGCTGTGGAAGGAGACTTCCAGGAGTTCCAAGACTATGACGAGTTCTAGGTGTGGGTTAGCGGCAACCCCCAGTCGGCTGCCTGTGAAGGCCGCGTTTATCTACGTTTCTTTTCCGCACTTTGATTATTGTAAAGACTATGTGGATGTCTCAGACACATGATGTAATCGACTATTATTTCCCTTTTTAATATTATTTGAGCACTGTGTGATGATGTCCATGTTATGTAACTGCTGTGTACGTGAATTGCTGATCCTGGCACGTACAAGGTTCGCATTCGGTTTGCCTTCTAAAACCGGGTGTGACAATAACAGGCGGTTCATTCAGAGCCGGCTAACAAGAAGCAGAAGAAGGAAGCACAGAGAAGGGTGCAGCATGTTGGAGTGCAGGGACCCTTCATCAAGTCCAAATGGTCTCACATTCCAATCACCTTCTCCCAGGAGGATTTTCAGCACAAAGATTACCCTCATAATGATGCTATGGTCATATCTTGTGTCATCAAGGGATTCATGGTCCATAATGTTCTGGTTGACATAGGCAGTGCAGTGGATATCGTATTTGCTAAGGCCTTCAGATAGATGCAAGAGCCAGAAGACAAGATTCATGATGCTACACACCCTTTTTGTGGCTTCGGGGGAAGGCAAATTGTCCCACTTGGTAAAATCCAATGCCAGTGACCTTCAGCTTCATCCACAACACAAGGACTGAGCAGGTTGTCTTTGATATTGTTGACATGGAGTACCTCTATAACGCAATAATTGGCCGAGGGACACTTAATGCCTTCGAAGCAATACTTCATCCAACATATTTATGCATGAAGATACCTTCCGAACAAGGGCCCATTGCTATTCATGGGAGTCAAGAAGCTGCCAGAAGGGCCAAAGGAAACTAGACAGATTCAAAGGCATTCCATAACATAGATGGAGTCGAAGCCTGTCAGCGGTATAAATACAAAAGAGAGAAGGCTGCTTCGGCGGATCAGCCGAAGCCTATGCTTCTATGTGAAGACATAGCAGAACAAAGGGTACTCTCAATTATCTGATGAGCAAGAGAAGACTTTGCTAAGATTTTTATTCAACAACAAAGATGTTTTTGCTTGGTTAGCTAATGATCTCTGTGGCATCAACAAAGATGTTATTGAACATTCACTCAATGTGGACCCATCCTTCAGGCCAAGAAAACAAAGGCTTTGGAAGATGTCTGAAGATAAAGTTGAAGGTGCTCGGAACGAAGTAAAGAGACTTCTTAGTGCCGGTGTCATCAGAGAGGTAAAATACCCAGAATGGCTAGCCAACACTGTTATGGTGAAGAAGGCCAATGGCAAATGGAGAATGTGTATTGATTTCACAGATCTCAACAAGGTATGTCCAAAGGACAAGTTCCCATTGCCAATAATAGACTCTCTAGTAGATGCAACAGCTTCTTCAGAGCTCATGAGTCTACTAGATTGTTACTCAGGCTATCATCAAATTTGGATGAAGAAGGAAGATGAGCGAAAGACTAGCTTCATAACTCCCAGTGGCACCTATTGCTACCTTCGGATGCCTGAGGGGCTCAAGAATGCTGGAGGAAGCTTCAGCAGAATGACAACCAAGGTCCTTCATTCTCAAATAGGCATGAATGTACTGACCTATGTTGATGATATCATAGTGAAAAGCACGAAGCAAGAAAATCACATTACTGATTTGCAAGAGACATTTGCCAATTTCAGGCAAGCTGGCCTGAAGTTAAATCCAGAAAATTGTGTTTTTGGGGTGAAGAAGGCAAGTTCCTTGGTTGTTTGGTATCAACGAAGGGAATTGAAACCAACACGAGCAAGATTGAAGCTATCCTTTGGATGGAGCTGCCAAGCACAAAGAAGGGGGCCCAACGGCTGGTAGGAAGATTAGCATCATTAAACAGATTCATATCCAGATTAGCAGAAAGAAATCTCCCATTCTTTGAAATACTGAAGTCAGCCGAAGTTTTTCAATGGGGTCCGGCCTAGCAAAAAGCTTTTGAAGAGCTGAAGCAATACTTGATCGATCTAGCAACACTAACTCCACCTTCACCAGGGGCTCCATTACTCTTATATGTGGCAGCTTCGCACTCTGCAGTTAGTGCGGCTCTTGTACAGGAGAAGCTAGATGGCCAAATAAAAAAGCAGGCTCCAGTGCACTTCATCTCCGAAGTCATAAGTTTATCAAAGAAAAATTATACAGAATTGGAGAAGGTGTTGTATGTTGTGTTAATGGCTTCCAGGAAGCTTTGGCATTATTTTCAAGCATATCACATAATTGTTCCTTCGTCACAGCCTCTAAAAGACATAATGAGGAGCAGAGAAGCTACTGGAAGGATTGGAAAATGGGTTGTGGAGCTTAACGAGTTTAGTATTGATTATGTACATAGATCCTCAATTCAGTCCTAGGCGTTAGCAGACTTCATTGCTGATTGGACGCCAGGGGCTCAAAAAGAAGAAACCAATAAAGACGCCGAAGCTTGGACAATATTCTGCGATGGTTCTTGGGGAACCTTCGGCGCAGGAGCAGCTGCGGTCCTAGTTGCGCCTTCCAAAATCAAAACATGTTATGCAACAAAGCTTGACTTCAGTTGTACAAATAGTATTGCTGAATACAAAGCACTTCTGCTGGGCCTTCGGAAGTTAAAGGCAATGGGTATAAGAAGGGCCATCCTTAAAACTGACTCTCAAGTCATTTCTGGTCATGTAGACAAAAGTAGTAAGGTGATAGATCCGAAGCTCGAAAAATATCTGGATACAGTTCGAAGGTTGGAGGCTTCTTTTGAAGGTTTTTCTGTCAAGAATATTCCAAGAGGAGAAAATGAACATGCAGATCTGTTAGCCAAATCAGCGGCACAGGGGCTCCCTCTACCTTCGGAAGTATTCTTTGAAACAATAAAAGCACCTTCGGTTGAACTTATGGAGAGAGCAGTGCTTACAATTTCTCCTGTACATAGTGAAGATTGGAGAACTGAAATTATATCTTTTCTCCAAGGTAATTGTCTTTCGGATGACGAAGCTTATAATAAGAGAATGGAGGCAAGGACAAGACCGTATGTGATGATAGAAGGGGAATTATATAAGCATGGAGTTTGTTCTCCACTCCTCAAGTGTCTATCTAGAACCGAAGGTATAGAATTAATGAAGGAGATACATGCAGGTCTGTGTGGATCTCACATTGGGTCTAGGCCCTTATTGGGAGAAGTGTTTAGAGAAGGATTTTATTGGCCGAAGGCAGCTTCGGATGCAGCAGAGTTAGTTCAAAAGTGCGAGAATTGTCAAAAAAGTACAAGAAATCAGAAGCAACCTTCGTCTCTCACACAGCTGATACAGCCTACTTGGCCGTTGCAAAGATGGGGCCTAGATCTGTTAGGCCCACTTCCACCAGTTCAATGTAATTTGAAATATGTTGTGGTGGCTGTAGAATATTTTTCTAAGTGGATTGAAGCAAAGCCTTTGGCTACAATAACTTTGGTTACAGTCCAAAAATTCTTCTAGCAAAATATTGTTTGTCGCTTCGGCGTGCCGAAGGCTATAACTGTGGACAATGGAACACAGTTTGATGCTGAAACGTTCAAAGATTTCTGTGACCAAATTGTCATGAAGATTCATTTTGTATTAGTAAGGCACCCAGAATCAAATGGACTGTTAGAAAGAGCAAATGGCAAAATAATGACAGGAATAATGAAGCTAATCTTCAATCACCCAGAGGAAAGTGGCCAGATGAGTTGATCAAAGTGGTGTGGAGCTACAACACAACCATGTCAAGATGAACAGGTTTTACACCTTTCAAACTATTATTTGGTGACGAAGCTATAACTCCAGAAGAAGCTAAAGCAGGATCAATAAGAACAGTAGCTTCGACAATAGACGAAGCTGATTATCATGTAGCAAAAGATACTATAGAGGGGACCAGACTTCAGGCTATAGAGAACATCAACAAATATCAAGCCAAAACAATAAAATGGCATGACAGAAAAGTTTGTTTGAAAAATATTAAGCCAGGGCATTTGGTGCTTCGAAGAGTGGCCAATCCGGACATAGTAGGCAAATTGCACCTGAAGTAGGAAGGTCCTTTTCTGGTGGTATCTTCGTCGAGGCCCGGTTCTTACAGATTGAAGGATATGGACGGCAACGACATACCTAGATCTTGGAATGTGAATGAACTTCGGTGATATTATGTGCAATTTGATGTAATCTTTTTTCATTTCTTCTATGGCACCCTTTTCCTTTCCAAAAGGGGGAGAAAGGTTTTTAATGGGGCCATAGCTTGTAATTTTTCCTTTCTTATTTAGCTCCATGAGAGCCAAATCCCCCAAAAGGATGTAAAATGTAAAATCTGAGCATGCACCATAGTGTGCAGAGAGAAAAAAAGAAAAAGAGGAAAAGCAGGGAGAAGCTCAAAAGTCGTCCCCAAGGGGATGCAGAGCATGACGAAGCTACAAAAAGTCATTCCTAAGGGAGCGCAGCGTAAGTTTTCTGCTCAAAAGTCGTTCCTAAGGGAACGCAGAGCCAAATACCGCCGAAATATAAGGCGAAGAAGTTCAAAAGTCATTCCTAAGCGGATGCAAAACTTATACCGCCGAAATAGAAGGCAAAGAAGTTCAAAAGACGTTCCTAAGGGGATGCAGAACTTATACCATCGAAATAGAAGGTGAAGAAGCTCAAAAGACGTTTCTAAGGGGATGCAGAGCTTAAGACTCAAAAGACGTTCCTAAGGGGATGCAGAGTCTGGGTGTGGTTTCGTGTGTGTGTGTTTGGACATTCATTTGCACATTACATCACATCATTCACTGCATTCATACACATTCATGTAGACATTCGTAGGATCATCATCATAACATAGAGTACAGACAGATGCTTCGGCTTTGATGACAAGGCTTCGATGAGTGTAAAGAAGCAAAGATATGCTTCATTGTGTACGAAAAGAAGGGAAGGTGTTTTTCGCCTTTGGCTCAAAAGATACAAGTTTCGTCCACATCAAAGCAATTCACACACGGATGAAAATGTAAAATATATTACAAGGTATGGACAAATTTACAGAGTAATGTTTGGTTCCTAAAATACAAAATGTTTTACAAGGATAATTCAAATGTCTCTAAAGCTTTGTGCAGCAGCTTCATCAGTCTCCATCAAGCTTCGGTTTATTGAACTTCGGCATCGTCATCCTGTACACAACAAAGCGGTATAAGGTAAAAAGTAATCTCAAGAGAAGGTAAGAAACAGGCACAAGCTTAATACCAGCTTAAGATGACTTCGAGCTTCGTCACCAGCTAAGTCCCGCCCACCCTTCGTCCAAATTTGTGTTATAAATCTATTTCCAATGCTTCAGGCTAGGCTAGGAATATCAGTTAAGTCCGCTGGTGATAAGTTGAAGTTCGATCTATTGACAATTTTTTCGTGCATGCAACCAGCCTTCATAAAAGCTACAGCTGTGCCACGAGAAGCTAGCAGGGCATAGAAGTCGTCGTGCCCAGCTATTACTTCATCAAGCGCCTCAACTTCACTCTCAATATGTTCGAAAGTGCTTGGCAGGTCTTCAACCGAAGGTTCAAATTTTTTAGAGCTGGCTCCCACTGAGTTGAAGACCTGTTTCAGCTGCTGCACGCACCGGTTGCCAAAGTTCAAGCATATGTTTTGAAGCTCTTTTAAGGATTTTTTGCAGATTCGAACTTTTCTCGACTTCGGCTTCGAGCTTCGCATCAAAATTCTTCTTTTCTTGCTCGAAGCTTTCCGATCTTCGAAGGAGTTCATCGTTTAATCTGGCAACTTCGGCTTGGGCTTCAGCCAATGAACCCTCCATTGTCTGAAGAAGGAAGTCTTTCCTTTCTAGAGAAGCTTCATGATCTTTGATTTTATTTTCCAAGCCCTTGATTATAACCTCATTCTTCTTATCTTCGAGGTCTTGTTGCATTCTCAAGGCTTTTCTTAGCAGCATACTCTGTGCAAAATAATCTTTGTCAGAAATCTTTGTTTCATCACAAAACAATAAAAATAGAGGAAAAAACTTTACATTAAAGTTGGAGTAGAATAAACTACCGGCGATATGTTGTCGTCGGTAGCTGCTTATGTCAACTTCAAGCTTTGGAAAACCAACACTCTTCGACAGAGTGCTGATAACCTTTGCACCAGTGTGGTCTCGAATGCATCATAAGGCTTCTTCATTGATTCCTGAAAGTTGCCTAGAGGGGGGTGAATAGGTGGAAACTGAAATTTACAACTTTAAACACAACTACAAGCCGGGGTTAGCGTTAGAAATAAATGCGAGTCCGAAAGAGAGGGCAAAAAAATCACAAACAAATGAAGAGAGTGACACGGTGATTTGTTTTATCGAGGTTCAGTTCTTGCAAACCTAGTCCCCGTTGAGGTGGTCACAAAGATCGGGTCTCTTTCAACCCTTTCCCTCTCTCAAACAGTCACCTAGACCGAGTGAGCTTTCTCCTCAATCAAATGAGTCACTTAGACCCCTACAAGGACCACCACAACTTGGTGTCTCTTGCTTTGATTACAAGTGTCTTAAGAACAAGAATGGGGAAGAAGAAAGGCGATCCAAGAACAAGAGCTCAAAGAACACGAGCAAAACTCTCTCTAGTCACTATTTGTTTGGAGTGGAAATAGGACTTGGAGAGGCTTTGATTCTTTTGAATTGTGTCTTGTATTGATTGCACTAGCTCTTGTATTGAATGAGATGTCTGAAAACTTGGATGCCTTGAAGTGGTGGTGGTTGGGGGGTATTTATAGCCCCAACCACCAAACCAACCGTTGGGGAGGCTGTCTGTCGATGGGCGCACCGGACAGTCAGGTGCGCCACCAGACACTGTCCGGTGTGCCAGCCATGTCACCTAACTGTTAGGGTTCTGATGGTTTCGACCGTTGGAGCTTTGGCTTCTTGGGGCACCGAACAGTCCGGTGCCGCACCGGACAGGCACTGTTCACTGTCCGGTGCGCCTTCTGGTGCTGCTCTGACTCTGCGCGAACTGTTCGTGCACTGTTTACTTTTGCAGACGACCGTTAGCGCAGTAGCCGTTGCTGCGCTTGGTGCACCGGACAGTCCGGTGCTACACCGGACAGTCTGGTGAATTATAGCGGTGCGGCCTCTGAGAAACCCGAAGCTGAGGAGTTTGGAGTGTACGGTCCCTGGTGCACCAAACATTGTCTGGTGGTGCACCGGACAGTCCAGTGCGCCAGACCAAGAGAGCCTTCGGTTTCTTTTGCTCCTTTCTTTTTGAACCCTAACTAGATCTTTTTATTGGTTTGTGTTGAACCTTTGGCACCTGTAGAACATATAATCTAGAGCAAACTAGTTAGTCCAAATATTTGTGTTGGGCAATTCAACCACCAAAATCATTTAGAAAAAGGTTTGACCCTATTTTCCTTTCAATCTCCCCCTTTTTGGTGATTGACGCCAACACAAACCAAAGCAAATATATAAGTGCAGAATTGAACTAGTTTGTATAAGGCAAGTGCAAAGGTTGCTTGGAATTAAACCAATTTATACTTTCACTAGATATGCATGGATTGCTTTCTTTCTTTTAATATTTTGGACCACATTTGCACCACTTGTTTTGTTTTTGCTAATTCTTTTGGAAAATCTTTTCAAAGTTTTTTTTTGCAAAAAGTCAAAGGTACATGAATAAGATTTCAAGAAGCATTTTCAAGATTTGAAATTTTCTCCCCCTGTTTCAAGTGCTTTTCCTTTGACTTAAACAAAACTCCCCCTGAATGAAATTCTCCTCTTAGCTTTCAAGAGGGTTTTATCAATATGAAAAAGATCTAGATACCAATTGAATAATCTTTGAAACCATATATCAATTATAGATACTAATTGAGATATAAGTTCAAGAGGAATACCAATTTGAAAGATACCAATTAAAAACTTATTTTCGAAAATTTTTGAAAAATTGGTGGTGGTGCGGTCCTTTTGCTTTGGGCTAATATTCTCTCCCCCTTTGGCATTAATCGCCAAAAACAGAGTCTGTTGTGAGCCCTTGAAATTCTCTCCCCCTTTGGATAAACAATATATGTGTGAAAGATTATACCAATGTGGAGAGTGATGTGAAGTAACGACGAAGGTTAAATGATACCGATAGAGTGGAGTGGAAGCCTTTTCTTCGTCGAGTACTCCATTTCCCTTTCAATCTATGACTTAGCATAAGGACACACTTGAAAACACATTAGTCATAGCAAAAGAGAAAGAGATATGATCAAAGGTATATAAATGAGCTATGTGTGCAATGTTTCAATCAAAATTCTGAGAATCAAGTATATTTAGCTCATTCCTAAGTTTGGTAAAGGTTTTCTCATCTAATGGTTTGGTAAAGATATCGGCTAATTGTTCTTTGGTGTTAATATAGGCTATCTCGATATCCCCCCTCTGTTGGTGATCTCTCAGAAAGTGATGTCGAATGTCTATGTGCTTAGTGCGGCTGTGGTCAACGGGATTATCCGTTATGCGGATTGCACTCTCATTATCACATAGGAGAGGGACTTTGCTCAATTTGTAGTCATAGTCCCTGAGGGTTTGCCTCATCCAAAGTAATTGCGCACAACAATGGCCTATGGCAATATACTCGGCCTCGGCAGTAGAAAGAGCTACTAAGTTTTGTTTCTTTGAAGCCCAAGACACTAGGGATCTTCCTAGAATTTGACAAGTCCTTGATGTGCTCTTCCTATCAATCTTGCACCCTGCCCAATCGACATCGGAATATCCTATCAAATCAAAGGTTGATCCCCTGGGGTACCGAAGCCCAAACTTAGGAGTGTAAACTAAATATCTCATGATTCTTTTTACGGCCCTAAGGTGAACTTCCTTAGGATCGGCTTGGAACCTTGCACACATGCATATGGAAAGCATAATATCCGGTCGAGATGCACATAAATAGAGTAAAGATCCTATCATCGACCGGTATACCTTTTGATCTACGGATTTACCTCCCGTGTCGAGGTCGAGATGCCCATTAGTTCCCATGGGTGTCTTGATGGGCTTGGCATCCTTCATTCCAAACTTGTTAAGAATGTCTTGAGTGTATTTTGTTTGGCTGATGAAGGTGCCCTCTTGGAGTTGCTTGACTTGAAATTCTAGGAAGTTCTTCAACTCCCCCATCATAGACATCTCGAATTTTTGAATCATGATCCTACTAAACTCTTCACAAGTAGATTTGTTAGTAGACCCAAATATGATATCATCAACATAAATTTGGCATACAAACAAATCTTTTGCAATAGTTTTAATAAAGAGAGTAGGATCAGCTTTTCCGACTTTGAAGCCATTAGTGATAAGGAAATCTCTTAGGCATTCATACCATGCTCTTGGGGCTTGCTTGAGCCCATAAAGCGCCTTAGAGAGTTTATACACATGGTTAGGATACTATCTTCAAAGCCGGGAGGTTGCTCAACATAGACCTCTTCCTTGATTGGTCCATTGAGGAAGGCACTTTTCACGTCCATTTGATAAAGCTTGAAGCCATGGTAAGTAGCATAGGCAAGTAATATACGAATTGATTCAAGCCTAGCTACGGGTGCATAGGTTTCACCGAAATCCAAACCTTCGACTTGTGAATATCCCTTGGCCACAAGTCAGGCTTCATTCCTTGTCACCACACCATGCTCATCTTGCTTGTTGCGGAATACCCATTTGGTACCTACAACATTTTGATTATGACGTGGAACCAAATGCCATACCTCATTCCTTGTGAAGTTGTTGAGCTCCTCTTGCATTGCCAACACCAATCCGAATCTCTTAATGCATCTTCCACCTTGTATGGCTCAATAGAAGACACAAAAGAGTAATGTTCACAAAAATGAGCGACTCGAGACTGAGTGGTTACCCCCTTATGAATATCGCCGAGGATGGTGTTCACGGGGTGATCTCTTTGAATCGCTTGGTGGACTCTTGGGTGTGGCGGTCTTTGACCCTGTACTTCTTGTTCATCTTCCTTGCCTTCATTGTTTTCATCTCCCCCTTGATCATTGACCTCTTCTTGAGGTGGCTCATCCTCTTGATCTTCATTTTCATCATCTTGAGCCTGTTCCTCATCTTGAGTTGGTGGAGATGCTTGATTTGAAGATGACAATTAATCTTGTGCTTGTGGAGACTCTTCGAATTCCTTAGGACACATCCCCAATGGACATGTTCCTTAGCGCCACACACAGAGCCTCTTCATCATCTAGCTCATCAAGATCAACTTGCTCCACTTGGGAGCCATTAGTCTCATCAAACACAATGTCACAAGAAACTTCAACTAGTCTAGTGGACTTGTTAAAGACTCTATATGCCCTTGAGTTTGAGTCATAACCAAGTAAAAAGCCTTCTACAGCCTTAGGAGCAAATTTAGATTTTCTACCTCTTTTAACAAGAATAAAACATTTACTCCCAAAGACTCTAAAATATGAAACATTGGGCTTTTTATTAGTGAGGAGTTCATATGATGTCTTCTTGAGGATTCGGTGAAGGTAGAGCCGGTTGATGGAGTAGTAAGCAGTGTTGATTGCTTCCGCCCAAAATCGGTCCAGAGTCTTGTACTCATCAAGCATGGTTCTTGACATGTCCAGTAGAGTTCTATTTTTCCTCTCCACTACACCATTTTGTTGAGGTGTGTAGGGAGAAGAAAACTCATGCTTGATGCCCTCCTCCTCAAGGAAGCCTTCAATTTGTGAATTCTTGAACTCCGTCCCATTGTCGCTTCTAATCTTTTTGATCCTCAATCCGAACTCATTTTGAGCCCGTCTCAAGAACCCCTTTAATGTCTCTTGGGTTTGTGATTTATCCTGCAAAAAGAATACCCAAGTGAAGCAAGAATAATCATCCACAATTACAAGACAGTACTTACTCCCACCGATGCTTATGTAAGCTATCAAGTCGAATAGGTCTATGTGGAGTACTTCGAGTGGCCTATTCGTTGTCATGATGTTCTTGTGTGGATGGTGGGCGCCAACTTGCTTTCCTGCTTGACATGCGCTACAAACCCTGTCTTTCTCAAAATGAACATTTGTTAGTCCCAAAATGTGTTCTCCCTTTAGAAGCTTGTGAAGATTCTTCATCCCAACATGGGCTAGTCGGCGATGCCAGAGCCAACCCATATTAGTCTTAGCAATTAAGCAAGTGTCGAGTTCAGCTCTTTTGAAATCAACTAAGTATAGCTGACCCTCTAACACTCCCTTAAATGCTACTGAATCATCACTTCTTCTAAAGATAGTAACACCTACATCTATAAATAGACAGTTGTAGCTAATATTGCATAATTGTGAAACAGAAAGCAAATTGTAATCTAAAGAATCTACAAGAAAAACATTGGAAATAGAATGGTCAGGTGATATTGCAATTTTATCAAGTCCTTTGACCAAACCTTGATTTCCATCCCCGAATGTGATAGCTCTTTGGAGATCTTGTTTTTTCTCATAGGAGGAGAACATCCTTTTCTCCCCAGTCATGTAGTTTGTGCACCCGCTATCAATTATCCAACTTGAGCCCCCGGATGCATAAACCTGCAAAACAGTTTTAGGCCTTGTTCTTAGGTACCCAAACAGTCTTGGGTCCTTTCACGTTAGAAACAAGCACCTTGGGTACCCAAACACAAGTCTTTGACCCCTTGTGTTTGGCCCCAACATATTTGGCAACTACTTTGCCTGATTTGTTAGTCAGCACATAAGAAGCATCAAAAGTTTTAAATGAAACAATAGGCTCATTTGATGTAATAGGAGATTTCTTTTTAGGCATTTTAACATGTGTAGAATGCCTAGAGCTAGATGCCTCATTCTTATACATATAAGCATAATGTGAAACAGAATGAGATTTCTTAGCATGAATTCTCCTAATCTTGTGTTTGGGATAACCAGCAGGATATAAAATATAGCCCTCGTTATCCTGAACCATGGGAGCCTTGCCCTTAACAAAGTTAGACAATTTCTTAGGGGCATTAAGCTTGACATCGTCTCCCTGTTGGTAGCCAATGCCATCCTTAATGCCAGGGCGTCTCCCATTATAGAGCATACTTCTAGCAAATTTGAATTTTTCATTTTCTAAGTCATGCTCATTAATTTTAGCACTAAGTCGAGCTATGTGATCATTTTGTTGTTTAATCAAAGCTAGGTGATCATGGATAGCATCAACATTAATATCTCTACATTTAGTGCAAATAGAAACATGATCGACAATAGATGTAGAGGGTTTGCAAGCATTTAATTCATCAATCTTAGCATGTAAAATAGCATTTTCATTTCTAAGACTGGAAATGGCATCTTTGCAAACATTCATATCTTTAGCCTTAGCAATTAATTTTTCGTTCTCAATTTTAAGGCTAGAAATAGATGCATTCAATTTATCAATCTTAGAAATTAAACTAGCATTTTCATTCTTAAGATTGACAATTGAATTATCACAGACATTTAACTTCTCAACCTTAGCAATGAAATTAGCATTCTCGGTTCTAAGGTTGGAAATGGTGTCATGGCAAATGCTAAGCTCACTAGTCAAATTTTCACATTTTTCTATCTCCTGAGCATAAGCATTCTTAAGCTTAACATGCCTTTTGTTTTCCTTAATAAGGAATTCCCCTTGGCTGTCCAAGAGTTCATCCTTCTCATGAATAGCACCTATCAATTCATTTAATTTTTTTTGTTGCATGTTAAGATTGGCAAAAAAACTAAGCAAATCATCTTCATTATCACTAGAGCTATACTCATCACTAGATGTTGTATATTTAGTGGAGGCTCTAGATTTTACCTTCTTCTTTTTGCCGTCCTTTGCCATGAAGCATTTGTGGCCAACGTTGGGGAAGAGGAGGCCCTTGTTGATGGTGATGTTGGCGTCGTCCTCGTCGGAGGAGGAGTCGGTGGAGCTCTCATCTGAGTCCCATTCCCGACACACATAGGCATCGCCGCCCTTCTTCTTGTAGTATCTTTTCTTTTCCTTCCTCTTTCCCTTCTTGTCGTTTTCCCTGTCACTATCACTAGACATAGGGCATTTAGCGATAAAATGACCGGGCTTACCACATTTGTAGCACACCCTTTTGGAACGGGGCTTGTAGTCCTTCCCCTTCCTTTGTTTGAGGATTTGATGGAAGCTCTTGATGATGAGCACCATCTCCTCATTGTCAAGCTTGGAGGCGTCGATGGGGATCCTACTTGGTGTAGAATCCTTCTTTTCTTCTTCCGTCGCTTTGAATGCGACGGGTTGCACCTCAGGTGTGGAGGTGCCGCCTTGCTCCAAGTTGATGATTTGTTTGGAGCCTTTGATCATCAATTCAAAGCTCACAAACTTTCCTATAACCTCCTCGGGAGACATTAGCTTATATCTAGGATCACCACGAATTAATTGAACTTGCATAGGATTACGAAAAACGAGCGATCTTAGAATAACCTTGACCATTTCATGGTCATCCCATTTGGTGCTCCCGAGGTTGTGCACTTGGTTCACCAAGGTCTTGAGCCGGTTGTACATGGCTTGAGGCTCCTCTCCTTGGTTGAGGACGAACCGACCGAGCTCACCCTCGATCGTTTCCCTCTTAGTGATCTTGGTCACCTCGTCTCCTTCGTGCGTGGTCTTTAGCACATCCCAAATCTCCTTGGCACTTTTCAACCCTTGCACCTTATTATACTCCTCTCGACATAGAGAGGCGAGGAGTATAGTAGTGGCTTAGGAATCAAAGTGCTTGATTTGGGCGACTTCGTTCGAATCGTAGCCTTCATCCCCCATGGATGGTACCTGCGCTCCAAACTCAACAATATCCCATATGCTAGCGTAGAGTGAGGTTAGGTGATGCCTCATTTTATCACTCCACATACAATAATCTTCATCATCAAAAACTGGTGGTTTGCCTAATGGGATGGAAAGTAAAGGAGTGCGTTTAGAAATGCGAGGATAGCATAAGGGGATCTTACTAAACTTCTTGCGCTCATGGCACTTAGAAGTGACAGACGGCGCGTCAGAGCCGGAGGTGGATGGCAACGAAGAATCGGTCTCATATTAGACCACTTTCTTCATTTTCTTCTTCTTGTCGCCACTCCGATGTGACTTGACGTGGGGAGGGGATTCGTCCTTGCCTTTGGTGCTAGACTCTCTTGATGGAGCCTTCTCGTGGCTTGCGGACTTCTCACCGGTCACGATCTCCCTGCTGGCGTGATCTCCCGACATCACTTCAAGCGGTTAGGCTCTAATAAAGTACCAGGCTCTGATACTAATTGAAAGTTGCCTAGAGGGGGGGTGAATAGGCAGAAACTGAAATTTACAACTTTAAACACAACTACAAGCTGGGGTTAGCGTTAGAAATAAATCCGAGTTCGAAAGACAGGGTGAAAACGAATCACAAACAAATGAAGAGAGTGACACGATGATTTGTTTTACCGAGGTTCGGTTCTTGCAAACCTAGTCCCCGTTGAGGTGGTCACAAAGACCGGGTCTCTTTCAACCCTTTCCCTCTCTCAAACGGTCACCTAGACCGAGTGAGATTTCTCCTCAATCAAATGGGTCACTTAGACCCGTACAAGGACCACCACAACTTGGTGTCTCTTGCTTTGCTTACAAGTGTCTTGAGAACAAGAATGGGGAAGAAGAAAGGCAATCTAAGAACAAGAGCTCAAAGAACACGAGCAAAACTCTCTCTCCTTTCAAATGATTTGGGTCATATGTTTCTAAATTGAAATTAAATATAATCAATATATTATATTTTCTCACAATTTAAAAATTAGACTTACATTTCAATTTGTCCATAACTAGTAATGTAAGCGAGATTAATCTGTTCATCACATTGAATCCATATTATTTATCATTTAGTGGTCCCTAAAAGATAAAATAAAGAAAATTAGTGTTTATGTTTTTTTATATAATTAAATGTTAGTTTACATATTTGTTTTGTATATAGCTTTCTTAACAAAGAATATAGAACATGTACTTTCTAATAAAAATAAAATATAGTTGTTTGTTCATAAAAGTTCAATTAAGGCATATATCATACCTTTTCATAAAAAGGAGTTTAATAATAATGATCTTTTCACATAAAACCTATTTAGACTTATATCTTAATTTGTCATAAGTGATTAGTTAACAATATTTATAATATGCTCCATAATGCTTCTACAATTAATAACGTGATTAGTAGCCCATTAACATTAGATATAACATATATCTTTTCTAAAATGTTAAAAAGGTTTAATATTATTATAACGTGTTTTATCATCTTATAAACCCTTTAATATTAGACATATCACGTATGACGATTTATAAAAGATTAATTTGGTGAACCTAATATTTGTATATTTTAATTAAGATATTTTTAAACTTATGTCTTGTTTTATAAATTATAGATCACACATTTTTAAAAAGAATACCTTCTTAATTATAACCATTACTTACAACGTTTTTGAAAAACGAACGCTCTTTTCGTTAGGCTTTCTTTTAGCTCTACGTATGGTGATTGTTGTATGTTATTGAATGGTGTTTGTTCTTCTTGTTTGTTTGTGTGATATTCAGTGATTGATCTAGTAGTTGAGAATCAAGATCTATTCAGATCCGTGGAAGAGTCTCAAGTTTTCAATAAGCAAGGCAAATAGACTTCTCCCTCTGCATACTCTGTTTGATCCCAAACAATACATTTAATAAAGTTTATTCTTTTGGATATATATGCATAATTTGATGGGTTACCTATTTAGATAACCTTTCCAACCTTATTCCTTGATCAAACCTGGGAATTATACTTGACCTTCGTAGCTATGCTATTGCTACAACTTAACTTCATGCAGTCACTCCTGTATGATACTAATGTTCCAAATGGTAAGTTTTCATTATTATTGTTAACCCGATGGTTAAACAAGATCATTGCATATTAATTGGAACATGGAGTGACCACCTGGGAAAACAGTGCTACCATGAGAACTATCATGGCTCTGGTCTTGGCTAAATAACTAGGGAAGTCTTATGTTGGGTGTTGGTCGTGGTCGACCGGAACGGGGGCATCTGGCAAGCTCTTATAGTTCCGGCTCAGGCAGATTGGATACGGGCATAGTTCCCAAAGCTTTACCCTGTAGTCTGGACTATAAGTTGGTTACGGTAGGTGTGCCTTATGCAGTTTGACCATTTCCAGCATCGGCGTAATGAGGACTCTGGGGAGAAGCCTCGTAGTGAGACCCTGGCCATTCACCTCGGAAGTGAATACGAGTCTAGCTAACCCGGGCAAAAAGGGAATCGTGACTCATGGGTAAAGATGCACCACCTCTGCAGAGTGTAAAACTGATATATCAGCCGTGCTCACGGTTATGAGCAGCCTGGACTCCTCACATGATAATTAAACTTGAAGATGGAAATAAATCGAGATCCGATGATCTACCAATGGTTTGCTTAAGTGGTTTCACTTAAGTGTTTTTGATATACTCTTATATATTATTTTTAATGGGAATACTTGGGATTCACACTTATTAGTAAGACAGGTGTTGTCAATAAAATGTTGACCAACTAAAATGCTTACTGCTCAACCTCAGCCTCACCTTGTTAGACTTGCATTAGTTTTTCCCCCACTTGCTGAGCCCCGACCATAAGTGAGCTCACCCTTGCTTAATTTTGATCAGAAGTTGCAGATGAAGATATGATGCTGAACTCCATGGGTGCTAGTCTAGTGATACCCCCGGTCATCTTCCTGTGGATGGATGTCCATGTTCGCTGTACTTTGATGAATAAAGGTTAAGACATTATGTCTGTTTGAAGTGTAATATGTTAATAAAGTCGTTATTTATGCTTTCATGCATTGTTCTTTTGATATATTACACTTGTGACGTCAACATATGTGTGGAAATAGATCCTGGCACACATATGCTATGCACCCGGCTCTGCCCCTTTAGAAACGGGTGTGACAGAAGTGGTATCAAAGCAATGTGACTGTATGTCGCTAGATTAGTTAGAAATGGAAAGCCCAGTCAGTCTTTCAAAGCCTGATATATTGTCCTCCATAAAAACTTACTTTATACAAAAACTCGTCTCTTTTATATTCAACCCTTCTTGTCTGATTTTTGGTCTATCAGAAAGTTCTAATAAGACGCATTGCAAGATCATCAAGCTAGGATTGCGGAACTTGAAGCGAAGTTTGCCAGAAGAAACCCTCACGAAGCTATCGACGATGCCCTATTCTCTGTCTTATCCCCACTCCGCAAGAAGTTTTGTTATGGATCCCCTGGATCTATTATTTGACTTCTTGGCTAAGGTGATAGGATTGTTCTTTAGTATTAAGATTTTCGACTAGACCGGTAATGGCGATATTATATTATATTATAAGTGGTTTTCTAATCCCTAATATTGCTATATAACCCTTTACTGCTTATACTTTTGTTTTCTTGCCATGGTATTGCCACTCTTGCGCAATATCTACCTTGATATATTAAACCTATGCCTCTCTATTTTGTCTCCTTGATAAAGTTTTCTCCCTAACTCATTTCATATCCTTGGTGGTATCATTTATCCTGACTTTAATAGTTCATGATTATCTTATTTCACTATTGGCCACCAACAAATATGTCTTGTCTAACTCCTTGATAATTCTTACCTGACTCCTTGACTTTATAATATCTTTCTTATTCCAAACCTTGTCTCACCTTTTGTTTTGGTTGAATGAGTAGAATTGGATTGTGTTGTGCTGGTATGGTTGAATTCATTGTCCTTTGTGTTCATGTTTAATTTGCTTCTTTGAAATGATTGTTGGTGTATTGTGTGACTTTTGTCCACAATGACATCAGTTAGCTAGGTAAAACCTTAGATGGGTTTTCTCTGCTCTCTATAATCTGTCTTTGCTCAACCCTATCGTCCCTTCCATTCTTCCATACCTATACAGATGTCAGACCTTGGAATGTCAACGACAAGTGATGTCACTAAATGCAAAGAATGCGGTGTGTTGGCAAATCAAAACAACACTATTAATAAAACAGCTGATGAACAGACAATCAAGACCCAAAATGATGCACAACCAAACCAACAGACAAGTAACCTTGAAACATGTTGTTGTTGTGAGTACTATGGAATTCCTTGTCGTCAAATCAGCACAAATGAAAGTGAAACTACAAAACAGAAGAACCGAATTTTGTTTTCTGGTATAAAAAGACAATGGTCTCCCCAAGAACAACTAATAGCAGATGCACTGTCAGACGATGAATTGTCAGGTATTCCAAAAAGGAAACAGCACAAGGATGCCTAGCCCCAAGAAGAAACACAGGAGTGTTACATTGATGGATGGACTATTACCTGCACACAGTTTCAGCCACGTCGTCGCATCAGGTCCAAGAAACGAAAAGGGAAACACGAAAAAAAGTCAAGAAATAACTTCAAGAAAAGCTTGCTATCAATGTGGACGTGAAGGTCATTACTTCCGTAACTGTCCTAAGAAGAGTTCACTACAGATCACCTCCAAGATGAAGCTATCTCAGTCTTCAAACATGGAATATGAACAAAAATGCACAGAAACTTCTACCAACAACGTAAAGACAACTCCACCGTGTAACTTATCAAGTCGTGCTTGCTTTGGCTGTGGTGATACCGGCCATCTTGTTAATGGTTGTCCTAAGAAGGATCTAGAGATCAATAAGGTCCAAAAGAAAAGACAACACCCTCAAACCCATGCATCAACAAAGAATAAACAACAGAAAGAGTCCATAGGAAAGATAAGTTATGCAGTGACAGGAACCATTCCATATGATGATGCAGTAATTTTTGGAACACTAGTCATTCACACAACCATCGCCACCGTGTTGTATGATCCTCATACAACACATTCTCTTATCAGTGCCCAGTTTGCAACAAAGTATGGTATATTTAAGTGCCCCTTAAGATCAAAAAAGACCATCAGTACACCTGAAAGGAAAGTGTTAGCGAACTACATATGTCCGAAAGTAAGTATTAAAATCAACGGGATAGATTTTTCAGCTGATCTCCTAGTGATAGAATCAATGGGAAAGGATGTGATTCTTGGAAAGAATTGGTTACAAAGAACTAAGGCAGTAATCCAACATACTAAAAGAACCATATGTTTGGAAACTCCATTTGGAGAAAGAATAGTAGTTGAAGACAACCGACCTCCAGCTCAGATTGGTACATCTGACAAGGAAGAATAATATACCATTTAGCTAGAAGAAGTGTGTCTCACAAAAAAATGTCAAAGTGTTGCCCCTTTCAAGATTTGTAATAGTGCTAAGTGATATATGAATAAATTTGGAGAATCTTTCACACCTACGGTGTTTTGCCTCTTTATAAGGAAATAAAGTATGTTGTCATCTGCTGTATGCAATCATTGTGATGCTCTATTCTAGTTACCCTAAAGTCCCGCTCAAGTCTTTGTCTCAAATTGTGCTCAAAGAAATACTGTTGGATTAGAAAGATGATTTGGATATCATGCTCTGAAATCTATAAAAGTTCAAAAGACCTTTGTTAAGGAATATAACACCTGTAAACTCTTGAAATATGAGGAAGCTAGAAACCATCCTTGTTCCTTGACTAATCTTATTTTGGAAATCAAAAAGTTGTGTTCGCTCTTCATCTTAATGTCATACAAGCCTCTTATGCAGTCTGTCTCACTAACTCTTTCACCCTCTGACTAGATGATGAACCCCAATGGAAATGAAGTAACCAACAACAATATTCCTACCTTAACAACTATGAACGAGAGAAATGAGTCACCGAGATATTCGATGAATGGAATGAAGAACAACAAAAGGAATAGAAAAATGTTTGGATACATGATTAGTCCACCTCAAGCGAAAGCCACGAAACACATGGATACCCAAACAAAAAAATCAAGTCAGGCTCAGCTTCATGAGATACAGACACCCAATGAACCCTCACCCCCTGTTGGTCAAGCAAAGTTGACTCGCAAAGAACTCAAAGCAAGAGGTGCTTGCTACTACTGCAAAAACGAAGGACATCTTATTCGCGAATGCCCCAAGAAGCACCTAGACCGACTAGAGAAGAAAGCTGCCAAGCATGACCTAAGCAATACTTCAGAAGACCCACCATTTTATAAGTATGATGATGAAGGTCGCTTGATTAGTATACATTGCGGAGCAAAGAAGTAAGGAAGTTCCTTAAGTTTGGAGGAGTTCAATGTGAACTAAGAACCTACAAATAACCATGTATCACCTTTGTTTTCTTGCTAGCCTTTCTTAATCTCGAGGACGAGATTCTTTTTAAGAGTGGTAGATTTGTGACACTATGAAAATCATTAAATAAAAATAATACATTTAGTTATTAATGATATTTATGGTAATGAATTTTCTTTTAAGTGTTTGTTATGTATTTGCATTTAAAATAATTTTTTTATCGAGCATTTTGATTTTTGGTTATTGAATAACATTTCTTCTTAAATAAAAATCCTAGTAAATAAATAATATAATCAGTCTAAATATAACTATATTATTTATAAATGATTTTGGTTTAATTACTATAAATTTTAGGGTTATTTAAAAGTATATTTCGAATTTAGAAAAAAAAAGAAAAAAAAACTAACCTAATCGCTTTTGGCCCATAAGGCCCAACAGCCGGCCACCCTAACCCTAAAATCAGCCGGCCGCGCCCTCTCCCTGTGGCCGCCGCCCCTATCCTTCTCTCTCTCCCTTTGCTCTCTCGCTAGCGCTGCTAGGGACTCTCCCTCCCCTCCCGTTTCTCTCTCTCTCACCTGGCTTTCTCTCTCCCCTGCTTCTTCCCTACCGCGCCATCCGGGCCCCTGCACCGCGCGACTTCACCTGGAACCGGCGCCAAGCAGCCGAGCGTGCCGTGCCCCGCGCCCGACGGCACCCCGGCAGCCTCCCTGCGCAAGTCGCCTGCACGCGAGCAGACCGAGCCCCGACACCGCCCAGCACGCCTGCGATGCCCAGGCGACCAAGCGCGCGACCCCGACCGGCCAAGTCTGACCCCGCGCACTCGGCCAGGACCCGCGCGACCTTGTTGCCCGAAAACCGAAACGCCGCGACATCGAGCAGCGACCGGACCCGAGCCGTTAACGGCTGCCGTTTCTCCCTCCCCACTAACTCTCCCATTACCGGCGCCATTAATGGTCGATTGAAGGACCCAGCCACCGTTTCCTCTCTCTGGCGCCCTTCTCTCTCCCTCTCCTCTCCCTCTATAAATTGGAGACGGATCTCCCTCTCTTCCTCCCAAGCTCCCTTTCTCTCTCGCTCTCCTTGCTCGCCCACTGCGCAGAGCCATGTCTTTGATCAACTCGCGGCAACGTATTGTTGTGTCGTTGCCACTCATCGCCGTCCACGTAATTGCCGTCGTGAAGCTCGTCGCCGGACCGTCCGCATTTGCACGCCGTCACCGGAGTTCGCCGTGGTGACGCGCCGGAGTTTGTACCTCGCCGTCCACCGATGACCGCGCTCGTTCCCCTGCTAGCCGGAGACGTCCTCGAACTCCGTCCAAACCTCGTCGTTACCTACCGTCGAATCACTCCCTTTCGTCGATGTTCATCATTCCCCCCTGCGCAAGAACGAGAACTCAAGGTTGAAAACAACCCCAACCCGTTAATATATTTTCTAAATCGTGTTTGAATTACTTTATTGATCTTATGAATTATTGTTGTAATATTGATGCGATTTGGCGATTCACGCGTATGATTTTTAGAGATGCGATGTATACGTGTACTCAAAATCGAACCCGCGACAATACTTTGAAAATGCGTGTGATTTTATAATTCCAAAAATGAGCACGGTCACTATTCACTACTTTAGTGATTTTCATACTAGAAAATGTTTATTTGATTTCACTTTAGTGTGTAGAGCGATAATCGGTTAGTATTGATTTAAATGATATAAGAAATCGAAATAGGTATTGAGCCACGTATTTCTGGTCGAATGAAAATATAGATTTTTATTATTCATAATAAATATATTCATAAGTATAGCACTAAATTACTTAAAATAGTAAAATACTCATTTATGTCATAATAACCATGATTATGTTATTAAAAGTCTCATTTAGTAATTTACATTAATTCTTAGTATACTAATGTTATAAGAATTAAATAAGCAATTTTTAGTTATACGTATAAAATATATTTAGAAAAGAAAGAAGAAACCGAAAAGATAGAATTTTATAATAATGTTAAAATAACCTAATTAGACGCTCATACTTTTCTAATAAAGAAATTGATAGTTATATTGGTAAACATAGGTTTCTTACTAAAGAATTAGATAATTTATTCCTAATATTAAAATGACAGTGTTAATAGATACCATATTTAATAGGGTTCGTATAGATGTTTAAGTATAACCGTATTAAATAGAAACTTAAAAGAATATGTAGATCATATGTTTCTTAATAAAAATAGAAGATAAATATATGTCCAATTAATAGATTATTTATATTTTCTTAATTAAAAGATAACAAGAGTCATTGCTTTTATAAACTAAAATGATAGTTTATACTTTTTCCTTTCAAATGATTTGGGTCATATGTTTCTAAATTGAAATTAAATATAATCAATATATTATATTTTCTCACAATTTAAAAATTAGACTTACATTTCAATTTGTCCATAACTAGTAATGTAAGCGAGATTAATCTGTTCATCACATTGAATCCATATTATTTATCATTTAGTGGTCCCTAAAAGATAAAATAAAGAAAATTAGTGTTTATGTTTTTTTATATAATTAAATGTTAGTTTACATATTTGTTTTGTATATAGATTTCTTAACAAAGAATATAGGACATGTACTTTCTAATAAAAATAAAATATAGTTGTTTGTTCATAAAAGTTCAATTAAGGCATATATCATAACTTTTCATAAAAATGTGTTTAATAATAGTGATCTTTTCACATAAAACCTATTTAGACTTATATCTTAATTTGTCATAAGTGATTAGTTAACAATATTTATAATATGCTCCATAATGCTTCTACAATTAATAACGTGATTAGTAGCCCATTAACATTAGATATAACATATATCTTTTCTAAAATGTTAAAAAGGTTTAATATTATTATAACGTGTTTTATCATCTTATAAACCCTTTAATATTAGACATATCACGTATGACGATTTATAAAAGATTAATTTGGTGAACCTAATATTTGTATATTTTAATTAAGATATTTTTAAACTTATGTCTTGTTTTATAAATTATAGATCACACATTTTTAAAAAGAATACCTTCTTAATTATAACCATTACTTACAACGTTTTTGAAAAACGAACGCTCTTTTCATTAGGCTTTCTTTTAGCTCTACGTATGGTGACTGTTGTATGTTATTGAATGGTGTTTGTTCTTCTTATTTGTTTGTGTGATATTCAGTGATTGATCTAGTAGTTGAGAATCAAGATCTATTCAGATCCGTGGAAGAGTCCCAAGTTTTCAATAAGCAAGGCAAGTGGACTTCTCCCTCTGCATACTCTGTTTGATCCCAAACAATACATTTAATAAAGTTTATTCTTTTGGATATATATGCATAATTTGACGGGTTACCTATTTAGATAACCTTTCCAACCTTATTCCTTGATCAAACCTAGGAATTATACTTTACCTTCGTAGCTATGCTATTACTACAACTTAACTTTATGCAGTCACTCCTGTATGATACTAATGTTCCAAATGGTAAGTTTTCATTATTATTGTTAACCCGATGGTTAAACAAGATCATTGCATATTAATTGGAACATGGAGTGACCACTCGGGAAAACAGTGCTACCATGAGAACTATCATGGCTCTGGTCTTGGCTAAATAACTAGGGAAGTCTTATGTTGGGTGTTGGTCGTGGTCGACCGGAACGGGGGCATCTGGCAAGCTCTTATAGTTCCGGCTCAGGCAGATTGGATACGGGCATAGTTCCCAAAGCTTTACCCTGTAGTCTGGACTATAAGTTGGTTACGGTAGGTGTGCCTTATGCAGTTTGACCATTTTCAGCATCTGCGTAATGAGGACTCTGGGGAGAAGCCTCGTAGTGAGACCCTAGCCATTCACCTCGGAAGTGAATACGGGTCTAGCTAACCCGAGCAAAAAGGGAATCGCGACTCATGGGCAAAGATGCGCCACCTCTGCAGAGTGTAAAACTGATATATCAGCCGTGCTCACGGTTATGAGCAGCCTGGACTCCTCACATGATAATTAAACTTGAATATGGAAATAAATCGAGATCCGATGATCTACCAATGGTTTGCTTAAGTGGTTTCACTTAAGTGTTTTTGATATACTCTTATATATTATTTTTAATGGGAATACTTGGGATTCACACTTATTAGTAAGACAGGTGTTGTTAATAAAATGTTGACCAACTAAAATGCTTACTGCTCAACCTCAGCCTCACCTTGTTAGACTTGCATTAGTTTTTCCCCCACTTGCTGAGCCCCGACCATAAGTGAGCTCACCCTTGCTTAATTTTGATCAGAAGTTGCAGATGAAGATATGATGCTGAACTCCATGGATGCTAGTCTAGTGATACCCCCGGTCATCTTCCTGTGGATGGATGTCCATGTTCGCTGTACTTTGATGAATAAAGGTTAAGACATTATGTCTGTTTGAAGTGTAATATGTTAATAAAGTCGTTATTTATGCTTTTATGCATTGTTCTTTTGATATATTACACTTGTGACGTCAACATATGTGTGGAAATAGATCCTGGCACACATATGCTATGCACCCGGCTCTGCCCCTTTAGAAACGGGTGTGACACCTTGTTCTTAATTCGTAGCATTTGAGAAGAAGCCCCCAACAGGCACACCCATTAGATTAATCTTGCGGATCATCCCCATTACCTTTCCGACACGTTGGATTGTTTCTTCGTCCTCGGAGGATGATGTTGTTGGTTGATTATCTTCATCATCATCACTTTCTTCTTCTTCCTCTTCTTCGCTTGAGGAACTTGGAGTGGGAGCCTTCTTTTTGTCTTTCCTTTCATCACATGCAAAAGCATATGGCCTTGAGAAAGTTGGCTCCTCTTGTCGAACCATTTTTCGCGACATCTCAATTGCCGCAATTTTCCCAATCACAATGGTCAGGGTCATTGTACTCAAGTCTTCCATATTGTGAAGAATAGTGATGATTCTCCCATATCTTTGTTGTGGTAGCTAGGAGATAGTCTTCCTCACAATGTCCGCATCACCTAGCTTATTAATGCCAATAGAATTGAGCTCATTGATGAGATTCAAACGAGAATACATATCTCTAACAAGCTCATTATCCTTCATAGCAAAAGAATTATACTCATTTAAGACTAGGCAATGTTTTTGCTTACAGACATTGGATGTGCCATCATGGAGCTCATGCAATTTTAGCCAAATCTCATTAGCAGTTTTAAAGTAAAAACTTGATTAAAAATATCCATGCTAAGAGATTCATACAAGCAATTTTTGGCTCTAGCATTTAAATGAATTTCTTTTTCCTCACTCGTGGTGGGTTTATCGGGATTCTTGAGTGGCTACATCCCATCACGAGTGACTCTCCAAACACCTAGATCAACAACCTCTAGGTAACAAGACATTCTAGCACTATAATATGGGAAGTTAGTGCCGTTGAAGTGTGGTGGCCTATGAGTATCCATCCCCTTTCTTTAAAAAGCATCGGCTCTTTTAGCGGTGAAGCTAAAACATTTCAAATGAGCCAAACCAGGCTCTGATACCAATTGAAGGAAACAGGTGATGCCTAAGAGGGGGGTGAATTAGGACTTCCAAAACTTTCTCTAAACTAGGCCACAAATAAATCCCTATAGCAAAACCTATGCATATAAAAAAATTTAGAGTGTGTAGACTAGGTTTTGTCTAAGTGTTGCTATCTCTACCGCATGGTCTAAGTTTTAATCCTAAACAATCTAAGTAAAAGGAAAAGATTGAAATTTAATTGCTTAATATAAATGCGGAAGCTAAAGAGCAAGGTAGAGATGCAAACTCTCGTGGACGACGCCGATATTTTTACCGAGGTATCCGGAACCACGCCCGCCCTAAACCGTAAACCCTAAACAACAAAACCTATTGAGCCAAATGACTCAGGGTCCATTTTCCTTACAAGGACTCACTAACTTCCGTACAGCTCGGAGCTAGTTTCGGACTAGCAACGGACGTGGGCATGGTGCGTGTAACTCGGCTTTTCCGTCGATAAAAGGTGGATGGACTACCCCTACAAAAATGAGACATCTCAGTAGGCATAGTTGTCTTCGAGCTCCATAACTATTTGTAATCGTGTCACATTCGGGTTTTTAGGGGCACCAAGACCTGGGCACGAACATAATTACCAGGTGTACTAGTACCAAGTCTCACACATATGATGACTCATGGTACAGAAACGAATGTCACATCTTTACTATATAATAGGAGTTCTGTACAAAATAAATAAATAATTACATCATACGAAGACAACAATCCAGCAACCCAAAGTTGACTGGGAGACGATGGCCTAGACCTCTCACGAACTCATCACAACATCCTCCAAGCGCCTCATCCTGTGGTACCTGTTCTTGACCTATGGGGGGTTGTGAGACAGCAAGGGTGAGCTCACATGCGTTCATCGCTCAACAAGTTGTGGGGAATAATGTGCATGAACTCGCCAAAGGTGGGAGCTCATGTGAAGTGTAAGGCTTACCAAAGGGGATGGTTGAAGTAGAGCATTGCTTTTAAAGTTGGTCAAAATTTTATTAGCAATTACTAAGTATAAGTAGATACCAACCCAAATAAGTAGTAGATCAAAATTGGTAACAACACCCGTGATGCAATGCATACGACAAATTGAATTTAGTTCCATAAATTAATCATGCGACAGTCCTGAGCTGCTCATGACCGCGAGCACAGCTAGTATACCAGTTTTACACTCTACAGAGGTTGTACCCTGTACCCACAAGTCGTGTATCCCATGTCGCCAGGGTTTGCAAGGCCCATAGACACTTTCGAGGTGAATGGCTAGGGATCCACTACGAGGCCTTTACAAAGTTCCACTAGCTTCCGAAAACCCACTACAGTTTCTAGGAAGAGCAATGTAGGAATCCCTCGCCTGACCGCCATTGCAATAAAATCAACCCGAGAACCTCCCTACATGCCTACTCCCCTACTGCCCTTGCCCCTTTCGGGTAAGGTAGTCTTCCACTAACTTTCCTAATTAGTCAGCCAAGGGTGTCCCATTCCACCCTTGTGGTAGCACGTGTTTCTCAAGTTAAGCTCCATGTTCCAATTAATATAATGATCTTGTCATGAGCAGTATGTAAAAAAATAGTATAATTGGAACTTAATCATAATGTAATATTAATCCCCAAAACCATATAGAGTAATAGCAAAAGCTACCCAAATAGTTCAAGGGTAAACAAGGTGTAAAGATGACCAAACTAGGGTGACCTATTGGGTCCCATCAAAATTAAGCCTATGCATGATAAAATGATTATAAGAACATTATTGGGTAAATAAAAGTGATCAAGGGCACAACTTGCCTGAGACTTGAGATTTCAGGTACCAACTTGCTCTTTAGATGACTCGTAACCTCACGCTAGTCGTAGCAATACAAACAAATAGTGTATAGGCAAAATTAATATCACAGCAAATATAAGAACAAACTGCATAAGAATATTCTACGCATCGCTACGAGATCGTGGGTTTGAGAACCACTAAAATCGGAGTTGTGGTTAAAGAGTTGTGATTTATGGAAGATCTATGTGATTCAAATATTAGACTATATTATAAATTGATTAGTATACACCATATGAGAGAATATTCTATAATAATTAACCCAGCTTTAATCTAAGACATTACTTGATTAAAGGTCATCTTTTAGTAAAATTTTAAGATTAGAATACTATATTAATATTAGAAAAGCTAATCCAATAAACATAGATTAATCAATTTAGTTACCTAATTATAAAAGTATGTGCTATCATATAATTAATGTTGCTACTGTGCAGCAAATATTTCTATGAGGCTAACGCAACTGGAACAGGTTAATTCAGAATTAAAACGTAGGAGTTATGAATTTCCGAAGTTTTAAGTGTTGGATAAAAAGAAATTTAGTGCATAATTTTTAATCTAAGTTTCATACCAAACTAAGGTTACCAAAGGATAAACAATATTAATGTGAGACTAATGCAACTGGAATGGATCAAAAAGGAGTTAAATTCATAGAGTTATGAATTTCCTAAGATTGGGACTTTTTTGCATTAAAAATGATTTCTTTATTTAATTTGATCAATTTCCCAGGTATTTGGACTGGGGCCACAAATACAAGAGATCCTAGGGTCTAAACTATAAATTCCAGGGCTATTTTGCGTTGAATCTTATACGAGTAAGGACGGTGGGTTTATTTCATAAAAAGACGAGGTCTCTTTAGCAATTATTCTGTGGCGAAGGGGTATGGGTGAGCTAGGGCCATCTGATCAGACTCTGACGGCACGGATTAAAAGTTATATATATATTGAACTGGTATGCAATCCAAGCCACCCAACAAGCGATCGACAACCTAGATTTTGAAACAAGTAGACACTAACGTCGTCCATCCATTACCCGATCTTTGGTTCAAATTGAACCGATGCAGGGATGTCTCTAGATCTAATCTCCACCGTTTATTTTGTGATCAACGATCACAGTTCCGTCATCCTCCCACAGCGTGGCAGGACGGTTGGCACATGCGCCCCCCCCCCCCACGGTGACGCACCAACGGAGTCCATCCACACAACGAGTTTGTCTGGCTAAACCCCAACGCTAGAGGTGCAACACGAGTAGGATGCTACAGGAAAGCGATATGAGCTTCTTACTAGGGATGGGAGCCACCGCAAAATTTTCTGGGTATGACATCAATGGATACCGTTTTCGCACAACAAGCTACGACCAAAGTCGGCCCAATCGAAAAACCACGTGTTCTGGAGTCTTTACGCCCGGGCTTGACGAGGTCGAGTATTATGGAAGAATTGAAGAAATATATGAACTCAATTTTTATGGTTCCAAACCTCTTACTCCAGTGATATTCAAATGTCATTGGTTTGACCCTGAAGTTACGAGACGGACACATTCTAATCTTGGGATAGTCGAAATTCGACAGGATTCCACCTTAACAGGAGACGATGTCTACATTGTGGCCCAACAGGCCACACAAGTGTATTATCTTCCATATGCGTGCCAAACGAAACAACATCTTAAGGGTTGGGATGTTGTGTATAAGGTATCACCGCACGCTAAATTACCTGTTCCAAACGATGAAGATTATAACTTAGACCCGGACACATATGACGGAGAGTTCTTCCAAGAAGATGGGCTCGAAGGGCAATTTGAGATAGACTTAACCGAAGCGATCGGAATGGAAGTAGATATTGAAATGGTTGTTGATGACGAGGATGATGAGGTGCAAAATGAGAATGACTTAGAAATACTTGAAGGCAATGCCAATGACGAAGTTGCGCCTTCAGATGATGTTGACTATGAAATGGTTGATAGTGATGATGACACTTATGATCCGGCTAACCCGGACACATATGAAGATTATTTTTAATCGATGTAATGCTATATTTCATTTATTTTGCATATGTTTCTAAATACATATTTTTTTATCTGTGCTTAATTGTTTACTCTTAATTGCAGGTTGTTGGACAAAGATGGTGGGCGGTGGGACGAGGACGAGGAGGGGGAGGGGGAGGGGGAGGAGGAGCACCCGTAGGACGGAGGAGGAGGCGCAGCAGGACGACGCCGTACAGCAGCAGGTGGAGCAGCAAGCCGCTGTCGATGCGGCACAGCAGGACGACGACGATGCGGCGCAGCAGGACGACGACGACGACGACGCCGCTCAGCAGGACGTCTCAGGTTCTGGCTCCTCAGGTTCGAGGAGTATCTACCTGCGAGGTCCCGCGAGCCTACCTAAGCGACCCATACTTCGTGACAGACGTCCGCTCATACGACCCGATGGAGAGAGGTAGGTAACTTTAGATGTTGTTGCTGCTTTTTCATATTATATGTTCAAATTAATAATAGAAACTAATACTTCATCTTAATCACTTCGACAGGTCTTGGATGGTTTTGGAGACTGCAGGGGGTCACGGCCGCAACCCCAATGGCATCCTCGGCCTTCTATGCCGGGAACACTTCCCTGGGCTTGTCGAGTACGCCGGAGTGACGAGCCCAGCGTACACCTTCGACCACTACGCCGTCGCCCCCGATGCAGTAGATCGGGACGGCAGACAATTCAACAACAAGGCGGAGCGGGTCAAGCAAGAGCTGTGGGTAAGTCTTCCTCGCACTATATTGTTTAATAAGTCGCATTTGTTGCATATTCTTTAAATAATGTATGGATACATCGTCTTTGTATGTAGGATTTCTTCAGGTGCGATGCTAGATACGAGGCCAGGGCGGATATGGTGTCTACGACGTGCTGTAAGAAGCTCGTCGTGGACATGCACTACGAGGCGCGCATCCAAGCCATCGTCACTTACCACGGCTCCGTCCTTGGGGAGAAGGTGAACAAGAAGGACGCCCGAACCATGTCATTGACTGCGGACCAGTACTTGCAGGTAAATACAAAACTTTATTATTGGTACTAAATATGCTTATTCTTATCTTCTGATATGCGGTGTACTTATATTTTTTTAGATGATTCCTCATTGGTGCGCCGCGCATCCTGAGTGCTGGGAGAAGATGGTGCAGAGGTGGTGCTCGGCTGAGTGGGACGAGGCGCACAACGCTAGCCGGGAACGGCGTTTGCTGATGCAAGGTCCCTCCCACCATCAAGGCAGCCGCAGCCTGGGCAAATACGCGGAAGCATGGGTACGCGCTCTTTTTTATTTAGGTATATAACTTTCGATTAGACATGATTTCTAACCATATCGTTGGTTTTCTCGCAGTCGGCGGCACATGGTGGCGCGCCTTGCTCCACGTTCTCGGCATATGCCATGGCCCACAAGGGGAAGGCGACGTCCGACGTCACCTACAACCCGGATGACGGGCCCGAGGCGTACACCAAACCCGCCATCCACAGCCGACTCAGTGAGTACACCGCAATGGCCAAGGAGGTCCATGGGCCAGATTACGATCCGAGGACCGAGGACATCGACGGAGATGTCCTCATGAGGGTCGGAGGAGGCAAGAGGCATGGGCGGTACTGGATTGCCGACGGGGCAATCGACTCGTCCTCCACTCCCACTCTCTCTCAGGTGCGAGCAAGGAGCACGAGCGCGAGCCCAGCCATACGACCTCGGCAGGACACCTCATAGCATCGTATCCAGCAACTCCAGGTTATTCCTTATCTATTCATCGTTCATTAATTTTTATATATCTTCTCTTTGCATTATCGTAACATTAGGGCGAAATATTACAGACTCAGCTAGATGATGAGAGGAGGCAACGTGAGGAGCTGGAGAAGAGGATGGCGGAGATGTTCGCGTACGTGCAGAGCCTTGGCGCCGCACAGGGTCATGCTCCACCACCTCCGTTGTTCCCTGCAACTGACCCTGCTGAGTTCACTACTCCTGTGAGTATCAAAATTTTAGTACTGCATGATATATATTCATATGTTCTCACACATACAATCTATTCTCTATGCAGGGTCAATCGGCGGCGTCGAACAACCCTCATGCTTCGTCCAGCCCTTCGCCGAACCAGTCCAGATGCCCACCTCGTTGATGATCCAGACTTGGTCTTGTGAGTGTTGGTGATGTTTGGCTAGTGACACTTTGTGATATATATGTGACGGTTGGTGATGTTTGGCTAGTGATCCAGACTTGGTAAATACACATACTTATATTTGTGAGACTTATATTAGTGACACTTTATGATATATATGGTGTTGATGATAAATGTGTTCATTCTGTGATGCGATTGATATATAATGTGATGTGAATGATATATATCTTTTGTTTGTTTGGATGGAACAGCAAAAATAAATAAAAAAGGGACATCCTGGTCACTTTGCCGAGTGTAACACTCGGCAAAGGGTTCTTTGCCGAGTGCTATGACCATGGCACTCGGCAAAGAAGGCAACCTGGGAACCGGTAAAGCCATCTTTGCCGAGTGCTGACCATGGCACTCGGCAAAGAAGGCAACCTGGGAACCGGCAAAGACATCTTTGCCGAGTGCTGAAAATGGCACTCGGCAAAGAAGGAAACCTGGGAACCGGCAAAGATGTCTTTGCCGAGTGCCACTGCCAAGGCACTCGGCAAAGGGACTGGCAAAGGGGCCCACTGGAGGGTTCTTTGCCGAGTGCCAGTCCACTAGACACTCGGCAAATAAACCTCCTTTGCCGAGTGTCGCGGTGGGCACTCGGCGAAGGATCCGTCACCGTCACTTGGCGCCGTGACGGTGACTTTTCTTTGCCGAGTGCCAAATGGCACTCGGCAAAGTCTTTGCCGAGTGCCCGACAAAAAGTACTCGGCAAAGATGTTGTTGCCGATGTACAGTTCGCCGAGCGTTCTTTGCCGAGTGTAAAATAGCCTTTGCCGTGTGTCTCAGACACACGGCAAAGAAGCTGATTCCGGTAGTGACGATGGGTTGCGGCTCGCCGACATCGTCCGACCATCGGAGAGGAATCGCCGATACAATGGTTGCCTTCTTCACCCGGCTATGCGCCTCCTACGCGCGACATGATCAGTCAAACGCCCACGACCATGCATAGAGGACATAGGGCGGCGAGCGCATGGATTGACCATAGCAGCGATCCCCGGCCAGTAGGACCAGCCGCACCGGTGCTCAGGTTCGTGAGGATGGACCCGACTTTTATACACGTAGGCGGATCCCAAACTACGGACGATTCCTTCCGCATGGTGCCCGCCAAATCGCAACTGACGCTAACAAATTCGGCTGAGCTCTAGGATTTCTGTTTGGGATGGCTGGGAACACAGCGCTGGTCTCACGAGGAGAAAGAGATGACAGGCCAGGCCCATGCGTCAATGACTCGGTGAGTTTGTGTGTGGGATATGGCCTGACATCCCTGGCCCGCCCGTAAATGACTCAACGCGAGTATGCCCCGGAGACACTGGCACATGGGGGCACCCTATCGGCACGAACTGGTTCCGGCTGGGCCACGCGCGTGAGATCAGGTAGGCCGAAATCCAAGCCAAAGGCCTAGTCGGCATACACCTTTATTCTTTTATTTTCTTATATTTTCCTTTCTTTTATCTTTAGGATTTTAAACTAAATTAAAATTCAAGTTTTGAATTTCAGCATCTGAATTATACACTAAAATTCTAATATATGGTAACTTTCTCAGTTTCCCCTTAATGTTATTTATGTTACTTCTATATTGTTTACATGGGAGAGAATAGTTGACTTACTCATATTCTTCCCCGGTTTCAATTCCTAACCATTCAAATTCATATTTTAGATTTAGAAATCAATTTCAAACTGCACAACCAAAATACCAATATGAATGCAAATATATATTTTAATTTATTGTCGTACTCATGTATACAAATACATCTAAATCTATTTGCCCTTCAATAATAATAGTTTCATGTAATAAACGGTTTTATTAAAGGATATATTTTTTGTTTACTTAAACTAAATTCCCTTGAATATATATTCCATTTAAAAATATGTTCATAATTATTTAGAAGAGGAGATTGCCTAGTGTATAATATTTATTAAGATATTTCTTAAACTTAATTCTCTTGGAGAATGTCTCTAATCACATTATTCAACAAAAGGTGGATTTAAATTATATGAGGGTCTTTTATTTAATCTCGTATTATAAAAGACTTAAATCTTGGAATACTCTCTCCTAGGTCTCAAAGTAGATTTTTTATACAAATTTTGGGCTTTACAAATGGCAACTACCAAGCAATACAATCTCATAAGCACACATGACATAGGGTTTTACATGATTCAAGGGCCCAAACCTATATAATTCTCTATGTTCTGTTGTGCCTTGCACGAGCCGTCATGCTACAATCTACTCCACCATCCACCCAAACGCACTATGTGGTATATCCTATAGTGCATCGTCGGAAGCAAACTCTGATAGCTGACGCGCTATTAGGGGGCAACGTCAATCCAGGACAGCTCCATGCCCATTGTCTTCAACACCATCGCCAACTTCAACCCAGGGGAGGTTTTCCACTATGGATCCCTCTCCTGCATCGTAGACCGAATGGCGTCATGCATCATGTAGCGGACGCGAGGGAGGAGGCCCACAGGTCTCGTTCCTCCACCTTGCCCAGGAAGGAGGCCTCTACGAGGCCTAAGGCGACTTCGGCGATGACCATGCCTAAACCCCGGGCAGTTGCGACACGAGCTGCGCCGGCTCACGCCTGGGCTCGGGGGCCTAGGTTCGTCAGCGCACCGCCCAGGACTGTCGTTGCACCGACAGGCACCTTCGTCTCAGCCGCATGCCACGACAAACTCCAATACTCACCTCCTCATCCTAGGTATAGACTCAGATCAGTTAGAGCAGGAAAAGGGCCGAGGGCCATGTCATCTTCAAGAGCCCCAAGACACAGCCGACCCACGCCACAGTCACTCAGCATTGTGGGTGCGGTCATCAAGTCGGTGGAGGAAGAGCTTCCCCCTATTACCCTAACATCCTCTTCATCAATGGGTGGGAGGGGGTAGACGACGATCCCATTTTGACGACGAGCCTACCGTGCAAGGGGGGAACCTCCAAAGTGTACCATAGGATATACCACATAGTGCGTTTGGGTGGATGACAGGGGATATTAGGATAGCTCCGCTCGTGACCCCGGGCATCGCGTGCATGACAGCACGAAGAAGAACTAAGGCGATGAAAGGGGTATGACCAGGACTACACCGCCTCACTCTGGGGAGCCAAGGGCTAGGTAGACTCTGTTGCTGCCTTGACAAATAACCCATCACCATGTCGCTCCGCTCGTGAGCGGTTGCATGATGCGCAACACCAGTCGCCACCATGGGATCGACACAACAACCACGCTTGGGTTGAGCACCCGGGAGCCCAGGGCATGTTTGGGGTCTTAGCCTGCACCCTTCGTTTGTGTGTGGTCCAATCACCGCCCAACTTCAAGGTCTCCAACATCGACAAGTATGAGGCCAAACAAGAGTCAAGTGGTTGGCTAGTTGCTTACTCCACCCCCGCCCAAGCTTGCAGGGTGACTAAGGACATCATGACAGATTTGTTCTATAAAAAGAATACCCAAGTAAAGTGGGAATAGTCATCAACAATAACTAGACCACACTTACTTCCCCCGATGCTAAGATAAGCAACGGGCGCTATGAGATCCATATGTAGCAACTCCTGTGGTCTTGACGTCGTCATTATATTCTTGCTCGGATGACTTTTTCCCACTTATTTCCCTGCTTGACATGCTGCACAAGGTATGTCTTTCTCAAAACAAACATTGGTTAGTCCTAACACATGTTCTCCCTTTAGAAGCTTATGAAGGTTCTTCATCCCAACATGTGCTAGACGGCGATGCTAGAGCCAGCCCATGTTAGTCTTAGCAAGTAAACATACATCTAGATCGACATTCTCTTTAGTAAAATCAACCAAGTAAAGCTTGTCATTAGATACACCTTTAAATGCTAATGAACCATCACTTCTTCTAAAGATAGTTACATCAACATTTGTAAATAAGGAATTATAACCCTTATGACATAATTGGCTGACAGAAAGAAAATTATAACCAAGCGATTTTACCAAAAAGACATTAGAAATAGAGTGCTCGGTAGTAATCGCTATTTTACCTATCCCCTTGACCTTGCCTTGGTTCCCATCTCCAAAGATGATCATGCCATGAGAATCCTTATTCTTGACGTAGAAGGTGAACATTTTCTTCTCCCTAGTCATGTGATTTGTGCATCCGCTATCAATGATCCAGCTTGAGTCCCGGATGCATAAACCTGCAAGGAATTTAGACTTGGGGTTTAGGTTCCCAACTCTTGTTGGGCCCTGTCAGGTTAGTTACACAGGATTTTGGTACCAAAATGCATGTCTTACCATTCTTGCTTTTGGGTCCCACATTAGATGCAACAATTTTATCATTCTTACAATAAAGCACATAGGATGCATAAAAAGTACGAAATAGCATAGATGGACCATGACTTGCATTCCTATCCTTAGGCACATGAGAAACAAGGTGAGGTGAATGACTCCTAGTTCTACTTCTACTATGAGCATAGGAACCACTAGATGAAGCAATCATAGTGCAAGGAGTAAAAACAACATCATGATGCATAGGTAAAAACAAAACAATCATTGCAAGCATCATGATGAATATTCTTAGCATTCTTAACATGAGTATAAATAAAAGTATGGTTCATCTTATTATCAAAAGAAAGCAAGCTACTAGCCATTAGCGCTTTCCCTTTCTCCTTAGTAAAGTTGGGGGTCGTATGGCTCTTCATGTTCTTGGCTCCCCCATGGAATCCAAGTCCATCTTTAATGGAGGTCTACCAATAGTGAAGAAATCCCTAGCAAGCTTCATTCTTGCATGTTTTAAGTAGAACATTTAATTCAGCAATTTCATCATTCAACTTTGCAATAGTAGAGGCATGGTCAACACAAGCATCAATATCATGATCTTTACATCTAATAAAAATTGATACATGGTACAAGAAAAAACTAGAGGCATTCAATTTTTCTATTCTAGCATTTAAATCATCATTAGCATTTTTATGGCTAGAAACAAAAGCATGACAAGTAGATAAATCACAAGCAAGCCTTTTATTCTTCTTAATTTCTAGAGCAAGAGATTTTTTTACTTCTACAACTTTATCATGTTCCTCGTAAAGCAAATCCTCTTGGTTTTCAAGCAATCTATCCTTTTCATCAAGAGCATCAATCAATCCATTAATTTTATCAACCTTAGATCTATCTAAGCCCTTAAAGAGATTGCTATAATCTACATAATCATTAGATTCCTCATCACTAGAAGAAGTGTACTTAGGAGTGTCATGTGTGCGTACCTTCTTCTTTGTTTTAACTCTGATTTTAGCGGTTCTCAAACCTACGATCTCATAGCGATGCATAAAATATTATTGTGTGGTTTGTTCCATCCTTGGTGTAATGCTATTTTTACCTATTACATGCCTATCTATATGTATTGCTACGCATAGAAGCGAGGTGACAATGAATCTAAAGCCCAACTTTTGGGGCAGCATCTGGGTAACAAGATTATCACAAGTATAAGGTAAGTTGTGTCCTTGATCACATTCTTTGACCTAATAATGTTCTATTAATCATCGTGACACAGTTAAGTTAAGCTGACTGTCGGCGTTTCGACCCCGGGGGGTCCCTGGACCGACGAGTAAATTGTCGCCGCGAGTCTCAGCCCAGATGGGTCGGCCTCGTGTTGTCCTACGCGCAGGGTGGATGCGCTTGCAGTAGTGGGTTACAAGCGTTCGCGAGGGAGAGAGAGAGAGACAGGGGCGTGAGGCTGCCCGTTCTCCCGCGCGGCCACCTCCTTCGTATGAGAGCCCTGGACCTTCCTTTTATAGTCGTAAGGAGAGGGTCCAGGTGTACAACGGGGGGTATAGCAGTGTGCTAACGTGACTAGCAGAGAGGAGCTAGAGCCCTATGTACGTGCCGACATGGCTGTCGGAGAGGTGTTGGAGCCCTGTTCATGTGGCGTCGTGGCCATCGGAGGAGCGCTTGAGCCATGTAGAAGCACAGCTGTCGGGGCTGTCGGATCCTTGCTGACGTATCCTTGCTTCCGTAAGGGGCTGAGAACCACCGTTGTCATGGAGCACGCGGAGTGCCATCATTACTTGTTTTACCGGGGTGAGCCAGATGGGACGTCGGTCTTGTTCCCCGTAGCCTGGGCTGGCTAGGGGTAGGGTAATGACGGCCTCCCCTTGTGGCGTGGTCGGCCCGAGTGAGGTGGTGACTCCTCCGAGTTCGAGGCTGAGTCCGAGCCCCGGGGGTCGGGCGAGGCGGAGACCTTCTTCCGGAGTCGAGGTCGAGTCCGAGCCCTGGGGTCGAGCGAGGCAGATATCATCGTCCGAGGCGAGGTCGAGTCTGAGCCCTGGGGTCGGGCGAGGCGGAGATCGTCGTCTGAGGCGAGGTCGAGTCCGAGCCCTAGGGTCGGGCGAGGTGGAGATCGTCGTCCGAGGCGAGGTCGAGTCCGAGCCTTGGGGTCGGGCGAGGTGGAGATTGTCGTCCGAGGCGAGGTCGAGTCCGAGCCCTGGGGTCGGGTGAGGCGGAGATTCCTATGGCGCCCGAGGCTGGACTTGGTTGCTGTCAGCCTCACCCTAGCGGGTGGCACAGCAGTCGGAGTAGCGCAGGTGGCGCTGTTTTCCTGACTGGTCAGTTAGTGGAGGGGTGAAGTGACGGCGGTCACTTCGGCCTTGTCGACTGGAAAGCGCGCGTCAGGATAAGGTGTCAGGCGATCCTTGCATTGAATGCTCCTGTGATCCGGTCGGCTGGCGAGGCGATCTGGCCAAGTGTAAAGCCCAAAAATTGGTAAGAAAAAAAAATA
The DNA here is from genome assembly GCA_029449295.1 of Zea luxurians. Classification (NCBI taxonomy): domain Eukaryota; kingdom Viridiplantae; phylum Streptophyta; class Magnoliopsida; order Poales; family Poaceae; genus Zea; species Zea luxurians. The sequence goes on along the minus strand of JAOPSE010000027.1, from coordinate 19,115,046 downwards.
AATAATAATAAATAAGTAAATTTATAAGTGGATGTTTCAAGGATCCCTTGATTTTCTCTACATATTCAATCAATGGCATTAAATTATGTAAATAACAAATAAAATAGATACATAAATGTGCATTCCATGAAGTTTCCTTATAAGTTTACACTTTGTATTCAAATTTGTGAAACAAGCTTAAGCTAGGAAACTAGGATTTGAAAATGGAAATATAAAATAAAAGGGAAGAAAAAGGAAAAGAATATGTGCTATAGGGAAAAATAGTAATAATAATATATAAATAAATATATATTCTTATACTGGTATTTTTTTATGAACTTGAACTATGTGTAGAACTCACTAACAAATTCAAATTCAAAAGGTAGACTTTGAATTAGAGAAAGAAATGCAAAATATAAAAGAAAATAAAAAAAAAGAGAAACTCACCTATACCTACCTGGGCCGAAATTCTCACCTTTGGCCCAGCTCCACTTCTCGTTACGCACGGCCCACCCAGCGCTTTCCCCTTTTCTTTTTGTCTCGGTCGCTTACAGGTGGGGCCCGGCTGTCATAACCATCTCCTTGCCTGGGACTCGTCTCAACAGGATCCGACGTTCTCGCGTGGATTGCGCAGACGGAGTCCGAACCTGCCGGCGGGATCGGGTCTCCGAATTCCGCGCTCCTCTGGCTATAAAGCATTGCCCCGCGACCCCCATCCCGGTCGCCACAGGTCTGCAACCCGCTCCCGTCCTACGCGCTTGACGACTGGATTCTGGGCAGGTGCTGAAAGGCCCCGCCTCGACAACTCGCCCGGGGGGGAAATTCGTCGCCGCAGGTAACTCTTGTCTGCACCGCCGCTCACGTGCTGATGGGTGATTGAGTAATGTCACCAGCAAGCGTGGATTGTAGTCGGGGTCGGTTCAAAGCTCGGGAGACCTTGGGCTCGCAGCGTCGGAGAACTTCGTCTGCCGCGGGCGATGTTCACTTGGGGACTCATCTACTGTGGCCGTAGGCCTCTGCTCGATTTGTGCCCAAGTTCGGGATTATCATGTTCGAGATCGCCGGGGCTATGTTTAGGTGGCATTAGGATTAGGATCTGAGCATTGAATCGGCAATTTGTGTGCACCGGCGTGTTCTCTTGGCGAAGCTCCGTGCGGTCGTCAGCGGTAGAAGCTTGAGGATGTGCCTGGGCATCGCCGTGGTGACGCATCGCGTCGCGGGTCGCCGTGCGCCGTGACTCTGCAACCTCGTCATCGTTTGGCGTGGACTCCCTGGTCATCCTCGATTTCTCGTCAGCGCATCGTAGCCACCACAAACCGAACCCCCTGTTGCCGAGCTCTTACTCTAGCGTCTGACGGTGGTAAGCCCTCCGTTGAGTTCCCCTCGGTTTCCTCTGTGCATGGCTTCAATCGGGGTTGTGGATTACCCACTATACCTCAGTTTCGCCCAACACCGATGATGGCGCCGCCACGGTGGTGTTCTGGCCGCCGCGTTGTCTACTGCGGGTGGGAAGAAGGGTTCCCAGCCTTCACTCGATTAATAGACGGCCCAGATTGATGAGCGTGTTTTCTTAGCTAGGGATGAACAGCCACCGTTGGATCGTAATGTTGCGGATCGGATTAGATCTGGGGCGAGCAATCACTGTTGACCATGGATTCGTGATCGGACGCGCGTGGTCGACTTGGGGTTGTTTTAAATCTGGGCCCTCGGCTTTTGATCGGACGGCACAGATTGACTCGTACCCCTTCGCCGTGGATGTTTTATAAAAGAGCCCTCGGGGTTTTGTGGAATCAACCCGCCATCCCTTGTCGCTGTGCACTGAGCCTTGGGATATTTGTGCAGAAGCCCCTGCGGTTCCTGAATTTTGGTGCCCAGTCCAGAATCCGAGGAAATTCAGAAAATTCAATTAGAAAATGATTTCTATTGTTAAAATAATTCCAGAATCTTATTTAAATCATAGAAAATCCATATTTAGTCCAAATTAATCCATTTCAGTTCCTATAATTTTGTAATAATATTCTCTATTAGGTAGTACCACTGTTTTTACATAAAGTACACATTAAAATTTATTTCTCACTTAACCCTATATTAAATGCATAAAATCTTTGGAAATTCATAACTTAAAATCTACAACTCCAAAATTAATAATTCTTTTTCCTGTGATTTTATTTTAATATGTAGAATATCTCTGTGTATTTTGTTTATATGTTTGGTGTAATGTTAATTTTGCCTATACACTGTTTGTTTGTATTGCTACGACTAGTGCGAGGTCACGAGTCACCTGAAGATCATCCTGGTACCTGGATTCTCAAGGCCCAGGCAAGTTGTGCCCTTGATCACTTCCTTTCACCTACTCATGTTCTAATTAATCATAATGATCTGCATAGGTTAATTTTGATGGGACCCAATAGGTTACCCTAGTTTGTCTATCTTTATACCTTGTTTACCACTGAACTTTCTGGGTAGTACTTGCTAGTGCTATATGTGGTTTTGGGTATGGAGATACACTATTCATGGTTACACTTTTGTTATCAGTTGTTATTTATTGTTCATGATGAGATCATTATGTTAATTGGAACATGGAGCGACCACCCGGGAAAACAGTGCTACCACAAGGGTGGTATGGGACGCCCTTGGCTGATTAATTAGGAAAGCTAGTGGAAGACTACCTTACCCGAAAGGGGCAAGGGCAGTAGGGGAGAGGTCAGTGTAGGAAGGCCCTCGGGAGGATTTTGCTGCGATGGCGGTCCTGCAAGGGATTCCTGCACTGGATCTTCCTATAAACTGTAGCGGGTTTTCGGAAGCTAGTGGAACTTTGTAAAGGCCTCGTAGTGGATCCCTAGCCATTCACCTCGGAAGTGTCTAAGGGCTTTGCAAACCCTGGCGACATGGGATGCACGACTTGTGGGTAAAGATGCGCAACCTCTGCAGAGTGTAAAACTGGTATACTAGCCGTGCTCACGGTCATGAGCAGCTCAGACCCTCACATGATTAATTTATGGAACTAAATTCAATTTGTCATATGCATTGCATTGCAGGTGAGGTGTTACTTTTGTTCTACTACTTAATTGGGTTGGTATTTACTTATACTTAGTAATTGCTAATAAAATTTTGACTAACTTTAAAAGCAATGCTCAGCTCTAACCATCTTCTTTGGTAAGCCTTACACTTCACGTGAGCTCCCACCTTTGGCGAGTTCATGCACATTATTTCCCCACAACTTGTTGAGCGATGAACGTATGTGAGCTCACTCTTGCTGTCTCACATACACCACAGGTCAAGAACAGGTACTGCAGGATGATGCTCATGGAGGATGCTGTGACGAGTTCGTGAGAGGTCTAGGTCGTCGTCTCCCAGTCAACTTTTGGGTTGCTGGACCGTTGTCTCCTTATAATGTAACTATTTATTTGTATAGAACTCCTGTTTTATATAAAGTTGTGACATTCGATCCTGTGCCACTATACATCATATGTATGAGACTTGGTCCCAGCATACCTGGTGTTTATGTTAACCCCGGGTTTTGGACCCCTAAAATCCGGGTGTTACAGAAGTGGTATCAGAGGAATGTTGACTGTAGGACGAAACCTAGATAGAACTGGACAACCCTTGTTTACTTACCTTACTCTGATTCTTTTCTAAACTTATCTTAATCTTTTTCTCATCTATTTCCGCTTACTCTGATTATTCTTACCTCTTCTTTCTAAAGACAAATGTGGATTTCACACTTTGAAATCCGTACCTAAAATGACTTTAGGAATAGGAGACCTAATCCTAGGAACAAAAACAAAACTATTTTTATAAGTGTCTATATATTTGAATGTTTGTTCTTATAATATCTGTCTGATTTGGATCTTTGTTTGAGTGTGATGGGTTGTGGAGTAATGTCCACAATTACATCTGCATATACATCTAGGCATAAAAGATAGTATTTATAAAATAACTAGACAATCTAGAATAACCCCATTAAAGAGGTAACTAGTATTCCGTATCTATCTCATCTTAACATATTCTATCTTACCTTTGGACATTCACCTCGTACAACTAATTACCCTAGTCTTGACATAGAATATCTGGCCCAGCCCTGCCAAAGAAATTTCCAGTACATAACCAACTATTAGTTTATTCATTCTGTCTATTAAATGATTCCCTTGCAAAGCTATCTTACCATATGCTTCTAACTTAGATGGTCAATACCAGGCGGGGTGGTGGAATTGATTTACCTGCTAATCAACAACCCCAACCACAGTCAGCAGCAATGAATCCTCCTAATCCCCCACCAGGCGGAGTTGATCCACTCGTCGCAGCTCAAATGAGAATGATGCAGCAAATGGCGGACACTATGGCAGATATGCGCACCCAAATGCAGCAAGAACGCCAAGAAATGCATCAGGAAAGAGAGGATGCACGTCGGGAATTGCGCCAAGAACGGGAAGAGATACGCCAGGAGAGAAGGGTACAACAACAGCAGCTGCAACAACAACTTCAACAACAGCAGCAACAACAACAAGTGCCATTGCCTCCACCTCCACCACCAGTTCCACCCCGGGACAAGCACCGGGAATTCATGAGCCACAAACCACCAACCTTCTCCAACTCCGCAGATCCACTGCAAGCAGATGACTGGTTAAAGTCCATAGAGAAGATGCTCAACATAGCCCAGTGCTCGGACCGAGAAAAAGTACTCTATGCATCGGGTCGTCTTGCTGGTCCCGCTGCAGATTGGTGGGATGCGTACTGTGCAGCTCATGCTGCTGCCGATACCATTACCTGGGAAGAATTCTCCACACAATTCAGGAATTACCATATTCCTGCTGGACTCATGAAGATTAAGAGGAAGGAGTTTCTATCTCTCAAGCAAGGAAGTATGTCCGTGAGTGAATATAGGGACAAATTCATTCAGTTATCTCGATATGCTCCCAGAGATGTTGAAGATGATGAGCAAAAGCAGGAGCTCTTTCTGGATGGATTGATTGGACCCTTGCAATATCAACTGGTATCGCACACATTCCCATCTTTCCAAAGGCTACTTGATAAAGCTATTGCTGTAGAGAACAAGAGGAGTATATTTGGAGAGAAAAGAAAGGCTGTCAACCAAGGGCAGGCTGGAAGTAGTTCCCGTCCTCGCTATACTACCACTCCAAGTACACCAGCTAGTGGCAGTTCCGGACAACAAACTCAACAGGCACCAACTGCTCCTTCAAAAGCAAGCACTCCAGGAGGACCCGCTGCTCCTAACACAACCGCCGTCAGGACATGCTTCAAATGTGGACAACCGGGACACTATGCCAACTACTGTCCCAACAGAGCTGCCTACACTACACCGGCTCCGATGAAGCAAGGACAAGCCTCGGCAGGAAAGAGTCAGCCCCTATCAATCAACCGGGGATATGCCCATCATGCAGAAGTAGAAGCTGAACCCGGTGAACTTGAGATTCAAGAAGAAGAGCCAGTTGGACATGAAGTAGTCGGTGAAGAAGTCAACGAGCAACAGGAATAAAGAGATAAACATAGATATAAATACATATATATATATATTTTACTATTTGTAAGACCTAAATATTAGTTTAGCCAGTAGTAGTATTTTACTATTTTAGTAATAACAATAAGGTCCATTTGACCCTGTGTTTTGCTAATAAGATATGCATCATGCCGAGATTTTGTTTATGCATATATGTTGAATCAATATGAACATGCACCCTTTTTCCTTACAAATCTCGAGGACGAGATTATTTTTAAGGGGGGTAGGATTTGTAAAGCCCAAAAATTGGTAAGAAAAAAAAATAAATAATAATAAATAAGTAAATTTATAAGTGGATGTTTCAAGGATCCCTTGATTTTCTCTACATATTCAATCAATGGCATTAAATTATGTAAATAACAAATAAAATAGATACATAAATGTGCATTCCATGAAGTTTCCTTATAAGTTTACACTTTGTATTCAAATTTGTGAAACAAGCTTAAGCTAGGAAACTAGGATTTGAAAATGGAAATATAAAATAAAAGGGAAGAAAAAGGAAAAGAATATGTGCTATAGGGAAAAATAGTAATAATAATATATAAATAAATATATATTCTTATACTGGTATTTTTTTATGAACTTGAACTATGTGTAGAACTCACTAACAAATTCAAATTCAAAAGGTAGACTTTGAATTAGAGAAAGAAATGCAAAATATAAAAGAAAATAAAAAAAAGAGAAACTCACCTATACCTACCTGGGCCGAAATTCTCACCTTTGGCCCAGCTCCACTTCTCGTTACGCACGGCCCACCCAGCGCTTTCCCCTTTTCTTTTTGTCTCGGTCGCTTACAGGTGGGGCCCGGCTGTCATAACCATCTCCTTGCCTGGGACTCGTCTCAACAGGATCCGACGTTCTCGCGTGGATTGCGCAGACGGAGTCCGAACCTGCCGGCGGGATCGGGTCTCCGAATTCCGCGCTCCTCTGGCTATAAAGCATTGCCCCGCGACCCCCATCCCGGTCGCCACAGGTCTGCAACCCGCTCCCGTCCTACGTGCTTGACGACTGGATTCTGGGCAGGTGCTGAAAGGCCCCGCCTCGACAACTCGCCCGGGGGGGGAAATTCGTCGCCGCAGGTAACTCTTGTCTGCACCGCCGCTCACGTGCTGATGGGTGATTGAGTAATGTCACCAGCAAGCGTGGATTGTAGTCGGGGTCGGTTCAAAGCTCGGGAGACCTTGGGCTCGCAGCGTCGGAGAACTTCGTCTGCCGCGGGCGATGTTCACTTGGGGACTCATCTACTGTGGCCGTAGGCCTCTGCTCGATTTGTGCCCAAGTTCGGGATTATCATGTTCGAGATCGCCGGGGCTATGTTTAGGTGGCATTAGGATTAGGATCTGAGCATTGAATCGGCAATTTGTGTGCACCGGCGTGTTCTCTTGGCGAAGCTCCGTGCGGTCGTCAGCGGTAGAAGCTTGAGGATGTGCCTGGGCATCGCCGTGGTGACGCATCGCGTCGCGGGTCGCCGTGCGCCGTGACTCTGCAACCTCGTCATCGTTTGGCGTGGACTCCCTGGTCATCCTCGATTTCTCGTCAGCGCATCGTAGCCACCACAAACCGAACCCCCTGTTGCCGAGCTCTTACTCTAGCGTCTGACGGTGGTAAGCCCTCCGTTGAGTTCCCCTCGGTTTCCTCTGTGCATGGCTTCAATCGGGGTTGTGGATTACCCACTATACCTCAGTTTCGCCCAACACCGACGATGGCGCCGCCACGGTGGTGTTCTGGCCGCCGCGTTGTCTACTGCGGGTGGGAAGAAGGGTTCCCAGCCTTCACTCGATTAATAGACGGCCCAGATTGATGAGCGTGTTTTCTTAGCTAGGGATGAACAGCCACCGTTGGATCGTAATGTTGCGGATCGGATTAGATCTGGGGCGAGCAATCACTGTTGACCATGGATTCGTGATCGGACGCGCGTGGTCGACTTGGGGTTGTTTTAAATCTAGGCCCTCGGCTTTTGATCGGACGGCACAGATTGACTCGTACCCCTTCGCCGTGGATGTTTTATAAAAGAGCCCTCGGGGTTTTGTGGAATCAACCCGCCATCCCTTGTCGCTGTGCACTGAGCCTTGGGATATTTGTGCAGAAGCCCCTGCGGTTCCTGAATTTTGGTGCCCAGTCCAGAATCCGAGGAAATTCAGAAAATTCAATTAGAAAATGATTTCTATTGTTAAAATAATTCCAGAATCTTATTTAAATCATAGAAAATCCATATTTAGTCCAAATTAATCCATTTCAGTTCCTATAATTTTGTAATAATATTCTCTATTAGGTAGTACCACTGTTTTTACATAAAGTACACATTAAAATTTATTTCTCACTTAACCCTATATTAAATGCATAAAATCTTTAGAAATTCATAACTTAAAATCTACAACTCCAAAATTAATAATTCTTTTTCCTGTGATTTTATTTTAATATGTAGAATATCTCTGTGTATTTTGTTTATATGTTTGGTGTAATGTTAATTTTGCCTATACACTGTTTGTTTGTATTGCTACGACTAGTGCGAGGTCACGAGTCACCTGAAGATCATCCTGGTACCTGGATTCTCAAGGCCCAGGCAAGTTGTGCCCTTGATCACTTCCTTTCACCTACTCATGTTCTAATTAATCATAATGATCTGCATAGGTTAATTTTGATGGGACCCAATAGGTTACCCTAGTTTGTCTATCTTTATACCTTGTTTACCACTGAACTTTCTGGGTAGTACTTGCTAGTGCTATATGTGGTTTTGGGTATGGAGATACACTATTCATGGTTACACTTTTGTTATCAGTTGTTATTTATTGTTCATGATGAGATCATTATGTTAATTGGAACATGGAGCGACCACCCGGGAAAACAGTGCTACCACAAGGGTGGTATGGGACGCCCTTGGCTGATTAATTAGGAAAGCTAGTGGAAGACTACCTTACCCGAAAGGGGCAAGGGCAGTAGGGGAGAGGTCAGTGTAGGAAGGCCCTCGGGAGGATTTTGCTGCGATGGCGGTCCTGCAAGGGATTCCTGCACTGGATCTTCCTATAAACTGTAGCGGGTTTTCGGAAGCTAGTGGAACTTTGTAAAGGCCTCGTAGTGGATCCCTAGCCATTCACCTCGGAAGTGTCTAAGGGCTTTGCAAACCCTGGCGACATGGGATGCACGACTTGTGGGTAAAGATGCGCAACCTCTGCAGAGTGTAAAACTGGTATACTAGCCGTGCTCACGGTCATGAGCAGCTCGGACCCTCACATGATTAATTTATGGAACTAAATTCAATTTGTCATATGCATTGCATTGCAGGTGAGGTGTTACTTTTGTTCTACTACTTAATTGGGTTGGTATTTACTTATACTTAGTAATTGCTAATAAAATTTTGACTAACTTTAAAAGCAATGCTCAGCTCTAACCATCTTCTTTGGTAAGCCTTACACTTCACGTGAGCTCCCACCTTTGGCGAGTTCATGCACATTATTTCCCCACAACTTGTTGAGCGATGAACGTATGTGAGCTCACTCTTGCTGTCTCACATACACCACAGGTCAAGAACAGGTACTGCAGGATGATGCTCATGGAGGATGCTGTGACGAGTTCGTGAGAGGTCTAGGTCGTCGTCTCCCAGTCAACTTTTGGGTTGCTGGACCGTTGTCTCCTTATAATGTAACTATTTATTTGTATAGAACTCCTGTTTTATATAAAGTTGTGACATTCGATCCTGTGCCACTATACATCATATGTATGAGACTTGGTCCCAGCATACCTGGTGTTTATGTTAACCCCGGGTTTTGGACCCCTAAAATCCGGGTGTTACACCAAGGTTGCTTCTCCGTTAAGTCTGCCTGAGCTGGGCCTTGGGCGAGTCGAAGGTGCGCCCGTTGCTTGAGGAGACCCTCGGGCGAGGCGTGAATCTGCCTTGGTCTTCCGTTCCTGCCCGAGGCTGGGCTCGGGCAAGGCGAGATCGTGTCCCTTGAGTGGACGGAGCCTTAACCGGAATTGCGCCCATCAGGCCTTTGCAGCTTTGTGCTGATAGGGGTTACCAACTGAGATTAGGAGCCTTGGGGGTACCCCTAATTATGGTCCCCGACAGTAGCCCCCGAGCCTCAAAGGGAGTGTGGGTACTCGCTTGGAGGCTTTGTCGCACTTTTTGCAAGGGGACCGGCCTTTCTCGGTTGCATTTTGTTCCGGTGGGTGCGCGCGAGCGCACCCGTCGGGTGTAGCCCCCGAGGCCTCAGAGGAGTGGTTTGACTCCTTTGAGGTCTTAATGCCTTTCATGATGGCTCGACCGGTCTGGTTGTTCCCTCATGCGAACTGGTCGTTGCCCGGGTGCATAGTCAGGTTCCGAGTTCTCGGGCTGGTATGTTGACGCTGTCAACGGTTTGGCCGGAGCCGGGTTTGCGAGAGCAGCCCTCGAGCCTCTGCACAGGGCGAGAGGACGGTCAAGGACAGACTTGGCTTTTTTCATACGCCCCTGCTTCACCTTTCCGCAAGGAGGAGGGGGGGGGAAAGCGCCATGTTGCCCTCGGTGGGCGCCGAACATGGTGTCTCCAGTGAGTTGCTAACGGGTGATCCGAGTGGACGCTCGTGCCCCGTTCGATAAGGGTCGGCTAGTGGCCTAGAGGCGCGCTCCAAAAGTACCTGCAGGTGATTTGCCGGACCCGGTCCCATTCGATAGGGTCCGAGGGCTCGATGCCTCCCTCCGATGGGATTCCGTTACAGAATCATTCCTGCTGGTCTCGGAAATGTCCTAGGGTACCTCAGGAGCGTATCCCGAGCCTTGGTTATGTATCGAACGTACCCAGAGTCATCCCTCACTCTGCGTGCTCTGGGGCGACTGTCGAACCCGTCGGGGGGCCAGCCTACGAACCCCTGATTAGTAGTGGGCATGGAGCCCGAGTGGCCTGAGGCGGCTGTCGAACCCTTCCGAGGGGCCAGCCTTCGAACCTCTGACCAGTAGAAGGCGCGGAGCCTGAGTGCTCTGAGGCGGCTGTTGAACCCTTCCGAGGGGCCAGCCTTCGAACCTCTGATCAGTAGGGGGGCTCGGGGCCCGCTTCCTTCGCGGAGAAGGATCCCTTTCGGAGTATCCCCTTTCCTGGTCCCTGTAGCAAGAGAGAGAAAGGGGAAGAGGAAAAGGATACGAAATTGAACGACGTGGCGCACCTTTTTTGACGCGGTCATCATGGCGAAGGTGAAGCATCGCCCACTTCGCCTGCCAAAGGTGTCGCCTGTCCTGCCGCAGAGTTAATGCGACGGGACGAGTAATTCACGGGGCAGCCGTTGTGCATGCGTAAGCCGTTCGAGGAATGGAACACGGGCGCGTCGTCTTCACGCCGTGGGAGGGAGCTCTCTCACTGTTCCAGGAGGGGACGTGAGCCTGCAGACAATTTGACTGCTGCTTCTGCCCACCTGCCACCGCCATTACTGCCGGCCCACTTTTGGCCATGTTGACCATCGCGCCTTCTCCCGCGGCTGACTGACCCGTGATCGGCGTGCCTGGTTGGCACTGTTGGGCCGTGCACAGGGTTGCCTCGAGTCGCGGCACCAGTTCCGTAGTTGAGAAGGCGTGGCGCTGGCGTAAGTGGCGCTGCAGTTTTTTGCACATAGTAACCGGCGCGCCGGTTACATGACGTGTGGGCCTGGGCCTCCATGCTGGATGCGTCGAAGTCGAAAGTGAAAGTTCCCTTTGACCCAGGAACAGGATCTGGATGTCGCCTAGAGGGGGGTGAATAGGCGAATAAAACTTATTACTTTAAAACTTAAATTCTTACTCTACTCGAAGACTTAGTACGCAGTGGAGTGAGAAGACTCTTCGAGTACGTTGCAGCAGAATAGAAGATCCTGTCTCAAAATGTCCTGCACTTCAAATAAAGCTTATACCACAGATAAGTATTGAAGTGCAGATATAAAGACGAGTAAGGCAGAGAGTCAGGATACAATACAGAACAGAGCACACAGACGCAAGGATTTATCCCGAGGTTCGGCCAAGCCTGAAATGCTTGCCTAGTCCTCGTTGGAGTTAGCCACACCTGGGCTTGGAGTCTATTTCAACTCCTTCCTCCGTTTGCTCAGATCTGTCAGTATGACAGATAGAGCCTTTCACTATTGATTTGGGTTACAACAACACCGTGGCTGCTTACACACTTCTTGGCAGCACCTCGGCACAGTAACGATACGCTCAAGACCTTGCTCTAGCTCTTAGCAGCTCTTCTCCTCTCTCTAAAGGCTTATAGCTGTGCCTTCTACACAAACTATAGAGTTACACACAAGAGGGAGAGTGAGAATTGATTCGAGTGAAGTCTACACTTGTTGGCTGCGCTTGTACCTTGCTTGAGGCGCCTACGGGTCCCTTTTATAGGCACAAGGGGCCTAGGAGCCGTTGGAAGCAATCCAGGAAGGCAAATCTTGCCTTCTGTCGGGTGGCGCACCGGACAGTCCGGTGCACCACCGGACACTGTCCGGTGCCTGATCTCCTTCCATAAATGGAGCAGTCGACCGTTGCAGTCCTGGAGCCGTTGGCGCACCGGACACTGTCCGGTGCACACCGGACAGTCCGGTGCCTTCATCTAGCCGTTGGCTCGGCCACGTGTCCCGCGCAGATCGCGCGGCCGACCGTTGGCTCACCGGACAGTCCGGTGCACCACCGGACAGTCCGGTGAATTATAGCCGTACGTCGCCAGACTCCTCCCAAGAGCAGCCTGTTCATCGGGGTTCAACCTGGCGCACCGGACACTGTCCGGTGCACCACCGGACAGTCCGGTGTGCCAGACTGAGCTGAGTCTTGGCTGTACACAGCCAAGCCTTTTGCACCTCTTTCCTTTTCTTCTTCTTTCTGTTTCTAACATTTAGACAAGTATATTAGTACACTAAAACCAATGTACTAAGTCTAGAAACATACCTTCTCTTAATTATTACATCTATAGCATTTCACATGCTTGAGCTTTGATGTTGGACTCATAAATCATCAAGTCGGCTTGACTTGATCTAGATTGACATTTCTTGGCTCCAACATCCTGCAAAGGTCACATAGAACATCTCCAAACATAGGAACAACTCAAACTAAAGATTAAGGTGAACTTAGCTCTTTTGGGCTGCTTCCAGTTCTGGTTTTGACACTTGTTCTCCTTCTAGTGACCTTGATCTCCTTCTTAGAGCTTGATCTTGAGCCTTATGACTTACACCACATAACTGTAGCTGTTGCCTTATTGGTTGTAAGTCACGTCCTTATGTAGTGATCCTTGATGTGTCGTAGCTATTCTCAACTCGATCACCCTTGACTTTGCAAGCCTTCTTCTTCACCCTTGGCTTTGGGTTCCTCAGCCTCCTTGACCTTCTCCCGTGCACTTGGTACCTCGAAGCTCTTCTTGCCTCCGTCCTTGGATTGATCAGTTGTCTCCGAGCTACGCACCCGAGTCTCACTTTATGCAATGTCCATCTTACTTATGATGTCCATTATGTATCCATAATCTAGTTCTTGGACCATCACATTTGTTCACTTTTGTTGAACCCTGTTAGATTTACCTTAAGCACCTGTTCAACACTTAGTACACTGTTAGTCCTTTAATTGAGTTGTCATCCAAACACCAAAACTCACAAGAGAGCTTTCAATCTCCCCCTTTTTGGTGATTGATGGCAACACAATTAAAGCTTACATAAGAATAAGATTTGAAGCACAAGTTTTGAATTCTAAGTTTATAGAATGCTCCCCCTAAATATGTGCTTACTTCAAAAACATAATTTTGGCCTCAGACGCCAATTTGCACATACTTAGGCAATTCGAAGCATTTCTACACCTTAGCACTTTTTAGGATGCATTGTGTCAAGAATCAAACCATGATGCTATAACACACAAATGCACATAATCAGAGTTAAGCACCATTCAAATTAGTGGATATATCACAGGAATATCAACCTACCACTATTCACTTTTAAGATACCAATTTAAACTAAGATAAAGCACCTTTAGTCTTAAAGCACCATTAACCACATGACTATCTATTACACTATAGAAGCCGAATAATTCATCGCAGCGGAAACACTAGTCCATATGATGCAACACATATAATACTGCAAGAAGCATATGAATAACGCACTAGCAAAGCTTAAACTAACACATCACCCTTTAGGATAAGCTTAGCAAAGCTTAAACTAACACATCACCCCTTAGGATAAGCTTCCCTCTCAGGTTGAGATAAGAACACATCACCCCTTAGGATAAGCTTCCCTCTCAGGTTGAGATAAGCTTTAATACACAAATTCTCCCCCTTTGACATCAAACACCAAAAAACCATACCCAAGCAAGAACATAGGATGATGTCAAGGGACAGCAGGGTGTTAAGGAGGAAAAACGACTATCAAAACTCCCCCTTACTTATTGAACATATGCAAAAAGATTAATACTTCCTTTTGTACTTTTACCATGTTGTAGTGTACTTCCCATCTTGAAAGTATTTAATCTCTCGAGAGCTTCTCCACACTTGTGCCTGATTCTTTCTCCTAACTTTTTCTTGTTGCTATTGAAAGTTCATTTATTATCATAGCTCCATGATATTTAAGAATAAGCATAGAGGTACCCAAGTCCTGATTGCTCCATTTCTTGCACATCTTCTCTTTTCCACCTAGAGACTATACAAAATTGCTCAAGAAACAATTAGTCTCAAAAGACACAAGTTATGTGTGCTCCCCCTCAAGTTGTGCATCAAGTATTTGAATGACTTGCACTTCACACATTCTAGCTTCCTCAGAACTAGAGGGAATCACAACATACCTTGGTCAAGGCATACTCTATCACTTTCATCACACAAAGATACCAATTTGACCATCAAATGAAAAGCCACTTAATACCAATTGAAGGCTAAATGAAAGGTTGACAACAATGCATGCCTTAGTGGCACCTAAGCCAATTGAATACTCATAGGAAGGAAAACATTTACACGCAACTTAGACATGCTTCATACTGAACTATCATTGCATCACATATACTAATTGAAAAACAACACGATCATGTCTAAGCACATCATAGTTAAGAGGGTTCTTTAGGTACACCAAAAGAAACAACATTTTAAGGCATAAGACTCCTAAGTCACGATACTACCAATGAAATGCAAGAACACAGCTATGATAACAATCAATGGAACTTCAAGATATTCAATAAAATTGCACAGTTCCATTTTCCATACCTTTGCCTTTATGAGAGCACTTGTTATCACCAGTTCAGGGCTTCTTTTGCTCATGCACCTCATAGCTCAAAAGGGCACGACATGGATTTGAAATTCACACAATACCAAACTAGGGCAATCATGTGAACATGGACTAAACAAAATGTCATATTTGCACATAGCATGACTTACAAAAAGTTACAGGTTTATTCATATTCACCAAGAGAGTTAATCGTTGTGGATATAACAAATGAAAGAGCTACCCATGAATGATTCAAAAGATATATCCTATATAGCACCAGTCATGATTAAGCAACCATCATTATGATTCATTTAACACAGGCAATCATAAAGCATAACTACTCCAAAGACAGGTAGCACAACAAGCCAACTTAAGAGCAATACTAAATTGCAATTCTGTACTTAAAATACACGGGGTACCATCCTTTGGAGAGCAAGTTGTAGATTCTCATCAAAGTCCTTTACTTCATTCACCAATAATGATTAAGGACCTATACACCTTATTTCATTTGAGATGAACATGGGATTAGTGTCTCACAATAATTCAACCTTGGGTCAATAAACACCAAAACAATTAACAGCTTAAGCATAGAGTTTTAGATAACCGTCTTAAGCTCTCCCATGGTCTCCAGTCCATCTCAAGGCACCTACATGGTCTAGTTAGCACAGTTTGGTACCCATCTCGGGATGGGTCCATAATGATCATCTAAATGTGCCTTTGGTACCCAAATTGCCTTTGTGCTAGTTCTAGTTGATCTCGTTATAGATCTAGCACAAGTGTACGATTTGGGTCTCCTAAGCGAATGAGACTGAGACAAATTCACTTGCTTAGGAATCTTACCTTTATAACATACCTTGGATAGATGACCCTGCTCACCACACTTGTAGCAGAAGCGTCGCTCACACTGACATGACGCTTGCTGTTTGTCATTTTTCTTCGTGAGGGTCACCTTGGAGGATGCACATCCTTGATTCTTCATGACCGGACATGAAGTGATTGTGTGGTCCTTATTGTTGCATCCAAAACAACTCCTTGTCCCTTCATTCTTGTCTTTGTACGGACAAGACGCGATGAGGTGGCCTAACTTCTTGCACTTGAAGCACCTCCTTTTTCCTTTTCCCTTTTTGTACTTGGATGACATAGAGAAAAGGTCAGTGCAAACAACATGATTAATTGGATTTTTACCTTTTTTCCAACCTCATGTTGATTTCTTCATCTTTAGGAACATTCTTCTTATGGAGCTTAACACTTGCTGCAGTTTTTCCTTTCTCAAGCTTCTTCACCACGCGCCCGTGGATATCTTGAGAAAGTCGAGCAATTTGTCTTCTCCTTAGCTGTCTTTGCTTCTTGTTCCCACGCAATTTTCTTTTTGAACCTGCAACTTGTTTCTCAAACAAAGATTGGCCTTTCTTGGGCGGTGGAGGTCAGCACATGATAATATTTTGACCAATTGATTACCAGTGCAAGAATGAGGTTCATATGAGTTTAAACTAGTAATTACTACCTCATGAGCAATATCGAGCATGATATGATCAACTAGTTTACTATAAGAGTATGACAACGTATCATACTTTTCACTAAGAGCAAGCTTTTCTAAATTCATTGTTTCTACTTGTCTCTCAAGCATGGTGTTTTCCATTTTAAGTTGAGCAACACAGGATAAGGCATCATCATTATTTCTTTGCTCAAATAAAATAGATTCATACCGTTGGACCAAATCATCATGAGAGCACTTTAGCTCCTCATGTTCTTTGGTCATCTTCTCCAGGCTTTTGTTGGTTTTGATGAGGGACTTCTCTAGCCTGAGAAGCGTCTCGCCTTGTTCCTTGTTCCTTCTCAACAACTTAATCAAGAGAGCTTTGTCCGCTTTGTTGAGATGGTTGTAGAAACGGCGAATCTCCTCTTCTTTCACATCATCGGTCTCATTTTCCCTGTCATTAATGTCAGTGGAAACAATATAGGAAAATGTACCTTGTGATGATGAAGATTCATCCTCGCTATCATCCTCATATTCCTCCTCATCATGGCTTTCGTCTCCACCGTTGTTGTTAGCAACAAAACATTTATCACTAGTGGAGAACAAACCTGTCGACGAGGTGGATTCATCGTTTGGGTGCCATCGTTCTTGTTCTTCTCCCTTTGAATGGTTAGTAACACAAGTAATATAGGGAGTAGGAGCATCACAGTTTGTCACAGAATATTTTTCTTTAATTCTATTCCATACATCATGAGCATCAACAAATAGATCACTATCACTGCTCATGATGACAAAATAAGCATTTCTAGAAAGAGAGTCAACTAAGATGTTGCAAGCTTGGTGATTGAGAGATAAACATCTTAGTTCTTCATTAGAAGGATTTTTACTAAAATCAGAGGGAAAAATACTTCTACTAAAGATCTATCTCAAATCAGAATCAACATTCATGAAAGCTTTGTAAATAGAGACAGACCAAGATTTGTAATTAGAACCATCGCCTAAAAGAAGTTCTACAGTTACCTCTTGTGACGACATCGTTATCTCCGGACGGCTAAGCCCACACTGGAGAGGCCTAGCTCTAATACCAATTGAAAGTTCCCTTTGACCCAGGAATAGGATCTGGATGTCGCCTAGAGGGGGGGTGAATAGGCGAATAAAACTTATTACTTTAAAACTTAAATTCTTACTCTACTCGAAGACTTAGTACGCAGTGGAGTGAGAAGACTCTTCGAGAAGGTTGCAGCGGAATAGAAGATCCTGTCTCAAAATGTCCTGCACTTCAAATAAAGCTTATACCACAGATAAGTATTGAAGTGCAGATATAAAGACGAGTAAGGCAGAGAGTCAGGATACAATATAGAACAGAGCACACAGACGCAAGGATTTATCCCGAGGTTCGGCCAAGCCTGAAATGCTTGCCTAGTCCTCGTTGGAGTTAGCCACACCTGGGCTTGGAGTCTATTTCAACTCCTTCCTCCGTTTGCTCAGATCTGTCAGTATGACAGATAGAGCCTTTCACTATTGATTTGGGTTACAACAACACCGTGGCTGCTTACACACTTCTTGGCAGCACCTCGGCACAGTAACGATACGCTCAAGACCTTGCTCTAGCTCTTAGCAGCTCTTCTCCTCTCTCTAAAGGCTTATAGCTGTGCCTTCTACACAAACTATAGAGTTACACACAAGAGGGAGAGTGAGAATTGATTCGAGTGAAGTCTACACTTGTTGGCTGCGCTTGTACCTTGCTTGAGGCGCCTAGGGGTCCCTTTTATAGGCACAAGGGGCCTAGGAGCCGTTGGAAGCAATCCAGGAAGGCAAATCTTGCCTTCTGTTGCGTGGCGCACCGGACAGTCCGGTGCACCACCGGACACTGTCCGGTGCCTGATCTCCTTCCATAAATGGAGCAGTCGACCGTTGCAGTCCTGGAGCCGTTGGCGCACCGGACACTGTCCGGTGCACACCGGACAGTCCGGTGCCTTCATCTAGCCGTTGGCTCGGCCACGTGTCCCGCGCAGATCGCGCGGCCGACCGTTGGCCCGGCCGACCATTGGCTCACCGGACAGTCCGGTGCACCACCGGACAGTCCGGTGAATTATAGCCGTACGTCGCCAGACTCCTCCCGAGAGCAGCCTGTTCATCGAGGTTCAACCTGGCGCACCGGACACTGTCCGGTGCACCACCGGACAGTCCGGTGTGCCAGACTGAGCTGAGTCTTGGCTGTACACAGCCAAGCCTTTTGCACCTCTTTCCTTTTCTTCTTCTTTCTGTTTCTAACATTTAGACAAGTATATTAGTACACTAAAACCAATGTACTAAGTCTAGAAACATACCTTCTCTTAATTATTACATCTATAGCATTTCACATGCTTGAGCTTTGATGTTGGACTCATAAATCATCAAGTCGGCTTGACTTGATCTAGATTGACATTTCTTGGCTCCAACATCCTACAAAGGTCACATAGAACATCTCCAAACATAGGAACAACTCAAACTAAAGATTAAGGTGAACTTAGCTCTTTTGGGCTGCTTCCAGTTCTGGTTTTGACACTTGTTCTCCTTCTAGTGACCTTGATCTCCTTCTTAGAGCTTGATCTTGAGCCTTATGACTTACACCACATAACTGTAGTTGTTACCTTATTGGTTGTAAGTCACGTCCTTATGTAGTGATCCTTGATGTGCCGTAGCTATTCTCAACTCGATCACCCTTGACTTTGCAAGCCTTCTTCTTCACCCTTGGCTTTGGGTTCCTCAGCCTCCTTGACCTTCTCCCGTGCACTTGGTACCTCGAAGCTCTTCTTGCCTCCGTCCTTGGATTGATCAGTTGTCTCCGAGCTACGCACCCGAGTCTCACTTTATGCAATGTCCATCTTACTTATGATGTCCATTATGTATCCATAATCCAGTTCTTGGACCATCACATTTGTTCACTTTTGTTGAACCCTGTTAGATTTACCTTAAGCACCTGTTCAACACTTAGTACACTATTAGTCCTTTAATTGAGTTGTCATCCAAACACCAAAACTCACAAGAGAGCTTTCAGAAAGGGTGCGCCCCCTTGGTGCAGTTGCATGCCGCCTGCATGGCGGTCCGCCCTTTCACCCGCTGGTTTGGGCGAAGATGGAGGAATGCTTGTAACCGCTGGGCGGTTATACGCTCCACGCGCGGCGGTTTGGCTTCTTCTGTCCTGGGGCAGCTCGCATGACACGTGGGGCCCAGCCCCCGTGTCGTAGGGGGAGGACCTTGAAGCGTGTTGGTGAAGACTCCGTCCGCGACGGCTGAGGACGCAAGTGGGGAGAGTTGCCTTTAAAAGGAGGGTGACCCCCTAGGATGGCAACCATGTCTTCGCACTCCCTTCATGCATCGCGTCCTTCCACCTTCCGAGCCCCCAGATGGGGAGTGCTTGCATCGCTTTCGTCTTATTGTGGAAGGAGCGCAACCTCGTGGAGGTTGGTACCTTTCAGCCATCGCTTGGCTTCAAGGATTTTCGTCAGGCAGCCCGGCCGCCTTCACCCACCAATGGGTAATTTGGTGGAGAGAAGCGAGTCGGGCTGCGGCCTCCGCCCCACCCTCATCTTCAAGGATTTTCATCATCCGAGCTAGGGCGGAGGGCAAGCTGAGCCGGAGCTCTACCTCGGCGTGGGCTGGCGTCCCGCTTCTTCCTCCAGCTTCTGGGGGTGGAAACCATCCTTCAGCTCTGCGGAGGAGGCGTCCTCCAGCCATGCAGGGGGAGGCGAACTGCTGCTGCCCGGCGAGGGTGCAGCGCTCCATCCTCTGTCCGGGCGATGGTGGCCAGTCGCACCGGGGGGTCTCACAACATGTCGTACGCCGTGAGGGTGGTACTCGTGTTCTGGGATGGTCCCATTCTCGTTCTCGTGGCAAGGACGGGAGTGAGGACCTGCCGGTGCACTTTGGGGCGGCCGGCGCCCACTGGTGTGGTGTTGGCGGACAGGTGGACGCCGCCATCGGTGCTGAGGTGGTTGCAGCAGCAGGAGAAGTCCTCGTTGTTGACGGGGTTGTCGGCGCCATCTGCGCCCCAGGCCTCCAGCTCTGTGGCCTTGATAGCTTGTCCTCGCTCCTCGAGTGGAGATGAGGGTGAGGACCTTGTCGAAGCAGCATCTGCCCTGAGGTCATAGCTGCTGCTGTTCGGCCACCCAGAGCAGAGGTCGTTGTCGCTGTTGTCGGAGCGGGTGGCGGTGAGCCGCTTGGAGTTCGTCGTCCCGCGGGCCTCCTGGTGTGGAGGTTGTTCGTACCCGTGGGAACGGAACCGAAGTCCCGTTTGTAATGGCACCTTGAGTGCTGGCGTATGTTCATTGCGGCTGTCGGGGCCTGAACATTTGTGTATTTGGGCGTAAAGCCGTGTTTCTTCTCCATTTTGCGCACCAGAACTCGCCTGTCGGCTAGCTGGACCGCTTAACCAAGCGTGAGTTGCCTTGTGCGGAAGGTGACGAGTGAGGTATCCGTATCTCGGAGGCGTAGGAGTCCCTCGGCTCGGTCGGCCTTGCCGCTCGAGGCTTCTCTTGCTTAGTGAAGAAACCCTCGGCTGCTCTGCAATGAGCCGAAGCCGGAGGCAGCGGCGTCAGCATGGACAAAGGCAGAGTTGGCTAGAGAAGGAACTTCGTCGGCCCAGGAGTAGGGGACTTCCCAGGCCGACGAGGCGTCGCAGTAGCAGCTGGGACCTGGCCAGGTCGTCCGCTGGCGGGACCAACCCTGGAGTCGGGCTGCCGAGGCCATGAGCCGAGCTGGCGTCCTTGGGGGACAGCTGGCTGAGGCTACGGAGCGGCCGGTCCGGCCATCTGCTTGGGCCGGGTTCCTGGAGGAGACCCTGGCGGCGATGGCCGAGGCACGGTGCTGGCATCTTCCTTCGGGGTGGAGATCCTCCGACCATGCTGCTGTCCGAGGCCGGGTCGGATTCCGCCGAGGGTGGAGTCGATGCTCCCCCTGCTGACGTCTGAACCTGCAGGAACAGTTTGTCTGTAGCGTGCGTATGTTTTTTTGCGGCCGCCGAAGCCAAAACATACCGTCGTCGTGTTGTAAAGCTGCGTTTCTTTTCCCCTTGTTTCGAGTATCAGGACTTGTTCGTTGGTAACAGAATCGTTTATCCGAGCGTGAGTTACTTATCGCAGAAGGTGATGAGTGAGGTATCCGTATCCCGGAGGCGTAGGAGTCCCTCGGCTCGGTCGGCCTTGCCTGCTTACGTGTACTCTTACTCATCCGTAGGATTCTGTTATCGATATAGTCGAGACGGCATGAAAAATCGTTTCGGCAGAAGAAGTTTTCGAGCGTTAAGACTTGTTCGGACAGCGGAATCCCTTATCCGAGCGTGAGTTACTTATCGCAGAAGGTGATGAGTGAGGTATCCGTATCCCGGAGGCGTAGGAGTCCGTCGGCTCGGTCGGCCTTGCCTGCTTACGTGTACTCCATCGTTTTCAGGACTCCACTATCGAAGTAGTCGAAAAGCACGAAAGATGTTCTGGCAGAAAGACTTTTTCCGAGGAAAATTTTGACGCAGAGGGGGTTCCCCCTTCTAGCCCCCGAGGGAGGGTCGGGCTTTGCCGAGGCAAGGCTGACCCTTCCTTGAAGGTTAGACTTTGCTTATGTATGTAAACGAGGTACATGAACGACTTGAAAACATCTTAAGGGTAGAAGCAACGTAGCTGTCGGATGTTCCAAGCGTTGCTGTAGACCTCGCCTTGACTGTTGGCCAGCTTGTATGTTCCGGGCTTCAGAATCTTGGCGATGATGAACAGCCCTTCCCAGCACTACAGGAATCCTAATGATTCCCGTCGGCCAGGATAATTCCCGTCGGCCAGGGAAAAAGCCGACGGGGATAACGTAACTCCCGTCGGCTACACTGAAGCCGACGGGAATAACGTAACGCCCGTCGGCCAGAGAGTAGGCCGATGGGAGTTAACTTAACTCCCATCAGCCAGAAAATAGGCCGACGGGGATTACTTAACTCCCGTCGGCCAGAGCGCAGGCCGACGGGGATTAGGCTTTTATGAGCGCGGGTTCGCCCGCGCGGGCTCATTTCTTCTCTGTCTCTTCGTAGCTGCCGCCGCCGCCTGCCTATTCTCGCCGCCGCCGCCGCCTCTAACCGCCGCGCCGCCGCCCCTCCCCGCCGGCGTGCCTTCCCGGCCGAGCCCGACGCCGCCCCTCAGAGCGCCGCCCGTCCACGCCGCCCGACGCCGCCCCTCGGAGCCCGACGCCGCCCCTCGGAGCCCGCCCGTCCACGCTGCCCGTCCTCTCGCGGCGCCGGGTCTCTCGGAGCGTCGTCGCTGCCTCCTCGAGCGCCGCCGCCGCGTCCAAGCGCCGCCTCCGCCCCCGACCGCATCTCCGAACCAACTACGACACCCACGTGAGTTAATTATGTGTGTACATGTTAATGTATTGGATTGTGAATGTTAATTATGTGTGTACATGTTTATTTTCGTCGGTTTTTTATGGCCGACGGGAGTTAACTTTCATGTGATTAGTATTAATTTAATAACACATGTGATTAGAGTGTGACTATAGTTAATTTAATATCACATGTGTGGCTTCATGTTAGGTAATTATTTATTGTATTCTTATAGTAGATTTAACTTATACTATTGAATTATTAAATTTGATGTTATTTATTGATTAGATTTAACTTATAATATTAGGATGTATGAATGTTTCGATATTGATTAATTTGATGTTATTTATGTGTATATATAATTATTTATGTATATATATAGTTTTAATACTTACCTATAGATGTATATATGTATGTATATATGTTTGTGACATGTAGAAACGTGATTGTCTCACACACACTCTTTACTCGTACACAGCCGCAATAATGGGTGATAGACGTGATTGGATGTATGAAGGTTTCAAGAAGGGTGGGTGTCACACTAGTGAATGGTTTGCCAAGACGCAAATATTTCTGGACCATGCAGCTGCTTTGTCACAAATAGATAATATTAGGTGTCCATGCAATAAATGTAGAAATATGACGAGCCACACCAAGAGGCAGGTCACACTACACCTGTGCTCGCATGGTTTCGTGCCAGGCTATAAGGTCTGGTATCTCCACGGTGAAGATGCTGAACGAGCAGCAGAAGTAGAAGTTGATGACGGTGAAGATGATGTTGATAGGATGGACCAGATGCTTGAGGATCTGCAGCCTGAACTGGCACCAGATCATCATGATTCACCTACACCGGAGGTTCAGAAGTTCTTCGACCTACTCAAAGCGTCAGAAGAGCCTCTTCACGGGCACACTGACGTGACCGTCCTCGAATTCGTGACCCGACTGATGTCAATCAAGTCAAAATTTGCATTTTCAATTAATTGTTACAAGGAGCTTGTGGATTTGATTAGCGAGGTTCTTCCTATGGGTCACAAGATGCCCAAAGACATGTACCAGTCCAAAAAATTGCTTGAAGGTCTTGGTATGGAGTATGAGAAGATTGATGTTTGCCAAGACAACTGTATGCTTTTTTGGAAGGAACATGGCAGAGAACAAAAATGCTTAAAATGTGGGAAGTCAAGGTACGTGGAGCTTGTAAATGAAGATGGGGAGAAGGTGGTGACAAAGGTTGCACATAAACAGCTTCGGTACATGCCTCTCACTCCTAGAGTGAAACGTTTGTTTCTCTCGAGGAAGACCGCTATGCACATGAGGTGGCATAAAGATTGTATGGATAGACAAGATGGGTTAATGGTGCACCCGTCAGATGGTGATGCATGGAAGGCTCTTGACAAATTTGATCCAGATTTTGCCAGCGATGCAAGAAATGTTCATATCGGCTTGGCAACTGATGGTTTCACGCCGTTCAATATGACCGCTGCGTCGTATTCATGTTGGCCTGTCATTGCCATACCGTACAACCTTCCACCTGCTCTTTGCATGAAATATGAGTTTATGTTCCTATGTCTTGTTATACCTGGGCCTGAGCATCCTGGCGTACGCCTCAATGTGATGCTTCAACCACTGATTGAAGAGTTAAAGAAGCTATGGCAAGGTGTGGAAGCCTATGACTGCTTCAAGAAGCAGAAATTCAATCTTCGTGTTGCATATCTGTTCTCGGTTCATGATTTTATGGCGTATGGTATTTTCTCTGGATGGAGCATGCATGGTAGATTGACGTGTCCTTATTGTGCTAAAGATACAGATTGTTTTCGTCTTAGTGCTGGTGGCAAGATATGTTACTTTGATTGCCATAGATGTTTTCTACCCTTCAATCACCCCTTCAGAAGGCAAAGAAAGGAATTTAGGAAGGGCACCATTGTCACGAAGGGACCGCCCAAGCGACGTAGTGGGATAGAAATTACAGAAGAGCATATGAAACTTGTCCTAGACGAGAGTGGTAAAAGGTATCAAGGTTTTGGTGAGGAGCATAACTGGACTCACATATGTGGCTTGTGGGAGCTTCCTTATGCTAAGTCATTGATTTTGATGCACAACATCGACGTCATGCATCAAGAGAGTAACTTTTGCCAAGCCCTCATAAATACATGCATGGATTTCCCTGATAAAACGAAAGACAATGACAAGGCACGCATGGACTTAGCAGTGATATGTGATCGTCCAACCCAAGTGCTTAGAGAAAACGGAGGCAAACCAAAAGCTGACTATTGTCTGAAATCTAAGCAACGGAGAGAAGTGATGAAGTGGATGAAGGATATTAAATTCCCCGATGGTTATGCCGCTGGTTTTAGAAGATCTGTGAACTTGAAGACAATGAAGATGAATGGACTGAAGAGCCATGACTTCCACATAATTATGGAGAGGCTCATGCCT
Source organism: Zea luxurians (assembly GCA_029449295.1). Classification (NCBI taxonomy): domain Eukaryota; kingdom Viridiplantae; phylum Streptophyta; class Magnoliopsida; order Poales; family Poaceae; genus Zea; species Zea luxurians. Next base: position 19,090,149 of record JAOPSE010000027.1, on the reverse strand, counting down.
GTATTGTTTCGTGGGTACATTTCCGAAGCTATGTGGAAAACGTTAGCTGAAGTTAGCTATTTCTACAGACAGTTGTGTGCTAAAGAAATCAGAAGAGATGTGATGGAACAGCTGGAGAAAGAGGCACCGGTGCTTTTGTGCAAATTGGAAAAAATATTTCCACCGGGTTTCTTCAATCCTATGCAGCATCTCTTTATACATCTTCCATATGAGGCTAAGGTCGGAAGTCCTGTTCAGTATAGGTGGATGTTTCATATAGAAAGAGCATTAAAGAAGCTTAGAGCAATGGTGGGCAATAAGGCAAGAGTTGAAGGATGTATTGCGGAACAATTTAAACTAAAGGAGGTAGCACACTTCACAAGTTGTTACTTTGCAGAAGAACATAATGTATTTGCTCGAAAGAAAAGGTACCATGATGATGAACGAGAGATGCCTCCGTGTAGTGATCTTTCGATTTTTCAGACAAACGGCAAAGCCGTTGGTCCACCCAAGGCATATTACCTCAGTATGGAAGAACGGAAGTCTGCTTTACTGTACAGGGATGCGTGAGCTTGTGGCGCCCTCGGGCGTCTTGTCGTAGCCAAAGCACCAAGTCGCCCACCTAGAGGTCTCGGGACCGAACCCCTCGGGCGTGGTAGCGTCGTAGGGGCTGCTGATACCGCGCCGAGTGTAGTAAGGTCATGTCCCGAGCCTCTTCCAGCTGGTCTAGTGAGTCTTCTCAGTTTGTCCGGTTGCTTCGGGCGTCGTATGCCCTCGTCCTCAGGGAGCCGGGTTCTAAGTCTGTGGACAAGATAACCTCGGCCCCATAGACTAGAAAAAACGGCGTGAAGCCTGTGGCTCAGCTTGGCGTCGTCCTCAGACTCCAGACCACCGAGGGGAGTTCCTTCACCCACCGCCTGCTGAACTTGTTGAGGTCGTTGTAGATCCTCGGCTTGAGCCCCTGTAGAATCATGTCGTTGGCACGCTCTACCTGCCCATTCGTCATGGGGTGAGCTACGGCGACCTAGTCCACCCGGATGTGGTGGTCCTCGCAGAAGTCTAGGAACTTTCTGCCAGTGAACTGGGTGCCGTTGTCGGTGATGATGGAGTTCGGGACCCCGAAGCGATGGATGATGTTGGTGAAGAAGGCCACTGCCTGTTCGGACCTGATGCTGTATAGGGGTCGGACCTCAATCCACTTGGAGAATTTGTCGATGGCGACCAGTAGGTGCGTGAAGCCCCTGGGTGCCTTCTGCAAGGGACCGACGAGGTCTAGACCCCACACAGCAAACGGCCTGGTGATGGGTATTGTTTGCAGAGCCTGAGCGGGCAGGTGGGTCTGCTTTGCGTAGAATTGACACCGTTGGCAGGTGCGTACAATCCTAGTGGCGTCGGCCACCGCGGTTGGCCAGTAGAAACCCGGTCAGAAGGCGTTTCCCACGAGGGCCCGAGGTGCTGCATGGTGACCGCAAGCCCCCAAGTGTATTTCTTGTAATAACTCTTGACCTTCGGCGATGGATATGTATCGTTGGAGGATGCATGAGGGGCTGTGGTGGTAGAGCTCCTTTTCGTCACCCAGCAAGACGAACGACCTGGCGCGCCGCGCCAGTCGCCGAGCTTCGGCTCTGTCGAGGGGTAGCTCTCCTCGGTGGAGATATTGCAGGTATGGGGTCTGCCAGTTTCGATTAGGCGTGACCCCATTCCGCTCTTCCTCGACGCGCAGTGCCTCACCCTCGAGGGCCGAGGGTGCCTCGGGCGGGGCCGAGGTTGCCTCGGGCTGAGCCGAGGGCGCCTCGGGCAGAGCTGAGGCCTTCTTGGGCTCGGAAGTGTCGTCGGTCTTGACGGAGGGTTGATGTAGGTCTCGGGAGAAGACGTCCGGAGGAACCGTTGTCCGCCCCGAGGCTCATCTGCAGTCTCGTTGTATCGTCGAGCGACGTGGTTGAGCTCGGCCTGTAGAACTTGTCCTCCAGGCGCCGAACCTCGTCGCAGTAGGCTTCCATCTTCGGGTTGCGGCAGTGGGAGTTCTTCATGACTTGGTCGATGACAAGCTGCGAGTCGCCGCGAGCGTCGAGGCATCGGACCCCTAGCTCGGTGGCGATGCGCAACCCGTTAACCAGAGCCTCATACTCGGCCACGTTGTTGGACGTCGGGAAATGGAGGCGCAGCATGTAGTGGAGGTGCTTCCCGAGGGGCGAGATGAAGAGCAGGCCCGCGCCCGCTCCTGTTTTCATCAGCGACCTGTCGAAAAACATGGTCCAGAGTTCCGGTTGGATCGGAGCTATTGGAAGCTAGGTGTCGACCCATTCAGCCACAAAGTCCGCCAAGACTTGGGACTTTATGGCCTTCCGAGAGGCAAACGAGATTGTCTCGCCCATGATCTCCACCGCCCACTTTGCGATCCTACCTGAGGCTTCTCGACACTGGATGATCTCCCCCAGGGGGAAGGATGACACCACAGTCACCGGATGAGACTCGAAGTAGTGTCGCAACTTTCGCCGTGTCAGAATCACCGCGTACAGCAGCTTCTGAATTTGCGGGTAGCGGATCTTGGTCTCGGACAGTACCTCACTGATGAAGTAAACCGGCCTTTGGACGGGCAGTGCGTGCCCTTCTTCTCGTCTCTCGACCACGATCGCGGCGCTGACCACCTGAGTGGTAGCGGCTACGTAGATCAAGAGGGCTCCTCCGGCAGCGGGGGCACCAGGATAGGCGCGCTTGTAAGGAGCGCCTTCAAGTTCCTGAGGGCTTCCTCGGCCTCGGGGGTCCAAGTGAAGCGCTTGGTCTTCCTTAAGAGGCGATACAGGGGTAGGCCTCTTTCGCCGAGGCATGAGATGAAGCGGCTCAGAGCCGCAAGGCATCCCATGACCCTCTGTACTCCTTTCAAGTCCTTGATAGGCCCCATGTTGGTGATGGCCGCGATTTTCTCTGGGTTGGCCTCGATGCCCCGCTCGGAGACGATGAAACCCAGGAGCATGCCTCGGGGGACTCCGAAGACACACTTCTCGAGGATTGAGTTTTACGCCTTTTGCTTTGAGACACTCGAATGTCGTTTCAAGGTCAGAGAGGAGGTCGGAGGCTTTCCTCGTCTTGACTACGATGTCATCAACGTAGGCCTTGACCGTTCGTCCAATGTGCTCACCGAACACGTGGTTCATGCACCTTTGGTATGTCGCACCCGCATTCCTCAAACCGAATGGCATAGTATTGTAGCAGTACATGCCAAAAGGTGTGATGAAATAAGTCGCGAGCTGGTCGGACTCTTTCATCCTGATTTGGTGATACCCCGAGTAGGCATCGAGGAATGACAGGGTTTCACACCCAGCAGTGAAATCCACGATTTGATCGATACGAGGCAGAGGGTACGGAACCTTCGGACATGCCTTGTTTAGACCAGTGTAGTCTACACACATCCGCCATTTCCCACCTTTCTTTTTCACAAGCACAAGGTTGGCTAGCCATTCGGGATGGAATACCTCTTTGATGAACCCTGCAGTCATCAGCTTGTGGACCTCCTCGCCTATGGCTCTGCGCTTATCCTCGTCGAATCGGCGCAGAGGCTGCTTCACGGGTCAGGCTCCAGCTCGGATATCCAGTGAGTGCTCGGCGACTTCCCTCGGTATGCCAGGCATGTCCGAGGGACTCCACGCAAAAACCTCGGCGTTCGCGCAGAGAAAGTCGACGAGCACTACTTCCTATTTGGGGTCGAGCTCGGAGCCGATCCGGATCTGCTTGGAGGCATCGTTGCTGGGGTCGAGAGGGACGAATTTGACCGCCTCTGCTGGTTCGAAGTTGCCGGCGTGGCGCTTCGCATCTGGAACCTCCTTGGAGAGGTTTTCCATGTCGGCGATGAGGGCCTCGGACTCGGCGAGGGCCTCGGCGTACTCCACGCACTCCACGTCGCATTCGTACGCGTGTCGGTACGTGGGGCCGACGGTGATGACCCCGTTGGGGCCTGGCATCTTGAGCTTGAGGTAGGTGTAGTTGGGGACGGCCATGAACTTGGCATAACATGGTCTCCCCAGCACTGCGTGGTAGGTTCCTCGGAACCCGACCACTTCGAACGTGAGGGTTTCCTTTCGGAAGTTGGAGGGAGTCCCGAAGCAGACAGGCAGATCAAGTTGTCCAAGGGGCTAGACGCGCTTCCCAGGAATGATCCCGTGAAAGGGCGCCGCACCGGCCCGGATCGAGGACAGATTGATCCGCAAGAGCCCGAGGGTGTCGGCGTAGATGATGTTGAGGCTGCTGCCTCCGTCCATGAGGACCTTGGTAAGCCTGACGTTGCCGATGACGGGATCAACAACGAGCGGGTACTTCCCCGGGCTCGGCACGTGGTCGGAGTGGTCGTTTTGGTCGAAGGTGATTGGCTTGTCGGACCAGTCTAGATAGACTGGCACCGCCACCTTTACCGAGCAGACCTCCCGGTGCTCTTGCTTGCGGTGCCGAGCCGAGGCGTTCGCCACCCGCCCACCGTAGATCATGAAGCAGTCATGGACCTCGGGGAACTCCTCTGCCTTGTGAGCTTCCCTCTTGTCGTTGTCGGGGGCCCTGCCACCTTCCGCCGGTGGCCCGGCCTTGTGGAAGTAGCGCCGATGCGTGACGCACTCCTCAAGGGTGTGCTTGACGGGACCTTGGTGATAGGGGCACGACTCCTTGAGCATCTTGTCGAACAAGTTGGCGCCTCCGGGAGGTTTCCGAGGGTTCTTGTGCTCAGCGGCGGCGACAAGGTCTGCGTCGGCGGCCTCGCGTTTTGCTTGCGACTTCTTCTTGCCCTTCTTCCTCGTGCCGCGCTGAGCAGACGCTTCGGGGGCGTCATCCGGCTGGTGCCCCTGAGGCTGCTTGTCCTTCTTGAAGATGGCCTCAACCACCTCCTGGCCAGTGGCGAACTTGGTGGCGATGTCCATCTGCTCGCTTGCCCTGGTGGGAGTCTTGCGACCCAGCTTGCTCACTAGGTCGCGGCAGGTGGTGCCGGCGAGGAACGCGCCGATGACATCAGAGTCGGTGATATTGGGCAGCTCGGTGCGCTGCTTCGAAAATCGCCGGATGTAGTCCCGCAGAGATTCTCCCGGCTGCTGGCGGCAACTTTGGAGATCCCAGGAGTTCCCAGGGCGCACGTATGTGCCCTGGAAGTTGCCAGCGAAGGCTTTGACCAGGTCGTCCCAGTTGGAGATCTGCGTAGGAGGCAGATGCTCCAACAAGGCTCGGGCGGCGTCGGAGAGGAACAGGGGAAGGTTGCGGATGATGAGGTTGTCATCGTCCGTTCCACCCAGCTGGCAGGCCAGCCGGTAGTCCGCGAGCCACAGTTCAGGCCTCATCTCCCCCGAGTACTTGGTGATGGTAGTCGGGGCTCGGAACCGGGTCGGGAACGGTGCCTGTCGTATGGCCCAGCTGAAAGCTTGTGGACCGGGTGGTTCGGGTGAAGGGCTCCGATCCTCCCCGCTGTCGTAGCGTCCCCCACACCTGGGGTGGTAGCCTCGGAGCACCCTCTCGTTGAGGTGGGCTTGACGGTCGCGGCGATGGTGCTCGTTGCCGAGGTGGCCCGGGGCCACAGGCGCTGTGTCCCGCGTGCGCCCGGTGTGGACCGAGGCCTCCCGCATGAATCGGGAAGTCGCGGCGCGATGCTCCAGGGGGTATCCCTGCCTTCGGGAGGCAGAGCTTTCGGCCCGTCGGACCGCGGCATCCTCCAGGAGATTCCTGAGTTCTCCCTGGATATGCGCGCCCTCGGTGGTTGATGGTTCTGGCATCGCTCGGTGCAGTATTGCTGCTGCAGCTAGGTTCTGGCCGACCCCACTGGAAGCCAGGGGCAGCCTCGCCCTGGCATCGTCGGCGATGCGGCGCTGGACATCCTGGGCCAGATGACACACTTCTCCGGCTGGTGCTCGGCCTGCCCGCTCCTGCCCGATGTTCTGCCGGAGCTGCACAAGTTGTCCTGCTTCCTCGTCGAGCCTGGCCTGCATCTCGTGGATTTGCTCGAGCTGTGTGTCCTGACCCCCCACAGGGACTGGGACCACAGCTAGCTCCCGAAGGATGTCAACGCGAGGCGCAGGCCTAGAGGGATCGCCGTCCTCTGGCATACCAAGGTGGTTGCCTTCGTCGAGACCCTCTAGATCGACGTGGAAACATTCATGACTTGGGCCACAGTCCTTGTCGCCGACGCTGTGGCTATCATCGGAGCAATCAGAGAGGCAGTAGTCACATGCGGTCACGAAGTCCCGCATGGCACTAGAGTTATCGAGCCCGGAGAAATACCAACCAGAGTCGGGCTCGTCGTCTTCCTCGGAACCCGGGGGCCCATAGGTCGAGACGGCCGTCAATCTGTCCCAGGTTGACCACATATGGTACCCCGGGAGGTTTGGATATGCCTTTATCAAAGCGTCCACCGAAGCGGGGTCGCTTGGTGGGTTGAAGCTGAATCTAAAAGGCACTGGATGGGAAACGGATGGTACCTCTTGATCGATTGTAACACCCGGATTTTAGGGGTCCAAAACCCGGGGTTAACATAAACACCAGGTATGCTGGGACCAAGTCTCATACATATGATGTGTAGTGGCACAGGATCAAATGTCACAACTTTATATATAACAGGAGTTCTATACAAAATAAATAATTACATTATAAGGAGACAACGGTCCAGCAACCCAAAGTTGACTGGGAGACGACGACCTAGACCTCTCACGAACTCATCGCAGCATCCTCCAAGAGCATCATCCTGCGGTACCTGGTCTTGACCTGTGGTGTATGTGAGACAGCAAGAGTGAGCTCACATACGTTCATCGCTCAACAAGTTGTGGGGAATAATGTGCATGAACTCGCCAAAGGTGGGAGCTCACGTGAAGTGTAAGGCTTACCAAAGAAGATGGTTAGAGCTGAGCATTGCTTTTAAAGTTGGCCAAAATTTTATTAGCAGTTACTAAGTATAAGTAAATACCAAACCCAATTAAGTAATAGAACAAAGGTAACAACATCACCTGCCATGCAATGCATATGACAAATTGAATTTAGTTCCATAATTTACTCATGTGAGGGTCCGAGCTGCTCATGACCGTGAGCACGGCTAGTATACCAGTTTTACACTCTGCAGAGGTTGCGCATCTTTACCCACAAGCCGTGTTACCCATCTGCCAAGGGGTCATGAATCCCATACACCTCTACCAAGGAAGCGAGGCAGGGTAACACTACGAGGCCTTTACAAAGTTCCACTAGCTTCCGAAAACCCGCTACAGTTTATAGGAAGATCCAGTGCAGGAATCCCTTGCAGGACCGCCATCGCAGCAAAATCCTCCCGAGGGCCTCCCTACACTGACCTCTCCCCTACTGCCCTTGCCCCTTTCGGGTAAGGTAGTCTTCCACTAGCTTCCCTAATTAATCAGCCAAGGGCGTCCCATTCCACCCTTGTGGTAGCACTGTTTTCCCGGGTGGTCGCTCCATGTTCCAATTAACATAATGATCTTAACATGAACATTTAATAACAACTGATAACAAAAAGTGTAATCATGAATAGTGTATCTCCATACCTAAAACCACATATAGCACTAGCAAGTACTACCCAGATAGATCAGTGGTAAACAAGGTATAAAGATAATCAAACTAGGTAACCTGTTGGGTCCCATCAAATTAACCTATGCAGATCATTATGATTAATCAGAACATGGCTGGGTAAAAAGAAGTGATCAAGGGCACAACTTGCCTGGGCCTTGAGAATCCAGGTACCAGGATGATCTTCAGGTGACTCGTGGCCTCACTGCTAAATGTAGCAACACAGACATACATGGTATAGGCAAAATTAACATTACACCAAACATATATGCAAAATACATATTAATAATCTACATATTGAAATAAGATCACAGGAAAAAGAATTATTAATTTTGGAGTTATAGATTTTAAGTTATGAATTTTCAAAGGTTTAATGTGTTTAAAATGGATTAAGTGAGAGATTAATTTTCTAATTGTTTTCATGACAAAACAGAGGCTCTAGGTGGTAGATAATAAAATTACAAAATTTTAGAAAGTGGAATGGATTAATTTGGACTAAAAATGGATTTTCTATGATTTAAACAAGTTCTAGCATTATTTTTGTATTGAAAATCAAATTCCAAATTCATTTTTCTGATTTTTCCTTGAGCTCTGGACTGGGCGCCAATAACAGAGAAACACAGGGGCAAGCGTGCAAATATTCCCAAGACTCAGATCCCCAGTCGCTAGGACTGCGGGTTAATTCCTAACTAACCGAGGGGCTCTTTTAAAATACTGCCAGGGCGAAGGGGTATCGGCAACAGTGGGCCGCACGATCTAAGATCAAGGGCCACGATTAGATGGCGCGGGTTATGAACCGGTGTGCGACGGCAACCGTTGGATTCTATTCTTACGGCGCGGATTCAAAATGCCCGGGATTGCGTCGTAATCATCGGATCGCGGATCTACGGTTCACATCGTTCGCGCGAAGAGGTACGTCTTAATCTAATCGGGACCGTTGGCTGGAATCCAACGGTGGAGGCTCATCTTCCCCCCAGCTCCTTGCCGGACGACGGCAACAGCCGCACCTCCACGGCGGCACCATCGCCGGCGCCCAGCCAAACTACGAACCGTGCGCCCAAACATCGATTCTACCGGTTCCAAATGAAGCGGACAACTGCGCGTACATGGAGGGCGAATATTTACCTAAGATGGCGCACACAGGAGGGTTGGCCACGGAGGAGGTGCGGCCCGCGGCGGTCCAATCTCGACGGTGAGCAATTCCCAGAATCCCAGGGCACCACTCCCCGATTGCACCCACGCACGGCTTCCTCGTGCGCTGCCCAATCCTCGGGTGACAAGATTAGGGCCCGAGCCACGCTATAGCCGACAATCCACGGCGGCGCTCCCTCGGTGACGGAAATCGCCCGCTCTCTCTCGCTGCACTCCCTTTCTCTGTCTACGCTAGGGTTGCACAGTGGCGGCGCAAGAAGGTTTGAGCAAGAGGCGAGGCTTGATCGGGTTATATACCCCGGCCGTGCTTGGTCAACGGTGAGACCGCGGATTCCGAGCAGAACCCCATGAGCAGCGCCACAATCGGAGGTTGTTGATGGTGCTGACAGACGGGTCCCAGGTGTAAGTGAAACGGCGCGCGCGCGAGGTGACTGCCGGTGGACCCCACGCGTCAGCGGAAGGGAAGATGGCTGGTGAGCGCGCGTGAGGGGATGAGAGGCTGCCCCTGGGGCCCGCGTGTCGGCGCCAGGATTTGGAGTTGGGCCGAGATGAGTGAGATCGGTAGTGGGCCGAAAACAGGGTTACCGGCCCACGAGCGATTTTTTTCTCTTTTTCCATTTTATTTTCTATTTCTTTTCTTCATTTCCAAGTTAAATTTGAATTCAAACTTAAATTCAAACTTCTATGGCTCATCATTTCAACTTATTTTTGTGAAGTTAGGGATATTAATTCTGAATATATTTATTTATATATATTATTTATATTTTTGTTTTATATCCCTTCTCTTTTTCTTATTTCCTCTTTCTTTCCTATTTCCAAAATTAAATTTTGAATTCAAATTTAAATCCAAGCTTGTGACTAGTTCATTTGCAAATCATATCTGTGCAAGAACATATTTTATATATTTCTTTATTTATTTTAGTTCTTTTAGACAAGCTTTTAATCATATAGTAGAGAATAATCCATACCTTATTAGTTCTAGGGAAATCAAATTTATATTGTAGACTATATATATTAAGAAATAGTTTAATCATAATTCTCCTGTATAACTTAACCCAAAGGCAATTTAGATTATCTAAGTATCTTTAATTATGTATTTTTAACATATTCATGAGTGGAAACTTCTTATATTATGATTATCTTTAAGGAAAGGTGTTTTGATTTAAAATTTTTGAGAATTTTTCCTTGTCTTCACAAAATTGAACTTTAGGGTGTTACATCGATGGACGGTGACGAAGTCGCGTCGGGGACAGACTGCACCGTTATCTCAGGTACAAGGCTAACGCCCAGCAAGTCCTTCGCGAGCATGCTGGCGTCGCCCGTCATATGCTTGGGGTTGGCGTGTTGCGGGGAAACGACGCTCGCCTTCGTCTCAAACGCGAGGTCAACGCCCGACGTGTCCCCCGCTGGGGCGCCGGCGTCGCCGACTCGCTCGACAGCCGACGAGGCGCCGCCTCCTGCTTGGCCATGATTGCCCCGCCTCCTTCCCCGTCGACGGGGAGGGTGACGGGATAGACTCGGATGCTGTTCTTCCACCACCCGGGGAAGACGTCGTCGATTCCGCCGCCGGCGGGCGGGCTGACGGCTGCCATTGTCGTTGTCGCACGACGGAGGAAGGAGTATCATGTCGTAGCTGCCGTCAAGGGACATGAACTCGAGACTCCCAAAACGGAGCTTCGTCCCGGGTTGAAGAGGTTGCTGGAGACTCCCGATCTGGAGCTTGACGGGAAGCTGTTCGTCAACACGCAGCAGGCCCCTACCTGGCGCGCCAACTGTCGGCGTTTCGACCCCGGGGGGTCCCTGGACCGACGAGTAAATTGTCGCTGCGTGTCCCAGCCCAGATGGGTCGGCGCGAGACAGAGACACAAGGGGGGAAAACAGTGAGGGAAAACCCGCGGCCTCGTGTTGTCCTGCGCCCAGGGTGGATGCGCTTGTAGTAGGGGGTTACAAGCGTTCGCGAGGGAGAGAGAGAGACAGGGGGCGTGAGGCTGCCCGTTCTCCCGCGCGGCCACCTCCTTCGTATGAGAGTGAGAGCACCTAGAGGGGGGGGGGGGTGAATAGGTGATCCTGTAAACTTCAAAAACTTAAGCCACAAAACTTTGATTAAGTGTTAGCACAGTTAATGCCAAGTGGCTAAGGTGAAGTCTCAACAAAACACAATACCACAAGAGATCAAGACAGAGGTGACACGGTGGTTTATCCCGTGGTTCGGCCAAGCCAATGCTTGCCTACTTCCACGTTGTGGCGTCCCAACGGACGAGGGTTGCAATCAACCCCTCTCAAGCGGTCCAAAGACCCACTTGAATACCACGGTGTTTTGTTGTTCCTTTCACTATCCCGTTTGCAAGGAATCTCCACAAATTGGAGTCTCTTGCCCTTACAAGTATATGATCACAAAGAAAGCACAGAGTAAGGGAGGGAAGCAACACACACAAATCCACAACAAAAGCGCACACACACGGCCAAGACTCGAGCTCGAATGACTATCTCAGAGTTCACACTAGAACAGAGCTCGAATCACTTAGAATCACAAACGAATGCGCAAAGAACTTGTGTGGATGATCAAGAATGCTCAAGAGTTGCTTGTGTGTCTCCTCCATGCGCCTAGGGGCTCCTTTTATAGCCCCAAGGCAGCTAGGAGCCGTTGAGAGCAATTCTGGAAGGCTATCCTGGCCTTCTGTCGTCGGGGGCACCGGACAGTCCGGTGCACACCGGACACTGTCCGGTGCCCGATTTGTTTCCTTTTCTGGCGCTGTCGACCGTTGCAGCCCGTTGGAGATCTGCGAGCCGTTGGCGCACCGGACATGTCCGGTGCACACCGGACAGTCCGGTGCCGTCTTCCGACCGTTGGCTCGGCCACGTGTCTCGCGCGGATTGCGCGGCCGACCGTTGGCCCTGGCCGACCGTTGGCTCACCGGACAGTCCGGTGCACACCGGACAGTCCGGTGAATTATAGCCGTACACCGTCGGCGAATTCCCGAGAGCGGCCAGTTCGAGCCGAGTCGACCTGGCGCACCGGACACTGTCCGGTGCACACCGGACAGTCCGGTGCTCCAGACCGAGCTGAGCCTTGGCTACACACAGCCAAGTCTTTCTCTCCCCTTTTCTCTTTTTCTTCTTTCTGTTTCTAACACTTAGACAAATATGTTAGTCCATAAAACCAATGTACTAAGGCTTAGAAACATACCTTTACTTCATGATTTGCACCTTGTTCATCCATGTACACAAATTCACAATTAAACACATGTGTTGGCACGCAATCACCAAAATACTTAGAAATGGCCCAAGGGCACATTTCCCTTTCAATCTCCCCCTTTTTGGTGATTTATGCCAACACAACATAAAGCCACTAGAACAAGTGCAAACTCAATTCAAATAACACTTAAATTTATTTTGAATCAATTTTGGCATATATGGATCATCCTTTGCCACCACTTGGTTTGTTTTTGTAAATCAAACACAAATCTCCATCTCTAAGTTAAACACACATGCTTAAGCATAAAGAGAGTCATTCAAAAAGAGATTGATTAAGGATTTCAAAAACTCCCCCTTTTTCCCATAATCAATACTTCTCCCCACAAGAAGCCATCTTTTGACAAGAGAGACAACTTAAGAAAGAGATTGATTAAGGATTTCAAAAACTCCCCCTTTTTCCCATAATCAATACTTCTCCCCACAAGAAGCCATCTTTTGACAAGAGAGACAACTTAAGAATTTTGACAAACCAAAAACTCTATTCTACTATTTTCAAAATCTCTCAAGTGGTAGCTGATCCATTTATTGCTTTGGCCTTTATTTTCTCCCCCTTTGGCATCAAGCACCAAAATGGGATCAATCTTGGCCCTTTAACCCCATTGCCTCACCAAAATCTTCAATTAAGAGCAAATGGCAATAAGAGTTAATGAGATGGACTTGGAATAAGTTACCCCTCATCGGAGTGCAGTGGAAGTCTTTCATGGTCCAAGTCTACCCCTCATCGGAGTGCAGTGGAAGTCTTTCATGGTCCAAGTCCACCTTTTCCCTTTCAATTCTCCTTTGTGACTAAAACAGACAAACTCAAACATATGGTTAGTCTCAAAGGGTCAAGTTGTAACACATCTCCCCCTAAACATGTGCATCACATTGCAACGGACTTGTGAGGTCCAGGGAGTGTTTGTACAACTTGAGCACCATAATAAGCAACAAAATGCAGAATGAACATGATCAAAAGCATGAATACAGTATGCTACAATTCAATCCAAGTTCCGCGAATCTAAGACATTTAGCTCACTACGCAGCCTGCAAAAGGTCTTCTCATCTAAAGGCTTGGTAAAGATATCGGCTAGCTGGTTCTCGGTGCTAACATAAAACACTTCGATATCTCCCTTTTGCTGGTGGTCCCTCAAAAAGTGATGCCGGATGTCAATGTGCTTTGTGCGGCTGTGCTCAACAGGATTTTCCGCTATTCGGATAGCACTCTCATTATCACATAGGAGTGGGACTTTGCTCAGATTGTAGCCAAAGTCCCTGAGGGTTTGCCTCATCCAAAGTAGTTGCGCGCAACACTAACCTGCGGCAACGTACTCGGCCTCAGCGGTGGATAGGGCAACGGAGGTTTGTTTCTTAGAGTTCCATGACACCAGGGACCTTCCTAAGAATTGGCACGTCCCCGATGTACTCTTCCTATCGACCTTACATCCAGCATAGTCGGAATCTGAGTACCCAATCAAGTCAAAGTTAGACCCCTTTGGATACCAGATCCCGAAGCAAGGCGTAGCGACTAAATATCTAAGAATTCGCTTCACCGCCACCAAGTGACACTCCTTAGGATCGGATTGAAATCTAGCACACATGCATACGCTAAGCATAATATCCGGTCTACTAGCACATAAATAAAGTAAAGACCCTATCATTGACCGGTATGCTTTTTGATCAACGGACTTACCTCCTTTGTTGAGGTCGGTGTGTCCGTCGGTTCCCATCGGAGTCTTTGCGGGCTTGGCGTCCTTCATCCCAAACCGCTTTAGCAGATCTTGCGTGTACTTCGTTTGGGAGATGAAGGTGCCGTCCTTGAGTTGCTTCACTTGGAACCCAAGGAAGTAGTTCAACTCGCCCATCATCGACATCTCGAATTTCTGCGTCATCACCCTGCTAAACTCTTCACAAGACTTTTGATTAGTAGAACCAAATATTATGTCATCGACATAAATTTGGCATACAAACAAATCACCATCACATGTCTTTGTAAAAAGAGTTGGATCGGCTTTCCCAACCTTGAAAGCATTAGCAAGTAAGAAATCTCTAAGGCATTCATACCATGCTCTTGGGGCTTGTTTAAGTCCATAGAGCGCCTTAGAGAGCTTACACACGTGGTCGGGGTACCGCTCATCCTCGAAGCCAGGGGGTTGCTCCACGTACACCTCCTCCTTTATTGGCCCGTTGAGGAACGCGCTCTTCACATCCATTTGGTACAACCTGAAAGAATGGTGAGCGGCATATGCTAGCAAGATACGAATGGACTCTAGCCTAGCCACAGGAGCAAAAGTCTCCTCAAAGTCCAAACCTGCGACTTGGGCATAACCTTTTGCCACAAGTCGAGCCTTGTTCCTTGTCACCACTCCGTGCTCGTCTTGTTTGTTGCGGAACACCCACTTGGTTCCCACAACATTTTGCTTGGGACGAGGCACCAGCGTCCAAACTTCATTGCGCTTGAAGTTGTTAAGTTCCTCCTGCATGGCCAACACCCAGTCCGGATCTAGCAAGGCCTCCTCTACCCTGAAAGGCTCAATAGAGGAGACAAACGAGTAATGTTCACAAAAATTAACTAATCAAGATCGAGTAGTTACTCCCTTGCTAATGTCACCCAGAATTTGGTCGACGGGATGATCCCTTTGAATCATTGCTCGAACTTGGGTTGGAGGTGCCGGTTGCGCTTCTTCCTCCATCACTTGATCGTCTTGTGCTCCCCCTTGATCACACGCCTCCTTTTGATGAACCTGTTCATCGTCTTGAGGTGGGGGATGCACCGTCGTTGAGGAAGAAGGTTGATCTCGTTCATCTTGTTCCTGTGGCCGAACGTCTCCAATCGCCATGGTTCGTATAGCGGCCGTTGGAACATCTTCTTCATCTACATCATCACAATCAACAACTTGCTCTCTTGGAGAGCCATTAGTCTCATCAAATACAACGTCGCTAGAGACTTCAACCAAACCCGATGATTTGTTGAAGACCCTATACGCTTTTGTATTTGAATCATAACCTAATAAAAACCCTTCTACAGCTTTGGGAGCAAACTTAGAATTTCTACCCTTCTTCACTAGAATGTAGCACTTGCTCCCAAAAACACGAAAGTAAGATACATTGGGTTTGTTACCGGTTAGTAGCTCATATGACGTCTTCTTGAGGAGTCGATGAAGATAGACCCTGTTGATGGCGTGGCAAGCCGTGTTCACGGCTTCCGACCAAAAACACTCGGGGGTCTTGAACTCTCCAAGCATCGTCCTTGCCATATCGATTAGCGTCCTGTTCTTCCTCTCTACCACACCATTTTGCTGTGGTGTGTAGGGAGCAGAGAACTCATGCTTGATCCCTTCCTCCTCAAGAAACTCCTCCACTTGAAGGTTCTTGAACTCGGACCCGTTGTCGCTCCTTATCTTCTTCACCTTGAGCTCAAACTCATTTTGAGCTCTCCTGAGGAAGCGCTTGAGGGTCCCTTGGGTTTCAGACTTATCCTGCAAAAAGAACACCCAAGTGAAGCGGGAAAAGTCATCAACAATAACTAAACCATACTTACTTCCTCCTATGCTTAGATAGGCGACGGGTCCGAAGAGGTCCATATGCAGCAGCTCCAGAGGTCTTGACGTGGTCATCACATTCTTGCTGTGATGTGCTCCTCCCACCTGCTTACCTGCTTGACAAGCTGCACAAGGTCTATCTTTTTCGAAATAAACATTTGTTAGACCTATCACGTGTTCTCCCTTTAGAAGCTTGTGGAGGTTCTTCATCCCCACATGTGCTAAGCGGCGATGCCACAGCCAGCCCATGCAAGTCTTAGCCATTAAGCATGCATCTAGACCGGCCTCTTCTTTTGCAAAATCAACTAAATAAAGCTTGCCGTCTAGTACACCCTTAAAAGCTAGTGAACCATCACATCTTCTAAAGACAGACACATCTACATTAGTAAAAAGGCAATTGTATCCCATTTGACATAATTGACTAACGGATAGCAAATTATATCCAAGACTCTCCACTAAGAATACATTTGAGATAGAATGCTCATTAGAAATTGCAATTTTACCTAACCCTTTTACCTTGCCTTGATTCCCATCACCGAATATAATTGAATCTTGGGAATCCTTATTCTTGACGTAGGAGGTGAACATCTTCTTCTCCCCCGTCATATGGTTTGTGCATCCGCTGTCGATAATCCAGCTTGAACCCCCGGATGCATAAACCTGCAAGGCAAATTTAGGCTTGGGTCTTAGGTACCCAACTCATGTTGGGTCCTGCAAGGTTAGCACAAATATCTTTAGGGACCCAAATGCAAGATTTATCTCCCTTGCATCTAGCCCCTAATTTCCTAGCAACAACCTTCTTTCCCTTTCTACAAATAGCAAAGGGAGCATTACAAGCATAATAAATGGTAGAAGGTTCATTCACTACTTTCCTAGGAGCATGAATAACATTCTTTCCAGGCACATGAGCAATATTTCTCCTAGGCATATGCGCAACATTTCTCCTACTCATATTTCTATCATGATTATAAGAAGAACTAGAAGCAAACATTGCATGAGAATCATAAACATGTGAATCAAAATGATTATAAGCATTTCTAGCATGTCTCCTATCATAATACATAAAAGCATGGTTCTTTTTAGCACTATTAGCCATAGGGGCCTTCCCTTTCTCCTTGACGAAGACGGGAGCCTTATGGCTTGTTAAGTTCTTGGCTTCCCTCTTGAAGCCAAGCCCATCCTTAATTGAGGGGTGTCTACCAACCGTGTAGGCATCCCTTGCAAATTTTATTTTATCAACTTCATTCTTGCTAGTCTTAAGTTGGGCATTAAGACTAGCCACTTCATCATTTAATTTGGAAATTAGAACTAGGTGTTCACTACAAGCATTAACATCAAAATCCTTACACCTAGTACAAATTTCAACATGTTCAACACAAGAATTTGATTTACTAGCTACTTCTAGTTTAGCACTTAAATCAATATTAACACTTCTTAAGGTAGAAATGGTTTCATGACAGGAAGATATTTCACTAGAAAGCATTTCATTTCTTTTTACTTCTAAAGCATATGATTTTTGTGCCTCTACAAACTTATCATGTTCATCATACAATAAATCTTCTTGCTTTTCTAAAAGCCTATCCTTTTCATTCAATGCATCAATCAATTCATTGATTTTATCTATCTTAGATCTATCTAAGCCCTTGAACAAGCAAGAATAATCTATATCATCATCACTAGACTCACTATCACTAGAAGAAGCATAAGTGGAGTCTTTAGTACTTACCTTCTTCTCTCTTACCATAAGACAAGTGAGACGCTCGTTGGGGAAGAGAGCCGATTTGTTGAAGGCAGTGGCGGCGAGTCCTTCGTTGTCGGAGTCGGAGGAGGAGCAATCCGAGTCCCACTCCTTTCCTAGATGCGCCTCGCCCTTTGCCTTCTTGTATTGCTTCTTTTTCTCTCTTTTGTTCCCCTTTTCTTGGTCACTTTCATTATCGGGACAGTTAGCAATGAAATGACCAAGCTTACCGCATTTGAAGCATGAGCGCTTCCCCTTGGCTTTGGTCTTGCTTGGTTGTCCCTTGTGACCTTTAAGCACCGTCTTGAATCTTTTAATGATGAGAGCCATCTCTTCATCATTAAGGCCAGCCGCCTCAACTTGCGCCACCTTGCTAGGTAGCGACTCCTTGCTCCTCGTTGCCTTTAGAGCAATGGGTTGAGGCTCGTGGAGTGGTCCGTTCAACGCGTCGTCGACGTATCTTGCCTCCTTGATCATCATCCGCCCGCTCACGAATTTTCCAAGTACTTCCTCGGGCGTCATCATCGTGTACCTGGGATTCTCACGAATATTGTTCACGAGATGAGGATCAAGTACGGTGAAGGACCTGAGCATTAGGCGGACGACGTCGTGGTCCGTCCATCGCGTGCTCCCGTAGCTCCTTATCTTGTTGATAAGGGTCTTGAGCCGGTTGTATGTTTGCGTCGGCTCCTCGCCCCTTATCATTGCGAACCGTCCAAGCTCGCCCTCCACCAACTCCATCTTGGTGAGTAAGGTGACGTCGTTCCCCTCATGAGAAATCTTGAGGGTGTCCCAGATTTGCTTGGCGTTATCCAAGCCGCTCACCTTATGGTATTCATCCCTGCACAAGGAAGCTAGAAGAACAGTAGTAGCTTGTGCATTCTTATGAATTTGTTCATTAATGAACATGGGACTATCCGAACTATCAAAATGCATTCCACTCTCTACAATCTCCCAAATACTAGGATGGAGAGAGAATAGGTGACTACGCATTTTGTGACTCCAAAATCCGTAGTCCTCTCCATCAAAGTGTGGGGGCTTGCCGAGTGGAATGGAGAGTAAATGAGAATGTGAACTTTGCGGAATACGAGAGTAATCAAAAGAAAAGTTCGAATTAACCGGTTTTCTCCTCTCGTAGTCGTTGTGGTCCTCGTCCTTTTGGGAAGAAGTAGACTCGTCGCTGTCGTAGTAGACGATCTCCTTGATGCGCCTGGTCTTCTTCTTCTTCCCCTCCTTTCGTCTTTGGCCCGAGCCGGAGTCGGTAGGCTTATCGTCCTTCGGCTCGTTGACGAAGGATTCCTTCTCTTTGTTGTTGATCACTATACCCTTCCCCTTAGGATCCATCTATTCGGGCGGTTAGTCCCTTTGTGAATAGAACGGCTCTGATACCAATTGAGAGCACCTAGAGGGGGGGGTGAATAGGTGATCCTGTAAACTTCAAAAACTTAAGCCACAAAACTTTGATTAAGTGTTAGCACAGTTAATGCCAAGTGGCTAAGGTGAAGTCTCAACAAAACACAATACCACAAGAGATCAAGACAGAGGTGACACGGTGGTTTATCCCGTGGTTCGGCCAAGCCAATGCTTGCCTACTTCCACGTTGTGGCGTCCCAACGGACGAGGGTTGCAATCAACCCCTCTCAAGCGGTCCAAAGACCCACTTGAATACCACGGTGTTTTGTTGTTCCTTTCACTATCCCGTTTGCAAGGAATCTCCACAAATTGGAGTCTCTTGCCCTTACAAGTATATGATCACAAAGAAAGCACAGAGTAAGGGAGGGAAGCAACACACACAAATCCACAACAAAAGCGCACACACACGGCCAAGACTCGAGCTCGAATGACTATCTCAGAGTTCACACTAGAACAGAGCTCGAATCACTTAGAATCACAAACGAATGCGCAAAGAACTTGTGTGGATGATCAAGAATGCTCAAGAGTTGCTTGTGTGTCTCCTCCATGCGCCTAGGGGCTCCTTTTATAGCCCCAAGGCAGCTAGGAGCCGTTGAGAGCAATTCTGGAAGGCTATCCTGGCCTTCTGTCGTCGGGGGCACCGGACAGTCCGGTGCACACCAGACACTGTCCGGTGCCCGATTTGTTTCCTTTTCTGGCGCTGTCGACCATTGCAGCCCGTTGGAGATCTGCGAGCCGTTGGCGCACCGGACATGTCCGGTGCACACCGGACAGTCCGGTGCCGTCTTCCGACCGTTGGCTCGGCCACGTGTCTCGCGCGGATTGCGCGGCCGACCGTTGGCCCTGGCCGACCGTTGGCTCACCGGACAGTCCGGTGCACACCGGACAGTCCGGTGAATTATAGCCGTACGCCGTCGGCGAATTCCCGAGAGCGGCCAGTTTGAGCCGAGTCGACCTGGCGCACCGGACACTGTCCGGTGCACACCGGACAGTCCGGTGCTCCAGACCGAGCTGAGCCTTGGCTACACACAGCCAAGTCTTTCTCTCCCCTTTTCTCTTTTTCTTCTTTCTGTTTCTAACACTTAGACAAATATGTTAGTCCATAAAACCAATGTACTAAGGCTTAGAAACATACCTTTACTTCATGATTTGCACCTTGTTCATCCATGTACACAAATTCACAATTAAACACATGTGTTGGCACGCAATCACCAAAATACTTAGAAATGGCCCAAGGGCACATTTCCCTTTCAGAGAGCCCTGGACCTTCCTTTTATAGTCGTATGGAGAGGGTCCAGGTGTACAATGGGGGGTGTAGCAGTGTGCTAACGTGTCTAGCAGAGAGGAGCTAGAGCCCTATGTACGTGCCGACGTGGCTGTCGGAGAGGTGTTGGAGCCCTATTCATGTGGTGTCGTGGCCGTCGGAGGAGCGCTTGAGCCCTGTAGAAGCACAGCTGTCGGGGCTGTCGGATCCTTGCTGACGTATCCTTGCTTCCGTAAGGGGCTGAGAACCACCGTTGTCATGGAGCACGCGGGGTGCCATCATTACTTGTTTTACCGGGGCGAGCCAGATGGGACGCCGGTCTTGTTCCCCGTAGCCTAGGCTGGCTAGGGGTAGGGTAATGATGGCCTCCCCTTGTGGCGTGGTCGGCCCGAGCAAGGTGGTGACTCCTCCAAGGTTGAGGTTGAGTCCGAGCCCCGGGGGTCGAGCGAGGCGGAGACCTTCTTCCGGAGTCGAGGTCGAGTCCGAGCCCTAGGGTCGAGCGAGGCAGAGATCGTCGTCCGAAGCGAGGTCGAGTCCGAGCCCTGGGGTCGGGCGAGGCGGAGATCGTCGTCCGAGGCGAGGTCGAGTCCGAGCCCTAGGGTCGGGCGAGGCAGAGATCATCGTCCGAGGTGAGGTCAAGTCCGAGCCCTGGGGTCGGGCGAGGCGGGGATTGTCGTCCGAGGCGAGGTCGAGTCCGAGCCCTGGGGTCGGGTGAGGTGGAGATTCCTACGGTGCCCGAGGCTGGACTTGGTTGCTGTCAGCCTCACCCTGGCGGGTGGCACAGCAGTCGGAGCAGTGCAGGCGGCGCTGTTTTCCTGTCAGGTCAGTCAGTGGAGGGGCGAAGTGATGGCGGTCACTTCGGCTTTGTCGACTGGAAAGCGCGCGTCAGGATAAGGTGTCAGGCGATCCTTGCAATGAATGCTCCTGCGATCCGGTCGGCTGGCGAGGCGATCTGGCCAAGGTTGCTTCTCCATGAAGCCTACCCGAGCCAGGCCTTGGGCGAGTCGAAGGTGTGCCCGTTGCTTGAGGAGACCCTCGGGCGAGGTGTGAATCTGCCTTGGTCTTCCGTTCCTGCCTGAGGTTGGGCTCGGGCGAGGCGAGATCATGTCCCTTGAGTGGATGGAGCCTTAACCGGAATTGCGCCCATCAGGCCTTTGCAGCTTTGTGCTGATGGGGGTTACCAGCTGAGATTAGGAGCCTTGGGGGTACCCCTAATTACGGTCCCCGACACTGACGAAACCTAATAGGTTACTTAGTTTGTTTACCCCACACCTTGCAAACAAATGAATTATTAGGTAGTCTTGCTATTGCTCTACCTAGTTTTGGGATTAATATTATATCTTAATTATGATCATGCTTTATCATTATTGTTGGATTATTTATTGTTCATGATAAGATCATTGTGTTAGTTAGAACATGGAGCTTACCCTAAGAAAATAGTGCTACCACAAGGGTGGAATGGGACGCCCTTAGCCAATTAATTAGAAAAACTAGTACAGGTTAATTCTTTCCCGAAAGGCACAATCAGAGAGGCATCTCTGCAGAGTATAGTGTTGGTTGTAATTAACGTGATGGGGTTATAGACCGTGGAAAAGACCTATGCTTCATCCTAAAACTGTAGCGGGTTTTTCCATGCTAGTGGAACTTTGTAAAGGCCTCATAGTGAACCTTTGCCTACTCACCTTGGTAGTGTTTAAGGGTCTACACAACCTGAGGTGAATAAGGGATCATGACTTGTGTGTAAAGATGTGCAACCTCTGTAGAGTGTAAAACTGGTATATCAGCCGTGCTCACGGTCATGAGCAGGCCGGTACTCTCGCATGATTAATTTATGGAATTAAATTTAATCTATCATTGCATTGCATTATGGGAATTATTAATTATGATATCCTATTTAATTGGGATGGTATTTACTTACACCTAGTAATTGCTAATAAATTTTTGACCAACACTAGAAGCAATGCTCACCTTAACCATCTTCCTTAGTAAGCCTTACACTTGAGCCCCCACCATATGTGAGCTCAATCACACTTTTCCCACACTTGCTGAACGGTGATCGTATGTGAGCTCACCCTTGCTATAACCACACCAGGTCAAGAACATGTACCGCAAGATGAGGAGCATGAAGGATGCTACGATGAGGTCGGAGAGGTCTAGCCATCTAGGTCGTCGTCTTCCAGTCAACTTTGGTTGCGGAGGATCATTGTCATCATATGATGTAATTTATTTAGTTATTTTGTACAGAGTTTCTATTATATAATAAAGATGTGACATTCATTTCTATACCATGAGTCATCTTATGTGTGAGACTTGATCCTAACACACATTTGAGACGCATCTGGGTTTGCCCTTAAATTTGGGTGTGACAGATCCTTCTGTGTGAATATATACTTTAGGCTCTTATGATCGGTGAAGATTTTGCACTTATTTCCAATCATATAGTGCCTTGAAATCTTCAGAGTGTGCACTACGACAGCTAACTCCAAATCATTTGTTCGGTAGTTCTTCTTAGACTTCCTTAGTTGCCTTGAAGCATAGGCTATCACTTTACCCTCTTGCATAAGAACACATCTGTCACACCCGGTTTTGGAAGGGAAACTGAATGTGAACCATGTACGCGGCTAGGATTAGAAACTCATGTACACAACAATTACATAGTTGGACATCATCACACATTACTCAAAATAATAGCAAAGATAATACTTTATTACATCAAGATGTCCAATACATCCACATAGTCATTAACTTAACATAGATCAAAGTGCGAATATGAAACATAGTACGATAAGGCCTTCATAGGCAGCTGACTGGGGGTTTGCCACTAAACTAATCTATAACTCATCGAAGTCCTCCATGTTATCTTCATCTTCTCCTGAGCACTAGTTGCAATGGGGACAACCTAGGGTTTGGTGTTTTAAAGCAAGGGTGAGTACACATCAACGTACTCAACAAATGTCCCGTTTGGCTAAAGTGGACTAGATGTATGTGGGGTTAAGCTCAAAGCAGTTGCTTTTAGTTGATCAGGTATTTATTACTAGTAGAAAGCCAAGTTTTAGTAATAAACCCAAGTAATTACCCAAATGGCACTTTGTCCAAGAGGAAATACCAAAATCCATACTTATAATCATCACCATTAAGCACCATCATAAAAAGTATACATAGTTACTCTAATCAAAGGAGCTCCCAAGGTTGCTCATAATCGAGAGCACAGTTGGTGTACCAGTTTCTAACACTCTGCAGAGGTTGCACACTTTACCCACGAGTCGTGATCCCTTCCTAGGCTAGGTTATCCAAACCAGATCTTCACTACCAAGGTGAATGGCTAGGGATTCACTATGTAGCCTTTACAAAGATTCCCTAGAGGTCATAGCCACCCGTTAGGTTTCTTCAGTTTGATAAACACAGTACCTCTCCTCACAGGAAGGGTGACTAATAGAAGCAACACGAAAGAACCTCGGCACCCAGCCTCGGCAGAGCAAGTACTATGCCCGGACCCCATTGACGGCACGACGGTGAAGCCAACTACACCTCAAGTTCCTCTAATTAATCAGCTAAAGGTGTCCCATTCCACCCTCATGGTTATACTATTTTCCCGGGTGGTTATCCAACAAATAAGTCCTTACAGAGATGTACTCGGGAAACAACCTGAGTCCCTAAGAGTATCACAAGTTCATCATCACATCTAGAATAACATCATCATATCATAAATATTCTCACCATGTTCATTGATTAAAGTAAAGCAGTAGCATAATACTAATCATAATAGCCAATTCCCAAAGGGTAAACAAGGACAGAAAAAACAGAATACTAGTCAATCCTTAGGTCAATGATTTCAAGTCGTTCGACTAATCGCGATTAATCCTAATTAGTCGGGCTAGTCGGCAATTAGGACACGATTTGCTGGATGACTCGACTAGAAGACCTAGTCGTCTGACTAATCGTCGACTAGGTCAACTAGTCGTCCGAGTTATGTGTCCTGGTCATCCTGGCAAGGGTTTAGTTATTGGGCCTTTTTTAGCCCATCTACAGTCTAATTTAGAGTACCCTCTCCTCTCCTGTTCAAACCTAGCCACCAACAGTCTCCAACCTGCACGTCTCCTCTCCTCTCTTGGCACTGCCCCTGTAGTCCTGAACTCCTAATTGCCGGCGGCTACACCGACGGCTACAACACCCTGTGTCCCCTGCCCCTTCTCCTGCAGTCCTACTCACCTGCTGCACTGCTGCAGTCTCCAACCGGCGGTGGCTACAAACCAATGACGAGATGAGCACGTCATCTAAAGGTCTCTCCTGCTCCTCCCACTTCTCCCCCTTCTCTGTACTCCATGTAGTGGATGGTTGCTGACTTGCTATTGTGGCTTGCTGCTCCTTCAACCAATGCTCTATGTTGCTGACTTGCTGCCCTCTACAAAGTTTGATGTTGGCCGTGCACAAGTGGAAGTTATTATGAATAATGTAGAATCACCGGTCGCATCAGGTGGTGCTCCTAGTGTTGGTTCAACAGCTTCTGCTACTCCAGACTCTGCTACTTTTGTTGAAAAGGCTATAGCAGCACTTCCACCAGAGCTTGCATCCCAAGCTGTTGACATGAAGAGGAAAGCCAAATCATAAGACCCGGGATGGAAATATGGTTGGTGGCCAGATTCGACAAAGAAGGACTTTGTGCAGTGCATTTTCTGTAGGAAGATCATCCCTTCTGGGATAAAAGGTTCAAGCAACATCTCGCTGGAGGTTTTGGTGATACAATGAAATGTGGTAGTGTGCCTGAATTGATTTCAAAAGAGATGCTTGCTTACCTAAGGAAGAATGCAAGGTCTTTGGTTGTGAATGTGGATGAAGATGGTGGAGAAGATGAAAGTGAAGCTAAAAAAGAACAAGTTGCAGCTGAACCAAGTTCTGGGACTAAGGTTAAGCAAGCGAAGAAGAAGATAAATCAGTCAGCCATTAGTGCATTTGTTGTTTCAGCACCACCAAAATCACAAACTCAGAAGCGCTCTAAGTCAGTGAGTTCTATGCTTTGCAAGACACCAGAAGAAGTGGTTGCTGAGAGGCATAGATCTAAAACTTCTCAATCTACACTTGAGCATTGCACCAAAAAGGATAAGGAGGCCAAACAAACAGTTGATGACCATGTTGTTGATTTCCTATATGAGAATAATATTCCATTAAATGTTGTTAAATCTAGAAGTTGGGAGATTATGCTTGAGTCAATTGGGCAGTATGGCCCTGGATATCGCTCACCATCATACCATGACACTAGGGTTCCTTTGCTTGATAGAGCTGTGGATAGGACAATAGAATTGAGAAAGAAACATGAGGAGGCTTGGAAAGAATATGGGACAGTCTTATGTTTGATGGGTGGACTGATATGAGGCAATGCCACATAATAAATTTTCTCGCCAATAGTCCAGTAGGTACCTTCTTTCTTGAGTTTGTTGATGCTTCAAGTTAGGTAGCTAATGCTCAAATGTTGGTAGATTTATTAGAGAAGCAAATCAACAAGATTGGGAAGGAGTATGTGGTCTAGATTGTCACAGACAATGGGGCTAATTTCAAGGTAGCGGGTATGATTCTAGTGGATAGGATGCCCATTTGTTTTGGACACCTTGTGTTACCCACTGCTTGGATTTGATGTTGGAAGACATTGGTTAGATAAAAGATTTTAGTACTTGTATCAATATGGCACAGAAGGTGTCAAGGTTCATCTACAAGCATGGGAGACTTCTTGACCAAATGAGAGAAAAGATAGGTGGGGATCTAGTGCGGCCAGTAGTGACTCGATTTGCTACCTCCTTCCTTACATTGGCAAGCATGTATAGGCATAGGAATGGACCGAGAGCTTTATTTTATTGTGAAGAATGGCATGCTAGTCATTTCTCTACTACCACAGAAGGGCAACGAGCAGAAAATATTGTCCTGTCGGCCTCATTTTGGAATAAAGTTGAAAATTGCCTTAAAGCAACACAACCACTACTTGTTGCCTTGAGGATAGCTGATGGAGATGAGACACCAGCAGCTCCTGAAATTCTTGCAGCCATGGATGTGGCAAAAACACAATCAAGGAAGCTTTGAAAGACAACCAAAGATTACTTTCAGAGTGTCACACGCGTTTCTAATGGGTAGAGACGGGTGCATAGCATATGTGTGCCAGGATCTATTTCCACACATATGTTGACGTCACAAGTGTAATATATCAAAAGAACAATGCATAAAAGTGTAAATGAAGATTATATTAACATATTACACTTCGAACAGACATAATGTCTTAACCATTATTCATCAAAGTACAGTGAAACATGGACATCCATCCACAGGAAGATGACCGGGGGTATCACTAGACTAGCATCCATGGAGCTCAGCATCATAACTTCATCTGCAAGCTTCTGATCAAAATTTAAGCAAGGGTGAGCTCACTTATGGTCGGGGCTCAGCAAGTGGGGGAAAATGCAAGGTAACAAGGTAAGGCTAAAGTTAAAAGCAGTTAGCATTTTAGTTGGTCAACATTTTATTAACAACACCTGTCTTACTAATAAGTGTGGATCCCAAGTATTCCCATTAAACAAAGGTACAAGAGTATATCAAAAACACTTAAGTGAAACCACTTAAGCAAACTATTGGTAGATCATCGGATCTCGATTTATTTCCATCTTGAAGTTCAATTATCATGTGAGGAGTCCAGACTCCTCGTAACCGTGAGCACGGGTGATATATCAGTTTTACAATCTACAGAGGTGGCACATCTTTACCCATGAGTCGTGAATCCCTTCTAGCCCTGGTTAGCTAGACACGTATTCACTTCCGAGGTGAATGGCTAGGGTCTCTCTATGAGGCTTTTGCCTACAGTCCTCATTACGCAAATGCTGGAAATGGTCAAACTGCATAAAGCACACCTAACGTAACCGACTTATAGAGCAGTCTGTAGGGTAAAGCTTTGGCAACTATGCCCGTATCCAATCTGCCTGAGCCGGAATATAAGCGCTTGCCAGATGCCCCTGTTCCGGTCGACCATGACGAGCACCCAACATAAGACTTCCCTAGTTATTTAGCCAAGACCAGAGCCATGATAGTTCATGGTAGCACTGTCTTCCCGGGTGGTCACTCCATGTTCCAATTAATATGCAATAATCTTGTTTAACCATCGGGTTAACAACAATAATGTAAACTTACCATTCAGAACATTAATATCATAATAGGAGTGACTGCATAAAGTTAAGTTGTAGCAATAACATAGCTACGAAGGTAAAGTATAATACCCAAGTTTGATCAAGGAATATGGTTGCAAAGGTTAGGTGTATCCGAATAGGTAAACCATCAAATTATGCATATATATCTAAGGATAAACTTTATTAAATCTATTGTTTGGGATCAAACAGAGTATGCAGAGGGAGAAGTCCACTTGCGTTGCTTATTGAAAGCTTGAGGTTCTTCTTCAAAATTGAATCTTGATTCACAAATAAGGGATCAATCACTGAACATCACATAAACAAACAAGAAGAAACAAACACCACTCAATAACATACAACATTCACCATAGACCAGACTAAAAGAAAGCATAGCGAAAAGAGCATTTGCTTTCCAAAAACATCACAAGCAATGGTTATAACAAAAGACGCTATTTTGCAAAAGGTTTGTTTCATATTTTATAAAACAAGACTTAAGCTTGAAATTATCTTAATTATAAATTTATAACCATTAGGTGAACCAATTTAATCTTTTTTTAGAAAAAGTTATATAGAATAACTAAGGCTGTGGGCTAAAGGATTATAAACCCATTTATTAAACACTTAGTTATGAAGCATTATAAAACACATTATTAAAGCTTTTTAGAAAAGATATATGTTATATATCTAAGGTTGATGAGTTATGAAACACATTATTAAATATTGATTTATGAAGCATTACGAAACATATTATAAAACATTTATTTATAAAGAACTTTAAGATATAAGCCTAACGAGGTTTTATGTGATGATGTGATTAAACCAAATATTATCTTTATATTTTTTTTATTAAGAAAACACATGTCTTAAATAGATTTTATGTAAGAGATCATGAAACAATTAATTATCTCCACTTTTAAGAAAACACATAGCCTATGTTATTAACAAGAAAGTTATACTTATAATCAATACATAAACTAACATTTTTATTATAAAAAGAACATGAGTACTAATTCATTTAGATTCAATTTGATGAACTGATTAATACATAAATAATATGAATTCAATTTGATAAACGGATTAATCACGCTTATATTACTAGTTATGGACAAATTAAAATATAAGTCGAATTAATAAATCATGGAAAATGTTAATTAATCTATTGACTATATTTAGTTTCAATTTAGGAACATATGATCTAAATCATTTAAAAGGAAACTGTATAAATTATTATTTTTATAAAACTCTAGGCAATGTACTTATATATATCGAATTTGAACATGAAACTAAATTATGTTTTATGAACAAAGATATCTAACTAAATAAATGACTATATTATATTTTTGCTGATAAAAACATAGGTGCTACCTTTTAAATTTCTTGTTAACAAAAACATAACTCCAATTTAAATTATGAAAATACGAAAACTAGTGTAAATATCAATTGAAACTATTAATCACATAATTATAAAATTAATCGAACTATTTCTAACTTGTTTAGATTCTAAATAATCAAAATTACGTAATTAAATTTGTCATAGGGGCTAGCTTCTATTTATCTATAACCAGCTAGGGGTAGCTGATACATTTACATTTTTGTGAATAGATAACACTATAAATAACAATCTCTTATTTTTTGTTACAAGAAATATAAAGGTATAATTCTTTTTAATTTCTTATTTAGAAAACTACACATTACAATAAACATAATAGAAATTAATTTACAAAAACAAGTAAATCGTTGCAATTATCAATTCAAATTGATCAGCACACTAACACATAGCTATCTAAATACTATTTAATTTATTTGGATATTGAATACACATAAATCAATTATAGCAAACATAATTCAAATTTATTTGCGAAAACATGGAAATTATTGGGAACGCTGATTTCAAACGTTTAACATAAATTTACGAAGTTAACAAATTAATATTTAATTTATTTGAGTCTCGTATGCACATTTAAATTTGGGAAAAATTGTCGCAGTGGTTAGCTTAAAATTAAACATAGACGATAGGGGTATCATGTAAAAAATTAGACCTTTCTTTTACCTTCGGATTATGGATAGAAAACAGATCATCGCGGCGGGAACAGAGAATGATGACGGCTTTCGACGCGACAAGCTGGGCGTAGAAGCTTTGGTGACGTCGCGGTGGCGAACTCCGGTGATGTGCAAGCGCCGGTGAGTGTAACAGCAACAAGGCAACGGCGAGGGCGCGACAACGGGGGATGCACGGGGCTCTGGCGAGGTTGTAGTAGGACAATGCCGTCACAGCGCAGGGTGAAGTCACGGTGCGCTGGCGAGTGGCGCCGACGGTGGTACTGAGTTGAGCAGGCGCGTAGGCGGCACAACAAGAAAGTAGAGCGAGGAAACAGCGTCGGGGGCTCGATGCAGGGGAGCTGGCTACGAGGCAGAGTAGATTTTGGGGAGCATTTTCTGGAAGCTATAAGGAACGAAGGTGCTCAATGGCTTCACCGGTGAGGAGTAGAGGCGAACAGGCAGCTGCAGCAGCGCAAGGCAACACGGGCAATAGGGCGAATAGTGGTGCAGGGCTGGCACAAGGGGTTGGCCGAGGTGTCCGGCTGGTTGCAGGAAGTTCCAGGGTGCGGCGCGGAACACTGGCGACGCAGGCGGAGCATCAACGAGATTCAAAGTTCACCGGCGTGCGGCACAAGGGAGCAGCAGCAGGTGTGGCAGGGGAATAGAGCGTGAGAGGGAAGAGTGAGTGAGACGGCACGAGGAAGAAGGGGTCGGTGTCGTGTTTTATAGGCAAGCGAGGGGGAGCTGTGCGTCGATCCGTTGATGAATGCCAGCTTGAAGAGCTTTGAAGACTATAAATGGAGGATATAACTGCAAGGAAGAAAACGGTGCTCGAACAATTCCCGTGGTGTAACGGAGAGGAGGCAAATGGTTGCGAGGCGAAGCGGTGCAGTGGTGCTCCACTGTAGGGAGGTGAGGAGCCGGTGAGTAGGCGAACTGGCGCAGCGGCGAGAGCTAGCGGCAGCTGCGTTTCTATGAGGGAGCGTGCGTGAGACTTGGCGTGAGAGAGAAGAAGCAGCTGCCCTGACGCACGGGACCCACTGGACATAGAGACAAGAGAGAGGAGAGGGAGGCCCACGTAGCAGATTAAAGAATAGAGAGTGGCTAGGCATGAGTTTTGCTAGGAGTGGGCCGAGCGTGCATTTTTTTAATTTTCTTTTCTCTTTTTTTTAAATAGTTGATATTTAAATATATATAAATATTTGAAATAATTATAATAATTTTGAAAATAATATATTATAAATAATAATATCCAAATTTTAAAGTTAAAGTGATTTTAGTCAAAAGTCTATTATTTAGATAGATTGGGCTCCACAAAAAGCAAATCAATAAGATGAAATACCTATAAACAAAAATTATTACCCTATGTATATTATTTTAACAATCCATCACTATTTTATAAAATGAGATTTATCTCATAATATTATATCCAATAATTAGATTTACAAATCAAGTCAAAAAACTTTGTGCTTCGGCATGAATGCATCAAACACATGATAAATTTTATCTATTCAAGAAATTATTCCATATTTATATCACCATTTCATTATTTGAAAACAAAATTTTTTTCCATCTAATGGAACTAATAAATTAACTGGGTTGCTTTTATGTGATGGATTTAGGGTGTTACAAAATCTACCCCCTAAAAAGAATCTCGTCCTCAAGATTGGGGAAGGCTAGCAAGAAAACAAGGCGATACATGGTTATTTGTAGGTTCTTTGTTCACACTAGACTTTTTTCCAAACTAAAGGAACTTATTTCTTTTTTGCTCCACAATGTATACTAATCAGGCAACCCTCATCATCGTACTTGTAGTCTGGCTGGTCACCTAGATTATAGCTTCCATCTTCTAGTATTTCAGGTGTTGCCTCGATGCTAACTGGGTACTGCTTCACGGCCTTCTTATTAACTCGGTCTAAACAATTCTTGGGACATTGACAAATGATATGTCCTTCATCCTTGCAGTAGTAGCAAGCACCTCTTGCTTTGAGCTATTTGTGGGTCAACTTTGCTTGACTAATAACAGATGATGGTTGATTGGGTGTATGTATCTTAAACAACTGAGCCTGATTTGATTCTCCTATTTGGGTACGGGAACATAGAAGGGGATGAAAAGATGGAGCAAAGGTAAGGTATAGAGAGAAGAGAAAACCAAACTATATAAGATTTTATCTTGCAAACTAATGTCATTGTGGACAGAAGTCACACAATACATCAACAATCATTACAAAGAAGCAAATCAAACATGAGCACAAGATAACTAATAGGAACTCAAGCATACCAGCACAACATAGCTCAATGCTACACAAACAATCAAAAGTGGAAATTTACCTAAGGATAACAATTTATCATAGGTTTTTTTGAAAAGGGAGACAATGTTAGGAATAAGAAAGAAATTATAAGATCAAAGAATTAGATCAGAAATAACAAGGAGTTAGAGAAAGACAATGCATTAATGTTGATTGCCAAGAGTGAAATAAGATAACCATGAATTGGTGAATTAAGGATAAATGTCACAACGAAGGATTATGAAGTGAGTTAGGGAAAAAGCTCTATTTAGGACACAAAATAGAGAGGCATTATCAAGAAGAAAAGTAGAGGGACAAAGGGTTCAATATATCAAGGTAGATATTGTCCAGGGATGACAATACAATGGCAAGAAAACAAGAGTAGAAGAAATCAAGGGTTATATAGCAATATTATGGATTAGAAAACAACTACAATATAACATCGTCCTTATCGATCTAGTCGAAAACTTAATACCATAGAACTATCCTATCAACCTAACCAAGAAGTCTTGTAATAGATCCAAAGGATCCATAGCAAAACTTCTTGCGGAGTGGGGATAAGATAGAGAATAGGGCATCGTCGATAGCCTCGAAAGGGTTTCTTCTGGCAAACTTCGCTTCAAGTTCCGCAATCCTAGCTTGATCATCTTGCAATGCTTGTCATTAGAATCTTCTGATAGACGAAGAATCAGACAAGAAGAGTTGAAAATAAAAGAGACGAGTTTTGATATAAAGTAAGTTTTTATGGAGACAATTAAGTCAAGTTTTGAACGACTGACTGGGCTTTCCATGTCTAACTAATCTAGCGACCTATGATCACATTGCTTTGATACCACTTCTGTCACACCCGTTTCTAATGGGTAGAGCCGGGTGCATAGCATATGTGTGACAGGATCTATTTCCACACCTATGTTGACGTCACAAGTGTAATATATCAAAAGAACAATGCATAAAAGCGTAAATGAAGATTATATTAACATATTACACTTCGAACAGACATAATGTTTTAACCTTTATTCATCAAAGTACAGTGAAACAAGTACATCCATCCACAAGAAGATGACCGGGGGTATCACTAGACTAGCATCCATGGAGCTCAGCATCATAACTTCATCTGCAAGCTTCTGATCAAAATTTAAGCAAGGGTGAGCTCACTTATGGTCGGGGCTTAGCAAGTGGGAGAAAATGCAAGGTGACAAGGTAAGGCTAAAGTTAAATGCGGTTAGCATTTTAGTTGGTCAACATTTTATTAACAACACATGTCTTACTAATAAGTGTGGATCCCAAGTATTCCCATTAAACAAAGGTATAAGAGTATATCAAAAACACTTAAGTGAAACCACTTAAGCAAACCATTGGCAGATCATCGGATCTTGATTTATTTCCATCTTCAAGTTCAATTATCATGTGAGGAGTCTAGGCTGCTCGTAACCGTGAGCACGGCTGATATATCAGTTTTACAATCTACAGAGGTGGCGCATCTTTACCCATGAGTCGTGATTCCCTTCTAGCCCGGGTTAGCTAGACATGTATTCACTTCCGAGGTGAATGGCTAGAGTCTCACTACGAGGCTTTTCCCTACAGTCCTCATTACGCAAATGCTGGAAATGGTCAAACTGCATAAAGCACACCTAACGTAACCGACTTATAGACCAGTCTGTAGGGTAAAGCTTTGGCAACTATGCCCGTATCCAATCTGCATGAGCCGGAATATAAGCGCTTACCAGATGCCCCCGTTCCGGTCGACCATGACCAGCACCCAACATAAGACTTCCCTAGTTATTTAGCCAAGACCAGAGCCATGATAGTACTCATGGTAGCACTGTCTTCCCGGGTGGTCACTCCATGTTCCAATTAATATGCA
Source organism: Zea luxurians (assembly GCA_029449295.1). Taxonomy (NCBI): domain Eukaryota; kingdom Viridiplantae; phylum Streptophyta; class Magnoliopsida; order Poales; family Poaceae; genus Zea; species Zea luxurians. The sequence continues at coordinate 19,056,945 of JAOPSE010000027.1, read as the reverse complement.
ATAATCTTGTTTAACCATCGGGTTAACAACAATAATGTAAACTTACCATTCGGAACATTAATATCATAACAGGAGTGACTGCATAAAGTTTAGTTGTAGCAATAACATAGCTACGAAGGTAAAGTATAATACCCAAGTTTGATCAAGGAATATGGTTGCAATGGTTAGGTGTATCCGAATAGGTAACTCATCAAATTATGCATATATATCCAAGGATAAACTTTATTGAATCTATTGTTTGGGATCAAACAGAGTATGCAGAGGGAGAAGTCCACTTGCCTTGCTTATTGAAAACTTGAAGTTCTTCTTCAAAATTGAATCTTGATTCACAAATATGGGATCAATCACTAAACATCACATAAACAAACAAGAAGAAACAAACACCACTCAATAACATACAACATTCACCATAGACCAGACTAAAAGAAAGCATAGCGAAAAGAGCATTTGCTTTCCAAAAACATCACAAGCAATGGTTATAACAAAAGACGCTATTTTGCAAAAGGTTTGGTTCATATTTTATAAAACAAGACTTAAGCTTGAAATTATCTTAATTATAAATTTATAACCATTAGGTGAACCAATTTAATCTTTTTTAGAAAAAGTTATATAGAATAACTAAGGCTATGGGCTAAAGGATTATAAAGCATATTTATTAAACACTTAGTTATGAAGCATTATAAAACACATTATTAAACCTTTTTAGAAAAGATATATGTTATATATCTAAGGTTGATGAGTTATGAAACACATTATTAAACATTGATTTATGAAGCATTACGAAACATATTATAAAATATTTATTTATAAAGAACTTTAAGATATAAGCCTAACGAGGTTTTATGTGAAGATGTGATTAAACCAAATATTATCTTTATATTTTTTATTAAGAAAACACATGTCTTAAATAGATTGTATGTAAGAGATAATGAAACAATTAATTATCTCCACTTTTAAGAAAACACATAGCCTATGTTATTAACAAGAAAGTTATACTTATAATCAATACATAAACTAACATTTTAATTATAAAAAGAACATGAGTACTAATTCCTTTGGATTCAATTTGATGAACTGATTAATACATAAATCATATGAATTCAATTTGATAAACGGATTAATCACGCTTATATTACTAGTTATGGACAAATTGAAATATAATTTGAATTAATAAATCATGGGAAATGTTAATTAATCTATTGACTATATTTAGTTTCAATTTAGGAATATATGATCTAAATCATTTAAAAGGAAATTGTATAAATTATCATTTTTATAAAACTCTAGGCAACATACTTATATATATCGAATTTGAACATGAAACTAAATTATATTTTGTGAACAAAGATATCTAACTAAATAAATGACTATATTATATTTTTGCTGATAAAAACATAGGTGCTACCTTTTAAATTTCTAGTTAACAAAAAAATAACTCCAATTTAAATTACGAAAATACGAAAACCAGTGTAAATATCAATTGAAACTATTAATCACATAATTATGAAATTAATCGAACTATTTCTAACTTGTTTAGATTCCAAATAATCAAAATTACGCAATTAAATTTGTCATAGGGGCTAGCTTCTATTTATCTATAACCAGCTAGGGGTAGCTGATACATTTACATTTTTGTGAATAGATAACACTATAAATAACAATCTCTTATTTTTTTGTTACAAGAAATATAAAGGTATAATTCTTTTTAATTTCTTATTTAGAAAACTACACATTACAATAAACATAATACAAATTAATTTACAAAAACAAGTAAATCGTTGCAACTATCAATTCAAATTGATCAGCACACTAACACATAGCTATCTAAATACTATTTAGTTTATTTGGATATTGAATACACATAAATCAATTATAGCAAACATAATTCAAATTTATTTGCGAAAACATGGAAATTATTGGGAACGCTGATTTCAAACGTTTAACATAAATTTACGAAGTTAACAAATTAATATTTAATTTATTTGAGTCTCGTATGCACATTTAAATTTGGGAAAAATTGTCGCAATGGTTAGCTTAAAATTAAACGTAGATGATAGGGGTCTCATGTAAAAATTTAGACCTTTCTTTTACCTTCGGATTATGGATAGAAAACAGATGATCGCGGCGCGGAACAAAGAATGATGACGGCTTTCGACGTGACAAGCTAGGCATAGAAGCTTTGGTGACGTCGCGGTGGCGAACTCCGGCGACGTGTAGGCGCCGGTGAGCGTAACAGCAACAAGGCAACGGTGAGGGCGCGACAACGGGGGACGCACGGGGCTCTGGCAAGGTTGCAGTAGGACAATGCCGTCATAGCGCAGGGCGAAGTCATGGTGCGCTGGCAAGTGGCGCCGACGGTTGTACTGAGTTGAGCAGGCGTGCAGGCGGCACTGCAAGCAAGTAGAGCGAGGAAACAGCTTCGGGGGCTCGATGCAGGGGAGCCGGCTACGAGACAGAGTAGATTTTGGGTAGCATTTTCTGGAGGCTGTAAGGAACGAAGGTGCTCAACGGCTTCACCGGTGAGGAGTAGAGGCAAACAGAGAGCTGCAGCAGTGCAAGGCAACGCGGGCAGTAGGGCGGATAGTGGTGCAGGGCTAGCACAAGGGGGTGGCCGGGGTGTCCGGCTGGGTGCAGGAAGTTCTAGGGTGCGGCGCGGAACACTGGCGACACAGGCGGAGCATCAACGAGATATGAAGTTCGCCGGCATGCAGCGCAAGGGAGCAGCAGCAGGTGTGGCAGGGGAATAGAGCGTGAGAGGGAAGAGTGAGTGAGCGGGACGAGGAAGAAGGCGTCGGCGTCGTGTTTTATAGACGAGCGAGGGGGAGCTGTGCGTCCGTTGATGAATGCCGGCTTGAAGAGCTTTGAAGACCATAAATGGAGGATGTAACTGCAGAGAAGAAAATGGTGCTCCAACAATTCGTGTGGTGTAATGGAGAGGAGGCAAATGGTCGTGAGGCAAAGCGGTGCAGTGGTGCTCTAATGTAGGGAGGTGAGGAGCCGCCGAGTAGGCGAACGGGCGCAGCGGCGAGAGCTAGCGGCGGATGCGTTTCTATGAGGGAGCGTGCGTGAGATTTGGCGTGGGGGAGAAGAAGCAGCTGCCCTGATGCACGGGACCCACTGGACATAGAGACAAGAGAGAGGAGAGGGAGGCCCATGTAGTAGATTAAAGAATAAAGAGTGGCTGGGCATGAGTTTTGCTGGGAGTGGGTCGAGCGTGCGTTTTTTAATTTTCTTTTCTTTTTTTAAATAGTTGATATTTAAATATATATATAAATATAAATATTTGAAATATTTATAATAATTTTGAAAATAATATATTATAAATAATAATATCCAAATTTTAAAGTAAAAGTGATTTTAGTCAAAAGTCTATTATTTAATAGATTGGGCTCCACAAAAAGCAAATCAATAAGATGAAATACCTATAAACAAAAATTATTACCCAATGTATATTATTTTAACAATTCATCACTATTTTATAAAATGAGATTTGTCTCATAATATTATATCCAATAATTAGATTTACAAATCAAGTCAAAAAAAAACTTTGTGCTTCAGCATGAATGCATCAAACACTTGATAAATTTTATCTATTCAAGAAATTATTCCATATTTATATCACCATTTCATTATTTTAAAACAATAATTTTTCCCTCTAATGGAACTAATAAATTAACTGGGTTGCTTTTATGTGATGGATTTAGGTTGTTACACAGAGGTTCTAAATTGCTATGAGAAGAGATGGGAAACCCAAATTGAGCAAAAATTGTATGGGGCTACACTGTTCTTGAATCCAGGGAAGTTTTTTGCCATAAGGGACAAAGACAGAAGACAAGCTACAAGGCTAAGATCCATGTTTAATGATTGTATGTGGAAGATGGTTGCCGATGATAATGAACAAACGATGATTTGTAAGCAAGCTGACGACTATGAGAGGTCGGAAGCAGAGTGCTTCTCAAAGCAAGGAGCAATAAGAGACAGAGACAAAAAAATCCTAGTAAGTTTTTTGTCTCTCTATTTTTCTTTTCTACATGAAATTGTATATTCATATTAGTTTGCAATTGTAGTTCTTTGGTGGGGTTCGTATGGTGGCCTAGCATATGAGCTCCAATGTCTAGCAAAAAGAATTATTAGCCTTTGTTGTTCAGCATCTGGTTGTGAGCGTAGTTGGAGTGTATTTGCTAATGTAAGTGAAGTCCTGCTCCTGCTGTCCTTAATTAACTACTGCTGTCCTGCAGTTCTTATTTTTTGTTTTTTATTTCTTTTAGATCCACACAAAAAAGTGGAACAAGTTGGAGCACAAAAGATTGGATAAATTGGTGTATGTCAGCTACAACCGTTAGATGCAAAACATATTTCAAAAAATCAGAGAGCTCGGTTCTAAAGGAAAGAGGAGCAATCCACTACTGCTAAATGACTTTTAATGGGAGAGTGAATGGGTTGTTTAAAATGATGAGGTTCATGCAGGTGATGGTGCTGATATTACTTGGGCCAATGTGGATGAAGTTGTTGGTGCAACGGAGGGTCTAAGGGGCTGTAACTTGCCTCGTGCTGCTTCTACATGTGTTGTTGCAGTTTCTAGCCATATTATTTCTTATTCTCGATCTAGAAAGCGACAAAGGGACATAGCCCAACAGCCTAAAGGTGATGCAGCAGATGAAATGGATGAGGACAATGATGATGAATTTGGACCTGCTGAAGTTGATGATGCAGGCTTCCATTTGGATGATGATTTGCTTTAAAATTTAGATTATTGTAGGCTACAACTGCAACAAGATTGTTTGCTACAGTTCTATTCCTACTAGGTGCTCATATCTTTTGTGCTACTTTTGTGCTATTGTTCGATGTTGCACTAGACAGTTAAAACATGAACTTATTTCTTGTGGCTTGTTCATGTGCTTTTATGATTGGAATTGGGTTATTGCTTGTGGCTTGTGCTTTTATGTTGTTATTCAGGAATCAAGTCTTCAAGACTCAAGAGGTAGGGCTGCAAGGTTGATGGCCAAATGGAGAGATGAAGAATTGGAGATTATGCCATTATGGGATGTCACACGTCACATGTCAGGTTCACGTAAAGTCACAAATCACAATGAAGCAATATGTTACATTGTTTATCCTAGTTGTTTGTTCTAATTTATATAATGTATACACGTATATTTATATATATACCTATATAAGTAGAACTACTAGTCTAGGATGACTAGGGACCGACTAGGGGTTGACTAGTCGCCCTAGTCGTCGCCTAATCGTGACTATTCACCTGGTGGTCCCAGGGTTCGACCAGGCGACTAGGCGACTTGAAATCATTGCCTTAGGTTGATCATGGTAAGCGGGATAGTGAATTATAAAGTAAATAGGACATAATGGGTCAGAGGACACTTGCCTTCACAGGTTGCTGCTCAGGGAAGTCTCCTGCAACACACTCTGGAACCACGGACTGCTCGTTGTCTACACAAAGTAATCATTCATTCAACACGCTTGGGGTATCACAAAAGAACATTACACCAAACATATGCAACAGATCAAACACAGGTTCATTAGAAAAGTACAGACACATAAGTGAACTCTAGGTTCTAGGGTAGATCACTATGTTTAAGGGTCTACTGTTCTCTAACTACGTCTATCTCAATAAGTTACTTACTTAAATGAACTTATCCCAGGGATGGGATTACATTAAATGAAATTAAGTATACAAAGTTAAACACTTGAACATCCATTAGTGATTTACCTTTTATTTTATTTCTAATGAAATTCATGTGGCCTTACAATAACCTAGAGACTAACCATAAAATTGGGGCATAAAATAGTGAATGAACATAATTTAAACAGATAGAAAATAATGTTATGAACATTTTGCAGTTTGAACCATCCAATTTGGAGTTCATATGCAAAAGATATGAAATTTACAAGTTTTGGAATTCAAAACCCTGAATTAAACCTATTTTTCTAATTACAAACAACCTTGGGTTCCTTCTGCAAGAAACCAGGGGCACGAATGTAAGAATAAAGGACGACAGGTTCTATTTCCAGGGAACCGAGGGTTCTTTTTACAAAACAGCAAAACCGAAGGGGGTATCGGGTTTCCTTGGCCGTTGAATCTCGGATTAATGACCGAGATTAGAAGCAGCGGGCGAGAGCGCGGGCGCGCGGGATGCAGGCGCCTAACCGGTGGGCCTAGGGCGGGGTGCGACACCGACGCGCGGGACCCATAGGCCAAGAGTCGGGCGGGCGGATTAAGCAAACGGCGAGTGATAGGTGGGTCCCCAGCGAAACGGGGCTCGTTGGTTAGCGGCGGGCCTGTGTGGGTCACGGGATTGCACAAACGGGTGGGGTCTACCTGTCGGTGACCCAGATAGGGGAAAGGAGGGGCGGGGCTAAGGGGCTGACGAGTGCCCCCCGCCTGTCAGGGTTGCCGTTTACCTCGTCCGCGTGCTCAGCAAAAGCGCCATGGCCGGAACCGGTGACCTCACGCTGGCAATGGAGGGCACGGGGCGGTGGTGGTTGGTCGGAGAACCTCGGCACGACGACACGGTGCCAGTGCCAGTACCGATGATCGCCAGTGACTAATCGATGGAGCAAGGAGAACAGGGGAGAGAAAAGGAAACTCAGACGAGGAAATTCACCTCGGGTGAAGCGCGGACGGCGACGAAGCTTAGCTCGGCGGAGGCGGACCATGATCAGGGACAACAGGGCGGCCTTGCCGGGGCGGATCCAAGGCTCAAATGGTGCGGTGGCGAGAGAGCTCCGGTGAGCTCGGACGCGAACGGGTGTAGCTCGGGTGGACGCACTGAGGCGAAATGAATGAGGCAGGGGGAGTGGGCGCGCGCAGGGACTTCAAGGGGGGTTGGGGGTGGTTTCGTGTGGAGAGGCGACGTGGGTGCGGTCGTCTCGATGTGCGTGCGCGTGGGTGGCCTGCTGGGGTGGACAGTTGAAGGGAGGGGGGACTGGCAGACGGGGCCTACCAGGCGGTGGCACAGGCGCATGGTTGGGGTTGACAAACTGGGCCCACGGGGAGGGGGAGAGCGGGGCACACGAGGGCGCGCGACTGCGCTGATAGGGTGGGCCCGCCCGACAGAGAGGGTGGGGAGGGGAAGTGGGCGCGAGGTTAGGTGGGCCGATTGGTCCAAAAGGCGAGGGAAGAGGGGATTCGGGCTTCTTTCCCTTTTCTTTTTATTTTCGAATTTCTAATCCTTTTTCTTTTTTTTCTTCTTTTGAGTTCAAAACTAATCAAACCACAAATACAAATTTGAATATTTCAAACATGTGCATCAATCAAAAACAAAGTTTAGGCTCAGCATGATGCAATATTCCACATCCCTTTAGGGTTTAACTTTCCTAGAACATTAATACATCTCCAAAATAAATATTCAAACCTCTACTAAATAAAAGAGAAAGAAATCTATAGAGAGAAGAAAAGAGGCAAGACCTGAATTTGGTAAGTATTAGAGAAGAAATTTTATACCCCAAATTTAGGGTGTTACACCATCCAAGTCCTAAATGTGATGTGTCACAATATACATCAAACCCCTTGTCAGTGTTTCATACAAGCTCCGACAAGTAAATTTATGTTTGTGCATTCTAGATCCGGATGATGTGCTAAGTGGGCGCAAGACTTATACTGGTTCGAGCAGAATGTGCCTACATCCAGTCTTCGGTGGCATGCACTACTGGCACCTTGTTGCTCAATACTCGTAGTTAGGGTTACAAGCAGGCGAGAGTTGGAGGAGTTCCCAAGTCTCTCTTTGTAGCGAGTTCTAAGAAACTACATTTTAGGTGTTCGCTACCTAGCTAAACCATGAGCGTCGTGTGTCTCGTTCTCCTGGTCTCGCCCTCTAGGACGTGGCCAACCCTCCTCATTTTATAGACCAAGGAGGGCCCAATTACAACTGGCTTCTTGTGGAAGGAGTTTACTATGTCTCGGTAGAACGAAGCATTTACCCTTGGTAGAAACGTGTCTGTTAGTATTTGCATTGGTCGTCTGAGCTGGCCAGGCTCATTAAGTTTGGCTACATGTGGGCGGCGAGGAGCTCATGCTTCATCGTTACTCTTCCTATGCCCTCCGACCCCTAGCCTTTGTAGCCTAAGCCTCGATGTGACTCGTTGTGTTGTGGGTCCTGTAGACCAGTAGGGGACTTAGGCCTAGGCTTAGTAGGCCATAAGTTGGTCGCAGGTCTACAACCTTATAAGTCATGATTGGGGTTTTGGCCCAGGTCCTCAGGTCATGAGTGGAAGGAGGACCGACTTCCCTGTCGTGGCTTGGCGCCGTGCCTTGGGTTCACTCGGGGGCAGATCCTTCTAGGGTGGAACCTTCCTCCATCCTCCCTCTGGCTCGTGGGCCCCTAGGGGTCCAGGAATCTTATCCCCATAAGTAGTCCCCAAGCTCTCGAGGGGGGTGTCTCCCCTTAGTGGCTTTCCTTGAGTCGGGCGGTGCTCGTCTTGACTTTCAAGTTCTGTACATATTTGGGAAGTAGTTAAGATTCGGGGGGGGGGGGGGGGGGAATTACTGGTCCGACAGAGGTCAACCGGCAAATATAAGTAAATGGCCTTTTCGTTCTACTTTTATTTGGCTTTGACTCACGCCTTTTCATATTTTGGGGACGGCTCCTTGTTGGAGAATTGCCCTGCCTGAGTTTTTCGTGGGATTTCTGGTTGATCATCGACCGTGGCAAGCGTCCTGCCACTGAGTGCACTCATCAAGGCTGACTCAAGAGTCACCCACTATGAGAAGGGTAGGCAGGTCTCGAATGTTTTTAGCTTCTTTCTTTTTCACCACTCTAGCGGGATGGCTCCTTTAGCAGGGCGATTAGCTTGGGCGCCTGGGGAGAGGTTATCTCCTCATCATCGTCCCCCGGGGATTCCCTAGATGAATCAAGGGTTGACCACTTTGAGCTGGACTCATGTGCCTAGTTCTTGTTTTTTTTTTTACCATGCAAACTGTCCGATACTTCAAATTTCTTTACCTTCAGCACAAGCGCATTAGAGCTTAATTGCCTGATGCGTGTTCATTTCATAGGTGCGAACTATCGTTCAATGCTTTGCTTTTTGCTCAGCTTCAGAGTGGTGCTTTTCAGCTTGTTCGCTGCGGCTTTAATCCGGCTGCGGCTGCGGCTTCTACAGTATTTTTCTCTCTATGGATTGCAGCTGCAGCAGTCCAAACGGCTTTAATCCAGCCGCAGCGAACAAGCCCTTTTTTGCTAGGTTTTGGTGCTTCACAGTCCAGTTGCTACCTTTCCTAGTGTATATTCTTCTATGCTGTTTCGGCTATTTTATGAGCTGTTTTCTAATCGTTGCTAGGGCTAATAGCCTAATACTCACTTGTTTTAGCTCTTGATTTTTATATTTATATTCAAATAGATGATAATAAATCTAGACACATATACAAAATACATACATATAAATCTCCTAATTTTCTAAAATAAATTATATTTTGGGACGGAGGGAATACATCACATGTTGGCATATATGATCTAGCTTGGTGATTAGAAGAATTGTCTTGGGACAAATAAAAGACATTCTTTCTCGGTAAGATGACTTTTGATTAGGTTTCATTCAACCCTCTCTATTCACCGTTTCAGCCAGCTAATTTGGAAACATAAATCCCGTCTAGAATTAATTTCTGGAGATTGTGAGGAAAGAATGAACTAACTTTCCACTCACTCTGCAGAAATCCCGAAGAAGATTTAAGTTTCTAAACTAGCACTAAACAACACATATTAGACCGACCAAATAAGCTGCCGTGAATATTCCTGTCATATAGTTTAACATGCTTGATAGCTTTGTGATCAAATTGAACGCTCTTCCTCCTCCTAGCTTACATAACAATATGCAGCAAAATAACATTGACACGCAGTGTTTATCTATTGGACTGAGCTAATCTATGTGTTGCACTTTGCTAAAAATTTGACGCTAAAACAAGGTGACCTTCTCTTACGTAAAGCACCATTTCGCAAAAAAGAAAATTCTTATACTTCTTTTTAATCTGACTCGCGATCCAAACATATTTACATCTCTACGGTATAAAGCATCAATCTCCATCGTTTCCACCATACTATATTTCCACCATTGTGTGGTCATGCGCGCGTAGGTCTATTTCTTTCCCCTACTTATCGCCTAACACTGTTTCCGCGGCTGTGGCATGAGAATTGTAGTATTACTCTTTATGCAAGTATATCCAAGTGCACTCTGCTTTTTTCGTCTACTTTTTCTCTCTTTGAGATTAAACTAGTCCCAGCAAAGCAAAGGTGGGTTTGGTTGCGCATGTCTTTTCATCACATTCAAGTTTGTTGCCACTAGCAGAACATAAATATATTATCTGGGCCGGGCGGGTCTGTATGTCATGTAGAAAACTAAAGGTGATCAGTAAGGCCACACAAAGATCGAAGTCCTCTCCGGTAATGGGACACTACTGTCACTTGTTCTCTCTCCGGCCAAGTGCTTCCACACGGATGGATCCTGTGGCTAGCTCGGATCATCTCCACTAGTGAAAGGATGGAGATGAAAGGCTGCCATCTTTAATTCAGATATAAATCATGTCCTTTCGGCTTCTTTACACGGGTTCTTCTTTCTTGGCAAAAAGATACTAATGCGCACAAGATACTTATTTTTATTTTGCTCTCGCTAACTCTAACACAACTTTACTAAGGTTAATTGATCAAATCGAAGAACTAGCCTTTGATAGAAAAAAAAACATACTCTTAGCCGGTTAGTAGTAGTAGTTCGTTATTGCATCCGTCCTAAAATATAATTCGTTTATATGTTTGTCTATATTTATCATCATTGGTTCGAATGTAGACGGGAAAAGGGCTAGAAAAACTATATTGTGGGACGGAGATAGTATTATGTTTTGCAAAAAAAAAAATCCTTATTAATTATTTTGGTAGTTTTAGTTTGAGACAGGTGCGCGTGCATTCTCAGTTTCTAACGCATACGGAAAGATTACATCTTCATTGAGCCTTTTCCTTTACCACCGTTTATCTCAAATTATAAACCGTTCTGTTATACATATAGGTATACGACATTTCTAAGTTGATAATAAAAGTTGTATATTTGAAAACCAAAATGATCTATGAAATAAAACAGATATAATTAATACTTCAAACTGATCAACGACGACTAACAGAGAATTGCTGTACGTATTCATACAATTACTGTTACATCCTTCCAGTGTAGTTTGCAAGATGTTTTCTTCTTGTATCATTGTCATCACTGCGCACTATATACTAATGAAAGAGTTATTGGTCCGTCGCGAATGCAGTATGGGGCAGGATTGCAAATGATGCCGGGCGAATACATGGAGGAGGACCGAATGAACAGCTGAAGAAGAGCCCAGCAGCACCTTGATCTCTCTTTCTGCCCTTTTCTCAGGGCTAGGCCAAATCTATCGCTGCATCTATGCGACTCTATCAATCCGGGGCAATTAAAACGGATTCATGTGCACGATTCATGATAAAGAAAACAAACTTGAAACTTTTCGTTTGCCATTTGAAACTTAAGTACCACCGTTCGTTCTAAATTAATTATAGATCGCTTTAGCCTTCTAGTTATATAGTTTTTACTATGCACCTAAATATATAATATATCTACGTAATAAAAGTTATGTATTTCAAAATATCAAACGACATATAAATTAAAATGGAGAAATTAATTAATTATATAACCCATGAATATATAGTGGATACACATTTAGAGTCCGTTCGATTCCCTTGAAACTGTGATCTAATACGATTCGTAGCTGGATTGGTTGTGTAATTTATATAATGGTTGATCAACTAGAACAGTATATATTTTGAAACGTCTACTTTACTTTTCTTTCCCTGTGGACTTTACTTTCCCTGTGGTTCCCTATGGATGTCTATTTTACTTTCTTAATAGTAGTAGGGATAGGAATTAAGGTGTCGTTTGGTTCACAAAATATAATATAAATGGTAACAGTAACGATTCACACTTGAATACCAGCGGTAACAAAATTAAATAAGACGGTATCAATTTCGTGGTATCTGATTACAGTTAGACTTAAACAAACATGATTTGACGTTATCGATTACCGTTCACGTTACAAATATGTGAACCAAACAACACCTAGATGTTAGGGAATACTTATCTTTAAAAGTCTTTACAAAAATTGTTTTCTCTTAGAGTTTAAGAGAAAACAATTTTTTTATTAGAGTTAGTTTTTCAATGACCATCAACAAAGCTCAAGGACAAACAATATCACATGTTGGTATTTATCTCCCTAACCCGGTGTTCTTCCATGGACATCTATGTGTCGCTATATCACGAAGAACAACTAGAAGCAACCTCAAGGTATTCACCGCCACTTCAGATTATCAAAGTATCGAATTCGACAGTACAATTACAAAGAATATTGTCTACAAAGAAGTGCTCATGTCATAGATGTTGTCAATGAAGACATACATTTTCTATTTTAGACAGGCATACTTCCTCATATTTGAGGCAGTGATTAACAATTCTAAGTTTTTTGTCCTTTATATTTGACTTAGTGTTCCAATAATTGTAACTAAAATATGTCGACTTATTTTCATAGTTAGTATTATTATAAAGGTTTATAACATGCTTGAAAAAATATCGTATTAAACACGTTCTAACTATGTGATATATTGTTGCACTTTCACGAGAAGTAGGGTATATGCAAGTAACAGAACTAAACTTAAATTTAAGAATTATATCAAAACAATAAATACAATATAAATAGTTGAAAAATACCCATAGTTTAACTATAAACATTAAAAGCTACCAGAAAATTATCATGGTATTTTTAAATATTTTTTTTATTTTGAAGGGACAATTTTATTCATTACTCTCTCATGAGTCTACTCCTCCACCGTATGTGCAACCCAATGAGGAGAACGACTAGAAGTGGTGTCGACTAATATACAATCTGATCTTAAATAGAATCATGGAAGCAAGTCGCATCATCCCTCGAATGGTGATCCAACGGTAGAGTAGAGATGAAAAATGAGACGGGAAATTCCCGTACCGCTTCGTTTCGAATACTGTTTTTTTATTGTTTTAAAATTCTTCGGGAACCGATTAGAAATGGTATGAAAACGATTTAGCTAATTTTCCGAACATTTTCGTATTTTTTGTTTCCGGGTCGTGATGATACCATTTTTATATAATATGATAGCATATAATTTATTCAAGTTAGAGACTTTTGTTGTGTTCAAGTGAATGAATAAGCCAAAGACAAAAGTTATAATTACTCTAACTAATATGAATGATGAAAAAGAGTTGTTTGTGTATTTTTATATCATAATAAATTAAACAATACATCACTACAAAATACTTATCTTTCGGACTATAATTTATCGTTTTTAAATAACCGATAATTTTGATCCCGTATTATTGATAGTTGAAAAAAACGAAAACAATTTAGCTATTTTTTCGATCGTTTTTGGCCGTTTTAATCCTAGAGAAATGTTTTGCAAATAAACCCTCCCACCATTCACACACAGTCCGTAAGAATGCCGGGAGATCACCCAGGAGCAGAGCGCCGCAGTAGCAGGGAGTCGATGCACAGCGCCCCAATCTTCGATCACCCGCCATCACCAGCCGGCAGCAGGGAGCCGATTCCCAACGCCCCCATCTCTTCGATCACGTCGCCGCCGCGTTGCTGCGATCTAGGCAGGCCTCAGGTCGTTTCTCCGGCTCTCACACCTAGGGATAAAACGGTCGGAAACGGTATTTATTCGGTAATCAGTTTTTTAGTCATTTTTATATTGCAAATAAATAGGATATAGAATATGCAATACAAATTTGTATTCTTGTTTTTAACATCCAGCTTGTTAAGATTCATAAAAGGTAAACCTCAAATTCATCTTATATTTTCTCAAATAATAGATATAAACTTCGGTATGAATTTGTAAACAAATTCGGTAATTTTTTCAATCTTTTATGTTGTAGGGAGCAAATAATACATAAAATAATTTATGTAGTATTTTATTTATATTTGTACTAATGTGCTTGATAACATAAGAAAAGATCAATATCAAATTTTATACATATCTATTTTAAAATATTAAATTTGTTTTAACAGTTCGGATTACCACTTTCACCCCTACTCCCACCAGGGCGTTCGTGCACCAGATCAAGGCAGCACGGCCGGCCAACATTACAGCCACCTCACGCTAGGAGCAGAAGGTGATCGAGCGCCCGTCAAATAGCAGAGGCTAGCCACATTGGACTCCTAATTCAGCTTACCAATCAAGACTGCACTGCAGTGCATCTAGCAAGGCTGGTTGAGGTGCATGCAGCCAACCAATCGCCGCCATTAGGACTCATGAATAGCGATTTCGGTAGTGGATCGTCACATGTTTGCAAATATAAGTCTATGGAACCAGGTAATTGTTGCCATCAATATACAATCTTTAAGTTATGTGTATATGACAGGCGCAATTGCCCAAATAAAGCTGCAGCTGCACCATGAGTGTTTGGCACAACGAATAATAGCTCATGTTTTGACTGCATATTTTTTTTCCGACAAACTGTTTGCACATTTTGAATATTTCTGTTATGACCCCCATATTTGAGTTTGATGATGAACTAGGTATGATGACTGGATATTTCAGCTTCATGACTTATTCAGTTCTGTTAAGACTGAACTAGTATTTCAGTTTGCAGATCATGAATTTCAGTTTATTCGACAAAAATGGACATTTCATATCATGAATTTCAATTGGTTCAACAAACTAAATATTTCCTCCAAAGCCTGATTGCTAAACTGAAACAACAGCTGCCAAGCCTGATCGCTAAACTGAAACAACAGCTGACTAAATTGAAACGGCACAGCATGTTCGTCAGCAAAGCCTGATTGCTAACTGCAAAAGCAGCTAGAGCTTAAGGCTTGCACGTCGATGTACCATGGTGCCTTGCTGAGCGCGGTTGTCTGCAGCACGTCCTGGCACACGGCGCCCTGGCGCAGGACACAACCTGAAGGGAATCCTGGAGGGCAGCAAATCGGCGGCGGCGGGCTGGACAGGATGGCGGCTCCGGATGGGAATCAGCTCGGCTCCAGCGTTGAATGACCATCCAAGGGATGAGATGATTTTTTTGCACGATTGTATTTAAGACCAGATTGCATGTCGTTAGTCGACGACTCGACGTCGCTGGAAGTAGCAGCAGCCGTGGTCGTCTTCTTTGTTGCATGCTTCTATAAAAGAGATACAATATCTGGATTTTTTTTATAACCGCACAAATTTTTAAAGAACATAATGCCAACTAACTAAATAATATATTATTTGTGATGTTAGCATATAGCTATAAAAGTAATAAATAGTAACTTTTACATAAAGACAAACGGAAAAAAAGACCGAAAAGCAAAGATCGAATTTCACCTAACGTCGCGTTTAGATCATTTGAATTGAATTTCATTTTAATAATAATAATAATTTAGGTATATATCAATTAAACTAATTCAGTTTTATGCAAAATATATTTATATATTATTATTAGTAAGATGTCGAAGATATTTATATGCTACATTTTTACTATAGATGAGGAAGACGAAGTGTGTCATGTAAGTTACAGAGTAGAAACAAATTCTACTAATGCATAAAATCATTTCTTATCCTCTACCCCATAAATTTGAGATAGACTTATATCTGAACTTTAGAAAGTGGTGGAATGTCAAATTCTAAACTAAATAAGTTACTTTATTGAGTGAATTTCAGTTCCTCTAAAATGAAGGGATCCAAACACCCCGTAAACGAAATAGCAAATCAAGACAACAAACGTTGTGCAGTGCGGCCATGCAGACTATGGACTAGATCTGCCGAATCTAAGATGAGCAAACGAGGAGTCGCCGATCCAGACCACAGTCGATCATATCAAATCTACTTATTGTTCTTACCTTATACATTAGGAGCAGTTCTAGTTTAGCCCTAGTTTAGCCTCCCTCTAACTTAAATCTTCACATCTTTTCGGATCTACGTCGATTAGCGGCGCCTTGGGTGGGCCGCCAACGCTAAAACATACACTAGGATCTAGGATTGCTGCGAAGAAGAAGACCCTTTGCACCATCACGAACCGTCTGAGCCCTATGCGCGGACCGTCCAGACGTACGCAGAGCAGGAGCCGCTCCTACGCTAGATCGTGGACTGTCCGTCCCTATGTCGCGGACCATTTGCGCCTCCGTAAAGAGCACCGCCAGGCAGTTCATCTCTAGTGTTTGGCACCCGAATCGGCCAACACACTTTTTAGCGGCTCCGTTAGGGAACAGGTGTCTAGATCTACTAAAAATCGGGCCCTCAAATGGTCAGTTGTAAAGATCACACCGATATTTTCCTGGAAAATATCCTGAAGTTGGCTGTTGAAAGTCTAACTGCCGAGGGGCAACAACATTACCAAGACTACATGCGTCAAGCCAAAGAGAAATTCTTATCATAATACACGGTGGATCGCCACCAGAAGTTTGTCAAACATAGAGAGACCGATGTCGCATCTCTTCTATCTTTGCTTCAAGTCCCCAACGTAAGTAAACCGATGACATCCAATCTATTAAACATTTGTAGATCAACAACAAGATCAAATGAAGCAACAATTCGGAAGGTTAGAAGAACCAATTAGAAAATTAACACATGCGTTGGAGAAATCTGTTGCTCCTAGTTTTCTATCATATGAAACTAGTAATAGGATATCTATGTCTAATATATCGGCAACAAATGGGGATTCGCAACCCCAACCATTATATGGCATGCCGATGAAATCATATCCAGGGCAAATACTACCACCGTCATCCCTGCTTAGCAGATCGGCGCCCCTGGACACGGTCCTACCATCTGAGCTTTTGCCCGGACAGTCTGTCCCTTACGCGGACCATTCGGCTTTCCCTGCCAGACAGTCCAGGGCCGCACCAGGACCAACACATGGTGCCCCAATAGTAACGAACACAACCGAGCAGTTCGGATTTACCACCGGACAGATTGGATACACATACACAGAACATATTATTACACAATATGCACCAAATTATTACACGTCACAGCAGCAGTACGTTCTACCTCCTACATATTTAAACCACAACGCACCATACGATCATAGGTTGATCAACATTATCGATCAGTCACGGCAACAAGGTCGGCATAGCAATGCCCAACCGAATGAGCCCCACAGCCTAGGGTCCGGTGGTCTACCACCGGGCGCAATGGAGAAAATTAGGGAAGAGATGGCTGAACTATTTCGAGATAAGCTCGGAGTTAGTGTAGCCAGAGTAGGGAAATCATATTAAAAGCCATATGATCACTGGTTTGACACTATCCTATATCCACAAGTGGCAAGGATATCTGAGTTTTCTAAATTTTCTGGTGAAAATGGTAGAAGCACACAAAAACATATAGGCCAGTTTCTAGCACACCTAGGCGAATTGGCCGACGGGGAAGCTGTAATACCAAAAGTGTAAATTAATAAAATAGAGTGATCTATTTATATGAGTTGCCTCCATTTATTTGAACATGTGAAAAGCCACATTTAAAAGTGAACAATTAAAACAAAGGATACATAAATAACATGTGCATCACATTGGAGTAAAATCTAAATTAGAAATTGGATTGGAAAATGGAAAAGAGAAGCACTAGTCATCACAAAATAAATTTTAAAATAAATAAATTCATCCCATACCATGTTTAATTTGGTCATTTAATGTGAAGACAAATTTACCACGAAGTTTGAATTTAAATGGGAATTTAAATTTTGAATTTGGAAATAGAAAGAAAAGGAAATAGAAAAGAAGAGAAAAGAATAGAGAAAATGAAAAAAGAAAAAAAAAACTCGTTTTGGGCCCAAACCCTTCGCCCTCGGCCCATTTCAGCTCTCACATCCGCGCAGCCCAGATCCCACGCCTGCGCCCACACATGGGACCCACCGAGTGGTCTCTCCCTCGCGCTCGCCCTCACCCTCTCACTGACGCGTGGGCCAGTTTCGTCAGTTTCGCCCCAACGTGCGGACGGACGGTTACAACCAACTGGCCGCGATACCTGGACATTTAGGTCAACTCCTTCGTGCTTGGGGATTAAATGCCGGGGGCTTTGGGCCATCACGCGTACCTTCCCCTGAACCACTCACCTTCAGCTCTCGTTGCCGTCGACCATCCCGACCGTGGCACGATCCGAGGGTTGACTCACCACCTGGATTCATCGTTCCCCTTCCTCATTCGTCTTGTGGGGAGCCCTGGGCGATCAGGACTACTGTGATGGGCGTTGCGAGGGTAGGCTCGGTGATTTCGGGAGGTCGGTGCGGGCGGAATTGCTCGCTGGGGTTAAGAAGGCGTCGCCGGGCCGCAGGTCATCGGTGGGGGCCCTCTGCGCCGCACAATCCTCCGGTAAGAAGACCCTATCGAGCTCCTTAGACCCCTAGCTTCGTTTTGCATCACTCGTACCAGTGTTTGGCCCACTGGCACGTCGAATGGTCGATCGCCGGTGATGGCGCCGCCGTAGAAGGGTGGGCGGCGCTACTACTAGCGCGCGGCGGTGGCCGGTTGCTGGGGACCGCTTATCGGCAAATAAAGGGTTGATATTAGATCGCGCGCAGGATAGATCTCCACCACTCATATCCAGATCATCGACTCGGGTTGCAAACCGGTTCAAATTATGAGATCTAACCCTAACCGTTAGATGGCCATCCAACGGTTGCGATGCGCAGATATCCTTGGATCAGATAGATTTATACAACAATCCCTAGATTCTTTACAAATCAACCCATAGTACAACATATAGTGCTCTGAGTTCTTGCACAGAGGCCCCTGCCTTTCTCGAGAATCTTGCGCGCAGTCCAGGGGAATAGAAAATCAAGGAAAATTGATTTTTAATGTAAAAATAATTACTAGAACTTGTTTAATTCCTAGAAAATTCATATTAAGTCCAAATTGATCCATTCCAGTTCCTATCATTTTGTAATAATATTGTTTATCACTTAGTGCCACTGTTTTAAATGAAAGCCACATTAGAATTGATCACTCAATTAATTTTGTAGCAAACTGAGAGCACCTAGAGGGGGGTGAATAGGTGATCCTGTAAAATTCAACACGAAATTCCAACAACCTTGATTATAAAGATATTAGTGCTGGTTAATCAAGTCAATGAGACAAGCTCTTGCGAACACAGACAATCAAAGAGAGAGCAATCACAAGAGGCACACGATTTTATCCCGTGGTTCGGCCAAGTAACACTTGCCTACTTCCACGTTGTGGCGTCCCAATGGACGAGGGTTGCACTCAACCCCTTTCAAGTGATCCAATGATCAACTTGAATACCACGGCTTTTCTTCCTTATATCCTTTTCCCGTTTGCGAGGAATCTTCATAAGTTGGAGCCTCTCGCCCTTACAATGATGATCACAAAGAAAGCACGGAGTAAGGTTGGGATGAGCAACACACACAAGACACAAATCGCAGCACACCCACGCACACAAGAGAAGACTTGAGCTCAAATGACAACACAGGGAGTCCTTGATTCGAATAGAGCTCAAATCTCTAACACAACGAAACGAATGCGCGGGAACGAAGTCTGGATGCCTTAGGATGCTTAGTGAATGCTTGTGTAGCTCCTCCATGCGCCTAGGGGTCCCTTTTATAGCCCCAAGGCAGCTAGGAGCCGTTGGAGGCCAACAAGGAAGGCCATCCTTGCCTTCTATCGAGTGGCGCACCGGACAGTCCGGTGCGCCACCGGACAGTCCGGTGCGCCACCGGACAGTCACTTTAGACGGTCCGGTGCTGATCTCCTTCCTTTTCTGGCGCAGACGACCATTGCAGCTTCGGACCAGTTGGCGCACCGGACACTGTCCGGTGCACACCGGACAGTCCGGTGCCCTCTGCCGACCATTGGTGCGGGCCACACGTCGCCCGTGGATTGCGCGGCCGACCGTTGCGCTGGCGACAGTTGGCTCACCGGACAGTCCGGTGCACCACCGGACAGTCCGGTGAATTATAGCCATACGCCGCCAAACTTTTCCCGAGAGCGGCCAGTTCACTGGAAACCAGCCTGGTGACCGGACAGTCCGGTGTGCCAGACTAAGCCGATCTTCGGCTGCACATAGCTAGTCTTTTGCAATCCTTTTCTTTTCCTGTTTCTAGCACTAAGACAAAATATGTTAGTACTCAAAACAATGTACTAAGTCTAGAAACGTACCTTGTTACATGATTTGCACTCCTTGCTTGTTTGGCACATAACAACTCAAAAAATATGTGTTGGGCACTTAATCACCAAAACATTATAGAAATGGCCCAAAGGCACATTTCCCTTTCAATCTCCCCCTTTTTGGTGATTTATGCCAATACCTCAAAAAGCAACCAAAAAGTGCAATATCAATGCAAAATGAGGACCAAATTGTTTTTGACTCTAATTTGGCATATTTGGATCATTCTTTGCCACCACTTGGTTTGTTTTTGCAAATTAAATTCATTTTCCTATCTCTAAGTCAAACACACTTGTTTGGGCACAAAGAGAGATAATGCAAGAGTGAAATTGATCAAGTGCCAAAAACTCCCCCTTTTTTCCCATAATCATAAATTCTCCCCCATAAGAGACCAAATTTTACAATAAGAGTATTTTGAGTAAATCAAATGTTCTAACTCAATTATTTTCAAAATTCACAAGTGGTAGCTGATCCATTTGCTTTGGCCTTAATTTCTCCCCCTTTGGCATTAAGCACCAAAACGGGATCATTTTTGGCCCCTTAACCCCATGCCTCACCAAAATTGTCAATTAAGAGCAAAAAGGCAATAAGAGCATAAGTATGAACTTGGAACTAAATACACCAATACCAGAGTGTAGTGGAAGTCTTTGCATGGTCCAAGTTCACCTTTCCCTTTCAATGCACCTTTGAGACTACATCAAGTATACTCAAACACAAAGGTTAGTCTCAAGGGGTCAAGTTGTAGCACATCTCCCCCTAAATATGTGCATCATTCACACATGGACTTGTGAGGTTCGGGGATCCCTTGCACAACTTGAGCATCATAAATAAGCAACAAATTACATAATTGCATGAAGTAACATGATCAAAGGCATAGAACACATGTATGCTATAGATCAATCCAAGTTACGCGAATCTAAGACATTTAGCTCACTACGCAACCTGCAAAAGGTTTTCTCATCTAATGGCTTGGTAAAGATATCAGCTAGCTGGTTCTCGATGCTAACATGGTACACTTTGATATCTCCCTTTTGCTGGCGGTCCCTCAGAAAGTGATGTCGGATGTCTATGTGCTTAGTGCGGCTGTGTTCAATAGGATTATCCGCCATACGGATTGCACTCTCATTATCACATAGGAGTGGGACTTTGCTCAGATTGTAGCCAAAGTCCGGGAGGGTTTGCCACATCCAAAGTAGTTGCACGCAACATTGTCCTACGGCAACATACTCGGCCTCAGCGGTGGATAGGGCAACGGAGGTTTGTTTCTTCGAACTCCAAGACACCAGGGACCTTCCTAGGAATTGACACGTCCCTGATGTACTCTTCCTATCAACCTTGCATCCAGCATAATCGGAGTCTGAATATCCAATCAAGTCAAAGGTAGACCCCTTTGGATACCAGATCCCGAAGCAAGGCGTAGCAACTAAATACCTAAGAATTCGCTTAATGGCCACAAGGTGACATTCCTTAGGGTCGGATTGAAATCTAACACACATGCATACACTAAGCATAATGTCCGGTCTACTAGCACATAAATAAAGCAAGGAACCTATCATAGACCGGTATGCCTTTTGATCAACAGACTTACCTCCTTTGTTGAGGTCGACATGCTCGTCGGTTCCCATCGGTGTCTTCGCGGGCTTTGCGTCCTTCATCCCAAACCTCTTGAGAAGATCTTGAGTGTACTTCGTTTGGGAGAGGAAGGTGCCGTCCTTGAGTTGCTTCACTTGGAACCCAAGGAAGTAGGTCAACTCGCCCATCATCGACATCTCAAACTTTTGAGTCATCACCCTGCTAAACTCTTCACAAGACTTTTGGTTAGTAGAACCAAATATTATGTTATCGACATAAATTTGGCACACAAAAAGGTCACCATCACAAGTCTTAGTGAAAGAGTGGGATCGGCTTTCCCAACCTTGAAAGCATTAGCAATTAAGAAATCCCTAAGGAATTCATACCATGCTCTTGGGGCTTGCTTAAGTCCATAGAGCCCCTTAGAGAGCTTGAACACATGGTCGGGGTACCTATCATCCTCAAAGCCAGGGGGTTGTTCGACGTATACCTCCTCCTTGATTGGCCCGTTGAGGAAAGCGCTCTTCACATCCATTTGAAACAACCTAAAAGAGTGGTGAGCGGCATAGGCTAATAATATTCGAATAGACTCTAGCCTAGCCACAGGAGCAAAAGTCTCCTCAAAATCCAAACCTGCGACTTGGGCATAGCCTTTTGCCACAAGTCGAGCCTTGTTTCGTGTCACCACCCCGTGCTCGTCTTGCTTGTTGCAGAACACCCACTTGGTTCCCACAACATTTTGCTTGGGACATGGCACCAGGCTCCAAACTTCATTCCTCTTGAAGTTGTTGAGCTCTTCCTGCATGGCCAACACCTAGTCTGGATTCTGCAAGGCCTTTTCTTCCCTGAAAGGTTCAATAGAGGAGACAAACGAGTAATGCTCACAAAAATTAGCTAAACGTGAGCGAGTTGTTACTCCCTTGCTTATGTCACCCAAAATCTGATCGATGGGGTGATTTCTTTGGATCATAGCTCGGACTTGAGTTGGAGGGGCCAGTGGTGCTTCTTCCTCTATAACTTGTTCTTCTTGTGCTCCCCCTTGATCACGTGCTTCTTCTTGAGGAACCTGTCCATCATCTTGAGTTGGGGGATGCACCATTGTTGAGGAAGAAGGCTGATCTTGCTCCTGTTGTTCCTATGGTCGCACATCTCCAATCGCCATCGTGCGCATTGCGGCCATTGGAACATCATGTTCATCTATGTCATCAAGATCAACTTGCTCTCTTGGAGAGCCATTAGTCTCATCAACTACAACATCGCTAGAGACTTCAACCAAACCTGATGATTTGTTGAAGACTCTATACGCCTTTGTATTTGAGTCATACCCTAGTAAAAACCCTTCTACTGCCTTGGGAGCAAATTTAGAATGTCTACCTTTCTTCACCAAAATGTAGCATTTGCTCTCAAATACACGAAAGTAAGAGACATTGGGTTTGTTACCAGTAAGAAGTTCGTAGGAGGTCTTCTTGAGGAGGTGATGTAGATATAGCCGGTTTATGACGTGGCAGGCTGTGTTCACAGCTTCCAACCAAAACCGCTCGGGTGTCTTGAACTCTCCAAGCATCGTCCTCACCATGTCGATAAGCGTCCTGTTCTTCCTGTCTACCACACCGTTTTGCTGTGGTGTGTAGGGAGCGGAGAACTCATGCTTGACGCCTTCCTCCTCAAGATACTCCTCCACTTGCAGATTCTTGAACTCAGACCCATTGTCGCTTCTTATCTTTTTCACCTTGAGCTCAAATTCGTTTTGAGCCCTCCTTAGAAAGCGCTTTAGGGTCCCTTGGGTTTCTGATTTATCCTACAAAAAGAACACCCAAGTGAAGCGGAAAAGTCATCAACAATTACAAGACCATACTTACTTCCCCCGATGCTAAGGTAGGCGACGGGTCCGAAGAGGTCCATGTGAAGAAGCTCCAGCGGTCTTGATGTTGTCATCACATTCTTGCTGTGATGAGTGCTTCCCACCTGTTTTTCTGCCTGACAAGCTACACAAGGTCTATCTTTTTCGAAACATACATTGGTTAGTCCTAACACATGTTCTCCCTTTAGAAGTTTATGAAGGTTCTTCATCCCAACATGTGCTAGACAGCGATGCCACAGCCAGCCCATACTAGTCTTAGCTATTAAGCATGCATCTAGATCGGCCTCCTCTTTCGAAAAATCAACTAAGTAGAGTTTGCCGTCTAGTACACCCTTAAACGCTAATGAACCATCACTCCTTCTAAAGACAGATACATCTATATTGGTAAATAGACAATTATAACCCATATTACATAATTGACTCACAGACAATAAGTTGTACCCGAGCGATTCAAATAAGAACACATTGGATATAGAATGCTCAGATGAAATGGCTATCTTTCCCAATCCTTTAACCTTGCCTTGGTTCCCATCTCCAAAGATGATCGAATCCTGGGAATCCTTGTTCTTGACGTAGGAGGTGAACATCTTCTTCTCCCCCGTCATGTGGTTTGTGCATCCGCTGTTGATAATCCAGCTTGAGCCCCTGGATGCATAAACCTGCAAGGCAATTTACACTTGGGTTTTAGGTACCCAACTCTTGTTGGGTCCTACAAGGTTAGTCACAATAGCCTTTGGAACCCAAATACAAGTCTTGTCTCCCTTGCATTTGGATCCCAACTTTCTAGCAACTACTTTTTCATTCTTACATAAGAGCGCAAATGAAGTATTGCAAGCATGGTAAATGGTAGAAGGCTCATTGCATACTCTCCTAGGCACATGATGCACAACATGATTTTTCCTAGGCCTACTTCTACCATGCACAAGAGTAGAGCTTAAGGCAAGCATAACATGTGAATCAAAAGCATTATGATCATAATTCCTATGATCATTCCTAGAATATTTTCTATCATACATGTAGGCATGACACTTTTGAAAACTACTAGCCATTTGAGCCTTCCCTTTCTCCTTGTTGAGAATGGGAACCTTTTGGCTTGTTAAGTTCTTGGTTTCCTTTCGAAAACCAAGTCCATCCTTAATAGAAGGGTGTCTACCAATTGTGTAGGCATCCCTAGCAAATTTTAATTTATCAAAATCATTTTTGCAAGTCTTAAGTTGAGCATTAAGACTTGCCACTTCATCATTCAATTTTATAATAGCAATGAGATGTTCATTACAAGCATTAACATCAAAGTCCTTACATCTATTACAAATACTATCATGCTCTACACATGAACTAGATTTATTAGCTTTATCTAGCTTAGCATTTAAATCATCATTTAAACTCTTTAAACTAGATACAGTTTCATGGCAAGCAGATAACTCAGAAGATAGCATTTCATTCCTTTTAATCTCTAAAGCAAGAGATTTTTGCACGCTAACAAATTTATCATGCTCCTCATATGTCATCTTGCTTCTCTAGCAATCTATCTTTTTCATTTAGAGCATCAATTAATTCATTGATTTTATCTACTTTAGCTCTATCTAAACCCTTAAATAAATCAGTATAATCTACTTCATTATCACTAGAATCATTATCGCTTGAAGTAGTGTACTTAGGGGTATCTCGAACACTTACCTTCTTCTCCTTGGCCATGAGGCAAGTGTGGCGTTCGTTGGGGAAGAGAGAAGATTTGTTGAAGACCGAGGCTACCAGTCCTTCATCGTTGGAGTCGGACCAAGAGCAGTCCGAGTCCCATTCTTTGCCAAGGTGCGCCTCGCCCTTCGCCTTCTTGTAAACCTTCTTCTTCTCCCTCTTCCCATGCTTTTCTTATTCCTTGTCATTATCATTATCGGGGCATTGTGCTATGAAATGACCAGTCTTACCGCATTTGAAACAGGAGCGCTTTCCCTTTGCTTTGTTCTTGTTGGGGTACTCCTTGCGTCCTTTCAGTGCGGTCTTGAAGCGTTTGATGATTAGGGTCATCTCATCTTCGTTTAGCCCGGCAGCCTCAACTTGTGCCACCTTGCTTGGTAGCGCCTCCCTTCTGCTTGTTGCTTTGAGAGCAATGGGTTGAGGCTCGTAGACGGGTAGAGAGCCATTAAGAGCATCATCCACGTATTGCACTTCCTTTACCATCATACGCCTGCTCACGAATTTTCCGAGTATCTCTTCGGGCGTCATCTTGGTGTACCTGGGGTTTTCACGAATGAGATTGACAAGATGGGGGTCAATTACGTGAATGACCTTAGCATAAGTCGGACGACGTCGTGGTCCATCCATCTTGTGCTTCCATAGCTTCTAATCTTGTTAACCAGGGTCTTGAGCCTGTTGTATGTTTGTGTTGGCTCCTCTCCCCTGATCATCGCGAACCTTCCCAGCTCGCCTTCCACCAACTCCATTTTGGTGATCATGGTGGCGTCGTTTCCCTCATGAGATATCTTGAGGGTGTCCCAGATTTGCTTGGCGTTGTCCAAGCCGCTCACCTTGTTGTACTCATCCCTGCACAAAGATGCTAGCAAAACAGTGGTAGCTTATGCATTCTTATGAATTTGCTCATTAATAAACACAGGGTTATCCGTACTATCAAAATGCATTCCATTTTCAACTATCTCCCAAATACTAGGATGGATAGAAAATAAGTGACTACGCATTTTGTGACTCCAAATAGAGTAGTCTTCTCCATCAAAATGTGGAGGTTTACCAAGTGGAATTGATAGCAAATGAGCATTAGAATTGAATGGAATACGAGAATAATCAAATGAATAGTTTTGATTAACATGTTTCTTTTTAGACGAGTCATCGTCGTTGTCGTCTCTTAGTGAAGAAGAAGATTCATCGCTGTCGTAGTAGACGATCTTCTTGATGCGCCTCTTCTTCCCGTCCTTCTTCTTGTGACTCGAGCCAGAGTCAGCGGGCTTGTCATCTCTTGGCTCATTGTCAGAGTCAGTGGACTCCTCCTTATCGTTGACCACCATCCCCTTTCCCTTAGGATCCATCTCTTCGGACGATTAGTCCCTTATATGAAGAGAACGACTCTGATACCAATTGAGAGCACCTAGAGGGGGGTGAATAGGCGATCCTGTAAAATTCAACACTAAATTCCAACAACCTTGATTATAAAGATATTAGTGCTGGTTAAACAAGTCAATGAGACAAGCTCTTGCGAACACAGACAATCAAAGAGAGAGCAATCACAAGAGACACGCGATTTTATCCCGTGGTTCGGCCAAGTAACACTTGTCTACTTCCACGTTGTGACGTCCCAATGGACGAGGGTTGCACTCAACCCCTTTCAAGTGATCCAATGATCAACTTGAATACCACAACTTTTCTTCCTTATATCCTTTTCCCGTTTGCGAGGAATCTCCACAAGTTGGAGCCTCTCGCCCTTACAATGATGATCACAAAGAAAGCACAGAGTAAGGTTGGGATGAGCAACACACACAGGACACAAATCGCAGCACACCCACGCACACAAGAGAAGACTTGAGCTCAAATGACAACACACAGAGTCCTTGACTCGAATAGAGCTCAAATCTCTAACACAACGAAACGAATGTGCGGGAACGAAGTCTGGATGCCTTAGGATGCTTAGTGAATGCTTGTGTAGCTCCTCCATGCGCCTAGGGGTCCCTTTTATAGCCCCAAGGCAGCTAGGAGCCGTTGGAGGCCAACAAGGAAGGCCATCCTTGCCTTCTGTCGAGTGGTGCACCGGACAGTCCGGTGCGCCACCGGACAGTCACTGTAGACGGTCCAGTGCTGATCTCCTTCCTTTTCTGGCGCAGACGACCGTTGCAGCTCCGGGCCAGTTGGCGCACCGGACATTGTCCGATGCACACCGGACAGTCCGGTGCCCCCTGCCGACCGTTGGTGCGGGCCACGCGTCGCCCGTCGATTGCACGGCTGACCGTTGAGCTGGCGACAGTTGGCTCACCGGACAGTCCGGTGCACCACCGGACAGTTCGGTGAATTATAGCCATACGCCGCCAAACTTTTCCCGAGAGCGACCAGTTCACCGGAAACCAGCCTAGCGCACCGGACACTGTCCGGTGCACCACCGGACAGTCCGGTGTGCCAGACTGAGCTGATCTTCGGCTGCACATAGCCAGTCTTTTGCAATCCTTTTCTTTTCCTGTTTCTAGCACTAAGACAAAATATGTTAGTACTCAAAACAATGTACTAAGTCTAGAAACGTACCTTGTTACATGATTTGCACTTCTTGCTTGTTTGGCACATAACAACTCAAAGAATATGTGTTGGGCACTTAATCACCAAAACATTATAGAAATGGCCCAAAGGCACATTTCCCTTTCACAAACACATAAAACCTTCGGAAAATCATATCTCGAAATCCGTAACTCCACAGTTAGTGATTCTTTTTCCTATGTTCTCGTTTTAATGCGTAGATTATTATTGTGTAATCTATATTCATGTTTGATGTGATGTTAATTTAGCCATTGTACCATGCTTGTTTGTATTGTGGCGAGTAGAAGAGCCAGTGGCCGAGGATCCGGGTGTTCAGCAGGTAGAAGTTGCTGAGCAGGAGCTCATTGAAGGAAAGTTGTGCCCTTGACCACTTTTATTTACCCAATAATTTTCTTTATAATCATTTATTCATGCATAGGCTTAATTTTGATGGGACCCAATAGGTGACCCTAGTTTGGTTATCTTTTCACCTTGTTTACCCCAGAATTTTGGGTAGTCATTGCTATTGCTATACATGGTTTTGGGTGTTGAGATAACTGTTACACATGATTATTCTTTATTATTGTTCTATTTCTGTTCATGATAAGACTATTATTTTAATTGGAACATAGAGCTTAACTTGAGAAACACGTGACACCATAAAGGTGGAATGGGACGCCCTTGGCTGACTAACTAGGAAAGCTAGTGGAGGACTACCTTACCCGATAGAGCAAGGGCAGTAGGGGAGTAGGAGTGTAGGGAGGTTCCCGGGTTGATTTTGATGCGATGGTGGTCAGACGGGGGATTCCTGCATTGCTCTTCCTAGAAACTGTAGCCAGTTTTCTGAAGCTAGTGAAACTTTGTAAAGGCCTCGTAGTGGATCCCTAGCCATTCACCTCGGTAGTGTCTAAGGGTCTAGCTAACCCTGGCGACATGGGATACACGACTTGTGGCTATAGGGTACAACCTCTGCAGAGTGTAAAACTGGTATACTAGCCGTGCTCGCGGTCATGAGCAGCTCAGGACTCTCCCATGATTAAATTATGGAATAAATTCAATTTGGCATTTGCATCGCATTGGGATTTATTATTAATTTTGATCTACTATTATTCTGGTTTGGTATTTACTTACATTTAGTAACTGTTAATAAAATTTGTCTAACTTATTAAAAGCAATACTCAGCTTTAACCCCTATTGTTGATCAGTCTTACACTTCACATGAACTCCCACCTTTGGTGAGTTGAAGCACATTATTCCCCACAACTTGTTGAGCTATGATCTTTTGTGAGCTCACCCTTGCGATATATAAACCCCCTCACTGGAGAAGGGCAGGTGGTCCAGGAGGAGCCGTATAATGACGAGTACGAGTTGATTTAGGTGGCGTCTCCTAGTCAGCTTTATGGCGCCAGAGAATGATGCTTAGTTCGCTTTATTATTATCATTTATTTTTGTAAGACTTCCGCTATGTACTAATGACATTTATGATACTTGTGACATTTATCTCTATACACTTTGCCATTATATGTGATGTTCTTCTTTGGCGCACATATGAGACGCATCCAACTTTATCCCTTAAATCCGGGTGTGACAGAAGCTTTTCGTGTTCGTTTATTTTCTTTATCCCTTACTAGTACCACTTTTGCATGGTACGCCACCCTGTCTTCTAATTCCATTAATTACCAGAATGATTCAGAAAGTAAATTTCATGAACATTTCTTTTCTGAGGAATATGAATTAGGGTTAGCTGATTTAGCTTCAGTCCTAATGATTATATCCGGAGGTTTCGGGAAACTAGAATCCGATGCTTTCAGATCCATGTCACAGACAAAGAGTTAGCAGGACTAACTTTTAATGGGTTGTTATCGTACTTAAGAGATAAATTAGATGGCACCCAGTTCTTTTTGATAGCTCAGCTACATCAGTGGGCTTTGGCCTGTGAAAGCCGATTTAAAGAGACATCAAAATCGGTCGCCTGTATTATACATCTAGTAGAGCATGATAGTTCAGATGATGAATCTGCAGATGTAGATACCGTTGAGCTTGTTTGGCCAACAAAGTCCAAATCTTCTGCGCGTTCTTCTTTACAGTCGGTTCAAAATAATCAACAAGAAGAGGTTAAATTTACCTTCAATGTTGCCAAATGCGATAAAATATTCGATGAGCTACTAAAAAATGGCAACATTAAATTAATTCATACTATTCCTCCTATGCATGAATTAAAGAAACGTGCTTATTGTAAGTGGCATAATTCTTTTTCCCATGCACCAATGATTGTAATATTTTTCGTCGACAGATACAATCGGCTATAAATGAGGACCGGTTGGCTTTTCAGAAGATGTGGACACACAACCATTTCCTGTCAATACAATAGAACCCACAAGCAAAAAGGTCTTGGTTCGACCTGAAGTGACCGATAAAGGCAAAGGCAAAAACATCGTCATTGGCGATCCTCGCACGTCGAATATATCACAAGACGAGATTGCTCGAAAAGCTTCGGACAGAAAGACTAATAAGTCCGGAGGCACCAAGGGGCAGGCTCAATCGAGCAGCCGAGCAAAGCTCCCTGACTCGAGTATCGTGGACTGCCCGGCACCTGCGTGCGAACGGTCTGGTGCTCATGCGGACGATCCAGCTGACTCAGCCGGACAATCAACCCATGGCCAGAGGCATAAGCCTCCACACAAAGCAAGGAAAGAGACGCAAGGGCAAAGCACATATAGTCGGCTAGTCAAAGTCGGCCCTACTTTTGATCAGTTGCTCTCCAAATATGCTAACAAGAAGGCCATTCTATGTGATCGGTGTCGGTGTTTTGGGTCCGACCGCACACCCGGGGTTGCCCCTCAAGGTGTTTTAGGAGTAGGAAGGTGTCAACAACTGTAGCAGAATGGTTCGTGCCGATCGCACGAGGGACGGTGGACAAGATTTTACAGGTTCGGGCCGCTTAGTGATGCGTAACACCCTACGTCCTGATGAGTATGCTTGGTGGATATGGTTACAAGAGAGCTCTCTGGATCGAGAACATAAAGAGTTGATGTGGGTGGCTAAGTAATGGGTCGATCGTTCTGAAGGGGTGCCCCCTAGGCCTTATATACTCGACCGTGGGGCAGTACACATGGATAAGATAACAACAAGTGGCTAAAAGATAGTGAACCTCTTGAAATTATCCTTTACGTAACCCTCGCCGACTTATCCTCACGTGGCTTCATTGCATGGAGGCTCCAGCGCGGGAAAGTCGGATCTTCGTTACGGTCACTTGTTCGACGCTGTGGGCCGTCCGGGTTTGCACCAATCCGGCCTTATGTCGTTCTGCGTTGCTGGTTGTTTCTCCCCAGGCCCACGAAAGAATAACCTTACGATTTATTGGGCCCTTGGGCCCTTCGTGAGGTCCTTTACTCTTTTAGTGGACCCGGGGGATATCTATCCCCCACAAGCCCCCGATCTTTGGGTTAATTTAGAGGTAATCTACCCGAAGATCTCAGGTCCAGCTTGTAGGTGATTTGAAGAAAGATGGCTTCCTGTTGTTCTCTCCTGCTTCGATCACTTGTTGACCAAAACCTAGCTTCGTGCCTGTGCCTTAGAGATCGGCATTCCTTTTTGTAGGATTCTGAACTTCATTGGGTGCACCGGAGGTGCACCCAATGGGTGTAGCCCCCGAGCTTCGAGTAGATTTTAGAAAATAATCTACTCGAAGGTCTTCAACAGAGATTACTTCCATTTGTGTTCCTTCATTTCGGTTGAGGATTGGCTTTTTAATCTTGTCCCATGCCCTTAGAAATTGGTGCTATCTTGGCTTAGAATGACAATCCATGGGGTGCACCGAAGGTGCACCCAATGGGTGTAGCCCCCGACCTTCAAGTGGATTTTTTGAGGATAATTCGCTTGAAGGTCTTCTTTTTGTGTCCTTTTGCTGAAGATTACTCTTTCTGCTTATAAAAAAGTTGGCATGATGTCATCCGTGCTATGTCATCAATATTATGCTTCAGAGGTCAGCATGTGTTTTGTCTTTTGCAGCCGAATTTGCAATCCTTCCATATCTTGCTAGGTAGCGTAGTTTATTTGCTCTGCAACTGATTGGACATTCGATGGACGTTCTCTGTCTAGTCTTCAAGTCATGTCTGTCGACCATATTTTGCACTCTGCTGGCTATACTTGGCTTCCCTCTAACTCTTGTTGATATCTCATTTTTGTCTTGAGGCATTCACTGCATGCTCTGTACAGATGTGACCATTTTGAAAAATATACTGACAATTCCTGGGCGTCCCCCCCCCCCAATGGGTGTGGGCAAGGGACGGCTTGGTACGCTGAGTGTTTTAACCAGTTGCTTCTGAGTTGTAATGTGATGGGACGGCGAGTGTAATCATATCCTTTGCGCTGTTGACTGGAGTCCCAATGGGTGTAGTGCTGCGTGAAACGGCGTCAGCCGCCTGACGTGTCTTCGGACGGGTGGAAGTGCATATTGAATGCTTTTGCGACTGTTCAGTGACCGCGGTTGGAGGTGAGCAGTTGCCTTTCTCTTCTATAAATAACGCTGTTGCCCCTCTGGTTTCTTCACTTCTCTTCGCTATTCCTTACTGCTTCCTTCTCTTCTTTCCCGCTTGCTTCCACCATGGGAAAAAACAACAAGCGCAAGCGCGAGCCGACTCCTCCATCGGAGGACTTCGGTGACTCGGAATACTCGGAGGAGGAGTTCTCCTCCGAGTCCGAGGGGTCTCCGGCTCCCGTCTCTCCCCCGGCGTCGTCCGATGACTCGGACGACTCCCAGGGGATAGCCGCGGAGGTCTGGACGTACATCCGGGCCGTCGAGCGCTCCGGGCTCGAGGGCTCGGATGAGTCTGAGTACTCCTCGGATGAGGAGGACTCGGACGGCGGCGGCGAGGGCGAGGACGACGACGACGACGACGACGATGACGACGACGACGACGACAGCGGCAGTGGCGGGGGCGGCGGCAACGGCAGCAGCAAGGGCAGCACCAAGGGCGGCAGCAGCAGGGGCAGCACCAGGAGCGGCGGCAGCAGGGGCGGCACCAAGAGCGGCGGCAGCGGCAGGGGCAGGGCCAGTGGCTAGATGCCACTGGTCTTTTTAGATATTAGTATAGATTAGAAATAGTATAGTTAAATAATGTAGTAGTATTAGTAATGTAGAGTAGTATAGTGTAGCGTAGTAGTAGTAGCAGTAGGGGAGTATCAACTCATAATGAGTTGATTTGTAAGTATTGCCACTTCCCTTAAATGAAGAATGAATTTGGTTTCCTCTTGATGACTCGTTTTGTTTGACTATAAATCTGATTCTTTTGAGACCATAGACGAACAGCTTGATCATTATGCTGACGCTTCCGAGCAATATTGCAGTCTGTATCAATGTTTTTAGAAGTAATGCCGAGCGATTGAAGGTCAACGTTGGCATTTTAGAAGTAATGCCGAACGATTGAACTCGAGATCAACGTTTTAGAGGCAACACCGAGTGACTGAGTAGTGACGCCGGCATTTTAGAGGCAACACCGAGTTATTGAACTCGAGATCAGCGTTTTAGAGGCACGCCGAGTGATTAAAGGTCGTTGTCAGCATTTTAGAAGTAATGCCGAGCGATTGAGCTCGAGATCTTCGTTTTAGAGGCGACGCCGAGTGATTGAAGGTCGACGTTGGCATTTTAGAAGTAATGCCGAACGATTGAACTCGAAATCAGCGTTTTAGGGACAACACCGAGTGACTGAGTAGTGACGTCGGCATTTTAGAGGCAACGCCGAGTTATTGAACTCGAGATCAGCGTTTTAGAGGCAACGCCGAGTGATTGAAGGTCGACGTTGGCATTTTAGAAGTAATGCCGAACGATTGAACTCGAAATCAGCGTTTTAGGGGCAACGCCGAGTGACTGAGTAGTGACGTCGGCATTTTAGAGGCAACGCCGAGTTATTGAACTCGAGATCAGCGTTTTAGAGGCAACGCCGAGTTATTAAGGGTCGTTGTCGGCATTTTAGAAGTAATGCCGAGCGATTGAGCTCAAGGTCGACGTTTTAGAGGCAACGCCGAGTGACTGAGTAGTGACATCGGCATTTTAGAGGCAACGCCGAGTTATTTTGAGGATTAACACCCGAGTGAGGAGATGGCCCACCAGTTTTTTGGAAATAACTGCCGAATGACCACGTGGCATGCTGGGATTTCGGAAATAACTGCCGGGTGATGACTGGGCACTTTTTGAAACGGTATCTGGTCCGAGAATATCCCATAAGAGCTGCACTTTTAGCCGCCTTTGCTTTCCGCGCCCTAGTTCTTGCATTCCTGCTTCCAAATCCTCTCTGCGCTCGCCTCCAATCTGCTCACTGGTGAAATCGAGATGGCTCCCAAGAGGAAAATCGCGAGCTCTTCCGCTGTGGTGATTCCTCCAATTGATCCCAACAGCCAGTTGCCTTTTGCAGGTAACCACATGTCCATCATCTCTGAAGCCGAAATCCTCCACCTCGTGTCCATCGGGGTTCTTCCTCCACGGGAACTCTGTTCTTGGCGGATTTGCCACGGGACTACGGTCCCGACGGAGGATACCCACGAGTCCGTGGTTTACGCTCCTTTTCTTCTCCGCGGCCTTGGCCTTCCTATTTCTCTCTTTTTCCGTGGTCTTCTTGATTTCTACCACATCAACCTAACCCATCTGAACCCTAACTCAATTCTACAAATTTCTATCTTCGTCCACTTATGTGAAGCCTTTCTTGGCGTGTTGCCGCATTTTGGCTTGTGGAAACATCTGTATCATTGTCGCCCTGGGATGGCCGGGGGACAACATCAGTTGGTCGGGGGTGCCAGTTTGGAGATGCGTCGGGGACGAAAGACTGAATATCTCGAGATTCCCCTTAAAGACAGCATTAAGGGATGGCGTCTGGAGTGGTTTATAGTTGATAACTATGGAAATTCTCTCCCCCCCCGGTCGGGAAGACAGCCAGACGTTCGCACCCCGAGCTGGACCGAGTCTCCCACAGACGAGGAGGTGGCTGAGGCCAGTGTGCTGCTAGCTGAAGTTGGGCTATTGAAAGAGAGGGGTTTAACTGCTGAAGCTATAGTTGCTGACTTCGTTTTCAAAAACATTCAGCCACTGAAAGATAGGGTCCACCCGGCTTATCTGTATCAAGGGCTAGCCGACCCAACCCGAGTTATCAACAAGAGAATCCCTTCTGTAGATTTGGTGAGCCCACTGGAGATGATTCTCAGAGGCAAAGTATCCAATGTTGGTGCTCCGGTGGCGTACTCGGCCTGGAATCTGCCTCCTGCCAAAACCTTCACTCTTTTCGTGTCAAATCCACCTGCGACTGATGGCAATTTGGGCCTTAGAACGCGGCCCTCTGATGAAGAAGTCAATGCTTTGGTTGCCTCTCTTGGGAAAATTCCTGATGATGAACGACAAGTCCATTTCGAGGTGCCTTTGGATCCTAATGATGCGGAAATGAATGCCATGCTTGATATGTTGGCTGAAGATTCTTCTGACGCTACTCCTGCTGAGACATTGGCAGTGGCACCTCTCCCAGAGATCGGTATAACCTTGGATGTTCAGAGACCTGTCCGTGCTCGCTCGAGGCGTCCCCGCCGAACCAATCACACTGATCTTTCTGTTGATGAGCAGAAAAAGAAGAAAAGACGTATTCGGCGAGTATCTAGTTTGGATCAGGGTGCTGGTCCCTCGGTTCCTGCCGATGAGGAGGTTCCTTTGCCTGAATTTACTGACGCTGATCCCAATGGGTGTACTCCATCCGTCGCTGATCCCAATGGGGGTGTTGCCAGTGTTGCTGATGAAGACGACGAAGAGGAAGAGAATGAGGTCCCTCTGACTCGAAAGAACAGTCGGCAATTCCTTGTCAGTGGGGGAAGTAGTGGAGTTCCTTCTCCTGCTTTATCTGCCCTTGTTGGTCTGCAAAACATATCCCTGGCCGACTTTGATCAAACTCTTGAGGATATGGTCCCAGAGGACTTGTTATCAGGGCTAGTGGATGATGATGTAACGGAAGCTTGTGGTGTCGTGCCGGACGCTGGGTTGAGGTCATCCCGTGCCTCGTCAACCTTAGAGCGCGATCTCGAGGGTCGGGATGCTAACTTGGATTGTCCTGATTCCATGGAAGTAGCCGAGGGCCCATCAATCTTAAAGGTGGTTACTGCTGAAAGTTTGGACCTCAAGAATGGTGTTGACACATGTCCAGCCCCCGAGGGTGTCGTCGGGGATGACTTAGCTCGGGCGAAGAGTGCGAGCTACTGCCCAGCCCCCGAGGGTGCTGCTGGGGATAATCCAGCTCAAGTGGGCAGTGCCAACTATGGCCCAGTCCCCGAGGGTGCCCAAACTTGGTCTCCTTCCGGCACTTCCATGGACGTTCACGCAGGGTCACCTCCACACTCTGGCTGCATGGTGGTGGCCCAAACTTTGGACCGGGGCGTCGCTTTGGAGGGCAGCGTCCCCGCTGATCGGGTATCCGGCTCTGTTGAGGGCGCTGAACTGATTCCCACTGTTCCGTTGCAAGCTGCTTCGGGTGATGACCTTGCGCCTGGTTATCATCTGATTTCTCTTGATTTGGGGATCCCTTCGTTCTTCTCCAACCTCCAGGTACTGTGCTGTTTCTTAGCTTGATTTTTACATTGCATGAACTTTTGCCATTATGCTCATCTATTCTTCTCATCAGGTTTTGGTGGATGGGATGACCAGCCAGCTGAAATTGCATGGTGCTCCTATCCCAGAAGTGGCTTCGTCTTTTTCGTGTTGGAATCCAGTGTCACTTCATCGTCGTGTATCCGAGTTGGAGGCGACTAACGCTGGTTAGTGCCCTTTTTTCTTTTCTTCGCGCCTGTTGTGGACTGTTTTACCTTCTGACCTCGTTTTGTTTGGTTATCTTTTGCTAGGAATGACTCGACAGATTGCACTTCTTGAGGAAAAACATTCTCAAGATCGGGCTGAACTGTCTCAGCGATGCACTGATCTTGAGGAGAAGTACTCTCAAGGTCAGATCGAGCTGAGTCAAGTCTCTGCCGCCTTAGATGACGCCAATGCGCTGAGTTCTTCCCTGCATGCTCAGCTCGACTCTGAAAAGGTGATATACGAAACTGCGCTTTCGCCTTGCTGTACTCCT
Organism: Zea luxurians; assembly: GCA_029449295.1. NCBI lineage: Eukaryota > Viridiplantae > Streptophyta > Magnoliopsida > Poales > Poaceae > Zea > Zea luxurians. Next base: position 19,020,046 of record JAOPSE010000027.1, on the reverse strand, counting down.
ATTATTTGCCTGGTTTTCTGAAGGAACTGACTTGTGCTTGCAGGAAGAAAAACGTATCCTTGCCGCTTCTCGTGACAATCTTGATAGGTTGTATCGTGATTCTAGCAACTCGCTGACCATCCTGGAGAGGAGTCATCGCTTTTCCATGGAGGAGTTAGACAATCTTCGCTATAAGCTGCAGGAGTCCTTGGATGATGTGATTCGCCTTAGGGAGTTGATATCGGCTAAAGACGTTGTCATCAAGAATCTGCGTGCTTCCAAGAAATCTGTTACCCAGGAGCTAGAGGCTGCCCAGTTGGCTGTCAAGGTTGCTGAAGAGACTTCCAATACTCTGAGAGCCCAGCGCGATAGGGCCATGGATAAGGCCATTCGAGCGGGACGAATCCTGATGAGGAGACCTGGCGTAGTCGTTCCTGAAGATATAAGGGCTGACGTGAACGCTGCCCCCGATTCCTCGAGTCGTCCTTCTTCGTCAATTGCTCCTGGAAAAGATATTGCAAAATAGAGAAAACATTTCGCGTGCTCCAAGCGCGCAGCCTTCATGATTGAATATTTGTTAGAGGACACCGGTTTATTTGAATGTCATAGTTATTTTCTCACTGTATCAGAATTTTTTTGTTACTGAGTTTAGTAGTAATGACGCATGATGACTATGAATTTTGTTCATGGGATATGGAAATCATCCCATGAATTATATAGGCGCGAGCATGTTGCATTGGTCTTAAGTTGTCGCCGACTTAAGTTGATTGCTTCGTTAGCAGGGCATAGTGGTCACCCCGAGTTAAGTAAGCGCGAGCATGTTGCACCGCCTTAAGTCGTTGCCGACTTAAGCCGATTGCTCCGTTAGCAGGGCATAGTGGTCACCCCGAGTTAAGTAAGCGCGAGCATGTTGCACCGCCTTAAGTCGTTGCCGACTTAAGCCGATTGCTCCGTTAGCAGGGCATAGTGGTCACCCCGAGTTAAGTAAGCGTGAGCATGTTGCACCGCCTTAAGTCGTTGCCGACTTAAGCCGATTGCTCCGTTAGCAGGGCATAGTGGTCACCCCGAGTTAAGTAAGCGTGAGCATGTTGCACCGCCTTAAGTCGTTGCCGACTTAAGCCGATTGCTCCGTTAGCAGGGCATAGTGGTCACCCCGAGTTAAGTAAGCGTGAGCATGTTGCACCGCCTTAAGTCGTTGCCGACTTAAGCCGATTGCTCCGTTAGCAGGGCATAGTGGTCACCCCGAGTTAAGTAAGCGTGAGCATGTTGCACCGCCTTAAGTCGTTGCCGACTTAAGCCGATTGCTCCGTTAGCAGGGCATAGTGGTCACCCCGAGTTAAGTAGGAATGCAAGTCAATCGTAAATAAATCGAGTATCCTTGAGACCTTTTCTTTATTGATGACATATTTCCACTTTACAGAGTACATCACCGTTATCCCAGCAGTTTTGAAGTACGGCTAAGGATAAAACTTTCTCAGGTGTTCTATGTTCCAGGAGTTCCCAACTTCTGTGCCATCCATCTGAGTGAGGCGATATGATCCGGGCCGAGTGACTTCTGCTACTACGAAGGGTCCTTCCCATAAGGGTGATAACTTGTGTCGTCCTTCTCCCGTTAGAATTCGGCGAAGGACGAGCTCCCCTACTGAGAAGAATCGTTGCCGCACAGCCTTGTCATGATAGCGCCTTAGAGTCTGCTGGTATCTTGCTGATTGGATTACTGCGTTTAACCGTTCTTCCTCGAGTACGTCTATGTCCTCCAGCCTGGTGGTCTCAGCTTCTGCTATACTTTCAAAGATCAGCCTTGGCGCCCCAAACTTGAGATCAGCAGGCAGCACTGCCTCCGACCCATAGACCATGAAGAAAGGAGTGTTTCCATGCAAAGCTCGGCTGGGTTGGGTTCTTAGGCTCCAAACAACATAGGGTAATTCCCTTATCCACTTTCCTGCGAACTTTTCATTCTTATCGAAAATCTTTTTCCCGAGCGCATCCAATATCATCCCGTTGGCTCGCTCAACTTGCCCGTTGGCTCTTGGATGGGCTACAGATGCATACTTGATCTGAATGCTCTTTTGCTCGCAGAAGTCAAAGAATTCTGAACTCGTGAAGTTGGATCCTAAGTCAGTTATGATGCTGTTTGGTATCCCAAATCTGAATATTATGTCTTGTATGAACTCCACGGCCTTAGCAGAAGTTAAGGAGGCAATGGGCTTGAATTCTATCCATTTAGTGAACTTGTCAATTGCTACTAATACGTGAGTGTATCCCCCTTGAGCTTTCTTGAAAGGTCCAATCATATCCAGTCCCCAGCATGCGAAAGGCCAAGTTACTGGTATGGTCTGCAGTTGCTGTGCTGGCAGGTGTTGTTGCTTTGACAAGTATTGGCAGGCTTCGCACCTCTGAACTAACTCGGCTGCATCATTCTTTGCTGTTGGCCAATAGAACCCTGACCTGAAGACCTTCCCGACTAGTGTTCTAGAGGCTGCATGTATTCCACACTACCCAGCATGGACTTCCTCCAGAAGTTGCTTTCCAGTGGATGGGAGAATGCACTTCATGAAGACGCCTGATGCACCCCTTCTGTATAATGTCTCCCCAATAAGTGTATAGTGAGCTGACTGTCTTGCAATGCGCTCTGCCGAGTTCTTATCGTCTGGTTCTTCTTCGTTCTTTATGTACTTAATGATTGGCCTTCTCCAGTCATCGGGATCTGACTCGGATTGATCTATGATGTTGCACTCTTCTATTTGATCCATTGAGATACTTGGCTGCAGAATTTCTTGCACAAAAACCCTGGGTGGGACCTGAGATCGACTGGACCCTAGCTTGGATAGTACATCAGCTGCCGTGTTCCGATCTCTTTCCACATGATGAAATTCTAGGCCCTCGAATTTATCCTCCAGCTTTCGGACGGCAGTGCAATACCTTCCCATCGAATCGTTTGAGCAATCCCACTCCTTATTTATCTGGCTGATGACTACCAGAGAATCCCCGTATACCATTAATCTTTTGACGCCCAATGATATGGCAATGTTCAATCCATGGATCAAAGCTTCATATTCGGCTGCATTGTTGGAGGCCGGGAATAGCAACTGGAGGGCGTACTTGAGGTGTTCGCCTCCAGGTGCAGTGAAGAGAATCCCCGCTCCTGCTCCTGCAGCTTTAGTGAGCCATCAAAATACATTCGCCATACTTCTGCAGTCTCCGGGTTGTCTGGTATTTGTTGTTCAGTCCACTCCGATACAAAATCAACCAGTGCTTGAGTTTTGATGGCGGTGCGAGGTCGGAATTCGATGTCATGAGATCCCAGCTCGCAAGCCCACTTGGCTATTCGACCAATGGCTTCCTTGTTGTGAAGAATATCCCCTATTGGAAAACTTGTGACTACTATGACTTTGTGGTCGTCAAAGTAGTGACGCAGCTTGCGGGCAGTTAGAAGTACTGCATACAATAGTTTCTGAACTTGAGGATACTTTTTCTTTGAGGGGCCAAGGACTTCACTAATGAAGTAGACAGGATGTTGTATTGGATAGGCGTGCCCTTCTTCTACTCGCTCGACTACCAACGCGGTGCTTACCACGTGAGTCGTGCAAGAGATGTACAATAGCAAATCTTCAGCTGGTTGAGTTGATGTAGCTCGCCGAGGTGGTTTCAGTACTGATGGTGTTGTCAAGAATTTTTTTAGAGCATCCAGAGCTTCTTGTGCCTCTGAAGTCCACTGGAATTTATCCACCTTCTTGAGTAACTTATAAAATGGCAGACCTTTCTTTCCCAGCCGGGATATAAATCTGCTTAAAGCTGCCATGCATCCCGTAAGTCGCTGAACCTTCTTCTGCGATCGAGGTGCTTCCATCTTCATGATAGCTTCAATCTTATCCGGATTAGCCTCAATTCCCCGGTGGCTGACAATAAATCCGAGCAACTTTCCGGCTGGTACCCCAAAAACACATTTTTCGGGATTAAGCTTCCATCTATACCGCCTCAGGCTGTTGAAAACCAGTTGCAAATCTTCGATGAAGTCTTTTGAGTCCCGTGTTTTGATCACCACATCATCCACATAAGCCTCCACACGCTTGCCCCAGTGATCGGCTAAGCATGTTTGAATAGCTCTCTGGTAAGTCGCTCCAGCGTTTTTGAGGCCAAACGGCATGGAGGTATAACAGAAAGCGCCAAATGGAGTAATGAATGCCGTTTTTTCTTCATCTTCCTTTGCCAGACTAATCTGATGATATCCAGAATAACAATCCAGGAAAGACAGCATAGAACATCCAGCGGTGGAGTCCACCACCTGATCTATCCTCGGGAGCCCGAAAGGATCCTTCGGACAGTGTTTGTTGAGATCAGTATAATCAACACACATGCGCCAGTCCACTTTATTCTTTTTGAGTACAAGAACAGGATTGGCTAACCACTCGGGATGTAATACTTCTCTAATGAATCCAGCCGCGACCAAGCGAGCTAACTCGGCGCGAATGGCTTCCCTCTTATCAGGCGTGAAACGACGTAATTTCTGTCGAATCGGCCTCGCCTGGGGAAAAACCTTCAAATTGTGCTCGGCCAGTTCTCTCGGGACTCCCGGCATATCCGCAGGTTGCCATGCGAATACATCTCGGTTATCTTGCAGAAACCGGACGAGCGCGCTTTCCTATTTGTCATCCAAACTGGAGCTGATGATGGCCGTCTTGCGCTCATCAGCGAATCCCAGGTTGATTCTCTTGGTTTCTTCAGTCGGCCGCATAGAGGTCGCGGTCTGAGCTTCATTCGCCGGTATTGCGAGGTCCTCCTCAGGCTTAGAGTTCGCCATTGCGGAGGGAGCTGTCGATGGTTTGGCGGTGAGGGCTGCTTGAATAGCCACTCGGAAACATTCTGCGGCGCCTTGGAAGTCGGCGCGCACAGTTATGATCCCTTGCGGTCCTGGCATCTTCAGTATCATGTAGGTGTAATGTGGAATGGCCATGAACTTGGCCAATCCAGGCCTCCCGATGATGGCGTTGTACCCGCAGTCGAAGTTCGCCACTTCAAACCTTAGGAACTCGGTTCTGTAGTTCTCCGGAGTTCCGAAGGTGACTGGCATGTAGATGTGGCCCAGCGGGTATTCCCCTTCCGTCGGCACGATGCCGAAGAAAGGAGTGTCCGACTCGTGGAGCTCTTTGAGATGAACTCCCAAGCCTTGGAGTGTCCGGGGGAAGGTGACGTTGATGCTGCTCCCCCCGTCCACTAACACCTTTTTCACCCGGCTCTCTCGGATCACCGGATCGTCGAGAAGCGGGTACTTGCCCGGGTGGTCGAAGTTGAGCCATTGATCTGCCCGAGTGAAGGTGATCGGGTGCTCCGACCACCGGTATGGGGCGGGAGGGCCGATGGTCGCCACCATTATCTGGCGATCATTGAGCTTTTGCTGTCTTCTGCTCTCCTGCGATCCGTGTCCGCCGAAGATGACGTTGACCTCCCTGTCAACGCGTGGAAAAGCTCCTCCTCCTCCTCCCTCCTCCTGCCGATGGGGTTGTCGTGGTTCATCTGGTCCTCCCCTCGGCGGAGGAGGAGGTAGAGGTTGGAAGGGTCGGCCGTGTCCGACGGAGTGCTTGAAGTCCCGGCAGTTACGAAGAGTGTGGCGCATGTCCTTGTGGTACGGGCACTGGGCGTCGAGGATGTCGTCCAGCGTGCGTTCGCCTCCACGAGGTCCTCCTCGAGCGCGAGAGGCAGGTGGTCCGGCAGCGTGCACTTCTTCACGTGGCCTCTTCTCCCACCGCTTGTCAGGTTGCTGGTTCGTGTCGCGTCGTGGTGCAGCCGGTGCGGGCTTCGCTCCTCCGATGAGGTCCTGGGCTTGCTCGTCGGCGGTGATGTAGAGGTCGGCTTCCCGGAACAGCTCCTCGAAGGTGGTCGGCGCCTTTTGTAGTATGGCTCGGACGAAAACCGAATCATTAGATCCTCGGTAGAAGTCCTCGATCACGGCCGCCTCCGTGACATCGGGGATACGATTCCTCATGGTTTGAAACCTCTTGAGGTACGACCGGAGAGTTTCGTCCCCCCGGCGCTTGATAGATTTAAGGTCCCACGGCTGCGCCGGCTTGTCGGAGAGGGACTGGAAGTTGGCGGTGAAGCGTCGACTGAAGTCTCCCCAGACGTCGATGCAGTGTCGGGGTAGATGCCGTAGCCATTGCAGCGCGTCTTGCCCAAGGACAATGGGTAAGTATGCGGTCATCACGTCTTCGGACGCTCCGGCAGCTCGAGCAGCGGTGGTGTAGACGGCTAGCCAACCCCATGGATCCTGCTTAGGTTCATATTTGTCAACATTGGATACCTTGAAGTTGGGAGGCCATTGGATGGCCCTAAGGCGCGGAGTAAGGGCGGACACTCCGCACGTGTCCTCCTGTCGTCGGGGTCGATGTCTGTCCCGGGGAGGGGAGTTGTGATTGTGATTCCTCGACCGTCCCCGGGTGGTTCCGCCAGTTGAAGCCGTTGCCGACTCAGTCCTGGTAGCTTGGCTCTGAGTCGGGGCGCCATGATCCCTGTCGTACTCCTCTCGACGACGAATTTCGTTCTCATGCCGCCGTTCCCGCGAAGCATTGATGGAGCTCCGCGCGTCTCGGCGACTGTTGATGGCGTGTCGTAGATCGTTCGGCGGGTGAGCAAGCGGTAGAAGATGGTTGGCCGCCTGGGTGAACAGTCGTCGGTAGCCGTCGGCGTCAGGAGTCCGAGGAAGTCCTTCCGCTATCCGAGCCAGCACCCCTCCGACTTCGCTCGGCGTGTTCATGGCTCGGGCGAAGTCGGGGTTCAGATTGCGCCCGAAGAGTGGATTCTCTCGACGTTGCCTTGCATCCTGCTCAGCCTGTCCCTGAGCTCGTCGGCGATCACGTCGTCGGGAGTTCCTTCGCTCTCTGAAGACGCGTTCTTCCGGGGTTTCTCCTACCTCCGAGACCTCGTCTCGCGAGACAGGTTGTTCCGGATTCCGCTCTCCGGCTGCGTGATGTCGTCGAACGTTCCTGCGCCGGTTCCTCCGTCGACGGGACTCTCGCTGAGGCGGTTCCTCCCCGGGTACAGTCGGCTCGTCGTCGGAGATGGCGGGCGATTCCGCCCTTCCGATGAAGAGGACGTCGGGGTAGAACGGTGCTGCCGTCGTAGTGATCTTCTTTCGGAGAGCCGGAGGTTGCACTTCTCCGGTATTTTCGGAGTTTGTTGAGGAAGATTCCTTTTCCGGCGGATCCGCGATACGGTGCAGAATTCCTTCTTCGTCCGCTACGAATGAGATTGTTCCGAAGCAGAACATAGATCCGGGGCGTAGGGCGATCTTGCTGTAGAAGGAGATGGCCATTGAGCTAGCTTGGATTGTCGACACACCCCCTACCTGGCGCGCCAGCTGTCGGTGTTTTGGGTCCGACCGCACACCCGGGGTTGCCCCTCAAGGTGTTTTAGGAGTAGGAAGGTGTCAACAACTGTAGCAGAATGGTTCGTGCCGATCGCACGAGGGACGGTGGACAAGATTTTACAGGTTCGGGCCGCTTAGTGATGCGTAACACCCTACGTCCTGATGAGTATGCTTGGTGGATATGGTTACAAGAGAGCTCTCTGGATCGAGAACATAAAGAGTTGATGTGGGTGGCTAAGTAATGGGTCGATCGTTCTGAAGGGGTGCCCCCTAGGCCTTATATACTCGACCGTGGGGCAGTACACATGGATAAGATAACAACAAGTGGCTAAAAGATAGTGAACCTCTTGAAATTATCCTTTACGTAACCCTCGCCGACTTATCCTCACGTGGCTTCATTGCATGGAGGCTCCAGCGCGGGAAAGTCGGATCTTCGTTACGGTCACTTGTTCGACGCTGTGGGCCGTCCGGGTTTGCACCAATCCGGCCTTATGTCGTTCTGCGTTGCTGGTTGTTTCTCCCCAGGCCCACGAAAGAATAACCTTACGATTTATTGGGCCCTTGGGCCCTTCGTGAGGTCCTTTACTCTTTTAGTGGACCCGGGGGATATCTATCCCCCACAATCGGCCAACAAAGAAACTCTGGTCACCCGCTAAAACAAAACCGCTGAATAAAACGACCCGAAAGGTGATGCAACATGCATCGCCTATTCATCCAATAATGCTAACATGCTTTCCACCCACCTATTCATCGTTGATGTATTATCCTGTTCAGATGTGGAATGATACGACGATTAACCTTTGGTACATGCATAGTCACTTTGCCTATTCAGGCTGGGGCACCTCCATTTTATATCTTTTGATCCATTGATTAGATGATCATGGTCGAGAAAGATGCAATCCGAAACGGTCTTTATGCATTAGAGCTCTATTGAATAATCACCCTATGGGATTGAAAAGTCGGTGACTTGCATTAGGCTTAGCTCTTACTTCGGGAACAAAGTGACTTATGAGATCTAGTATTTCCCGAAGGATGCTAGCGGTACATATGCTTTTGGTTCGTCAACCTCCACCAAAAGGCAGGGGCATATGTTGAGAATCAAAAGTGGCATGGCGGATTGTCCGGCCCTGAGGCCGAACGGTCCATGGTCCGAACAGTCCACCGTAGTGGCCCAGACCGTCCGCGCGTGCACAGAATTAGTTAAGGTTCCGGTTTTTTGAGGGATTTGTTAGCTAAACCTGCGGGATTAACTCGGGAACCGACTTGTAACGAGTCCAGACCTCCCCCTTTATATAGATGAAGGGCTACGACCGATAAAACCCCCCACAATCGATCAAATCAAATCTACTTATCGTTTTACCTTATGCATTAGGAGTAGTTCTAGTTTAGCCCTAGTTTAGGCTCTCTCTACCTCAAATCTTTACATCTCTTCGGCTCTTCGTCAATTAGAGGCATCTTGGGTGGCCTACCGACGCCAAGACACACTCTAGGATCTCTCCTCCTCGACAGGGTCCCTCTCGGGAGACGAGATCTAGGTCTGCTGCGAAGAAGAAGACCCTCTGCGCCATCATGGACCGTCGGAGCCACAGGCGCGGACCGTCTGGACGTACGCAGAAAAGGAGCCGCTCCTGCGCCAGGTCACGGACCGTCCGGTCCTGTGCCGCGGACCGTCCATGCCTCCGTAGGGAGCAGCACCAGGCGGTTCATCTCCCGTGTTTGGCGCCCGGATCAGCGCCAACACATGCCATCACTGCTTCAGCCGTCGCTGCATCAGGCGGTGTGTTCCCTCTGCATCAGCCGTCATATTAGTACTAACTAACTAATAGGAATGATGTGGTGATGGATCAACCCATTCCATTTCATAAACCAATCAAAAAAATAAGAAGTGAGAAGATGATAGACCAACTCATTCTTCAAACCAAACTCCCTAATACTACTTGGACGGTTCCAATTAATAATTCGTTTGATTTTTTTACACTAAATTTAATCGACTGCTCTTATTTAAAAATTTTCATTATAATTGTTTATTTTTATTGTGATACCATTTAGCATATAATACACTTTTTTAAGTATGACTTTGAACTTTTCGTTTTTACAAAATTTTTGAGTATGACGAGCATGCCAAATTTGAATTAAAAAAAAGTTAAATAAATTATAAACTAGAACGGAGTGTCAGTCTATGCTACTACGTGTCATCATGGATGCCACAAGTTGACACGGCGGTTAGACTATGCTTAGTCGATTGCATGTGTACATGCTATACCGTTTGCCGAGTATAGTTTGAAATAAGAGATATAATAGACAGTGAGATAGGTAGTCTGCTAACAATAGCCTTATTCGTTCAACATAAAAATGAGCTAGTATCTTTATATTAAAAAAAGAGGATTAGGAAAAGGAAAAAAAAATCTACATAGCCACCGTGTCTACATGGCATACACACTGACTGTCATGCAACCTGTCCATGGTCTGGAGAGCATTGCTCTGAGTCAGCCCGAAAAGAAGAAACTCCTCTCGCCCCCGCTAAACTCTATAGCTAGCTTTAAATCGAACACCATTTAGACCAGAGAAAATTCCATGGAAATGTTGTCTGAATTTATTTTTTCACATAATATTTGTGGTGTGCACCGTAGACTTTGACACCAACAGTGGTTTCAGTTCATGAATATAAGCCAAATTCAGAAAAGTTTGGACTGTAACGATTCCATGAAGAAAGTGACTACAACGATTGTTTCTCTGCCGCAGAATTGGTTGAGCATTATCTCCACTCCACACAATGCTTTCCAGCAATTTTCAAGTTCTGAAACTTCAAAGCAACCCTACTAGTACCAAGCATAGAAACGACTAAGCACCGAACAAAAAGGTACAGCCAGTTCTCATCTCACGTATCCTAATTCCTAAGCACCGAACTTTTGATTCGAACCTTGTTGTCAGAACTAGTCTTGCTTAAGTGTTCCTCTACGGTGCACCAACATTTGGGTACTCTGACGCCTCGGCAGCTGAGCATACAACATACTACAAGGGAACAAGAAAAGGTCAGAGTCAGACAGCAGTTCAGAAGAAGGCATTCCTTGACAGTGAACAGAGTGATGGAATCTTCTGAATTGATAATATAATGTAACAAGAAACCCAATTATTTTCTATTGTTTTTAGCTGATACAAAAAATTACTGACATTCAAAACAAAAGGAAAAATACAACAAAATCATAAAATTCATTCAGTCAATCTACCTCTGCTCATCTGTAGCTTGTATCAGATTAGTCCAAACTCACAACCAAACAAAGCATATCATTTCCTAAAGGATACATTACATTTTTTTAAATAGATGACTGAAATAACTAATAAGGACTCAATGCTAAAACCCAAATCAGGATACCAGATGCAGGAACTAGCCAACTGTATATATTCAAAACTACAGAAAAATCTATGGACATCTGAGCTTATACAACTAGTAGTAGGCATGTTACAGTTTCTATGTACTGTCATCGGTATAATACTACGATCTTCTAATCATCTGACATGCAGCAGCAAGTCCACTGATTATTCATTTCTTCATAGCAAAGTGCAAACTGCATAAAAAATTGTTGCGAGCATGTGAGTTGACACTGTTAGAAATATAGGCATTTTTCATATCATTTTAATTCCATAAATTAACATTATGATGATGACATATAAAATATAATTAATCATAGAAATCACTTTCTCAAATATATCCATAACAATATGGATCATGAGAACATAAAACATATGAATTATATAAATCATATAAATACGATAAACATGTAAACTGACTGAACAATTGAAAATAAACAAATAGAAACATAAACAGCATGATTGTAAAATTAAAACAAACAGATATAACACATTATAAGGTAACAGAACAGATGAAATAAACTCTTTGCTATATATGAAACAGTACAAATGCATATATAAAACATATATAGTCTGTAGAATGCAAAACAGTAAGGAAATAAACTGATCATACCCTCCCATGCGCTCTGATCCAGATCCTTGTCCGACTTCCTTTGTCATGTCGTAGATGTTTGGGCAGTCGCGTAGACGCTCCCCAAAAACCTAATTGCCGATCCCCCGTGCAAGGTCTCGAACGGCACCGGCTTCGGAGGCACATGCCCTCTCGCTTCTCTGTGCGCGCAGAGTCACGAGATGGAAATACACTCACTCGGCGGCTGGACTGTGATTCTGAAAGTGGTGTGTTCGCGTGTACCGAGTGACAGGGGTGCTCCTCTATTTAACCTCTCGCAGAGGGAAGTTGAAGGAGAAAGGTCGCCGAGTCACGCCAAGAGTCGGCCAGCTCTCGCCGAGTTATGCCATGAGTCGGCCAGCACTCGCCGAGTCAAGGGTCACTCGGCTGGCTGACGAAGAGACAGAGTCACTCGGCTGGCTGACGAAGAGACAGAGTCACTCGGCTGACGAAGAGACAGGGTCACTCGGCTGACGTACGCGGTTAGTGAGTGCTAAAAATTAACACAACCACACCACGCCCGCTCGCTCGCCTGCCTGCCTGCCTGCCTGCCTGCCTCGCCTCGCCACGCCACGCCACGCCCGGCCCGGCCGGCGGCGGCGGCGCGCGCGCGCGCGCGTGGCACGCCCTTGTCCTTTTCTTGACTTCTCAAGTTAAGTGGAATAAATCCCACCATATAAGTCAAGGCAAAAGACCCTTGGACTTCCAATGTGGTACTATTGGTATTCTCCACCATTACACATCATAGAGTTTATTCAATAAATGGGCCAAGCCCATAAAAGATCCAACAATCCCCACCAAACTCTAGGGTTTGTAATGATGAAGTATCAGAATCACAATCCTTTGATATACCAGTTTTCGATGGAGACTGTTAAGTTGAACATCCATCTAGAATAAGAGTTTCACTCATTCACAACTGAACAATGGACTATGCCTTGAATTGACAGTTTTGTGCGAAATAAGATTCACTCAAATCCTTTGCTGATACTTGGCTGCAAAAGGGTATTCCCGCTGTTTAGAAGCATATAAGTCACACTTCAGTGCCTTTCATGAGTATTTAGGGATTACCCAAGTCCCATAGACTGTGACTAGCAGTCTGACTCATATAGGTGTATTCCTCAAAAGATGTTCTGTAGGACAACATCTCATCTTTATAAGACTCTTGGAATACATTAAGGTAAATACCATCCTGCCTTACAGATAGGAAAGATGTGCATCAGAAATGAGTTAAGAAAGGGATCTTTCCTCACAACCTACTCCTAGCTTGTTTCTCCACTCTACTTCACGGGATCTCCGATCACATAGAGCAGGTTACCACTAGAGTAGATCTCACATGGGTCTCATACCCATTTCCCTCGATGCACTTTCTATCACATTGCGTGATAGACCCTTAGTGAATTGATCTGCCAGATTGTTCGATGTGTGAACATAATCCACAGTTATAACTCCGGAGTTTTTCAACTTTCTGACAGATTTCAATCTCCTCTTAACATGCCTTGTAGACTTCATGTTATTCCTAGAACTGTTAACCTTTGTAATCACCGTTTGGTTGTCACAGTTCATGGAAATAGCCGGTATCGGTTTTTCAACTACCGGTAAGTCCAATAGGAAATCACGAAGCCACTCGGCCTCAGCCCCAGCAGTGTCTAATGCTGCGAGTTCTGCTTCCATTGTAGACTTTGTTAAGATAGTCTGCTTGTAAGACTTCCAGGAAACAGCGCCACCTCCAAACAGAAACACATATCCGCTTGTGGCATAAAGCTCATCAGCATCAGAAATCCAGTTGGCATCACAATAGCCTTCCAACACTTTTGGGTTTCCGGTATAATGAATACCGTATGTCATAGTACCTTTCAAATACCGCAACACTCTCTCAAGAGCACGCCAGTGATCATCTCCTGGTTTCGACACAAACCGACTTAGCTTACTCACAGCATAAGAGATGTCTGGCCTTGTTGCACTTGCAAGGTACATGAGCGAGCCAATGATCTGGGAGTATGTCAATTGATCCCTTGCTATTCTCCGATTCTTTCTTAATAGCACACTGGGGTCATAAGGTGTTGGAGCAGGATCACAGTCACTAAAACCAAAGCGACTCAATACCTTTTCCACATAATGGGATTGTAACAAAGTTACCCCACCATCAGCTTCTCTAACAAGCTTGATGTTTAGAATGACATCAGCTTCTCCCAAATCTTTCATCTCGAAATTGCTCGATAGAAGATTTTTAACTTCCTCAATCACATTGAGATTTGATCCAAAGATCAAAATGTCATCAACATAAAGGCACAGCATAACAGACTCACCCCCACCATACCGATAGTATACACACGTGTCAGATTCATTTACAACAAAGCCAGCTGCTGTAAGAGTATTATCAAACTTTTCATGCCATTGCTTAGGTGCTTGTTTTAGGCCATACAATGATTTTATCAACCTGCACACCTTGTTCTCTTGACCATCTGCAATAAACCCTTTTGGCTGATCCATATAGATCTCCTCATCCAACTCTCCATTTAGGAAAGCTGTCTTAACATCCATCTGATGAATGATAAGACCATAAGAGGCTGCCACGGCTATTAATGTGCGAATTGTAGTCAATCGAGCCACTGGTGAGTAGGTATCAAAGAAATCTTCACCCTCCTTTTGGGTATATCCTTTGGCCACAAGCCTTGCCTTGTACCTCTCGATTGTACCATCAGGCCTAAGCTTTTTCTTGAAGATCCATTTGCAACCTATAGGTTGACAACCATACGGACGGTCAACGACCTCCCAAGTTCCATTAGACATAATAGATTCCATCTCACTCCTTACTGCTTCCTTCCATAAGTCAGCATCAGGAGAGGAATATGCCTCACTAATGGTAGTTGGTGTGTCTTCCACAAGGTACACTATAAAGTCATTACCAAAGGATTTTGCAACCCTCTGTCTCTTGCTCTTTCGAGTGACTATAGTGTCATCCTCCTCAGGGATGTGCACGTGAGAATCCTCAGCATGATCTATAGGAATTGACAGTTCGTGCTCATGGGGAATTATAGTCTCATGACTTGTATCACTAGGTGTATTCTTCATGGGAAACTCATTCTCAAAAAATGTTGCGTCTCTTGATTCCATGATAGTATCAACATACATATCAGGCACATCAGATTTTATAATTAAGAACCTATACCCAGTGCTGTGAAAAGAGTACCCAAGGAATATACAGTCAACAGTTTTAGGCCCAAGTTTACGCTTTTTGTTGATTGGCACATTCACTTTAGCCAAGCAACCCCAAGTGCGCAAATACGAGAGATTTACTCTTTTCTTTTCCCATTCCTCAAATGGAGTGATCTCTTTGTTCTTTGTTGGCACTCTATTCAGGACATGACATGCTGTCAAAATCGCCTCACCCCACCATGCCTTGGATAATCCCGCTGTACTCAACATGGCATTCACCAAATCTGTTAGAGTGCGGTTTTTCCTTTCAGCAATCCCATTGGATTGTGGTGAGAATGGCGGTGTCCTCTCATGAATAATACCATGTTCCACGCAGAACTCATCGAACACATTAGAGAAATATTCTCCACCTCGGTCGGACCTTAAACGTTTTATTTTCCTCTCAAGTTGGTTCTCAACTTCAGCTTTATAGGCCTTAAAATAATTGAACGCTTCATCTTTTGTTTTTAAGAGATACACATAACAAAATCTAGTGGAGTCATCTATAAAAGTGAGAAAGTATCTTTTACCACCTTTGGTCAAAATTCCATTCATCTCGCACAGATCAGAATGAACAAGTTCTAGAGGTGCCAAACTCCTCGCCTCAGCAGCCTTGTGAGGCTTGCGGGGTTGTTTTGATTCAACACACACATGGCACTTAGACTTTTTGACCAAATTAAATTTAGGAATTAAATTTATATTTGCTAACCGCATAAGACAGCCAAAGCTTGCATGACAAAAACGTGAATGCCATAAATCTGACTCATCAGAAAAATGAACAGAATTCACCAGTTTATTACACACATCATGCAGTGATAAGCGGAACAACCCTCCGCAGTCATATCCTTTACCAACAAAAGTACCATGTTTCGACACAACACATTTATTTGACTCAAGAACAACTTTGTAGCCATCTCGACATAGCATAGAAGCACTAACGAGATTCTTCTTGATAGAGGGCACATGCTGCACGCTCTTCAATGGCACCGTCTTTCCCGAAGTAAACTTCAGAATGACCGTACCAACACCAAGAACATGAGCACGCGACCCATTTCCCATTAACAAGGCGCCAGACCTCCCGACCTGGTAGGAGGAGAACATAGAGGCATCAGCACACACATGAATATTTGCACCACTGTCCATCCACCACTCAGGTGAATTACAAACTGAGAGAACAAATGGTAAAGAATTACCATACCCAGATGTTCCATCTCCAGTTTCAGTGGTTACAACATTAGCTGATTTCTTGTCCTGAGTGAACTTGCGATCAGGGCACTCTCTAGCCCAATGTTGATCACTGCCACAGACAAAGCACCCTCCCTTTCCCTTGTTATTGTTGTTCTTCTTTTTAAACTGTGCTGTATGAACAGGTTTATTTGCGTTCTCTGGTTTGTTTTGGTTTTTCTTCTTGTTAAACTTGCGGAAGTTTCTCTTCTGCACCACATTAGCAGTAGAGGTTTCCACACCTTTTCCATTGTCCTTTGATCTAGCTCTTTCCTCAACATCAAGAGTACCAATGAGCTCCTCCACATTGAACTCTTGTCTCTTATGTTTGAGAGAGGTAGCAAAGTCCTTCCAAGAAGGTGGCAACTTGGCGATTATACCGCCAGCCACAAACTTGTCAGGCAAAGGACAAGGAAAAAGTTCGAGTTCCTTAGCTAGTGCCTGAAACTCATGAGCCTGTTCCACTACAGATCGGTTCTCAACCATCTTGTAGTCATACAGCTGCTCCATGAGGTACAGCTCGCTACCAGCGTCAGTAACTCCAAACTTTCCAACAAGAGCATCCCACAGCTCTTTCCCTGTGGGAAGGATGATATAGCTTTTCTGGAATTTTGTGTCAAGTGCGCTAATCACTGCACCTCGAAAGAGGTTGTCTTCAGCCTTAAACTTAGCCTCATCCTCAGGAGGTAAGTTGGCAGGCTTGCCCTCAGCGGCATGAAAACAAGACATTGCAGTTAGCCACAATTCCATCTTAGCTTTCCATATCAAGAAGTTTTTACCATCAAAAGGATCAGGCTTTAGCACAGCAGCAAAACCTCTGACAGAAAAATGCCTAACATTAGGTTTTTGGATTGTTAGAAATATAGGCATTTTCCATATCATTTTAATTCCATAAATTAACATTATGATGATGACATATAAAATATAATTAATCATAGAAATCACTTTCTCAAATATATCCATAACAATATGGATCATGAGAACATAAAGCATATGAATTATATAAATCATATAAATACGATAAACATGTAAACTGACTGAACAATTGAAAATAAACAAATAGAAACATAAACAGCATGATTGTAAAATTAAAACAAACAGATATAACACATTATAAGGTAACAGAACAGATGAAATAAACTCTTTGCTATATATGAAACAGTACAAATGCATATATAAAACATATATAGTCTGTAGAATGCAAAACAGTAAGGAAATAAACTGATCATACCCTCCCATGCGCTCTGATCCAGATCCTTGTCCGACTTCCTTTGTCATGTCGTAGATGTTTGGGCAGTCGCGTAGACGCTCCCCAAAAACCTAATTGCCGATCCCCCGTGCAAGGTCTCGAACGGCACCGGCTTCGGAGGCACCTGCCCTCTCGCTTCTCTGTGCGCGCAGAGTCACGAGATGGAAATACACTCACTCGGCGGCTGGACTGTGATTCTGAAAGTGGTGTGTTCGCGTGTACCGAGTGACAGGGGTGCTCCTCTATTTAACCTCTCGCAGAGGGAAGTTGAAGGAGAAAGGTCGCCGAGTCACGCCAAGAGTCGGCCAGCTCTCGCCGAGTTATGCCATGAGTCGGCCAGCACTCGCCGAGTCAAGGGTCACTCGGCTGGCTGACGAAGAGACAGAGTCACTCGGCTGACGTACGCGGTTAGTGAGTGCTAAAAATTAACACAACCACGCCCGCTCGCCTGCCTGCCTCGCCACGCCACGCCCGGCCCGGCCGGCGGCGGCGGCGCGCGCGCGCGCGTGTGGCACGCCCTTGTCCTTTTCTTGACTTCTCAAGTTAAGTGGAATAAATCCCACCATATAAGTCAAGGCAAAAGACCCTTGGACTTCCAATGTGGTACTATTGGTATTCTCCACCATTACACATCATAGAGTTTATTCAATAAATGGGCCAAGCCCATAAAAGATCCAACAGACACTACGCACTATTCATCAACTTAACACCACTTTTCATGAGAAGAGAGACAGATAAGGCCTGTTCGGTTATTTCCAGTACATATGGATTAGATGAGATTGAAAAAAATTAAAAAGAAGTTTAACTTGTTTGAGATTCAAACTCATCCAATTCCACTCAATTCACATGAATTGAGAGCTAACCGAACAAACCCTAAGTGAGTGCTACTCAGGTCCTCACGTGGTGGCTGATAACCTGGTTGTGACGACGACATTGTACAGGTTTGCGGGCAGGTTCGATGACAAGAGGAGTCAGCCGCATGATAACATGAAACTGTACCTGCTTGAGTAAAAATTGCCGGCCGGATCATCTGTAGTTACGTCGGTGGACATAGCAGCAGCCGGGTCACTGATGTGCGGATCCGGCCTAAGTCTGGCCCCACACTTCAGTTGCTGCTGGACGTAACTGCAGACGAATGGCTTCAAAAAATTGAGGAAGGCGTAGCTTCCATAACATATAGTTCTTTTATGAATAGATATTGTCTTCTATTTTTAAACATTCCTCCAATCAGGACATAGAGAGACTATATTAGTTGGACCTCGCAGTGACTTGGTGATAATATCCCCAAGTTGATCCTTGCTAGCCAGTTGTCCGAGCTTTACTATGGTTTTTAAATATCATATAAATAGATATTAAGATATTTATTAAAATATAACTATTGTTTATTTCTAAACATTAAGCTACCTGTGGTCTGGTGGTTAGCCCCAAATTTCTGAATTAAGGACATGGGTTCGAGTGGCGCGAACGCTGGGGGTCCACAGGGCATTAGTGGAGAGTCCGCTGCGCAAGCGCTGGGCATGGGCCCACAGGGCATGGTGTCGAGGCGGGGCGTGTGGGACGGGCCCGAGTGTTGATGCGGAAGGTGAAATCGTGGTAGCACCAGACGTCCACATTAGGTTTGAGTAGTATAAATGTGGAAGTTGGACAGGATGAGAGCATCTCTCGGCTCTCCACCACACCTGCCCCTCCACCCCCGACCACCCCAACACCCCATCTGTTACCCATGTGAGCCTCGCCACAACCTCCACTCTCAAAAACCTTCCTCAGCCCCCGACCGCTGTGCGCCCCCCAACCCACCGGTGTCGCCCATCACCAAAGCTCAACAGGTAAGCATGGGGTAAGTAGCTTCCCCCTTGCTGTTACAGTGGTAGTGATGGTCACGGCCCCCCTCCATCCCCTTTCTGAACACCTCTTGCTCGAATCTGGCGTCTCATAGTGCTAGGCTCCAAAGCACGCTCATGGAACACCTTGGATCCCTCGTTCACCCATGTTTTAAATAAACTTGCATCTCATACTGAAATTTGTAGGTTGCATTCAACTCATGTTTAAATTTTAAATCAGATTCAAATCTAAATTTGAAAACAAAATAGAAAAATAAAAGAAAACAGAATGCTTTACTTTCCACATTTAATTTGCTTTACTTTCTGCATTTAATTTGAGCATTTTACTTTTGAGCACTTACATTACTAGTATATGTCATGATTGCTTAGGGTTCTTCTAGAGTACTTAGCTTCATTTGATCTAGATAGTTTGTTGGGTGAAGTTGGGCTTGTGATTACGGTTTAATGTTTTGCAATAATTTTAGAAAAGCCCAATTCACCATCTTGGGCATAATGATCATTCCATTTATCTCTATTGAATCTGTTATGCTTCTTGAAAACCTATCTGTTGATGCTCTTGTTGAGAGAGTAAATAAGTGTGTAGGTGGAGCATCTACTTGATGCACTAGATATTGATAATGTTGTTGTTCAAGATGTACTATAAGGAAAATGGATCCCAACATATTTGACTAAGGGATTTTGGTGTTTGATGATCAACATAAGCATTGAACTAAAGTTTCCCAAGTGTTTGTGCTTTGTAGTTTACAGGATATGAAGTGGATTGGACTCAGGCTCCAAGGATACAACACCTCAAAAGAAGACCTAAAAGACTCATAGAAGACCTACAAGTACTTAGCACAAGTACAAGACACAAGACCAAAAGAACCCAAGAAAAGAAGATAGAAGATTCAAGAAAAGGGCTGTCAGCTGGCATGTTGGTGGTGCACCGGCGGCTTATCGGACGATCCGGTGGTGCACCAAACCACTTGCACAGAGAGCTCTGCAATCATCTCTCAGGCAGCTGACGGACTGGACGGTCCGGTGATGCACCGGACGATACGGTGGTGCACCGGTCCAAGGTCCCAACGACTAGTTCTAATAGTTATCTGACGTGGCTCGATCACCGGACGGTCCAGTGGCACACCGGACCAGCTAGAGTGCAGTAAGTACCAATAGCTAGCTGACATGGAGGCTCTGAACCTGTCTGGTGCGCCCACAGACAGAAAACATGCAACCTTTCTCCAACGGCTAGAATTGAGTGGGGGCACTATAAATACCCCTAGCGGGCCATTTGAAGGTGTGGGAGCCTAAGCAACATACCAAGAAAGTTTATACACATCTCCAAGTGCTCAAACACCCAAGTGCTTAATAGAATCACTCGCTGATTAGTGTAGGTGCTTTTCGAAGTGCTTAGATTAGTTAGACCGCTTATGCGCTTGCTCTAGGTTGTTCCTAGTTAGTTGAGTGAGTTTAGAAAAAACACAAAACCATTTGGCACTTGCGCGAGCCGTTGTAATTGTACCGAGTGGGGCAAGAGCCTTGCGAGACCGCATCAACCATGTTTGTGGTGCAGCCGCCACCGTGTACCAGAGGGAAAGAGGCCCATGACATTTCGGCCGAAAGCTCGATAGTGAAGATGGTGGAAAGCGTATGAGAGGAGAACAGAAGCAGAGCACCACTTGCACGTGTAGAAGACCCACGGCTCTCTATGGAGTTACTCGACCGGGTGCTTGGCCCTAGCGTGGGCTTCCCTTTGTGTAGGGGCACCAACGAAGATTAGTCATGACCTTGCTCGGTTTCAGATATCTCGGTAAAAAATACTGGCGTCATCCACAGGAATTTGCAATCTCTACCCTTGCTATTTAGCTTCCGCATTTACATTAAGTACTTAAGTTTCAATCTCTCTATTCCTTGTTTAGAATACTTAGGATTTGAACTTAGGTTGCATAATTCCTTTTTGCGGTAGAGATAGCAACACTTAGACAAAATCTAGATTGCACATTATTGTTTAAGTTATTTGCATAGGTTTTTTCTAGGGATTTATTTGTGGCCTAGTTTAGCGCTAGTTTTAGAAGTCCTAATTCACCCCCCTCTTCGACGTATGTGTTCCTTTCATGTAACTATTGCTAAAATTTCTCTAATTATTGATGGTTCCTCTATTGTTGAGCATTCTTCTCTAGTTGTGTAGCCTCTAAAACTATCTATTTTTGTTGATAGGGCTAGAAGGCAGCCCAAACTAGTTAAAAGGTTGATTGAAGAATGCAATGTTGCTTAGCTATGAGTGTTGCAGAAGGGATCAGTGGTGATTCGAAACTTTCTAATTATCCTAAGAATATTGCTTCTGATAATTGTAAAAATTGTATGACTGCTATGGAAGATTGGATGGAGTCACTTGAAAAGAA
This sequence comes from Zea luxurians, assembly GCA_029449295.1. Taxonomy (NCBI): domain Eukaryota; kingdom Viridiplantae; phylum Streptophyta; class Magnoliopsida; order Poales; family Poaceae; genus Zea; species Zea luxurians. The sequence continues at coordinate 18,998,835 of JAOPSE010000027.1, read as the reverse complement.
TGATGCTTTGGATTTAGTAAAATTGCCTAAGGATAAAAAGGCTATCCATTGCAAATGGATTTTCAAAAGAAAGGAAGGTTTTTTCTCATGGTGAGCTAGCAAGGTATAAATGAAGGTTGGTTGCTAAAGGTTATAGCTAGATTCCAGATATTGATTTCAATGATGTCTTTCCCTAGTTGGTAAGCATAGTTATATTCACATTTTTCTTAGTATTGTTGATGCACATGATTATGAACTTGAGTAACTAGATGTTAAAACTACAATCTTACTTGTGAAGTTGAAAGAAGACATTTATATGAACCAACCTAAAGGTTTTGTTATTTCTAGAAAAAAAAACCTTATGTGTAAGTTACATAAACCTCTTTATTGTTTGAAGCAATCTCCTAGTCAATGGTACAAGAAATTTAACTCTTTTATGCTCTCTCATGGTCTTAAACGTTCTAATTATGATATTTGTGTTTGTTCAAAGATTGTTAGTTGCTTGATTATTTATTTGATTCTTTATATGATGATATGCTAATTGTTGTGAAAGAAAAAAACAAAAATAGCTAAATTGAAGGTATAATTGAGTAAATAATTTGAGATGAAGGACTTAGGTGTAGCTAAGAAAATTCTTGGTATGAAAATTGTTAAATATAGAAAATATGGTAAGTTATAGATCAGTCAACGAGGTTATATTGAAAAGGTTGTTTGTCGTTTTAATACGTATAATGCAAAAACCAATGAGTACTTCATTAGCTGCACATTTCATATTATTATCATCTATATATCTAGAGTTAGATGATGATATGGAATACATGTCTAGAGTTCCTTATTCCAGCATAGTTGGTTATCTTATGTACACTATGGTTGGTTCTCATCCTGATTTATCTCTTGCACTGAGTGTTGTCAATAGATTCATGGCTAATCCTAATAAGCAGCATTGGAGGACTGTTCAGTGAACCTTTAGATATTTGCGAGGTACTTCTGATGCAGGTTTGCAATTTGGGAAATGTAGAGATGAACTTGTTGGTTATGTTGATTTTGAGGATGTTGATGAATTGGATAAGAGGATATCCCTCATGGGTTATATTTTCATCACGGTGGTTGTGTCGTTAGATAGAAAACCAAGTTTGTAGGTTACTGTTTATCTGTCTACTACAAAAGTTGAACATTTTCATCACGGTGGCTATGCTCATTTTTAATGCATCGGCGTACTCCATGCATGGCTGTTGTGTTTTTTAATACAGAGGAGGAGTATCTGCATCCGTTTCCTTGGTCTCCGTGAAGTGAGCAAATACCGCTGAACAAAAAAACGAACGGAGGGAGTATTCGCTAAATACCATATGTTTCATAAAAGAACAAAACATATCGATGTGAGATATGGCTTTATTTGAGTACCATTATTGAAGGTGATGTTAAGATGTGCGAGGTAAGTACTTGTTGTAATCTTGTTATTATGTTTGCAAAGTATATTTCTGGAGCTAAGTTCAAGCTATGCTCATTTCTAATTGTTATTACAATTTAAGTCCTAGTAACTTTTGGTGTCGACGATTATTTATTATTGAGGTGTGTGTTGTTGGTGATACTTCATTTTGCTATAAGATGGAATCTATCTAAAAGTAGAGTTTGTTGCAATACGATCGAAATCCTAACATGAATCTCATGAGGGATTTGCTTTCATGGTGGAGTGCGGTCTATTGACCCTGTATATATAATCTAGTGAGTCGAATAGGAAGACAGATGGCTCATTATATTCATCTACTACTACTCTATAAGGACGTAACGCGAGCGTCCACCACGGCTCCGCCTCCGTCCTCGACCCGTCCGCATCTGCAACCCCACCGCCATTCTCGCCGGCATCGTCGCGCCCTCGCCCCCATACGAGCCACCCCCGTGACGCTGACCCCACTACCGTCCAGCAGGATCTCTCCCTTCCCCTGCCCCACGCCCAGCAGGATTTCTCCCTTCCCCTGCCGTGTCACGCACGCGGATCTCTCCATTCCCTCGTTGCGCCCCCATCAAGACCACCAGCAAAATCAATGGAAGGGAGAGATCCATGGCCAACGCCCGATCTACTGCTCCCAATCTCTGCATCGCATGGACGCCTTCCGTGGAGTCTCTATACGTATGCGCGATTTACTCCCCCTCCCCCTGATCTGTCACTCCCAATATCTCCCTGGAAGACCGATCTACATCGTGTGGACGCTCCATGGAGTCCCCACCCCCGCAACCCTGCTTCGTGCTGTGCGACGACGTGATCCTTGCCGACCATCGCGAGCCGGCACCGTGCCGGCTCGTGGAGCGGGACATCTGGCAGCCGAAGAAGAAGTTCAAGAGGGGTGGCGGTAGACGCTCATTCACTGCGTAAGACGATGAGGACTTCAAATCTGACTCCGGTGATTTGGATTTGGAGCTCATAGAAGGGGATGATGATGACATCATCGAGATTAAGTCCTTCTCCGCCAAGAGGGCTTTCTCTAGAGATATTAGCTCAAGCTTGGAGTGGCTTATTTTCTATGGTTCTATACGTTTTTTTGCGATTGATTTTTGTAGACGATTAGAATCTACGAGTTGGTTGGGGGTGCCACCGCCGCCGCATGGAACCCCTCGCTAGCGGGGCTGGTCGAGTCCAGTGCGCTTGTACGTGTCTTGCAGCTGAGATTTGGCCCGGTCTCGACATGGTGACTGCCGGTTCCGAGGACTCCATCGCCGATGTCAAGCGCGTCCTCCACACCATCCAACCCGATAACGTCGTTGTCTAGCTCTACTGGAGCAGGCAAGGACGTGCCTCCCCTTAAATGTTAAGCCACTTAAACAAGTGTTGTCAGATCTTCTCTCGGGAGCGGGGCTAACTGACGCCGTTGTAGAGCCCTCACTTCAGAGCTAGAATCATGTACTCGTCCAGTGCCGACGAGCCGCTTTTAAAGTCCAACATGTTCTCTCTCGATGGCTGCAAGTTCTTAGGCGCAATCAATAGAAGCATCAACTTGGGTGAGAGCAACCGACCGTTGCCTCGTGCTTATCACTTCTCATTACCCATGGAACTCGCAAAGACCTGCTGATTTTGTTGGTTTCTTTGGGCTGGCACATGTGGGCAGAGCACTCTTGCTCTCCATCCGCTCCTCGCTGTTTTCCTTCTAAAATTTCTACCACTGCTAACCGGCCGTTTGGAGAGGTGCTTTCTAATAAACTAACATGTATTTTTTTCTCCAGATGTTATGAGCACCGAGCGGCTGCGACGATTATCTAGGAGGGAGCAGGGGAAGACGATGGCAAGGATTTGCTTGAGATGCAGGCATCTGACCCTGAGGCGTACAGTGACAATGTCATCAGAGCGCTATGCGTGGTGAGTTATTCTGTTCTGAAAATTGTACTACAACTTGCAGGAATTAGAGATGGTACAACCACTTTCGCATATTGTATAGTATAAGAAACATAGTAATCTCAACTACTTGATGAAAATATCAACGAACTGTAGTGGATTTCATAGGTAGTAGGATTTACAGAGTTACTGTGTGTAGACTATTTGTTCACTTGTTTGAATAGTAGTATCATGCCAGATCATTATCACGGAGGCACGCAAGTGCTCAAGACTAGAAATACATTTAAATACATTCATGAACTTAGATTCTCTGGTTTGGAAATTGGTGTGAATCTAGAGTAGTGTATGTTGCTCCCCCAGTATCGCTAATACCTTCACTAACATTCCATGTATGTTACTTCTCCTTGTGTATTGAAATTTTTTTCAGCTCCATGATTATAGGCTTAGTCATGCTCTGAACAAATGCTTTCGAGATCATACATGTCATCGAAACATGTTCATTATGCAGCTGCGGATAACACAAACAATCAGGCTGAAGAAAATTATAACAAACAAATGCATGAAATAGACAATGCACCTCAAACATTATTCCTTATTACTATTTTGATGTTCAGGTTCTTAATCGTGGTGAGAAGATTGAGCTGCATGTTGACAAAACTAAAAATTTGTGTTGTCAGGTAACATAGTAGTATTGCATCGTTTTTAAATAATTCTGACTGGAGCAAGCATCATTTTTAAAACTGAAATGCATATGTTTTATTGAGCACCCCATGAAATTAGATCTTTCAAAACATTGTATTTTTATATCTTGTTGTTTATTTTTCCATGGAACGTAACATTGGAACCTTATAATGAGTTCTTTAATCTATGTTTACTATCCTAACTTTATGCTTGGTTTCCTTTTCAGGATGACATGTCAGGTTGGGATATCCTGGTGTACTTTATTCAAACAGCCCTCTTGCTTCAAGCAAGAGACCAAGTATCTTAAGGGTTAAGACTTATGCTAAATATATTTTGAAACTATGGCTAAATCTTTAACAGTCGCATACTTTGATGTCCCATTTCTCACTTGGATGCCAATGGTTGAACCCAACTTCAGAACATTACGTATCATTTTTTCTAGTTGTTTCTGTTGTTTTCTTCCTGTCCATACATCATCAATTTGCTCCCCCAGTATTGCTAGTTCCTGTGCTCTTTCCAAAGTTTCCTTGGTACTTTGAGAAAGATGCTGAGGTGGACAGAGAATGTTGCTTCCACCAAATCAACTGAATTGGTGAAACAACAAGACTGTTTGGAGTTTGATGATCCTGATGAGGTAGACGAAGAGGAAGAAGTTGAGTATGAGGAAGAGGAAGTTGAGTATGACGAGCTAGATGGCAAGTATGAACAAACTGAAGTGTATGCCAAGTTGATGCTAAACATGACAGGGATGAGGATGGAAAAGAGAGTCATGGTTAACTTCTTGCTCTTCCTCCTCATGGATCCGAAGTTTATGTTGGGGGCATCTCCTCTGATGTCTCTTATGATGATCTCAAAAACTCTGCCAGTCTTTTGGACAAGTACTGGAAGTGACTACTCCTAGATTTCTTTGTGCTAGCTTTTGTTTTTGCTTTCTTCTAAATTCAGAGTTTTTTCTTTTTTTTTCTATAGGTGCAAATGCATGTATGCTTTTGTCAATTTCAGAACTAAAGAGCTAGCTTCAAAAGCCATCCAGAAGTTGAACAATAAAGATCTAAAGGTTTGTTTTAGGTTGAACTCATAGTTGATCTTCATGTTATCCATGCTAGCAATGTGTTGCGTTTATTTATATTGCTCTTTTATAGTAGGGTGGGTATATGTGAGTACCCGTGCGTATCGACGAGCTTGGTCAAGTGACTCACCCCTCTGGTCAGTACACAACCAGTGGGAACGCCACCGCGCTCCGGTCGCTAGAGAGCCAGTGGCACCGCCGCTGGGATCATCCTCACCTCGTGTGTGGCTGCAGAGCTCCTCCCCACCCCTCTCGACCCCACTTGAATCCACGGACCTTGAGAAACAATGACAATGAGGAACACCACTGTGGTTCACGTCGGGCTGCCTCCCGAGCGGTGGCCATTCTCGAATCCGCACCTCGATGGTGCCACCCTAACCCTCGCCGCCCCACCGCATTGGAGCAAGTACACTTGCGCCAGTTACAGTGCTGCGTCGGCGAGGGCTGGGGTTGGGGACCGTGGGTGTCATCTGTAGCGCTACCATTCGAGGAAGCGGTCGATCGGTGAGAGATCTAAGCCGTTGTTGATTGTCCCAAAATTGTTTCAAGCCTATTGTGCGAGATACGATCCTATTTCTTGTGCATATCACTTTTGATTATGCAGAGTGTGTCGTACGTCATAGTTTGTTTTCAACTAGCAGCATGTTCTTACTTTGTTATTGTCATGAGGATTGTAGGATTTGTGCTAGGAGATTGGCCACCAAGGCCTCAGGCTCAGTCGCTCAAGTAACTGACCTCGTTGATTATTGAATGTAATAAGCCATAACTTTCTCTGGGACATTATAATCATGTTGCAGCTCTTGTTTGAAGACCTAAATGTTAATAATGGTGTGTCTGTCTGTCTGTCTACTACTTGTGTATGTCTGCTACTCATGTTGGATCTCTTGTTTCATATTTTTTTCATTTGCAAGATTGATGATTTGCTCCTGCAATTATGCAAACAATATATATTGGTCCATTGTCATTGTCATTTACTTTTTGTTTCATTTGCACCTTGTATATTTTCAAATTGATTGGGTATCTGACCTCCATACCTTCCTTAGATGATTGTTGGACACACATGAGCATTTTCAGTGAGATAACAGAATCATGGTATGGTGAAGGGTTTCTTTTGGCATATCAGTGTTTGTATTATGCGGAGATAAAATTAACAAGAAGCCTATATCGTGTTCGTGTTATCCATGTCAAAGAAGTAATGAAGTGCTAAGCAGGGAATCATCTCAAATGTGTGTCTATGAAGTACACTAATGATTATTGTGCTTACTGTGTCCAGATTGTGCATACTCATATCAGATATGAACTGCTAAAGTGTTTTCTTACTAATTTGCTTCCTTGGGCTTCATGTTAAGAATATGAAAACTGGGAATGTCTACAAGAATGCAAAGTGGAAGATTGAAAGGGGCTTTTCTTAGGAAGACTTGTTCATCTTCTTGCTAGAGCCAGCATAGTTCATTTGTTTTCCAAAGACACCATTAGAGGATTAAAATTTTGATTGATGTATTTTCTTTGTCATGTGATGAAGTTTGGTAAGGAACCAAAAGAAAATGCCTCCAAGACCAGATGTGATTCAGCTCCGTAAATGTGATTTTTACAATTCTATCATCATTTGCGTTGACTGAACCATCGTCCAATACTTTGATTGTCTGGTCATCTAAACAATGCCTGAGTTTGCTTCTCAATCAGTGAGACCATAATTTGTGAGATATTAAAGTTGATAATATAGGTGGTGTTTGTTTTTTAATCGTTGTGCACTAACATTTTATCGAATATTTTTGTATTTCGTAAAGTTCTTACGATGATTTTTATTGTGTATCTGATGTCACATTGTGGGTAAATCTGGAGATCTATTTTTAAAAAAGTAGTAATATGGTCTGGTGCTGCTGGGCGCTAAACACTAAAAATATGTGAATAATTTAAGCTTCATATGGGAATCTAGAGCATGTGTTTCCATCTCCCTTTCTTGTGTTCTATCTATGTTGGGTTATTTACTGACACATATATCTATTAGAAAGCACTAGAAGCCCTTTGGCGTGCTTCTTTTCCTGGAACTGAACTTCTAGGATTAGTATCAGACCACTGGAAGTAGATGTGATGGCAAGGGAAAGCTTCATCTACATATTTCAGGTCTCTCATCCCTTCTTCACTCCAACCTTTACAGTTTAGCATCCTTTTGATATATTTTGAATGTGTAATAATATGCTCTAATTGCTGTCACCTCCAACATACCATTGGAGATGGGGTTTCACTGCTTTGAAAAGTTAGATAAGCATAATGGAAGTCCTCTATGAATTTGCTAATTAAAACATATTGGGATCATCGTTTTGTACATAAGCCTATTTTTACTGATACATATTAGTCCTCTATGAACTTCCGTGGCAACGCACGGGCACGCACCTAGTAAATTCTTATATACTGAAGGTTTGTTCATGTCCATAATTTTTTCCTTGCAATGGTTTTTTTTCATGTATTATTTGTCTTGTTTTTATCCATATTTACATAGAATGTAAGTCAGAGATGCACGCATGCTCTGGCCACCACACCATGATATGTGTTGGATTAATGTAAGCTTGATCCAAATTAATATTCAATAATAGTCAATACTAATGGTCCACTTCAATGATACAATGTACTAATAATTTAGTACCATACTGAAAGTTTAAGTGACAAATCAATCAACTTAAATAGGTGGACCATTGGTGCATCTATTGAAAAGTTGAGAAAAAGATGAAAGACTGTCATACGCGCGCGCGCCACCGGACGAGTCGTGGCTCGTGGCTCATATCTCGTGGTAGATTGGACCTTGGTTCGAACATTCCTTCCTAACGGTTGCACATTTTGTCTGGAGTAATGACCATCCAGATCCTGTATAATGGCTAGTAACAGACGTCTCTTATGGCACGACGGTTTCTGGCTGGCTATAATGACTGTCAGTTTCTAATTCTTATGGCGACCGTTACTGTCTATTCCCCTCCCTCTGCGCGTGTACAAATACAATGGAGATGGACGCTCTTCTGGTTACGTGAAAAATCTCTTAGACGTGTTGCACTCGACCCATTCCTGTCCCACCTTCTGCGAGCACAGAGAGAGTCGGAGAACAGGCCTCCGAAATCGTCGTCCGCAGAGCTACACTTGCACGGGTGTGCGAATGATTAGGTTTTTGGGGAGCGTACTCGCGACTGCTCGCTTCATCCGCTCGACCAATGCTGATACAATTCTTCGTCATCAACACCGTTTGAGGACTGCATTGCGTATATCTGCCTGCATTGACTGCGTACGACTACATCGAACATACACACGAGATGTCTCGTGTGAATGGAGCCACTAATGCCTTGAGCATCGGTCCCTCCGCATAATACACTTTGTTCTTAGTAATTGTGCATATTTTACAGTTGTTTACTACTTATGCGAGTAGTCATACACACATGCACATACATGTCGTCACATACAACACACTTATTTTCTGGATTAAATTAAAACTGATAATGCCTAACTGTCTAACACTCCAAAAACATGATATTAGACATTTTTCTGTTAGTGGTTTTGCTGCTGCATTAAAACCAAGTGAAACTTTTGATGGGATGTTTTACAAGAGATGACGTAGTAAGATGATACTGTGGTTGACTGCAATGAACTGCTATCACGCCGCATAGGGGAAACCCGAACAGTTCACTCCTGAAGAGGAGAGAATGTTTGATGTTGCCGATAACCTATTTCGAGGCACCATGATTGGCGCTCTTGCCAACAAGTATGTTGATTTTTATCTAACGTGCACATCTGCAAAAGAGTTATGGGAGGCATTAGATGAGAAGTTTGGTGTTTCTGGTGCTGGTAGCGAGCTGTACATTATGTAGCAGCTGTTTGACTATAAGATGGTGGAAAACCATCCTGTAGTTGAACAGGCTCATGAAATACAAGCAATGGATAAGGAACTCGGACAATTGCCATGTGTCTTTCCTGACAAGTTCGTGGCCGGCGGTATTATCGCTAAGCTGCCACCTTCTTGGACGGACTTTGCTACCACTCTAAAACATAAAAGACAAGAGTTTAGCGTGGCTGAGCTTATTGGTTCTCTTGATGTTGAGGAGAGGGCGCGAGCAAAATACACCCGTGGAAAAGGAGTTGAGACTTCTAGTTCCAATATGGTACAAAAGAAGAACTCCAATGCGTCACATAATAATAAAAAGAAGAACAAGCAATAGAATGCCACGAAGCCCAAGCAGACAGCCTCATTCAAAAAGAAGAACAAAGGAGATGGTTGTTTTGTTTATGGGAGTATTGATCATTGGGCAAGCACTTGTCTAGACCACAAATTTAAACAAGAGAAAAAAACCAGCTCAAGAGAAGAAATTAGCGAGACTACAGAAGGAACATCGGGGTATGGTAATCTTTTACCTACTGTTCTTTCAGTGTGTCAATCCCCTGAGTGGTGGGCTGATACTGGTGCTAACATTCATGTGTGTGCTGATATTTCTTTGTTTTCTTCTTATCAGTGCACAGGGACTGGAGCCTTGCTGATGGGGAATTGATCACATATGCATGTTCTTGGTGTTGGTACAGTCATTCTGAAGTTTACTTTGGAAAAGACGATGCTATTGAAGAACGTGCAACAGGTCCCCTCTATTAAAAAGAATCTTATTAGTGGCTCATTGTTATGTCGAGATGGCTATAAACTTGTTTTCGAATCTAATAAATGTATACTATCAAAGTATGGGGCATTTGTTGGAAAAGGCTATGACAGTGGAGGCTTATTCCGCTTATCTTTGCATGATGTGTGTAATAAGTCTATGAACAATGTTGTTTCAAATGAGTCGTATATTTGGCATTCACGACTTTGTCATATCAATTTTGGTTGTGTCTCATGGTTAACAAATTTAAATTTAATCTCGAAATTTGATTTAGTCAAAGGTTCTAAGTGTCAAGTGTGCGTGCAATCTAAGCAACCTCTCAAGCCTCATATGGCCGCAGAGGCGATGAATTTAGCACCACTAGACTTAATACATTCTGATTTATGTGAGATGAACGAAATATTGACTAAAGGAGGTAAACGGTATTTTATTACTTTTATTGATGATTCTACTAAATTTTGTTATGTGTTTCTCTTAAAATCAAAAGACGAAGTTTTGCATTATTTTAAGACCTACAAAGCTGAAGTTGAAAATCAACTCGAGAGGAAAATTAAATGGTTAAGGTCTGATCGTGGTGGAGAATATTTTTCGGGTGATTTTTCTGATTTTTGTGTGGAACATGGTATTATTCATGAGAGGACATCGCCATACTCACCACAATTCAATGGGGTTGCTGCAAGAAAGAACTGTACTCTATCTGATTTCGTTAACGACATGTTAGAGACTTCGAGACTATTAAGGAATGGTGGGGTGAGGCGATCTTGATGGCGTGTCATGTCCTAAATAAAGTTTTCACAAAGAACAAAGAAATCACAACATTCAAGAAATGGAAAAAGAGGAAATTAAATATCTCCTATTTGCGCACCTAGGGTTTTTTGGCTAAAGTGAATGTGCCAATTAATAAGAAGCGCAAATAAGGACCGAAAACTATTGATTGTGTTTTCCTTGGGTATGCTTTCCACAGCATTGGATATAGGTTCTTAATTATAAACTCTAGAGTATTGGACATGTTGGTTGGTACTATTATGGAGTCCAAAAATGCTACATTTTTTGAGGTAAAATTTCCCATGAAAGCTACACATGATACGTCTAATGATGAACCAACGATACCCCATTAGCATTTTATTCCGGTAGAACACACTAAGAAATCCCATATACATAATCCTGTGGAAGATGACAATGTATCAACTCGAAAGAGTAAGAGACCAAGGATTGCAAAGTCCTTTGGTGATGATTACGTAGTATATCTTGTGGATGACACACCAAGTACCATTGAAGAGGCATATTCCTCTCCTGATGTTGACTTTTAGAAGGAAGCAATAAGCAGTGAGATGAATTCTATTATGTCTAATGCAACTTGGGAGGTCATTGAGCGTCCTTATGGGTGTAAGCCCATTGGGAGTAAATGGGTGTTCAAGAAAAAAGCTTAGGCCTGATGGTACTATTAAGACGAGGCTTGTAATTAAAGGCTATTTACAGAAGGAAGGTGAGGATTTCTTTGATACTTATTCACCTGTGGCTCGATTGACCATAATTCGTGTGCTACTTTCTCTGGCTGCCTCTCATGGTCTTCTCATCCATCAAATGGATGTTAAGATGTCATTACTAAATGGAGAGCTAGATGAGGAAATCTACATGGAGCAGCCAGCTCAGTTTGTAGCAAATGGTCAAGCAGGCACGGTGTGTAAGTTATTGAAATCTTTATATGGCCTAAACCAAGCATCTAAGCAATGGCATGAAAAGTTCGATAGAACTTTGACATCTGTCGGCTTTGTTGTGAACGAAGCAGACAAATGTGTATATTATCGGTATGGTGGGGGCGAGGGAGTTATTTTGTGCCTGTATGTTGATGACATTCTAATATTGGGGACGAGTCTTGATGTGATTAAAGAGACAAAAGACTTTCTATCTAATAATTTTGAAATGAAAAATTTGGGAGAAGCTGATGTTATTCTTAACATTAAGCTACTGAGAGAAGATGATGGTGGGATCACGCTTGTGCAATCCCATTATGTGGAAAAGGTTTTGAGTCGCTTTGGTTATGAGTCGCTTTTGAGTCACACCTTATGATCCTAGTAAGCTATTGAAGAAAAATCGAAGGATATCTAGGGATCAATTGTGATATTCCCAAATAATTGGTTGTAACACCCTGAATTTGGGGGTATAAAATTTCTTCTCTAATATCTACCAAATTCAAGTGTTACTCCTTTTCTCACCTCTATAGATTTCCTTTCTCTTCTTTTAATAGAATTTTGGGTGTTTATTTGAGAGGTGTATTATTTCTTTAGAGTATTAAAACCTAGGGGAGACATGAATTGTTGCATGATGTTAAGCTTAAACTTTATTTTTGGTTGATGCATATGTTTGAAATATTCAAATTTGAATTTGTGGTTTGATTTGAATTGAATTCAATAGAGAAAATAAAAAGAAAAGGAATAGAAAATTCAGAATAAAAAACCAGAAATCAGCCCAGCCTCCTCTCTCCCTCAACCTTTTCGGTCCAGTCGGCCCAGCTCACCCCTGCGCGCGCCCGCGCTCTCCCTCTCTCTACGCGGTGGGACCCTCCTGTCGGCGTCGTACCTCTCACTCCCACGCACGCCTGTTGCCCCATCTCCCTTTGCCAGCCCAGTCCCACCTGTTGGCGCTGCCCGCTTGCTAGAGCGCCCTCTCCCGCTGACTCGTGGGCTTGTCAGTCCTGTCCTCCTCAAACCGTCCACGCGCACGACCCACGCGCACGGAGTGGACTCTGCGCTCATGACACACGTTGATGTCGTGCCCGCCCCACCCCGTCCATTTCTAGCAGTCCGCACCCCCACTCCCTCTCCCTCCTTCCTCATTCGCGCACTTGTAGAGCTCCAGCACTCACCTCACACCGCGCGCAAACCAAAGACGCACCACCGCCGTCCGCCATGGTCTCGCGCCTATTTTGCCCCCTGTTGAGCCCTCGTCATGTATGTTGCCTCGGCTAGTTTCGCCTTGACGTTGACGACCTGGGACACCCCTCAGTTCACCCATCCCCCTCGGTTTCTCTCTGCCCGCGCTCACCAGACATCCATCCACGCAGCTGCAGCGCCACCATCGTCGACCCGAGCCACCGTCGTGCCTCTGCCACCGTTCATGGGACCTAGATACTGCCCTTGAGGTAACCAACCTCCCCCACCCCTTATTTCCCTTTTCCCGGCTCTCGGCTACGCGTAATTGCTCACTGGAGTGAGGCAGTGCCGCCGAGCCATCTCACCGCGGACCGCCACCCTTTGGTGCCTCTGCGTCTGTGCCGTGTCCACCTCCGTGTTTGCCGTACCTTCCCTGACCTCCCTCAGCCCTTCCCGTCGCGTTAGAACCCCAGGCGTGTCCATGCCCTTGTCTCTGGGGAAGCTCTGCCACGAGCCCGGGCGACGCCGCCGCTGGCGGCCAGGGAGAGCCAACCAGGGTTGGCCATCTGATCTCAGACACCTATCTTGGATCGGATGACCCAGTTTTAAATAAACCAGACCTAAGCCTAACCACCCGCTGGGGATCCGATCGTTCAGATTCTTCCCTGACCCGTGCCCCAGCCGCCGGGCTCGGCCTGTTAGCCTCGCTGACCCCAGGCCACTGCTCGTTCTAGCCCACTTGTCAGTCGCGCGCGCTCGCTCGTCGGTCTAATCTCGGTCGTTGATCCGAGATCCAACGGCCGAGGGAGCCCGATACCCTTTCGCTTGGAAATTTTGTTAAGAAACCCATCGAGTTTCCAAGAATCAACCCGCCGTCCTATTTTCTTGCGCCTAGGCCTCTGGATTCTTGCAGAGAGACCCCTGGACTTCATTCTAATCACATATATATGTTTAATTTAGTGTTTTTGAATTCTAAAACTTGTAAATTTCATATCTTTTGCATATGAACTTCAAATTGGGTGGTTCAAATTGCAAAATGTTCATAATGTTATTCTCTATCTATTTAAATTATATTCATCCACTGTTTGCATATCTTAATTTTGTTGCTAGACTATAGGTTAATTTAAAGTGATAGAGTATTTATTAAAGGTAAAATAAAAGTGAAACCCTAATGAATGTGCAAGTGCTTAAATTTGTAGATTTAATTTCAATTAATGTATGGTCCCATACCTGGAATGACTTTATCTAAATAAGTAGTTTACTAAGATAGGCATAGTTAAGTAGTTAATCTACTGAGATAGGTAGTAGTTGGAGAACAATAGACCACTAGGTATATTAACCTACCCTAGAACCTAGAGTTCTCTTATGTGTTTGTACTTTTCCACTGAACCTGTGTTTACTCTGTTGCATATAATTGGTGTACTGTTCCTTTGTCATTTCCCAAGTGTGATGAATGAATGATTGTTTTGCGTAGACAACGAGCAGTCCGAGGTTCTCGAGTGTGTTGCAGGAGACTTCCCTGAGCAGGAACCTGGTGAAGGTAAGTGTCCTCTGACCCATTATGTCCTACTTACTTTATAATTCGTGTCCCGCATATCACGATCAACATAAGGATTGATGTTGGGGGCCTTCCTCTTCCGAAGGTCCTCAAAAACATGACTAACCATATATTTTCAGCATGATATAGATTATTACAGGGAGCTTCGGCTTCAGGACGTAAGTTTTCTCCCATGGCAAAAGCATATGAGGTGAAGATATAATCCGAAGATGATAAGAATGAACGCTGAAGCTATAGCCGAAGGGTAATAGCTTCGACTTAAAATGGTGATGAAGACCAAACATGATGCTGATCGGAAGATAAAAGGACTTGCTAATCCTTTATGATTGCGCTCAAACCATTTCTGTCCCACCTTCTGCGAGCACAGAGAGAGTGGGAGAGCAGGCCTCCGAAATCGCCGTCTGCAGAGTTACACTTGCATGGGTGTGCAGACGATCAGGTTTTTGTGGAGCATACTCGCGACCGCTCGCTTCGTCCGCTCAACCAACGCTGATCCAGTTCTTCGTCATCGACACCGTTTGAGGGACTATACTGCGTATATCTGCCTGCATCGACTGCGTACGACTACATCGAACATGCACACAAGATGTCTCGTGTGAATGGAGCCACTGATGCCTTGAGCATCGGTCCCTCCGCAGAGTACACTATGTTCTTAGTAATTGTACATATTTACTGTTGTTTACTGCTTATACAAGCACATGCACATACATATTGTCACATATATCACATTGGTTTTCTGGATTAAATTAAAACTGATAATGCCTAACTGTCTAACAATACGAACTTTGCATAAGTTTGCATGATCGATGTTTTAAAACATAGCGTACTTGACAAGAGGCACAGACATAGGAAGACCTAGGCCTTGTTTAAATTACTATTAGCCGGAGGTGGGCATCAATCCTAGGCCTG
This sequence comes from Zea luxurians, assembly GCA_029449295.1. Lineage (NCBI taxonomy): Eukaryota > Viridiplantae > Streptophyta > Magnoliopsida > Poales > Poaceae > Zea > Zea luxurians. Next base: position 18,983,816 of record JAOPSE010000027.1, on the reverse strand, counting down.
ATTTCGATCGTTGGCCACGGTGAGGTGTCTAGCGTAGCAGCAAGCAAACACGCCCTCTAGTGCGCATAAAGATACGTAGTAGTACTGTCTGTATAGTTGGCCAAACGGGCGGCCTGGCCCGGCACGGGCCCGTTAGGCCCGACGGATAATCGGGCCATTCCTGACCGGCCCGTGTGCCGCAGCCGCGGCACGGCATGCCGGCCTGGTAGCCGTGCCGGGCCAGCCCGTTAACTTGGCCACGTTGTTCCATTAAATCAGAAAAAATAGCAAAAAACTGTGCGTGGGTGAGGTTTTGAACCTACAACCTCTCTCTACAAGGCTAAAAACACTACATGAAGTAGACTAACAAGTAGAACTCTGCCAGCGTTTCGACCCCGGGGGTCCCTGGACCGACGAGTAAATTGTCGCTGCGTGTCCTAGCCTAGATGGGTCAGCGCGAGACAGAGCACAAGGGGGGAAAACCAGCGAGGGGGAAACCACGGCCTCGTGTTGTCCTGCGCTCAGGGCAGATGCGCTTGCAGTAGGGGGTTACAAGCGTTCGCGAGGGAGAGAGAGAGAGGGCGTGAGACTGTGCGTCCGCCCGTTCTCCCGCGCGACCACCTTTTTGTACGAGGGCCCAGGACCTTCCTTTTATAGACGTAAGGAGAGGCTCCAGGTGTACAATGGGGGGTGTAGAATGTGCTAATGTGTCTAGCAGAGAGGAGCCAGAGCCATATGTACATGCCGACGTGGCTGTCGGAGAGGTGTTGGAGCCTTGTTCATGTGGCGTCGTGGCCGTCGGAGGAGCACTTGAGCCCTGTAGAAGCACAGCTGTCAGGGCTGTTGGATCCTTGCTGACGTCTCCTTGCTTCCGTAAGAGGCTGGGAATCGCCGTCGTCAGGGAGCACACGGGGTGTCATCATTACTTGTTTTACCGGGGCGAGCCAGATGGGACGCCGGTCTTGTTCCCCGTAGCCTGGGCTAGCCTGGGCTAGCTAGGGGTAGGGTAATGATGGCCCCCTTGTGGCGTGGTCGGCCTGAGCGAGGTGGTGACTCCTCCGAGGTCGAGGTTAAGTCCGAGCCCGGGGGTCGAGTGAGGCGGAGACCGTCGTCCGGAGGTCGAGGTTGAGCCCGAGCCCTGGGGTCAGGCGAGGCGGAGACCGTCGTCCAAAGTCGAGGTGGAGTCCGAGCCCTGGGGTCGGGCGAGGCGGCGATTGTCTTTCGGAGTCGAGGTGGAGTCCGAGCCCTGGGGTCGGGCGAGGCGGAGATTCCTATGGCGCCTGAGGCTAGACTTGGCTGTTGTCAGCCTCACCCTAGCGGGTGGCACAGCAGTCGGAGCAGCGCAGGCGGTGCCGTTTTCCTGTCAGGTCAGTCAATGGAGGGGCGAAGTGACTGCGGTCACTTCGGCCTTGTCGACTGGAGAGCACGCATCAGGATTAGGTGTCAGGCAATCCTTGCATTGAATGCTCCTGCGATCCAGTCGGCTGGCGAGGCGATCTGGCCAAGGTTGCTTCTCCGTGAAGCCTGCCCGAGCTGGGCCTCGGGCAAGTCGAAGGTGCGCCCATTGCTTGAGGAGACCCTCGGGTGAGGCGCGAATCTGCCTTGGTCTACCGTTCCTGCTCGAGGCTGGGCTCGGATGAGGCGAGATCGTGTCCCTTGAGCGGACGGAGCCTTTGACCGGAATTGCGCCCATCAGGCCTTTGCAGCTTTGTGTTGATGGGGGTTACCAGCTGAGACTAGGAGCCTTGGGGGTACCCCTAATTACGGTCCCCGACAGTAGCCCCCGAGCCTCAAAGGGAGTGTGGGTACTCGCTTGGAGGCTTTGCCGCACTTTTTTGCAAGGGGACCGACCTTTCTCGGTTGCATTTTGTTCCGGTGGGTGCACGCGAGCGCACCCGCCGGGTGTAGCCCCCGAGGCCTCGGAGGAGTGGTTTGACTCCTTCGAGGTCTTAGTGCCATTCGTGATGGCTCGGCCGGTCTGGTTGTTCCCTCATGCGAACTGGTCATTGCCCGGGTGCATAGTCAGGTTCCGAGTTCTCGGGCTGGTATGTTGACGCTGTCAACGGTTTGGCCGGAGCCGGGTTTGCGAGAGCAGCCCCCGAGCCTCTACACAGGGCGAGAGGATGGTCAAGGGCAGACTCGGCTTTTTTCATACGCCCCTGCGTCGCCTTTCCGCAAGGAGGAGGGGGGAAAGCGCCATGTTGCCCTCGGAGGGCCCGAACATGGTGACTCCAGTGTGTTGCTAACGGGTGATCCGAGTGGACGCTCGTGCCCCATTCGATAAGGGTCGGCTAGTGGCCTAGAGGCGCGTTCCAAAAGTACCTGCAGGTGATTTGCCGGACCCGGTCCCGTTCGATAGAGTCCGAGGGCTCGAAGCCTCCCTCTGATGGGATTCCATTACAGAATTGCTCCTGCTGGTCTCGGAAATGTCCTAGGGTACCTCGGGAGCATAGCCGAGCCTTGGTTATGTACCGAACGTACCCAGAGTCATCCCTCACTCTGCGTGCTCTGAGGCGGCTGTCGAACCCTTCGGGGGGCCAGCCTTCGAACCCCTGATCAGTAGTGGGCACGGAGCCCGAGTGGCCTGAGGCGGCTGTCGAACCCTTCCGAGGGGCCAGCCTTTGAACCTCTGACCAGTAGTGGGCGCGGAGCCCGAGCGCTCTGAGGCGGCTGTCGAACCCTTCCGGGGGGCCAGCCTTCGAACCCCTGATCAGTAGGGGGCTCGGGGCCCGCTTCCTTCGCGGAGAAGGATCCCTTTCAGAGTATCCCCCTTTCCCGGTCCCTGTAGCAAGAGAGAGAAAGGGGAAGGAGAAAAGGATACGAAATCGAACGACATGGCGCACCTTTTTTGACGCGGTCATTATGGCGGAGGTGAAGCGTCGCCCGCTTCGCCTGCCAAAGGTGTCACCTGTCCTGCTGCAGAGTTAATGTGACGGGACGAGTGGTTCGTGGGGCAGCCGTTGTGCATGCGTGAGCCGTTCGAGGGATAGAACACGGGCGCGTTGTCTTCACGCCGTGGGAGAGGGCTCTCTCGCTGTTCCAGGAGGGGACGTGAGCCTGCAGATGATTTCACTGCTGCTTCTACCCGCCTGCCACCGCCATTACTGCCGGCCCACTTCTGGCCGTATTGACCGTCGCGCCTTCTCCCACGGGTGACTGTCCCGTGACCGGCGTGCCTGGTTGGCACTGCTGGGCCGTGCGCAGGGTCGCCTCGAGTTGCGGCACCGGTTCCGCGGTCGAGAAGGCGTGGCGCTGGCGCAAGTGGCGCTGCAGTTTTTTGCACATAGTAACCGGCGCGCCGGTTACATGACGTGTGGGCCTGGGCCTCCGTGCTGGACGCGTCGAAGTCGAAAGGGTGCGCCCCTTGGTGCAGTTGCATGCCGCCTGCATGGCGGTCCGCCCTTTCACCCGCTGGTTTGGGCAAAGACGGAGGAATGCTTGTAACCGCTGGGCGGTTACACGCTCCGTGCGCGCGCGGTTTGGCTTCTTCTGTCCTGGGGCAGCTTGCACGTCGCGTGGGGCCCAGCCCCCGTGTCGTAGGGGGAGGACCTTGGAGCGTGTTGGTGAAGACTCAGTCTGCAACGGCTGAGGACGCGAGCGGGGAGAGTCGCCTTTAAAAAGGGATCGACCTCCTGGGCGGTAGCCATGCCTTCGCACTTCCCTCATGCGTTGCGCCCTTTTGCCTTCCGAGCCCCCGGATGGGGAGCGCCCGCGTTGTCTTCATCTTGTTGCGGAAGGAGCGCAACCTTGTGGAGGTTGGTACCTTTCAGCCATCGCTCGGCTTCAAGGATTTTCGTCGTGCAGCCCGGTTGCGTTCTCCCACCAATGGGCAGTTTGGTGGAGAGAAGCGAGCCGGGCTACGGCCTCCGCCCCGCCCTCAGTTTCAAGGATCTTCGTCATCCTTGCTGGGGCGGAGGCGAGCTGAGCCGGAGCTCTACCTTCCGTACGGGCCGGCGGGCCACCTCCTCCTTCAGCATTCATGGGAGAGGGCGCTCACCGGCTTAGCGGAAGGGGCGGACTTCGACAACGCGTGGCCGAGCGGTCGCAAGCGTCGTCGGCTCTAGCGTGCCTGGTTTGCTGGCTCAGCTGGCTCTGGCACGGCTTCCGGTGCCACCTCCCACCGATGGGCGGAGTGCGGCTATATGCCCGCCGTACGGGCGGCTGTTGTGCCGCGCGCAACGAGGGACCGCCTAAGACGTCGCGCGCTGCTAGGGCGGCATTCGTGTTCTTGGGCTGTCCTACCCTTGCTCCGGCATGACGCCTTCGCGCGGGGGTTGGTGCTCGCCTGTCCGGGAGGACTTGAGTAGGGATCTGCCGGTGGACAGGTGGCCGGAGAAGTCCTCGTCGCCGACGAGATCGCCGCTGCCATCTGCGCTCCGAGCCTCCAGCTCTTTGGCTTTGATAGCTTGTCCTCGCCCCCTCGAGTGGAGACGTGGGCGAGGGCCTTGTCGCAGCAGCGTCTGCCCTGAGGTCATCGCTGCTGCTGTTTGGCCGCCCGGAGCGGAGGTCGTTGTCGCGGGAACGGAACCGGAGTCCCGTTTGTAATGGCACCTTGAGTGCTGACGTATGTTCATTGTGGCTGTCGGGGCTTGAACATCTGTGTATTTGGGCGTAAAGCCGTGTTTCTTCCCCATTTCGTGCACCAGGACTCGCCTGTCGGCTAGCTGGACTGCTTAACGAAGTGTGAGTTGCCCTGTGCGGGAGGTGACGAGTGAGGTATCCGTATCCCGGAGGCGTAGGAGTCCCTCGGCTCGGTCGGCCTTGCCGCTCAAGGCTTCTCTTGCTTAGTGAAGGAACCCTCGGCTGCTCTGCGATGAGCTGAAGCCAGAGGCAGCGGTGTCAGCATGGACAGAGGCAGAGTTGGCTGGAGAAGAAACTTCGTCGACCCAGGAGTAGGGGACTTCCTAGGCCGAGGAGGCATTGCAGTGGCGGCTGGGACCTGGCCAGGTCGTGCACTAGCGGGACCAACCCTGGAGTCGGGCTGCCGAGGCCATGAGCTGGGCTGGTGTCCTCGGGGGACAGCTGGCTGAGGCTACGGAGCGGCCGGTCCGGCCGTCTGCTTGGGCCGGGTTCCTGGAGGAGACCCTGGCGGCGATGGCCCACGCACGGTGCTGACATCTTCCTTCGAGGTGGAGATCCTTCGACCGTGTTGCTGTCCGAGGCCGGGTCGGATTCCGCCGAAGGTGGAGTCGATGCCGAGGGTGCTGCTGCTCCCCCTACCGACGTCTGAACCCGCAGGAACAGTTTGTCTGTAGTGTGCATATGTTTTTTGCGGCCGTCGAGGCCAAAACATACCGTCGTTGTGTTGTAAAGCTGCGTTTCTTTTCCCCTTGTTTCGAGTATCAGGACTTGTTCGTCGGTAACAGAATCGTTTATCCGAGCGTGAGTTACTTATCGCAGAAGGTGATGAGTGAGGTATCCGTATCCTGGAGGCGTAGGAGTCCCTCGGCTCGGTCGGCCTTGCCTGCTTACGTGTACTCTTACTCGTCTGTAGGATTCTGTTATCGATATAGTCGAGATGGCACGAAAAATCGTTTCGGTAGAAAGAGTTTTCGAGCGTTAAGACTTGTTCGGACAGTGGAATCCCTTATCCGAGCATGAGTTACTTATCGCAGAAGGTGATGAGTGAGGTATCCGTATCCCGGAGGCGTAGGAGTCCCTCGGCTCGGTCGGCCTTGCCTGCTTACGTGTACTCCGTCATTTTCAGGACTCCACTATCGAAGTAGTCAAAAAGCACGAAAAATGTTCTGGCAGAAAGACTTTTTTGAGGAAAATTTTGACGCAGAGGGGGTTCTCCCCTTCTAGCCCCCGAGGGAGGGTCGGGCTTTGCCGAGGCAAGGCTGACCCTTCCTTGAAGGTTAGACTTTGCTTGTGTATGTAAACGAGGTACATGAACGACTTGAAAACATCTTAAGGGTAGAAGCGACGTAGCTGTCGGATGTTCCAAGCGTTGCTGTAGACCTCGCCTTAACTGTTGGCCAGCTTGTATGTTTCGGGCTTCAGAATCTTGGCGATGATGAACGGCCCTTCCTAGGGAGGCATGAGCTTATGGCGCCCTCGGGCGTCTTGTCGTAGCCGAAGCACCAAGTCGCCCACCTGGAGGTCTCGGGACCGAACCCCTCGGGCGTGGTAGCGTCGCAGGGACTACTGATACCACACCGAGTGTAGTAAGGCCATGTCCCGAGCCTCTTCCAGCTGGTCCAGTGAGTCTTCTCGGTTTGTCTGGTTGCTTCGGGCGTCGTATGCCCTTGTCCTCGGGGAGCCGTATTCTAAGTCTGTGGGCAAGATAGCCTCGGCCCCATAGACTAGAAAAAACGGCGTGAAGCCCATGGCTCGGCTTGGCGTCGTCCTCAGACTCTAGACCACCGAGGGGAGTTCCTTCATCCACCGCCTGCCGAACTTGTTGAGGTCGTTGTAGATCCTCGGCTTGAGTCCCTGTAGAATCATGTCGTTGGCACGCTCTACCTGCCCATTCGTCATGGGGTGAGCTACGACAGCCCAATCCACCCGGATGTGGTGGTCCTCGCAGAAGTCCAGGAACTTTCTGCCAGTGAACTGGGTGCCGTTGTCGGTGATGATGGAGTCCGGGACCCCGAAGCGATGGATGATGTTGGTGAAGAACGCCACCGCCTGTTCGGACCTGATGCTGTTTAGGGGTCGGACCTCGATCCACTTGGAGAATTTATCGATGGCAACCAGCAGGTGCGTGAAGCCCCCGGGTGCCTTCTGCAAGGGACCGACGAGGTCCAGACCCCACACAGCAAATGACCAGGTGATGGGTATTGTTTGCAAAGCCTGAGCAGGCAGGTGCGTCTGCCTTGCGTAGAATTGACACCCTTGGCAGGTGCGTACAATCCTAGTGGCGTCGGCCACCGCAGTTGGCCAGTAGAAACCCTGTCGGAAGGCGTTTCCCACGAGGGCTCGAGGTGCTGCGTGGTGACCGCAAGCCCCCTAGTGTATTTCTTGCAATAACTCCTAACCTTCGGCGATGGATATGCACCGCTGGAGGATGCCTGAGGGGCTGCGGTGGTAGAGCTCCTTTTCGTCACCCAGTAAGACGAACGACATGGCGCGCCGCGCGAGTCGCCGAGCTTCGGCTCTGTCGAGGGGTAGCTCTCCTCGGTGGAGATATTGCAGGTATGGGGTCTGCCAGTTTTGATTAGGCGTGACCCCATTCCGCTCTTCCTCGACGCACAGTGCCTCACCCTCGAGGGCCGAGGGTGCCTCGGGCTGAGCTGAGGGCGCCTCAGGCTGAGCCGAGGCCTTCTCGGGCTCGGGAATGTCGTCGGTCTTGATGGAGGGTTGATGTAGGTCTCGGGAGAAGACGTCCGAAGGAACCGTTGTCCGCCCCGAGGCTATCTTAGCCAGCTCGTCTGCAGTCTCGTTGTATCGTCGAGCGACGTGGTTGAGCTCGAGCCCATAGAACTTGTCCTCCAGGCGCCAAACCTCGTCACAGTAGGCTTCCATCTTCGGGTCGTGGCGATGGGAGTTCTTCATGACTTGGTCGATGACAAGCTGCGAGTCGCCACGAGCGTCGAGGCGCCGGACCCCTAGCTCGATGGCGATGCGCAACCCGTTAACCAGAGCCTCATACTCGGCCATGTTGTTGGACGCCGGGAAATGGAGGCGCAGCACGTAGCGGAGGTGCTTCCCGAGGGGTGAGATGAAGAGCAGGCCCGCGCCCGCTCCTGTTTTCATCAGCGACCCGTCAAAAAACATGGTCCATAGTTCCGGTTGGATCGGAGCTATTGGAAGCTAGGTGTTGACCCATTCAGCCACAAAGTCTGCCAAGACTTGGGACTTGATGGCCTTCCGAGGGGCGAACGAGATCGTCTCGCCCATGATCTCCACCGCCCACTTTGCAATCCTACCCAAGGCCTCTCGGCACTGGATGATCTCCCCCAGGGGGAAGGATTACACCACAGTCACCGGATGAGACTCGAAGTAGTGTCGCAACTTTCGCCGTGTCAGAATTACCGCGTACAGCACTTCTGAATTTGCGGGTAGCGAATTTTGGTCTCAGACAGTACCTCACTGATGAAGTAGACCAGCCTCTGGACGGGCAATACGTGCCCTTCTTCTCGTCTCTCGACCACGACCGCGGCGCTGACCACCTGAGTGGTAGTGGCGATGTAGATCAAGAGGGCTTCTCCGGCAGCGGGGGGCACCAGGACAGGCGCGCTTGTAAGGAGCGCCTTCAAGTTCCCGAGGGCTTTTTCGGCCTCGGGGGTCCAAGTGAAGCGCTCGGTCTTCCTTAAGAGGCGATACAGGGGCAGGCCTCTTTCGCCGAGGCGCGAGATGAAGCGGCTCAGAGCCGCAAGGCATCCCATGACCCTCTGTACTCCTTTCAAGTCCTTGATAGGCCCCATGTTGGTGATGGCCTCGATGCCCCGCTCGGAGACGATGAACCCCAAGAGCATGCCTCGGGGGACTCCGAAGACACACTTCTCGGGATTGAGCTGTACGCCTTTCGCTTTGAGACACTTGAATGTCGTTTCAAGGTTAGAGAGGAGGTCGGAGGCTTTCCTCGTCTTGACTACGATGTCATCGACGTAAGCCTTGACCGTTCGGCCAATGTGCTGTCCGAACACGTGGTTCATGCACCTTTGGTTTGTCGCACCCGCATTCCTCAAACCAAATGGCATAGTAATGTAGCAGTACATGCTAAAGGGTGTGATGGAAGAAGTCGCGAGCTGGTCGGATTCTTTCATCCTGATTTGGTGATACCCTGAGTAGGCATCGAGGAATGACAGGGTTTCGCACCCAGCAGTGGAATCCACGATTTGATCGATGCGAGGCAGGGGTAGGGAACTTTCGGACATGCTTTGTTTAGACCAGTGTAGTCTACACACATCCGCCATTTCCCACCTTTCTTTTTCATAAGCACAGGGTTGGCAAGCCATTCAGGATGATATACCTCTTTGATGAACCCAGCAGCCATCAGCTTATGGATCTCCTCGCCTATGGCTCTGCGCTTTTCTTCGTCGAATCGGCGCAGAGGCTGCTTCACGGGTCGGGCTCCAGCTCGGATATCTAGTGAGTGCTCGGCGACTTCCCTCGGTATGCCAGGCATGTCCGAGGGACTCCACGCAAAAACCTCGGCGTTCGCGTGGAGAAAGTCGACGAGCACTGCTTCGTATTTGGGGTCGAGCTCGGAGCTGATCCGGATCTGCTTGGAGGTGTCCTTGCTGGGGTTGAGAGGGACGGACTTAACCGCCTCTGCTGGTTCGAAGTTGCCGGCATGGCGCTTTGCATCTGGCGCCTCCTTGGAGAGGTTCTCTAGGTCGGCGATGAGGGCCTCAGATTCGGTGAGGGCCTTGGCGTACTCTACGCACTCCACATCGCATTCGTATGCGTGTCGGTACGTGGGGCCGATGGTGATGACCCTGTTAGGGCCCGGCATCTTGAGCTTGAGGTAGGTGTAGTTGGGGACGGCCATGGACTTGGCGTAGCATGGTCTCCCTAGCACTGTGTGGTAGGTTCCTCGGAACCCGACCACCTCGAATGTGAGAGTTTCCTTTCGGAAGTTGGAGGGAGTCCCGAAGCAGACGGGCAGATCGAGTTGTCCAAGGGGCTGGACGCGCTTCCCGGGAATGATCCCGTGAAAGGGCGCCGCGCCGGCCCGGATCGAGGATAGATCGATCTGCAGGAGCCCGAGGGTGTCGGCGTAGGTGATGTTGAGGCTGCTGCCTCCGTCCATGAGGACCTTAGTAAGCCTGACGTTGCCGATGACAGGATCAACAACGATCGGGTACTTCCCCAGGCTCGGCACGCGGTCGGGGTGGTCGCCTTGGTCGAAGGTGATGGGCTTGTCGGACCAGTCTAGGTAGACTGGCGCCGCCACCTTTACCGAGCAGACCTCCTGGCGCTCTTGCTTGCGGTGCCGAGCCGAGGCGTTCGCCACCCGCCCACCGTAGATCATGAAGCAGTCATGGACCTCGGGGAACTCCTCTGCCTTGTGGGCTTCCTTCTTGTCGTTGTCGGGGGCTCTGCCACCTTCCGCCGGTGGCCCGGCCTTGTGGAAGTAGCGCCGAAGCATGACGCACTCCTCAAGGGTGTGCTTGACGGGACCCTGATGATAGGGGCACGACTCCTTGAGCATCTTGTCAAACAAGTTGGCGCCTCCGGGAGGCTTCCGAGGGTTCTTGTGCTAGGCGGCGGCGACAAGGTCCGCATCGGCGGCGTCGCGTTTCGCTTGCGACTTCTTCTTGCCCTTCCTCTTTGCGCCGCGCTGAGCAGACGCCTCGAGGACGTCATCCGGCTGGCACCCCTGAGGCTGCTTGTCCTTTCGGAAGATGGCCTCGACCGCCTCCTGACCAGAGGCAAACTTGGTGGCGATGTCCATCAGCTCGCTCGCCCTGGTGGGAGTCTTGCGACCCAGCTTGCTCACCAGGTTGCGGCAAGTGGTGCCGGCGAGGAACGCGCTGATGACATCTGAGTCGGTGATGTTGGGCAGCTCGGTGCACTGCTTCGAGAATCACCGGATGTAGTCCCGCAGGGATTCTCCCGGCTGCTGGCAGCAGCTTCGAAGATCCCACGAGTTCCCAGGGCGCACGTCTATGCCCTGGAAGTTGCCGGCGAAGGCTTTGACCAGGTCGTCCCAGTTGGAGATCTGCGCAGGAGGCAGACGCTCCAGCCAGGCTCGGGCTGCGTCAGAGAGGAAAAGGGGGAGGTTGCGGATGATGAGGTTGTCATCGTCTGTTCCACCCAGCGGGCAGGCCAGCCGATAATCCGCGAGCCACAGTTCCGGCCTCGTCTCCCCCGAGTACTTGGTGATGGTAGTCGGGGCCCGGAACCGGGTCGGGAACAGCGCCCGTCGTATGGCCCGGCTGAAAGCTTGCGGACCGGGTGGTTCGGGCGAAGGGCTCCGATCCTCCTCGCTGTCATAGCGTCCCCCACGCCTGGGGTGGTAGCCTCGGTGCACCCTCTCGTCGAGGTGGGCCCGACGGTCGCGGTGATGGTGCTCGTTGCTGAGGCGGCCCGAGGCCGCAGGCGCTGTGTCCCGCGCGTGCCCGGTGTGGACCGAGGCTTCCCGCATGAATCGGGATGTCGCGGCGCGATGCTCCGGGGGGTACCCTTGCCTCCGGGAGGCAGAGCTTTCAGCCCGTCGGACCGCGGCATCCTTCAGGAGGTTCTTGAGTTCTCCCTGGATACGCCGCCCCTCGGTGGTGGATGGTTCCGACATCGCTCGGAGTAGTATTGCTGCTGCACCCAGGTTCTGGCTGATCCCACTAGAAGCCGGGGGCAGCCTTGCCCTGGCATTGTCGGTGATGCGGTTCTGTACGTCCTGGGCCAGATGACGTGCTTCTCCGACCGGTGCTCGGCCTGCCCGCTCTTGCCCGATGTTCTGCCGGAGCTGCACAAGTTGTCCAGCTTCCTCGTCGAGCCTGGCCTGCATCTCGCGGATTTGCTCGAGCTGTGTGTCCTGACCCCCCGCAGGGACTGGGACCACAGCTAGCTCCCGAAGGATGTCAACGCGAGGCGCAGGCCCAGAGGGATCACCGTTCTCCGGCATACCAAGGTGGTTGCCTTCGTCGAGACCCTCTAGAGCGACGTGGAAACATTCGCGACTTGGGCCACAGTCCCCGTCGCCGAGGCTGTGGCTATCATCGGAGCAATCGGAGAGGCAGTAGTCGCATGCGGTCATGAAGTCCCACATGGCACTAGGGTTATCAAGCCCAGAGAAATCCCAACCAGAGTCGGGCTCGTCATCTTCCTCGGAACCCGGGGGCCCGTAGGTCGAGACGGCCGTCAATCGGTCCCAGGTTGACCACATGTGGTACCCCGGAAGGTTCGGATATGCCTTTACAAAAGCGTCCACCGAAGCGGGGTCGCTTGGTGGGTCGAAGCTGAAGCTAAAAGGCACAGGACGGGAAACTGTCGGTACCTCTCGATCGACGGACGGTGACGAAGTCGCGTCGGGGACAGACTGCACCGTTATCTCAGGTACAAGGCTAACACCCAGCAAGTCCTTCGCAAGCGTGCTGGTGTCGTTCGTCTGCTTGGGGTTGGCGTGTTGTGGGGAAACGACGCTCGTCTTCGTCTCAGACGCGAGGTCAACGCCCGACGTGTCCCCCGCTGGGGCGCCGGCGTCGTCGACTCGCTCGACAGCCGACGAGGCGCCGCCTCCTGCTTAGTCATGATTGCCTCGCCTCCTTCCTCGTCGACGAGGAAGGTGACCGGACAAACTCGGATGCTGTTCTTCCGCCACGCGGGAAAGACGTCGTCGATTCCGCCGCCGGCGGGCGGGGTGACGGCCGCCATTGTCGTTGTCGCGCGGCGGAGGAAGGAGTATCATGTCGTAGCTGCCGTCGAGGGACATGAACTCGAGACTCCCGAAACGGAGCTTTGTCCCGGGTTGGAGAGGTCGCTGGAGACTCCCCATCTGGAGCTTGACGGGAAGCTGTTCGTCAACACGCAGCAGGCCCCTACTTGGCGCGCCAACTGTCGGCGTTTCGACCCTGGGGGGTCCCTGGACCGACGAGTAAATTGTCGCTGCGTGTCCCAGCCCAGATGGGTCGGCGCGAGACGGAGCACAAGGGGGGAAAACTAGTGAGGGGGAAACCGCGGCCTCGTGTTGTCCTGCGCCCAAGGCGGATGCACTTGCAGTAGGGGGTTACAAGCGTTCGCGAGGGAGAGAGAGAGAGGGCGTGAGACTACGCGTCCGCCCGTTCTCCCGCGTGGCCACCTTTTTTGTACAAGGGCCCTGGACCTTCCTTTTATAGACGTAAGGAGAGGGTCCAGGTGTACAACGGGGGGTGTAGCAGTGTGCTAACGTGTCTAGCAAAGAGGAGCCAGAGCCCTATGTACATGCCGATGTGGCTGTCGGAGAGGTGTTGGAGCCCTGTTCATGTGGCGTCGTGGCCGTCGGAGGAGCGCTTGAGCCCTGTAGAAGCACAGCTGTCGGGGCTGTCGGATCCTTGCTGACGTCTCCTTGCTTCCGTAAGGGGCTAGGAACCGCCGTCGTAAGGGAGCACGCGGGGTGTCATCATTACTTGTTTTACCGGGGCGAGCTAGATAGGACGCCGGTCTTGTTCCCCGTAGCTTGGGCTAGCCTAGGCTAGCTAGGGGTAGGGTAATGATGGCCCCCCTTGTGGCGTGGTCGACCCGAGCGAGGTGGTGACTCCTCCGAGGTCGAGGTTGAGTCCGAGCCCGAGGGTCGGGCAAGCGGAGACCGTCGTCCGGAGGTCGAGGTTGAGCCCGAGCCCTGGGGTCGGACGAGGCGGAGACCGTCGTCCGAAGTCGAGGTAGAGTCCGAGCCCTGGGGTCGGGCGAGGCGGAGATTGTCTTCCGGAGTCGAGGTGGAGTCCGAGCCCTGGGGTCGGGCGAGGCGGAGATTCCTATGGCGCCCGAGGCTGGACTTGGCTGCTGTCAGCCTCACCCTGGCGGGTGGCACAGCAGTCGGAGCAGCGCAGGCGACGCTGTTTTCCTGTCAGGTCAGTCAGTGGAGGGGCGAAGTGACTGCGGTCACTTCGGCCTTGTCGACTGGAGAGCACGCGTCAGGATAAGGTGTTAGGCGATCCTTGCATTGAATGCTCCTGCGATCTGGTCGGCTCGCGAGGCGATTGGCCAAGGTTGCTTCTCCGTGAAGCCTGCCCGAGCTGGGCCTCAGGCGAGTCGAAGGTACGCCCGTTGCTTGAGGAGACCCTCGGGTGAGGCGCGAATCTGCCTTGGTCTACCGTTCCTGCTCGAGGCTGGGCTCGGATGAGGCGAGATCGTGTCCCTTGAGCGGACGGAGCCTTTGCCGGAATTGCGCCCATCAGGCCTTTGCAGCTTTGTGCTGATGGGGGTTACCAGCTGAGACTAGAAGCCTTGGGGGTACCTCTAATTACGGTCCCCGACAAACTCTAGTGCATTTATTGTAAATAGCAAATATAAAATCTAAATATTTATATACTATATTTTATAAAATAAAAAAATATAATCGTGTTTGGCCGGGCCGGTACTGCGGGCTAAAGCAGCGGCCCAAGCACGGTACAACTCTTGTGTCGGACCTGACCCGACACTATTAAACGGGCCGTGCTTCGGGGCCGGTCCGTCAGACAAGGCCCATTTAGCCATATATAATTGTGTGCACCGACCGCGGAGAATGGGGACAAACCGTCCAAGCTGCAAGCCCAAGTCACACGCGTGTGACACGTCCCTCTCCCAAACGACTATACAACTGCTAGTCCTCCTCCCACTCCAATAGGGACCACGTGCGACGTGAAGACAACCGACCACACGCACCAGGCACCACTATATAGAGAAACTTGTCGTGGAACCTAGCTCAGCAGCGCAGCACATCTACTTACCGCACAAGCTAGCGAGCGCAGGAGCTCAGCTCAGGCAGGAGCGGGAGAGATGGAGAAGGCGGAGGAGGCGGCGGCGGCGCACGAGCAGTGGCAGGGCGTGGTGGAAGCCAACCTGCCGTCGACCCCGGCCTCTGCCGCGTGGCCGCACATCGCGAGCTTCTGCGCGCTGCACCGGTACCTCCCGGGCATCGACGTGTGCGAGCTCGCGGCGGGGGAGGACGGGCGGCCCGGGTGCGTCCGCTACGTGGCCTCCCTGGTGCCGGGCACCACGACCGGGGAGGTCCGCAGCTGGGCGCGGGAGAAGCTGCTGGAGATCGACGACGGCGCCCGGCGGCTCGGCTACGCCGTCGTCGGCAGCAGCATGGGGTTCGGCAGCTACGTCGCCACTATGAGCGTCGTCGCTGGCGACGAGGGGTGCAGGCTGATCTGGGCGTTCGAGTGCCAGCCCGTGCAGGGGTGGAGCCGCGACGGGCTCCTCGCCTACCTCGACGGCGGCGTCAGGGCCATCGCCGCGCGGATCGAGGAAGCCGCCCGTGCCGCTTACGCCGCCGCCAATGCGACGCCGGAGGAGGCGGCGGCGTCGGTCGCCGCCAATGCTTGGTAAGTCTAGCTCCGAGAGGAATCGAATCGACAGTCGACAGATGCATGCATTGCTGTATTGAGATGAGAATATTATTGTACGTCGTCAAACTTAATTAATGCGTTGTTATTTGTTAATCGCAACGGTTGACAAGACATTAGTTTGCTTGCTTGCTTGTCTGTCTCCACTCCTTTCATTGTCTACCGTACCGGACTTGTATTATGTCGCGTCGCGTCGCGTCGACTGTCAGCTGAGTGAACGAAAGTTAATTCATTTGAAAGGGACTCTGTTGTTGGCTCCTGCTTGTTTATTCTGGCGACGTCCATACCGATCCATGTGTATTGTGTACTTAAATCATCACTCGGATGTGCAAAACCCAAAAGATATTAGTTGACCATGCTGAGCACCATGTTCCAACCACGTTATATATATATATATACATATAATGAGTCATGGACTTCTAATAACTAGAGGAAGCCTAGGCCAGACGGGTGCAATCTGGTCGAGTCGGACCAGGTCCAGTCAACTATAAAAGAAAATCCGGAGTGCTAGAGTTTAGTTTTTCGCGCCCCATCCCGATTCATTAGCGACGGCGCGTGCGACGACGGCGGTTGTCTGAAAGCGTACGTGGCGGTGGTTGCGGCTCCCTGACCTCGACTCGCGATGGCGGCGATTTCTCGATCCAGAGTAGTGGCGGCAGCTCCCCGATCCAGAGGGCGAGCGACGACGGGGCCCTTATGCGGGCAAGCGGCGGCGTCCCCTGGGCCCGAGGCGGCGGCATTTCCAAGGCCAGTGAGCAAGCGGCACTCCTCGACGTGTGAGTAGCGACGGCGACGCACAAGGCGCGAGGTTCGAGTGGCGTCACGGAAGGCGCGAGGTACGCACAGCGACGATCGCACATGACATCCTCCAATCCAGAGCAGTTTGGGCGGCACAAGTGATGACCTATATCTATGCTTATGTCGTCGACGACGTCCTCCGGCGACTATCTCCTCCGATTCGTGTTTTCTTTTCGATTATTGTGTTTTATGCCTACCACATGTATTATTTACGCTACAAACTGTACGATTTTATGCATGAATACAGAGTTTGTATATCATATTTTTTGCATGCACATTAGAAAGACAATTCCTTGATTTATGCTGTTCGTAATTACCATAAAAAATCAAATCATTTATGTTCGTAAATGCCAGATTTGTACGTCTGCCATAAAACTATCTCTAATTCCCACATGTTCATAATTATCATAAAAATCAAATCAAATCACTTATGTTCATAAATGCCAGATTTTTACGGCTACCATAAAATTGTCCCTAATTTCCGCTGGCGTTCTTAGTTGGACCGATATTAGGTTTTTATCAATTATGCTACATGGTGTAAGTATTTATGCGACATTGTATAAGAATTTATGCTCTATGTGACTCATGTCATCCAATTTTTTGCGCTCATGAACTGGAAAGGAAAATATAATCCAAAATTTGCTTGCGCGCATGCAATGGAAACTCCCACGATTTGCCATAATTTTTGGATCTGTATAAAAATATAAACCTCATGCATGCGACTGCCATGTTTTTTAGATCTGCCATAAAAATAGGATCGTAATAGCAACCTACTAGAGCTATCAACCTCTCACGTTGGCTCGGTATTTACGCTTACAACTGAGGGGTTTTATGCTCAAAACTTAAGGTTTTTACGCTCCAACCTGGAGATGCGTCCACCAGTGAACAACATGCCAGATTTTTTACGCAGTGTACCGCATTGTATAAATACTTACATCGTGTAGCATATTTTGTGTAAGTATATATCGTAAACTGGTCTAACGAGCCTAGTTGGATGGTTGTTGGGGCGATCCTATATTTATGGAGGAAATAAAGCATTTAAATAAGTTTTTTGTTTCGATGCATGCCAATCGATTTCCTTTCATCGTAAATCTTGTCATTCTAAATTTGTGCGCATGCAGCAGGAAACAGATTTTTACGCAGTGTACCGAATTGCATAAATACCTACACCGTGTAGTATAATTAGTATAAGTATATATCATAAACTAGTTCTAACGAGTTTAACTGCATGACTCTTGTAGAGATTCTATATGTATGGAGGAAATAAAACATTAAATACATTTTTTTGTTTTTATGCATGCCAATTTATTTCCTTTCATTGCACATTCTTTCCATCATAAATTTGTGCGTATGCAGCGGGTAACAGGTTTTTACGTAGTATATCAAATTGCATAATTATCTACACATTGTAGCATATTTAGTATCGGTATATATCATAAACTGGTACTTATGAGCCTAGCTTCATGGCTGTGCAGCGATCCTATATTTATGGAGGAAATAAAACATTTAAAAACAGAAACCGCCACAGATCTCTTTCCTAAATTTACGTGCATGCAAGGGAACATGTTTGACTCATGCATGCATTTCTTTTTTGCGCGCACAGACGTGCGGTGGGTGGCGCACCCGACAACCTGCTTGAGTCAATGCGCCGGGTTGAACCAGGTTGCAGGGGTGGTCGGCCTGGGCTTTCTCTAACTATTGCAAGCCCAGGGCTCCTATTATACCTGTCCTATATATATAGTTTCTATATTACGACCCTGGGCTTTCAATAGTTAGGGGAAGCTCTTGCCTAATGCTGCTATCTGATTAAGCCAAATCATGTCCTGGTGTCTATAAAAAATAGCCATAGGCCACCAGGGTTTAGTTTTTGACAACCCACCACGATGCACAAGTTTCGGGCGCCCACCTAGCAGCGTGCGGCAGCGGTTCCACGCGAGCGCGAGGCGGTGACAGCCTTCGGTCGCGCGACCGATGGACGATCCCAAATCCAAAGGTGTGACGGTGGTGGCTCTCCGATCCAGAGCCACGGCGACAGTGGCTCCCTAATCCGATGGCATGACGGTAGCAACTCCCGGCGGCGCGACGACGGCAATTTCTCGATCTGAAGGCACAATGGCGACGGCTCCCTGATTCGGTGGCACGACAACAACAGTTCCTCGAGCCGGAGGCACATCGATAGTGGCTCTCCGATCTGGAGGAGCGGTGTCGATGGCTCCCTAGAGGCGTGCTTGCGACATCGGCTCCTCGGAGGCACGCACTCTAGTGTGGTGCACACTAGTGTCCCACCTCCCACGACCACGTTGGCCTTTCCTAGGCAAGAGCGACGACGACAGACTTCGCTAGACGCGAACGGTGGTGGATCGGCGACCCTGTTTTTATGCTATTTTGTATACATATTTATGCCAACATCAATAGTTTTTATGATAAATTGTCAGTTCATGACCCTCCTTCCATCTTTTGTATGTTTATGATATTTCTATTCACATTTTATGTAAATGTTTATTGATTTTTATGTAGTGTACCGCAATGCATAAATACCTTCGACGTGTAGCATAATTAGTATCAATATATATCATAAATCGATTCTAACGAGCTAAGCTGCATGGTTGTTGGAGAGATCCTATATTTATGGACAAAATAAAGCATTAAAAATCAGATTTTTTTATTTTCATGCAAGTCAATCCATTTCCTTTCAACTCACATTCTTACCATCCTAAATTTGTGCTCATGCGGCAGAAAACTTATTTTTTACGCATTGTACTGTATTGCATAAATACCTTCACCGTGTAGTATAATTAGTATCAGTATATATCATAAACTGGTTCTAACGAGCCTAGATGTATGGTTGTTGGAGATCCTATATTTACGAAGAAATTAAGCATTTAAATCAGATTTTTTGTTTCCATGCATGTCAATGCATTTCCTTTTCAACGCACATTCTTGCCATGCTAAATCTGTGTGCATGAAGTATGAAACAAATTTTTTACGTGGTGTACCACTCTGTATAAATATCTACACCATGTAGCATAATTAGTATCAATATATGTCATAAACTAGTTCCAACGAGCCTAGCTGCATTGCTATTGTAGAGATTCTATTTTTATGAACGAAATAAATCATTAAAATTAGATTTTTTGTTTCCATGCACGTCAATCCATTTTCTCTCAATGTACATTATTGTCATCCTAAATTTGTGCACATGCAGTAGAAACCAATTTTTACGCAACGTATCGTACTGCATAAATACATACACCGTGCAGCATAGTTACTAGCAGTATATTTCATAAAATGTTTCTAACAAGTCTAGCTGCATGACTGTTATTGAGATTCTATATTTATGGATGGAATAAAGCATTCAAATTAGATTTTTTTGTTTCCATGCATACCACAGTTAACGGATACAACATTGAGATTCTATATTTATGGATGGAATAAAGCATTCAAATTAGATTTTTTTTGTTTCCATGCATGCAGCAGTTAACGAATACAACTTCCTAATTTCTCACGCATGCAAATGAAAACAAACTATGGCATGCAAGGAATGGGATGCATGCGGGAGGTGGGCTAGTGGTTAGGCTGGTCCCGTGGTGCGAGAGGGTGGCTGGCTAGGGCTTACTGTATCCTATTGGAAGCGTAGAGCTCCCACAATATCCTCGCCCTACATATATAGTATATTACAAGCCCTTAGCTTCTAATAACTAGAGAAAGCTCAGGTCAGACAGTGTTATCCAGTTGAGTCGGACCAGGTTCAGGCGTCTATAAAAGAAGACCCGGAGCGCTAGGGTTCAATTTTTCATGCCCCACCCCGATTCATGAGCGACAGCGCCCACCTAGACGCATACGACGGCGGCGGTTGCCCGAGAGCGCATGTGGCAGCGAACCCCCGGTCGGTGGCTGCGGTGGCCTCGGCTCCCTGACCCCGGATGTGCGGTGGCGGTGGCTCCCCGATCCAGAGGGCGAGCGACAATGAGCCCCTGTGCGACCAACCGACGGCGATCCCGTAGCCTCTAGGCGGGCGAGAGGCGGTGACACTCCCAAGGTGGGTGAGCAAGCGGCGCCCTCCAACGTGCGAGTAGCGACGGTGCCGCACGACGAACGAGGTTCGAGCGGCGTCATAGAAGGCATGAGGTGTGCGCAGCGACGGTCGCACGTGACATCCTCCGATCAGACGCAGTTTG
Source organism: Zea luxurians (assembly GCA_029449295.1). Lineage (NCBI taxonomy): Eukaryota > Viridiplantae > Streptophyta > Magnoliopsida > Poales > Poaceae > Zea > Zea luxurians. The sequence goes on along the minus strand of JAOPSE010000027.1, from coordinate 18,963,946 downwards.
GGTGGCTCGATTGATGACCTTCATCCGTTCTTGTGTCCTCGACGGCGTGCTCCGACAGCTACCTCCTCCGATTCATGTTATGTCTTTCGATTATTGTGTTTTATGCCTACCACATGCACTATTTACACTAAAAACCGTACGATTTTATACTTGAACACGGAGTTCGTAAAGTTTACTGCATACATATTTTTTGCATGTACATTGGAAAGGCAATTCCTTGATTTATGTTGTTCGTAATTACCATAAAAAATCAAATCAAATCATTTATGTTCGTAACTGCCAGATTTTTACGTCTGCCATAAAACTGTCCCTAATTCTCGCCTGTTCGTAATTACCATAAAAAATCGAATCAAATCACTTATGATCGTAACTTCCAGATTTTTATGACTGCCATAAGACTGTCCCCAATTCCCACCAGAGTTCTTAGTTGGACCGACATTAGATTTTTTTTATCAATTATGCTAAACAGTGTAAGTATTTATGCGACGTGTATAAGAATTTATGCTTTGTGTGATTCATGTCATCTAATTTTTTGCGCACGTGAAGTGAAAAGAAAAATATAATCTAAAATTTGCGCACATGCAATGAAAACTCCCAAGATTTGCCATAATTTTGGGATCTGCATAAAAATAGAAACCGCATGCATGTGAGCCCCATATTTTTCGGATCTGCCATAAAAATAGGATCGTAAATACAACCCATTAGAGCTATCAACCTCTCACATTAGCTTGGTATTTAAGGTTATAACTGAGGGGTTTTATACTCAAAACTTAAGGTTTTTACGCTCGAACCTGTAGATGCGTCCACCAGTGAACAACATATCAACTTTTTAACGCAGTGTACCGCATTGCGTGTATATCTATACCATGTAGCATATTTTGTATAAATATATATTATAACTAGTTCTGACGAGCCTAGTTGTATGACTGTTAGAACGATCCTATATTTATATTTATGTTGGAAATAAAGTATTTAAATAAGATATTTCTTGTTGACATGGATGCCAATACATTTTCTTTCACCGCACATCCTATCATTCTACATTTATGTGCATACAGCAGAAACAGATTTTTACGCAGTATACCGAATTGCATAAATACTTACACCGCGTAATATAATTAGTATCAGTATATATCATAAACTAGTTCTAACGAGTTTAGCTGCAAGACTGTTGGAGCGATACTATATTTATGGAGGAAATAAAACATTAAATACGAGTTTTTGTTTCTATGCATGCCAATCAATTTCCTTTCATTGTACATACTTGTCATACTAAATTTGTACTTATGCAACAGGAAACATATTTTTACGTAGTGTACCGAATTGCATAAATGCCCACACCATGTGCATAACTAGTATCAATATATCATAATCTAGTCCAGACGAGCCTAGCTGCATGACTGTTGGAACGATCTTATATTTATGAAGAAAATAAAACATTAAATACGATTTTTTCCATGTATACCAATTAAATACGATTTTTTGTTTTCATGCATGTCAATTTATTTTTTTCATCGTACATTTTTTGTCATCCTAATTTTGTGCGTATGAAGCAGGTATCAGGTTTTTACGTAGTGTACCAAATTACATAAATATCTATACCGTGTAACATATTTAGTATCGGTATATATCATAAACTGGTCCTAACGAGCCTAGCTGCATGACAGTTACAACGATCATATATTTATGAAAAATAAATAATTTAAAAATAGAAAATGTCAGACATCTATTTCTTAAATTTACGCGCATGCAGAGAAACATGTTTAACTTGTGTATGCAATCTTTTTTGCGTGCAGAGACGTGGGGTGGGAGGCGCACCGGACAACTTGGCTTAGGGTGTGGGTGAGCGCGCCGGCCTATACCAAGTCGTAGGAGTGGTCGGCCTGACCTTTCTCTAACTATTTGAAACGAGGGCTTCTAATATACCTTCCTATATATATAGGGCAGGTATAACGAGAGCCCTGGGCTTCCAATAGTTAAAGGAAGCCCAGGCCGACCACCCCTCCAACGTGGTTCAACCCAGTGCGTCGACTCAACCAGGCTGTCGGGTGCGTCGCCCACCCCATGTGTGTGCATGCAAAAATGGAATGCATGCATGAGTCAAACACGTTCCCTTGCATACGCGTAAATTTAGGAAAGATATGTGTGACGGTTTCTATTTTTAAATGCTTTATTTTCTCTATAAATTTAGGATCGCTGCAACAGCCATGCAGCTAGACTCGTAATGACCATTTTACGATATATACTGATACTAAATATTCTATACTGTGTAGATAATTATGCAACTCGGTATACTGTAAAAAAACTTGTTACCAACTGCATGCGCACGAATTTATGATAGAAATAATGTGCAATAAAAGGAAATAAATTGCACGCATAGAAACAAAAAGTTGTATTTAATGTTTTATTTCCTTCATAAATATATGGACCCTCCAACAACCATGCAACTAAACATGTTAGAACTAGTTTATGATATATACTGATACAAATTATACTACACGGTGTAGGTATTTATATAATTCGGTACACTGCGTAAAAAATCTGGCATGTTGTTCACTGGTGGACGCATCTCGGGGTTGGAGCGTAAAAACCTTATGTTTTGAGCATAAAATCTGTCAATTATAAGCGTAAATACCGAGCAAATGTGAGAGGTTTAGCTCTAGTAGGTTGTTATTACGTAACTATTTTTATGGCAGATCTGAAAAACATGGCAGCCGCATGCATGCGGTTTCTATTTTTATACAGTTCCAAAAATTATGGCAAAATGAATGCATGAGTCAAACACGTTCCCTTGCATGTGCGTAAATTTAGAAAAGATATGTGGCAGTTTCTATTTTAAATGCTTTATTTCCTCCATAAATTTAGGATCGCTGCAACAGCCATGCACCTAGACTCGTAATGACCATTTTATGATATATACTGATACTAAATATGCTACACTATGTAGATAAGTATGCAATTCGGTATACTGTGTAAAAATCTGTTACCAGCTGCATGCGCACGAATTTATGATGGAAAGAATATGCAATGAAAGGAAATGAATTGCATTCATAGAAACAAAAAATCACATTTAATGTTTTATATCCTTCATAAATATAGGATCCCTCCAACAGCCATGCAGCTAAACGCATTAGAACTAGTTTATGATATATACTGATATAAATTATACTACATGGTGTAGGTATTTATGCAATTCCTTACATTGCGTAAAAAATTTGGCATGTTGTTCGCTGGTGGACGCATCTCCGGGTGGAGCGTAAAAACCTTAAGTTTTGAGTATAAAATCCCTCAATTATAAGCGTAAATACCGAGTCAATGTGAGAGGTTGATAGCTCTAGTAGGTTGTTATTACGATCCTATTTTTATGACAGATCCGAAAAACATGGCAGCCGAATGCATGCGGTTTCTATTTTTATACAGATCCAAAAATTATGGCAAAATCATGGGAGTTTCCATTGCATGCGCGCAAATTACGAATAACATAAATCAAGGAATTGCATTTTCAATGTGCATGCAAAAAATATGCATGCAGTAAGCTAATATACGAACTCCGTGTTCAAGCATAAAATCGTACAGTTTTTAGCGTAAATAATACATGTGGTAGGCATGAAACACAATAGTCGAAAAGAAAACACGAATCGAAGGAGGTAGTGACCGGAGGACGTCGTCGATGGCACAAGCACAAATGTAGGTCGTCACTCGGGCTGCCCAAACTGCGCCGGATCGGAGGATGTCACGCGCGATCATTGTTGCGCGCATCTCGCGCCTTCCATCACGCCGCTCGCTCGAACCTCGCGCCTCATACGTCGCCATCGCTACTCGCACGTCGACGGGCGCCGCTTGCTCGCCGGCCTTAGAAGTGCCGCCTCCTCGGAGCCTCGGGGACGCCGCCGCTTGCCCGCACAAGAGCCTCGCTGTCGCTCGCCCTCTGGATCGGGGAGCAGCCGCCACTGACCTAGGAACCGCCGCCACTACTCCGGATCGAGGAACCTCCGCCACCGCGCGTCGAGGTCATGAAGCTACGGCCATCGGCTGGGGATCCACCGCCGCGCACGATTTGGGGCAACCGCCGTCCTCACACGCGGCATCGCTAATGAATCGCGGTGGAGCGTAAAAAACTGAACCCTAGCACTCTGGGTCCTGTTTTATAGACGTCTGGACCTGGTCCGGCTAGACCGGATTGCACCGTCCGATATAGGCTTCATCTAGTTATTGAAAGCAACATGGCTCTTAATATATAAACTATTTTATATATATATATATCTATACTACTTATTAAGGCTGTAAGGGTAGCCTGCCTTTTTTTGTTCTGCCTTTTTTTCATTTTCTTGTTTTTCCCTTTCCATTCCCACCCGCACATTGCATTGATCACCAATCCCATCGCAGCAGCACGCCATGCCGCTCCAACCGTCTCACTTCCCCGCTTAGCTTCCTGCCGCGCCATGGCGTCGACCAAGGCTCCCGGCCCCGGCGAGAATGCTCTCCTCTCGCCCAGTCGCCCGGCGCCTGCCATGCTGCTCCGATGCTGATGGATCCCGCGCCGACCCAACCTCATCCGCATGCCACCCACCTCCCCTCTGCCTCGATCCGCATTAACTACTCCGGCCTCACCACTTCCTCGCCGCTTCCAAATCCCAATAATACCATCACGCAAATCCAGATATCAGGGCAGATCAGAGCTGGAACTGAAGGTGGCGGGAGCCGAGTGATCCGGCGGTGAGCTGAGCGGGGCGGGATTGCGGTGGAGCAGGGGCGGTCGCTGGCGGAGACGCCCACCTGGTCCATGGCAACCGTCACCACACTCATGGTCGCTGCCTGCTTCCTCGTCGAGCGCTCCCTCTCGCGCTTCGCCAAGGTGACAGAGTCCTGCCCGCACGGGGCATTCTTCTCGCCTCACTACTACTTTGCTGCTGTTCGCTTAGCTGACCCCCGCCGGCTGTTGTTCGCTCCGCATCGCAGTGGCTGCGCAAGACCAAGCGGAAGGCCATGCTCGCCGCGCTCGAGAAGATCCGCGAAGGTACGTTCCCACTTCCCCTCCTTCCCTCGCTGTCTCGTCCTTTCCTTCATCCTCACCTGCTTTTTATCGCCCTAATCTGAATGCACTCTTATGTTGCCTGCTGAATTGCTGGACTAGGTAGCGGTGCACTACTGTACATGTGACTACCATACCATGTATCATTCCACAATTTGAGGAGCTCAGCACTCAGTAGCCTTTCTGACCGGCTGATGTTGATTTGTTTGTTTGCTTACTGCAACTGAATATTCATGGACGGGTTGGTAGTTTGGTAGTACTATTCATTGCCTTGCAATGCTGCTAGCTTTAGACAGGGTACTACATTGTCTCCAAGGATCTAGATACCCTGTGGCGACCTCGTCACACTCACTTCTTCCTACCTGCTCAAGCTCAACCGTGAATGTTTCTGCTGCCACTGCCACCTCTCGCAAGCTGTTCGACTGTTAGCCTCTCACCAATAGAAGCCATGTCTGCACGCAGAGCTGATGCTGCTCGGAGTCATCTCGCTGCTGCTCAGCCAGACGACGCGCTTCATATCGGAGATCTGCGTGCCGTCCTCGCTCTTCACCAGCCGCTTCTACATCTGCTTCGAGAGCGACTACCAGGACCTGTTGCGCAACACGGACGCCAACCAGACGACGCTCAACAAGAACATGTTCGGTGGCCAGCGGCTGCACGTCTGTGGCGTGGTATTGGTAACCCAGATGTCCTGCTCCCAGCCTATTGAGGTCAATGGAACTGGGAGCGGAGCACACTGTTCACTCATCGCTTGGGTTGGACCCTAATCTGTCACTTGCAGGGCCATGAACCTTTTGTTTTGTACGAGGGCTTTGAGCAGCTGCACCGGTTTCTCTTCATCCTTGGTATCACTCATGTGTTGTACAGTTTTGTAACAGTGGTTCTGTCCATGATCAAGGTTCGTGCTCACTGCCTGATTGCGGCTCTGACATTTTTCCCTCTTATTTTCTTCTGAGTTTATTATGGTATATATCTTTCTGCTATTGGTGCAGATCTATAGCTGGAGGAAGTGGGAAACCTTAGCAGGTCCAATTGCTGCTGAGGAATTGAAAGGTAGGGTCATCCGGTCATCTGCTGGAAGTGGATGCTTTGTTTGGCCATGTTTTATGCAACCCTGTTGATGTGTACTACCTCACTGATTTTTGTCTCTCTTAGCTAGGAGAACCAAGGTGATGAGAAGGCAGTCAACCTTTGTTTTTAACAATGCTTCTCATCCATGGAGCAAAAATAAAATACTTATTTGGATGGTAAAATTCCTTTTCTGTTTCTTGATCTTTCTGTGGAACAGATACTGACTGTATCATCCTTTGTTATCTGATTAGTGTATCACCGTGTAAAGACATAAAAATGCCTTATTTTTCTAGCTCATCCAGACATTTCGAATTCAACCTCAAGTTTACTGATGAAAGAACATCTAAGAGTGTCACCGACCATAAAGTCAAAAGATTCATGTATCTGAAGCCTCAAATAAGTAGTATACATCCATAATCACTTGGATTTAAAGTTTCTTTAATTGCATTGCAGCTTTGCTTTTTGCGTCAATTCAAGGGCTCCATAATAAGGTCAGACTATTTGGCACTGAGGTTGGGCTTTGTCACAGTGAGTACTCTAATTTTTTTCTAATGTTTTAGCATCCTCGCCCCACCTCCTCCCCCTGCCAAGATGATTCTAATATGCCACTTTGTTCATGTGATTTTCTTGTTAGTATCACAAGCTACCACATTCATATGACTTCCATAAATACATGGTACAGAGCATGGAAGATGATTACAATGGGACTATTGGTATCAGGTAAAGCAGAATTTACTCTACAGAGTATCCACTTTTCATGTGATCAATTAAGCATCAAGAAAACTACCTTTGATAGAGTAGATTTCTTGATTCGAATAGTGAAGCATTCAAGTATACTGGTCTAGAAATAGTTTCCCATGAGATCCAGTATAGTGGCTGTGTTGAGGAAACTGGACCTGCGGGGGTAAGACCGCCCCCGCGGCATTGCATTTAAGAAGAAGGCCTATGATGGATTTTTGCAATACATATGTTGGTAGCTACATAGTGACCCAAACTTTAGGGACTTCTTTGCTCCTTCCGATTGATAATGCCAGTTAAAGCTATCTAAATATTTAGCCTTCTTCGAACTTGGTTATAGCATATCAAGAGCTATTAATTTTCTTTAATATTTTTGCTACATGTGGTATTCATACACGAGCACATCTATTTTTTGCAGTTGGCCACTTTGGGCATATGCGATTGTCTGCATATTAATCAATGTTCATGGTACCACTCGCTCCAAATCTCTCTTCTTCCCTTGCCTCCAAGCTTAAACCCGTGTGACACTATTTGGCTCTTTTCTAAAATTGCAGGTATCTCTACTACTTATTAAGGCTGTAAGGGTAGCCTTCCTTTTTTTGTTCTGCCTTTTTTCATTTTCCTGTTTTGCCCTTTCCATTCCCACCCACGCATTGCATTGATCACCAATCGCATCGCAGCAGCACGCCGTGCCGCTCCAACCGTCTCGCTTCCCCGCTTAGCTTCCCGCCACGCCATGGTGTCGACCAAGGCTCCCAGCCCCGGCGAGAAGCACCACTCCATCGATGCACAGCTCCGTCATCTGGTCCCAGGCAAGGTCTCCGAGGACGACAAGCTCATCGAGTACGATGCGCTGCTCGTCGACCGCTTCCTCAACATCCTCCAGGACCTCCACGGGCCCAGCCTTCGCGAATTTGTAACTAACCACCGTCGTCGCCTATTTCTTCTTCGACCGGTTGCCGCCTGCGCGCGACACTGCTCGTACGTCTCCCGCCGGTGCTTACTGTAATGCATGCATGCAGGTCCAGGAGTGCTACGAGGTCTCGGCCGACTACGAGGGCAAAGGAGACACGACGAAGCTGGGCGAGCTCAGCGCCAAGCTCACGGGGCTGGCCCCCGCCGACGCCATCCTCGTCGTGAGCTCCATCCTGCACATGATCAACCTCGCCAACCTCGCCGAGGAGGTGCAGATCACGCACCGCCGCCGCAACAGCAAGCTCAAGAAAGGTGGCTTTGCCCACGAGGGCTCAGCCACCACCGAGTCCGACATCGAGGAGACGCTCAAGCGCCTCGTGTCCGAGGTCGGCAAGTCCCCCGAGGAGGTCTTCGAGGCGCTCAAGAACCAGACCGTCGACCTCGTCTTCACCGCGCATCCCACACAGTTCGCCCGCCGCTCGCTCCTGCAGAAAAACGCCAGGTATATATTTCTCAATGGGCTTGATCGATATGCATGCTACTCAAGTTATATATCTTTAAGCATTAATTTTTTTTATAAATAAAAATGTTGGTCTTGTCGCCGTAGGATCCGGAATTGTCTGACCCAGCTGAATGCCAGGACATCACTGACGATGACAAGCAGGAGCTCGATGAGGCTATGCAGAGAGTGGTACGTACATATTACATTTTACACCAGGGAATGCAAGAACTTTATCAAGAGACATTCATTCTTTGATAGAGATAGAATAGAACACATAATCTGTGTTATATTTGGTTGTCGGGTAAGTTCTCTTAAACTTTGGTAAGCTTACCTACTTTTTCTTTGGATCTTTTGAATCAATTACAAGGTAATTCATTTAAAAATCGTAGTAACACACGTTTACCTAAATATCATATATAAAAGTCTGCATGATATTGATGTTTGCAATATAGTAGTGAAACAACTAGATTAAAATAACAAAAATTATGTATGGATAGGATCACAAATGTATTAAGAAACCTTTTCTCATAACAATATCGTGGTATTATGTGTTTCCGTTGCAACGCACGGGCACTCCCCTAGTATATATATATATATATATATATATATATATATATATATATATATACTAGCTGAATACCCGTGCGTTGCAACGGGAATATATAATACGAGTATACTACAATAACTTATATACAAAAAATTTAAGTTGAAAATATTATTCAAACAAAAGAAATTGCATGAAAGGCTCTTCTTTAAATACTACTCCCTCCATCCAAAAATATAATTCAAGAATTTCGGTGATACTTATCTACTATTACGCATTGTGCAAGGGTAGCAGGTGGGTTTGGCGAGAGATGTAGTAGATGTGTTTTATATTATAGATGTAGATATAAACACACATGTGGTGTAGTGGTAGCTACCACTGGCATTTGCTTGAGAGGTCGTGGGTTCGAATCCCCTTGGGGCCATGTGTATTTTTTTAATTTTAGCTAGGCGTTTTTTTAATTTTAGCTAGGCGTTGGCTACACAGAGAACATAGGAATGGACTGTGCGTGGGGAGGAGTCGGAATGGGCAGGAGGGAATCGGAAAGGCAGAACATAGAGAACATGGGAATGGACTGTGCGTGGGGAGGAGAGAATCGGAATGGGCAGGAGGGAATCGGAAAGACAGAACACGGAATGAGCAGAACGCGTAATGGCAGACTACTATTGCAGTCTTAATAGTAGTATATATATATATATATATATATATATATATATATATATATATATATATATATATATATAGTTATAGTATTAGGAGCCCTGGGCTTCCATCAATGCAGGGAGCCCCTGCCAGTCTAGACGTGCCGGGCGCGGGTCAACGTGACAGGCGTTCCGAGTACCGCGCACATGCACCGAGTGAAGGTGGTCGTACGTGCGCACCCTCTATTACCATTTATGCATCCGCTTCACTCAACTTACCTATGCATAAACACGTAACTGCACGGTGAGTGCGTATCTTCCGCGCGGGTTTTCCGGAGTCGTGGTCACGACCCGCGTTGAGTTGACCGTGTTTATACTTGCATATTATGACTCCAACGGTTTCATAAATTGACACCTCATGCGGCTTTGTCGGTGTGGTGTAGTATTTGGTATTTATGATTGTATAATTCGATGTTAACAACTACATATCATTTAGGATTTATTATATTACGTACTTTGGCGTTGGTCTTGATTAATTATTTTTTTGTAAACTGTTTACGATACTTTGCACAGCTATTTATGCTTATTTACGCAGCCAATAACGGCAAAATACGCAAGCATAACGCGCGTCCCACGTATTCACACCCGTCCCCCGGCCCCTCGTTACCATTTATGCATCCTTTTCTTTCAAATTCCGTATGCATAAACGCCCACTTGAATCGATGCATGCGTGGGTAGTCCCACCACCTGCCACGTCGACCCGCGCCGCATTTACGCAGCCAATAACGGCAAAATACGCAAGCATAACGCGCGACTCTGCGCTGACTAGTGGACCCACAGTAAACAAACCTTCACACTGACTCTGCGCTGACTAGTGGACCCACAGTCCCTCGCCGCTCCCCCGCGGGCCGACCGAGCTAAATTAATTCAGCTCGGGTCCACCCAAACCCTAAAATAATCAGTTCCTCCCCGTCGCCGTCATTCGCTCCTGCGATCGCCATCGACGACCGCCCCCACCTCTTCCACCGCCGTAATCTCCGCGGTTCATCGATTCACCGCCGTCGTTCTCCTTCCCTGGTTCGTTTCCCTCTCATTCTTTCGACTTCCCCCCATTCTTTTACATAGTTCAGTCGCTAATGTCCCTTAGGTTCGCCCCGCCCCTTCTACATCCCTTCAATTGATTCGAAATTAATTGAATCGCCTCATTATATGTAGTATCCGATAATGCCTTCCATTTATTTCAATTGCACATTTGTTACATTCTGTTCATTTGTATATAGGTACTGAGTGTTGTTTATAAACATATTTTTTTTACAATAGCAATCAATAGATTAGTTGTGTTATTGTACTGTGTTATTATTGTTGTTTCTGATAGTTATACTACATATACTTTTATGAATTACATTGCATAATTTATTTATGCACATTACGTACTGTTTTATTTAAATGTCAGTTTTCACATATCTGTTGTTATGCATTCCTTCTTCTCATGTACGTTGCCTACATCTGTTGTTATGCACAATACACACACTATACATACCCGAACAGTTTCATAATGTTATATTTATTCAATTATTATGTATGGTATAGTATTATTTGCTGATGTTCTTTTTCATTTACTTAGTTTGTTCTACCGCAAAAAATGAAGTCAATTGATCGTCCTCCGGCTAATCCCAAACGCATAACCATTGAGTCAAGCCAAGAATTCTTTAGTGTTGAGATACCACGGCCGGCCTCTATTGGAGTTCGTCCAAACACAAAGCATTCTGATCAGGGTACTGCACCTGTCGAGAAACCATCTGTTATTTATGAAGCCAATGAACAAACTGGATCTGGCAATGATGACGATGACTTCATGACACCTACAAAGAAGCGTAATGCTGCTGGAAGTCATATGAAAATCTTACGGAAGACATGCACAAAGAGGCCGAAAGTAGTAGAAACTCCACGGCAGGTTATATGTTATACTTATGTTTTCATATATATTAAATACTAATTAGTATTCAATAATCATGACCTGATACAACATATTAGATATTATTTAGCAGTATACAGAAAGGATGAATCTAGTCGAATTTTCACGTTAGGTTCCAAGTTCTGAAATGCATTTACAATATCATATTTATTTTACAACCATTGGACACTTTTTTATTGTATACAGATAATGCAGTTTAGTTTATTTAAATAGGTATTATGTTATTTTAGTTGCTTCCCTTACATTATGAGTGCTAATTTTATGGCTCATGCCACATTTATTTCATTGTTTTGATAACATTTAACATACATTATTTCAGAAACTCAATGTTAGATGCAACCCTCAGGATGTGATTATAACTATTAAGATATTGAATGAGAGGCAACGACAAGCCGTTGCTAGAAAAGGATTTTCCAATATTCTTGACATGACACTTGATGCACTGGGTAGCCGTTCTCATCTTCGTTGGTTGATGGATAAGTTGGACCACAAGGATATGACTATTCGCCCTGGAGTTGGGAAGGAACTAAAGATTACGAAAGAAACTGTCCACCTTATACTAGGCCTTCCGAATTCTGGCGGTGGTAAGCCACTTGGAATCGATGAAGCAGTGGCGGGCAATAATTTGAGGGCTGAACTTGGATTGTCCAAGGATGAGTTCGTTGTTGCATCTCTTCAGGACCGATTGAGAAAAGGAAATGATGATGACCTCTCTATCAGATGCTTCTTTTTGATATTGTTCAATAGATTGTTGTTCCCCACTTCCAGCTGGGGCATATCTAACCATGAAGTGTTATTGACGGAAGAAATGGACCGTTTCCATGAAATAGACTGGTGCCACTTAATTTTTAACGACCTATGTGAAGCTGCGCAAAAGTGGCATACAAGAAGCACTTCTAATGTGTCCACGACGATATATGGATGCTCAGTTGTCCTACTAGTAAGTAAATAACATTGGACTGTTCTTTTTTTCATATCGAATGGAATCTATTGTCCATGATAGTATAAATTAGTTATTGTTTTTTTGTAGTTGTACTATTTGGACCACCTGCATGATGCTGCAGCCCCCCCTAATAAACGTGGCACACCCCGCATAAAATTCTTTGATAAAAACATTATCCAAGCTCTGACAAAAGCTGATAAGAGGAAGCCACGCCAAAGCGGTGAACCTTTTGGCCATTGTGAGGTATGTCATCTGTACATAAAACAATAGGAATGCATTACCCTGCATAAATATGCATTTGCTGTTACTAGGTGAATGTTTATGCATGTAGTATCTCTATTAGTTTTCGTACCATTCTGAATAAACTCGTAATAGACACCATATACTTCATTTCTTAGTGGGTAACACAATTTATTTATGGTTATCTTTCATGTATTTAATTATATTACAAATGTTTTTTTCAGTTCCGAAGCTTTTCCGAAACTTGCTATTCTGCTGTGCCTAGTGTGCAGTTTCAATCAGAGGTCAGTCTATGGCAAAACATACATCCCATATGTGTCCATAAATACCATATGTACATTACAGATGTTTTATGTAATATTATATCCTTATGTTTCTAAGAATTAATTATGATGCATTATCATTCATTACATCACAGCATAGGGACAGGACAAACATTTTTGATGTCCCTCGTCCCGATCCTTGTGGTCATCATACTATTCATATCCAGCTCCCATTGATCAAGGACATGCTTTCAAGTAAGATAAAGCAGCTCCAACCACGTGACCGACCAAAATTCATTGAAAAGTTTGTTGAGTATGATTCTGAAGTTGGCAAAGCGTGTTCCACCATAAAAAGTACTCTTACCAAGATGGTTGTGAAGCAGTATGAACTAGCGGACACATTTGCTGAGTTAATTGATAATGTCCTTCGCGCGGAGTCTGACGACCCAGACAATGTTGCGGAAGCGCCTCAAACAGATAAACCTCCAGATATATCTCAGCATATGTCGTCAGGTTAGCTTCCCTCATTGTCATTTATTCAATTCATGTACTTAACTTTATGCATCTATCAGTTCTTGCTGTTTGAGTACTACAACTTTTTAATTACAGAGGAACAGATCCATGAGGGTACTCAGAATACCCAGGACCTGTCTATGCCATATTCACAACCGAATACGGAGTTGACAGGTACCCAGTTTGAAGAAATACACGAAAAGCAACAACAAATGCGTCGTGCATTTGAGGGCTGCCCTGACGATTTGGAGACGAACATTACCCCAAATGCGGAAAACCAGGTATTTTATGCAGTCTGATTATGGTTACATTACATGTTAATTTCCAATTTTCATTCAAAATATTAGACAAAACCATAATAATGTATACAGGATTTCTGTTTTAATGTTGGCAATAATATGCCGAGCGACATAAATATGTCTCATCGACATGTACCAGACTGCAATCCTATGAGCTCATATCCGTCTTCCCACTTGCCGATGTTTGACGTCACACCGCAAAAAGATGTATATGTTTCAGCTTTGTTTTCTCCATTGTAATCTCAATTATGGATTAAATTTAATTGACACATGATCGAGGTTTCAAACATAGTATCATTGTTTCTTTGGGTCAGGGAGGAGACATTGGTGCATCTCATGACACTCCAACTTACACGGGCCCCCTTTTTGATCAGACACCTAGTGCTCATGTAAGTAATCCAGTTATACTTTTATTGCATGCTTGCATCTCAGGTATAATGTGATATTCAGTTCAAACTTCGTCTGTTTACTCACATTTCTATCAGTGATTTACTCACTAGTTATTGTTATTCTCTGATTTCTTCACAAATCTATTATTTACCAGTATGTGTCACGAATTCTTATGTCTAATACGAATTACGCTGTTTTGTTAGTTCACTTACGCAAATTTGTACCCAGTTTACAATAATTTTAATTACAGACGAAATACGCTGTTTTGTTAGCTCAATTACGCAAATCTGTACAGCCTTATTCTTTTGTCAATAACTACTGGTATCAGATTTGTCTTCTCATAACTCATTCATAATTTACTATACTCTCTACCTGCATTGTGTTTCAGGTTGCAGATGGTGAGGAAACACATAACTTGCACACTACACATGACCACTCTGTGCCACGTTTAACAGAATTGGACTGTGCTCGGTCGCTTCGTGCCTTTTTGTGCTCCTCAAAAACTGACCCAAACAGGTTTTTCTTTAACTATTAAGTCAAAAATAACATGTAGGTTGTTGCTTTCATATATAATGAATAACATATCCTTTTTCATTATTATATAGGAACATCATAGAATTCGATGAATGTATTGGAAATTGTCTCGATATACAACAATCATTTGCAGATGGGATGTGTCTGGAAAATGTTTTCATGCAGTGTTTCATCATGGGTTTTCGCCATGACAAAAACAATAATTGCTCGTCCATCAACAAAGACAGACTTGTACTGGATGTCAATGTTGGTGTATGTACAATTCACTAATACCTATTTATTTTTGCAATTGTTTACATACAGTTTTATATGACTCAGTAATTATGATTATGCAGATTCTCCTCAACTTTGAGGAGCATGAACGGTACAGTAAGACTCCTCAGATTTTTGATCAAACTGTCCTTGATGCTTATCTGGACAAGACCCTGCCCCAACTGGACAATTTTGGTGACTACAAAACGGTATACTTATTTATCTTTGTATCAACGCTCTCCTGTTATGCAATTATATTCATAGCTCAGCTACTCACTAATGTTATCATTCTGTTTATATAACTCCTGATATTTGACAGATTATGGTCCCTATTCTTCATATGGGACATTGGACATTGTATGCCATAAATATCCAGTTACGATGTATCCACATTTTAGATTCAAATCCATATGGTCCGGAGTTGGGTGGTACTTCATGGAAGATGTATCATTACTCCCAAAAGGACTTAGGGACCAGGAAACTACCATGGGCTAGGGTTATAATGAACAGATTGAACAAATCTTTGCAACAAGTCCGGCCCAATTCACGCATCCCAAAATTTGGAAATTTCCCAATTGACATGCCACCTATGTGTCCCACCATGATAGCTGGATCTAATGACTGTGGCTTTTTTGTCATGAGATATATCCAGTACTATGACCATACGGATGGTTCTATCAAGCAATTTATAAACCGAGTGAGTCATTTTATGATTATGCTGTTTGTAGTTATTCATTCAACATTTCAGATATAACTTATTCACCTCGGGATAATGTGTATTATGCAGGAAAACTCTGGTGACCTACGATCTCTGGCTCTACATTACCTGACCTTCCATAGCAAGAACAAGTGCCTCCCGTTGCCTCCAGAAATTCAAAAATTCAAGTTTGGACGCTAGCTGTGTCGCTGGATCAACATTTTGTGAATCGGCAACTGTTTGATATGGAACAAACATTTTGTGGCTTCCTTGTTATGGAACAAGATGTTGTGAAGCCAAACCTCCTTGTTGCATGTCTATGTAACCGTATTGAAACTTTCTATGTTTTTCACCCAACCTATCAAGACACTCATGTCTAATGCAGTTTTTAGATAAAAATTTGGCCTATGTGTGTTAAACAAGTTATGAAACATCTTCAGTTCAAACTTTGGCTGTTTGGTCATATTTATATCAGTGATGTACTCACTAGTTATTGCTATTCTCTGATTTCTTCACAAATCTATTATTTACCAGTACGTGTCACAAATTCTTATGCCTAATAAGAATTACGCTGTTTTGTTAGTTCATTTACGCCAATGTGTACCCAGTTTACAGTAACTTTAATTACATACGAATTACGCTGTTTTGTTAGCTCAATTATGCAAATATGTACAGCCTTATTGTTTTGTCAATAACTACTGATATCATTTGTCTACTCGCACACATGTGTAATAAAAATTATGTTACTACATTAAATCACAATTTATTGTGTCGTTTGTTTTCTTCATAAAGACATTTTTGCCAGTTTTTGCCGCCAAAATTTGTATAGCGTCGAATTACGATGTTTTCATAACACATTTACGCATATTTAGTACACAGTTTACACTACATTTCAATACATGCAGTAAATCATTACTACTTATACTTTGTGAATATCGACTGGATCCAGCATTTATAAATTCACCCATAGTTGCAATAACAAGTATGGCACTACATTACAGTTGTCATAAAATACGAAATGATCTACTACCCACTAGATGAATCTTTGTCTGTGACACCTCCTTGATGTTTTTTTGAAGTGCATGCCTCATTCCAGTTTGGAGCGCTAGATGAACCCTTGTTCCTAGAACCTATGGGCCGCCCTCTCTTACGACCAGTAAGGCTGGCCAACCGAAGCCTATTCTCCTCCACAGATAGACAAGTGCGACTATTGTGACCATCCGCAATTCCACACCTTTGACACTTTCTGTTCTTTTTTTTGTCTCCTTTTGCCCCCAACTTAATAACTCTTTTTTCGGTATCACTGATTGTTCTGCCCTTTGGCTTCGCGTTATCCGGTCTTCTCAAGCTTACTCCACTCACATTAAAATCTAGCTTCTACAATTAAGAAAAAAATATGATATTTTTAAATATTAGTACTTAAATCCAATTATTTGTATGTAATTTTAAATAATATACATGCACATGCCTTTTTAATAGCACCATTACCTTTTTAATCGTCAAATCTGTACCACTCACATCAATTAGTGCTGTGCTAGTGGTCAATTGTCCATAATCGTGCTGCACACATATACCATTATTAATCATTCATAATCAGCAACAAGGTC
Organism: Zea luxurians; assembly: GCA_029449295.1. Lineage (NCBI taxonomy): Eukaryota > Viridiplantae > Streptophyta > Magnoliopsida > Poales > Poaceae > Zea > Zea luxurians. The sequence continues at coordinate 18,946,790 of JAOPSE010000027.1, read as the reverse complement.
TAATCGTTACTGTTTTGTATTACAACAATTTTTTCCTCTTTTATAATCATGTATTACCTGTTCCAATATTTGTTGTGGCATAACACATTGGGTATCGCTCACACCACCTTCTTGTAAAGTAGGCTCCAATTGAATTACCTGTCAAATAATACGATTGACAATAAATAGGTTTGTTTATGACAAACAGTACACACCATTATGCATAGTAAACATCATATAACATATTACACATACACCAGTCTGCGCCATTCTTGTCGTTATATTATCTCCCATCATGTCTCTTACATCATTCCTGTCGCCCTGTATCAGGCAAGTTTCTCATACTTTCCATTCACCAAAACTTATAACTCAGTATATCAATTAAAATACACGGCTATTTCAATTAATATATTAAATACCTGTATTCCTTCGCCATCACTAGTACTATCATCACCTTCAATATCTGGCTCCAATCGTGAAAGTAGCAAAAGCAGTTCATCCATCATCTCCAGGGCTCTATCATATCCAGCTTTTGAAAGACTTGCATGATGTACTACTTTCATTGACTTTTTAAGCAACATCTTCTGCCTATATGATTTAGTCTCACCGTCTTTACCCTTCAAATTCTTATCATCCCTTGAAAAAGTCACATCTTGTATAGCAGAGTAGGTGTATCTCTGAAGGATGTATTCCGAAGGTATTCGATCAATTTGAAGATGCATAAATGTTCGTAAAAGATGCACACAAAGCAGACCTACAACAAAGCATGTAAAAAATGTCTTCGTTTATGTTCACTCATTATAATTAAACATTTAGATTCAACAATTACGCAATATGACATACCTGTATGCTCCCAATGCTTGCATTCACATTCATACTTTCCAGCATCTACATCAGCCATTACTTTGAATTGGTGTTGCCCCCACACAATCTTATTTGACCTTGAAGTATGCTGAACCACCCATTCATTCACACCACCATCTGGATCATGTGATATCTTGTATGCAGTAGCATATTTTAAAGACTCGTGAAACTTATTCATTACAGCCCTTGTGTATGTCCTCGCTACACGTATCTCAAACATATACAATGTATTTGTTTCCTTTTGGCCCTACAGTAGACAAAATTATACGTTATAATACGGTACGTTAAATATTATGATATAATAATATTCTATGTACTCACCATGCATCCTAGTGCCTCTTTTGCCTCTTTCATCTTCCTACTGTGTAGAAGCTTCAACATTTGCTTGGCGAATTGATGTAGTGGCGTGTTTGCATCGACATGAGCACTTTTGACGAGTTTGTTCATGCTCTCGCTACGCTGTGTAGAGACCATCAACCCACAATAATCATGTTTAAAAAAAGCTGGTATCCAATCTTTACGAATTTCATACATTCTGGAAAGACTGATGTTATCATGTAGATGGAAATCATCAATCAGCATTGCCCAGGCAGCCTCAAACTCAGTTACAGTTAAAGGATGATGTATTATAGATTGAAATCTTGTTTTGAAGTCCTCTTCCTCAAATCTAGCGTACAACTCGTTCAAATACGGCATATACCTGTTCTGAACATGCCACAAACACAAACGATGGATTGTGTTTGGAAATACTCTGCCTAGTGCAACTGGCATTGCTGGATCTTGATCTGAAATCATATATTTTCACAACATTATTCAACTCATTACTAACTATAATTACATTCAATACAATCATAGTAGAACGTAATAATTGTTTAGCTTATTAATCATACCTGTAAGCATTACTCGTGGTCCTTCAGCTCCCATGCATGTTTTGAATGCATTGAAAACCCACTCGAATGTGTCTACAGTTTCGTCACCCAACAATGTGAAACCAAATATGGTGCACTGCAGATGGTGGTTACAACCAACAAACATTCCCAGGGGTTTGTCATATAGATTTGTCTTATGAGTTGTATCAAAGGTAACTGCATCTCCAAAGTCAATGTAATCTGCTTGCTGGCTAGCATGGGACCAAAAAATGCTCAAAATCTTTCCTTCTTGGTCTAGTTGGAAGTCAGAGAAAAATTGTGGGTTATCTTTTTTACACATTGCAAAAAAAGATAGGAGCTTAGACACATCATTGGCATTTCTTTCTCTTTGTCGCGCTTTCTTCCTGTGAACATTAATCAATATGCCATAGTCAATACGTACACAACATCATTATGTCATTATATCAGTGTAAATAACAAAATGACTTACAAGTTGATCATGTCTTGTGTAGTTAACGGTACATTCTCTGGTCCACCATGCATTTCTGAAACAAAATCCATAATACAGTGTTGCGGAATCCTGCTTTCTTGCATCGCACTAAGGAACTCCATGTATTCTGGATCATGTGTCTTGTTGCACTGTAACTGATTCTTTTCTGTATCCTTTCTGAAGAACTCATGATTATGTTCCAAATGAATAAGATCAATCCGCACTGAAATGATATTCTCTTTGGCATCGTCATAGATTTTTTTAAGTTTCATTCCAGCCCTGCATTGTGTTCGCTTGGAAATTGTATTTCGCACTTTTGGAGTACCATTTCCTCTTTCGGCACGCTTGCCTTCCATTGAACAATTCAACCACTTGCAATTTTTTCTCTCCCTATATCTCTTCAATGGAAATCCAACTTCATATGCATATCGGCTATAAAATTTGTACGCCTCATCCACATTACTAAATGTCATACCCACCTTCGGTACCAATCGTTGATCTATACTATCATCCTATTCAATTAATGGAGTCGTCATGCAGTGCACATATATAAAAAATAAGCTTCTAGCATGGCGAATTTCTAGTACTTCATAAATTGCACGGACTGTATAATTAATACATGTGTCTAGCATGGCGAATTTATATGACTTCATAAATTGCACGGACTGTATAACTAATACATGTGTCTAGCATGGCGAATTTCTATGACTTCATAAATTGCACGGACTGTATAACTAATACATGTGTATTCGGCGAAATCATAACTTGCACGGAAATTGTATAACAAAATACATGGGTATTCCTTTGAACTTACATGGCTTTGGAGAATGTGTGGTGTGTCCTGCTCATGTTCACCAATTGTCCGCATGGGTATCCGCTGACTTGTTCCCACCAAACTTGAATGAACTGTGTTGCCTTCTTCAACAATTCCTGGCGCCAGTAACGCAGCCGGTGGAGTTACAGCATTCCGGCCATCGGTCGTACAGGGTGTCGTCATCGCCGTATCTTCTCCACAATGTTCGTATCCCCTGGCCGTCTCCTTTGTGTATGCCCTAACCCTTCGAGAGCTATGAACAAAAGCTGCGGCGGCTGTGTGCAGGCCGTTTTTTTTTTCACCTCCTATACTCGCCTAAACCGTCCTGGCCTATATTCATGGCATGATCCAATCTCCTGCGCGATTTGCTGCGCAGTTTGCATGTCGCGAGATTTACGTGAGACCATCGTGCGACCGCCCCACGTTCCCGAACCACGCGCGCGTCACCCCACTACCCGATCTGACCACTCTCGTCCCGTCAGACGCGAATTTACGCAGCCAATAACGGCAAAATACGCAAGCATAACGCGCGTCCCACGTCACCCCACTACCCGATCTGACCGCTCTCGTCCCGTCAGACGCGAATTTACGCAGCCAATAACAGCAAAATACGCAAGCATAAACGCCCACCTTGAATCGATGCATGCGTGGGTAGTCCCTCCACCTGCCACGTCGACCCGCGCCTCATTTACGCAGCCAATAACGGCAAAATACGCAAGCATAACGCGCGACTCACGTCTCCCCACCCGAGCCCCGGCCCCACGTTTCCATTTATGCAGCTTTTTCATTCAAAATCCGTATGCATAAACGCCCACCTTGAATCGGTACCTGCGCGCGGTAGTCCCACCACCTGCCACGTCGACCCGCGGCCCGCACACCTAGCCAGGCCGGGGGCCGGGGCTCTCTCTAGTAATGGAAGCCCTGGGCTTCCATTACCTCGTCCCTATATATATATATATATATATATATATATATATATATATATATATATATATATATATATATATATATATATATATAATATGCCTCATCTCGCGCGATTGAAAGGTTCTGTTCAATCCGCTCGGGGCTCAGCTGGAGATGGGTGGACGGCAGGCGACGTGCGGATCCATTTGCGATTACGTACTGGACCACGGAAGGCGACAATGCTCGATTCTGATGTGGAGCAATCGATTGATGGACTTTTAATTTAGCATATGTTCCCTTCCCACTTGCTGCGCGTATTTTCCACCAAGCTACCAGAAATTCAGAGCCAGTGCATGAGAATCCGGACAAACATATTACTACCGGGCAATTTTATTCGTTGGTACGAGCTGCATTTGTTCAACGGCAAATTCCTACGCTCAGAAAATGGAGGACCCTTCTTCGCACGAGTTCATTGACTAAGAGCAGAGACGGCAACGACCCGACGCTAAACGAAAATAAAAAAAGTATAAATCAAAATAATTCCCGTGGACTTTTAGGTCACTTTATAAAATCTGATCATTTTCTATCGATCAATACTCAGACGACATGAATAATATAATTTCAATCAGTTAGGACCCCACAACCGACTGTTAAAGATATATATCTGGAGTTTAGTAAAGAACGATAACGAGAACGCGATAAGTTGTATGGTATTTAAACAAGATTTTAGCACTAGAGGGACGGGATTGTTTCTACGTTCCCAGACGGAACAAACATTTCTGGAATGAGAAATATAGACATGTTCCACGTTCTCGGTTTCATGATACTTAAAAAAGATTTTAGCACTAGAGGGACGAGACTGTTCCCACATTCGGAGACGGAACAAACATTTCTGGATAAGCTTCGTGAATCGAAAGAGAGATGTTATGAGAAATCCTTGGATTGCGCAAAGAAACTGAAAGATAGTTTTACAAATGTGGTTGCATGTTCATCGGAACAAAAATTTATTCGAGACGATCCTGAAGGAATCATTGAATGGATCGACGAAGAAGCTGAAGCTTTTGACGAAATACTTAGTGACCGCGGGGATTTTTGCGCCTTCACCGATGCTCGAGGGGTTGCAACAGTTTTAGAGAAAACTAGCTGTAAACATGTTAAAGCTGCAGCTCAGGCAGAAGCCGTCTTCTCCATAGACGACACGAAGGAGCCTTCAGCCGAAGCTACTTTGATGGGCGGGAAATTCTATTCCGATGTTTGGATGAAGGGCGGCCGCGAGATAGCCGACGAAGCTATAAAGAAAAATGAAAAAGAATCCCATGATGCCCGAGAAGAAGCTAAGCGAGCCGAAGAAGCTGCTGAGCGCGCAAGGCGTATAGGTATTATTACTGAATTTTAGCTTCGGCGTTTGTTTTTGGTTTCAGATTAACAACTTGTTCTTTGCTACAACTGAACTTTCATCGCCGCCTGAGCCATATGATCACGAGGCCGATCCGGTCATGAAGGCAGCATTAGAAACGATAAGGATTGCCGAAGAAGCCATAGACGAAGTTGTCGACAGACTCCTAAACGAAGCTGCCGAGAAGATACTGAAAGAAGACTGATTTATTGTGTACTAAGGAGTGTAATATTCATGTATGAGTCAAACATCAAACATTTGTATGTATTTTAATGTAATATATTTCTTTGCGATGCATGAAATCTATGTACATACCTATTTTTGAGCCTTCGGCGAAAAAAACACATTCCCTTCTTTTCATGCTTTGCAAGGAAAAATCGCCCCTTCTTATGTCGTAGCTGTTATATAATATTGTTGCCGACGAAGATTTTCTTGGTATGTAAAATTATTGCTGCCGAAGGTACACTTTATGCTTCAGCACATTGTTCCATTCATGAAATATCTGCAGAAGGAATACTTTGTGCTTCAGCATATTGTTCCATAATTCATCGAATATTTTGGGAGGAGCATTTCTTCCCCCTCCACGACTTTGTTGCTGATACGATATGATGTATGATGTAATGCTATGCGAAATGATGCGATGATATGATGCAGCATGATGTTTATACCAAAGACACACACCCACTCAAAAATGCACCTAGACTCTGCATCCCCTTATGAACGTCTTTTGAGTCTCTCCATCTTTTACTTAGGTGATATTTCAGCTCTGCATCCTCTTAGGAACGACTTTGGAGCTAAGCTCTGCATTCCCTTAGGAACGACTTTGGAGCTTCTTCACCTTCTATTTCGGTGGCATTTAAGCTCTGCATCCCCTTAGGAACGACTTTTAAGCTTCTTCACATTCTATTTCGGTGGCATTTAAGCTCTGCATCCCCTTAGGAACGACTTTTGAGCTTCGGAACTTACTCTGCGCTTCCTTAGGAACGACTTTGTAGCTTCGGAACTTGCTCTGCGCTCCCTTAGGAATGACTTTGTAGGTTCAGAAGTATTATTAAGGCGATGCGCTCCATACTCGATGGTGTGACCATGGTATTATTACATCAAATTGAAAATTAATCCTTCGTGAATTGTTTTTCATGCAAGAAAATAAAATGGCGGAAAAAACTAAGATACATCAGGGTAGGATATTCTTTAATCAAATCACCATGGCACCTTTAATAGATGTGCTTCGACTTAGGCATAGTGCTGTTGACTGTGCGAGCTTCGAACTCCTCCTGAAGGTCACGCTGTTGCTGAGCGTGGTGGTGCCCTTCTGGCTGCTGACTGCGAACCAGGGCAGGTGCTAGCGGTGGTGGTGGTGGCAACTGGGCCCAGGAAGCTTGAGAATGGCTTGCTGAAGCGACCGAAGCCGTAGGCTGTTGATTGCCTACCTACTCCGGGATGTAGGGAGAGTAGCACGAAGCGGTATGCAGAACCTGCTTCGGCTGATTCTGTCGTGCTTCAGCTTCGGTAATTTCTTTCTACTTCTGAATCGTAACTTGGCATGTTCTTGTGGTATGCCTCTTATCTTCACCGCAGAACAAACAGAATAGTTTCCTGGGCTGATCTCCATATCTTCCTTCGATGTTTCTCCCCTCTCTGCCTCTTGGAGCTGGTGGCCTGAGAGAACTTTGTTGTACCCCTAATGATTGAGAGCTGTGTTGTTGCGTTTGGGTATGATTCCCCCTGTTGTCGCTTGCACTGGGGTTATGGATCGACCTGACATGCCTAGGGTGGAATGTTCCTCCGAAGCCCCTGGCCATCTCAGAGTATCTATAGGCTTCCTCCCTTCTTTGCCGAAAGTCATTGTCGACTCTGATGTACTCATGCATTTTCTGGAGAAGCTTCTCCAAGGTTTACGGCGGCTTCCTTGCAAAGTATTGCGCCATTGGTCCTGGTCTAAGCCCCTTAATCATGGCCTCAATGACAATCTCATTGGGCACTGTAGGCGCATGGGCTCTCAATCGTAGGAACCTTCGGACATATGCCTGGAGGTATTCTTCTTGGTCCTGTGTGATCAGCATGTCTTTTATCTTCTGCCATGACGTAATTGTCCCAGGCCAAAGAGAAGAATACCATGTTTGAGCCACACTTCTGACTGCCATGATGAAGGACTTCCCATGACCGAAGTATTGCCCCCATATGAGGATATGGTTACTTCGTAACTCATTAGAAATTGCTTTGGGTCTGAGTGCCCGTCATACATGGGGAGCTGGGGTGGCTTGTATGACAGCGGCCATGGGGTAGCCTGCAATTCTGCTGCCCAGGGAGAAGCATCATTGAAAGCAAAGTTAAAGTTACCATGGTGAAAATCATCGTACCATTACTCATCTTCATTGATTGGGCTCTCTTGACGAAGCTCCCTGTATTGGGGCCTTCGGTCTTGATCATCCTGAGTGAGATGACGCATTTCCTCAGCTGCTTCGTCAATCTTACTCTGAAGTTTGGCTAGCCAAAGCAACTTTTCCTTCTTCCTTTGTACTTGCTAGTGGATGGCCTCTAGATCCCTAATCTCCTAATCTAGTTCCTCCTCTTGAGGTGTTGGGCTAGTAGCCTTCTTCTTCTGGCTCCTAGCTTCTTGCAGCATCTCCTGGTTAGTGTCTAGTGGCTCCAGGGCAACCCCTAGCATCGTTGTCTTCTTCGGCAGCATTACGAAAGTTGATGCTTGCCGAAGGTGGTCGATTGAGTTCACCAGAGGTGGGCACCAATGTTGGTCCTTGTTCTCAAATGATATACATCAAGAACAGGGCAACACGATTGTTAACGATTAAAGACCCTCGTCCTTTGAAGCATTATCTCCTTTAGGATATAATGATCTTTAGACGAAGGTTATGAAGGACATGCCTTCACCATCTCAGTAAATAAATATAAATAAGAATATATGAAGTACAAAAGAATATGAGTAATGATCATGTCACAACAGATTATTTTTATTCTCAATCTGTAAACATAAATGAATATTCATGATATTTATATTACATTGGTACCTTCGGCTTGTCAGAAGGTGAAAATGCGAGAGTAACGCAAGGGTGATTACAATCCAGCGTCAACAGTACGGTGTTACTGTTCATCTATTTATAGTCACGGGACGCAGCCCGGACAAAATTACATTCATGTCCCTGACATTTACTATTAAAAGGCAAGCTATCAAGGACTAAGTAGTCTTTTACCTTTTAGGTCGGTTTCGTCCCCCTCATTCGTCATCATATTAAGCCAAAGCTCCTTCAGCCACAGCTTCGGCGTTCGTCTTTATCACCTTCGGGCTGTGTCTTCATATCACGCATGCCTTCACCAGAAGAGAAAACCTTCATCCCAAAGCCGAAGCCTCCTGTAATAGTCTATGTCACACTGAAAACATATAATTAGTTATGTTTTTGAGGACCTTCGGAAGAGGAAGGCCCCCAACAGTAATGTTGGTCCTTGTTCTCAAATGCTATACTTCAAGTACAAGACAACACAATTGTTAAAGATTAAAGGCCTTCGTCCTTCGAAGCATTATCTCCTTTCGGATATAATGATCTTCAGACGAAGGTTATGAAGGGTATACCTTCATCATCTCGGTGAACAAATATAAATAAGGGTATATGAAATACAAAAAATATAAATAGTGATTATATAACAACAATCTATTTATATTCTCATTTCATAAACATGGAAAGAACATCAACAATATTTATATTACATTGATACCTTCGGCTTGCCAGAAGGTGAAGATGCAAAAATGACGTAAGAGTGATTACAATCCAGCGTGAACAGTACGGGGGTACGGTTCATCTATTTATAGGCACGAGACGTAGCCCGAACAAAATTACATTCATGTCCCTAACATTTAATTGTAATTATGATACAAACTACTAAGGACTAGATTGACTTTTCCTCCTTAAGTCAGTATCATCCTTCGTCTTTGTCGCAATACTAAGCTGAAGCTCCTTCAGTCATAGCTTTGGCTTCTATCAACATCATCTTCGGGTCGTATCTTCGTGCTGCACCTGCCTTCGTATTGTCTTGCCGAAGGTGTTTTTGCCTTGAGGACCTTCATCGGAGAAGAAGACCTCCAACAGTAGCCCCTTCACGATTCTAGATCGTTTTTCGTAACGAGCTCGTTCCGTGAAAAACACGAAGGCTTCGGAATGCTGAAGGTCCGAAAAACACCTCCCTGAGCTCATTGCCGAGAAACGATTATAATATTTCGGACGCCGGATGGTCCACCGCTCAGTCAGTGCGAGCGGTATGGCGGTTCGCCTTGTCCCCTGTAGCACTATATAAACAAACGAGTTGGTGAGGAGTTACCACAACATTCATTGCCATCACACTGTTGTGCTGTTAAAAATTTTAACCATAGCCGAAGCTTTCTGTATTGCTTTTTCGATCAAGTGCTTCGTCATTTGAAATCAGCTTCGTCTTAAAGAAGCGTAAACATTGAAATGGCCAGAGTATGATCCACTGCTAGGGTGTCTCGTGAGGGTGATGAGGCTGAAGTGGCCAAAACAACGCCAATATCAGAAGTGATGAGGTGGTCGGGTCTTGTTGTGCCAGAGGGGGCTGTTGCCGAAGGTACTTCTATCGCTGAAGCTGAACACATCGTAGCTGAAGGAGGAAGCGAGAACGAAGATGAAGAGGACAACACTATTCTGAGTCCAACAAAACCCAGCCATATTGAGTTTGGTAAATCTACTATGATGGCAGACGACCTAGTTATGATGAAGAAATTGGGCTACTTTGGGGAGGCCGAGAGCAAGCTTGTCCGGTTTGCCGGGGAAGAGGTGATTCCAGAGCCAAAAGATGATGAAATCATAGTCTTTAAAAGCTTCTTTAGGGCAGGACTTCGTTTCCCCCTGCATGAGATGATTGGGGAAGTTTTAAAAAAATTTGAGATACACTTTCATCAGCTGACACCCAATGCAATCGTTAGACTTAGTGTCTACATATGGGCTCTCCGAAGCCAGGGTATGAGTTCCAATGCCGAAGCTTTCTACCAGGTGCACGAGCTACACTATCAATGAAGGCCAGAGCGGATGGTCTCCATAAGAACTTCGACTGCTACAACTTTGTGTATCGGAAGGATACTAAGGTCCCGGTTCTCGGTTACCGTACCAAATGGCCGACCGGTTGGACAAGCGAATGGTTTTACATAAAGGCAGACGAAAAGAGAAGGGAGAAGCTAATGACTATGGTCATGAGTCCATTAAAATTAAGCTTCGAGATGACAAGGCCCTTGTGCCACATGCAGCTTGGCTCCCCATGCCAGGTAGCCGAAGTAGAATTCAGAGTGGTAGCGGCCGAAATCAGCACTAGAGATTTAGTGCAAGAGTACTTGGCAAATAGAATATTTCCGACTTCTAGTGGTTGGGGAATGCCTAAGAAAAAGGAGGGGCAAAAAGTACGAACTTGTTCGGCTCCCTTACCGATTTAAATTTGAGAAACAATTCAAGAAGCCATGCAAAGAGTGGCTAGAAATGATCGAGACAATGTGCAATGAAATTCTTGGCAACTACACTAGGAAAGAAGACCAGTTAATGACTGCTGCCTTCGGCACCCGGCCAAAACGAAGGCTAAATCGAGTGATGGCCGCGTTAAACTTCGAATACCTAGACTATGAAAAGCTTGACAAAGGGGCCGAAGGGGTGAAAAGGAAGAGGGTTGTCAGCATCCTGAGTCGGCAAGCTGCTCGGCTAGTGAAGGAAGATGAAAAAGCTTTAAAGAAAACAAAAACAGATCCTGAGCCAAAGGCAACAATCTCTAAAAAGCGAAAACTTGACACAATGCCCTCTGCTGAGCCGAAGGTGGATGAATCAGGAGAAGAAGCTCCTTTAACGCCCTCTGTTGCCGAAGTAGCAGAAATTTTGAAGGTAATGACTGATTCCCCACACTTCAAGATGCTAAGTCCTCTAGGACCAGAACTGACGAAACTTTTACTGAAGGAACAACCTTCGGCTGCGGAGGAGAAGATTAAAGGGCAAAAGAAATGAAGAATTGTAAATGTGATGCAAGCCGTTGAGCAAACACCACCTTTAGCTTCAGCGGCAAAAGTAGCAATTCCTACAGATACCGAAGATGCTGGCAGAGCCGAAGCTGAAGAACTCGCAACCACACTGTCAAAATTGATAGACTCATATCAGATGTGGTTAAAGATGTGGCTATTGAGGAAGAAATGGCCGCAGCGACAAGCAAAGAAAGGGAAATTGATGTTAGCCCTTCAGGCGAAAAATATTTCGATCTTCGACACCTAGGCGGCCAAGAATTGTCTAAAGAGGACAACTCAGAGTTGCGGGAATTTGTTGTATCCTGCGGATATCAACCAGAGGCTTTGCTCTTCAGCGGGGTTGACGAGGAGATCCTAGGATGCATCCGCGACTGCTCTGGGGCGAAGATAGTCGGCACTCTATCCAAGAGTGTTGGCTTTCCGAAGCTAGAGGCTAATATCAGCTGCTACCGAAGGCAATATATTGCCGGTAGCTTATTTTATTCCATCTTCAAGGTGAGGTCTTTAACTAGGTTATTATTATTATCATTTTCGTGGTAAGTTAATTGTTCTGACCATGACTTGTTGTTGTAGAGCATGCTGCTGAGCAAAGCTTTCAAAATGCAGCAGGATAACAAAGATAAGAAAAATGAGGTTATAATTGACGGTTTGGAGTGTAAGATAAAGGACCTTGAAGCTTCTCTAGAGGAGAAAGATTTTCTGCTGCGAGCAGCCGAAGGCTCCCTCGTGGAAGTACAGTCTCAAAATACTAGGTTAAGCGAGGAACTTGACAATGCTTGAACAACTTCAAAGAAAGAATCAGAGCACTTCGAGCAGAAAACAAAAGAACTGCAAGCAAAAGCTGAAGCCGAAGGTAAGAAAATACGAAGCTACGAGAGTCATTGAAAAACCTTCGGAACAAATGCACGGATTTCGCCACCTGTTGTGCGAACCGATTAAAAGGAATATTCAACTCGGTTGGGGCTAGTTCTGAAGAAATTGCTCCTTTGGCTGAAGATATCCCCAAAGCCTTCAAGCATATTGAAAACAAAGTTGAAGCACTCGATGAAGTCATAACTGGGCACAGGGATTTCTGTGCTCTGCTAGCTTCTCATGGCACAGCTGCTGTATTCTTGAAGGCCGGATGTACTCATGCCAAAACAGTTAAGAAGCCAACCTTCAGCCTCTCATCATCAGACTTAGTTGATATTCCTGGTGAAGCCCATAGCATTGGAAATAGATTTATCACTCAAATTTGGGCTAAGGGCGGGTGCGAGCTGGCTAGAGACGAAGCTCGGAAACTACTCGATTCAGTATGAAACTTTTACCTGTCTTCTACCTTGATTTTTTTATTATATTTCCGATTACCTTATACCGTCATCTGTCTGCAGGGTGGTGACGCCGAAGTTCGATGAGCCGAAGCTTGTTCCGAAGGGCTGAAGACTCTTAGAGCTTCTTTTTGTAATTACCTATATAAAACTTGGGATATCTTTGTATTATTTGGCAAAAGATTGTAATTGAGAGTTGAACACAACATTGTACATATTTGTCCATACCTTGTAATATAATTTTACCTCTTCATCCATGTGTGAATTGCTTTGCTATGGACGAAACCCACTTACAAATTTTGAGCCAAAGGCGAAAAACACCTTCCTTTCTTTTCGTTCACAATGAAGCTGTAACACCCCAGGTGTTTATCATCTGCTCGACCACGAGTATGGATTTAAGCACGTAATATCAGTGAGAAAAACAGATGCTAAATTTTAATCATCTTTGCCTATCGCGATTCTAATACCGCATCTGTTTCGTCTATCGCGAGTTCGACATCATTTTTATCTATCCGGGCTTGTCCTAAATTTTCGTGATGTTCGGAACATAGTTATTTCGAAAATAAGTGCGTCCAGTGATTATTTAAACTCATCGCTCGCGCGGATATGAAATTCAGAAGCTCGACCCACTCAGATGATTTTTATTCCGGGCAAATTAATTTGAACTCGACGACTAAAATGTTCGGGGCAAAATAATCCGAATCGCGCATCGTCCGAGAGAAATCATGCGTGAGATTAATAATCAGGAGTATTTGGTAATAAGTCGATTAAAACAGATAAAGGTAATTAGAGCCGAACTCGAATAATTTCTAATCAGTTTAACTTCAACAAAATCAGTCGTAAATTAAAATACCAAAGCCGAAATCCATGTAGTTCGGTCCGTGTGTTCTCGTCTCGATCTGAATCTCTAGATATAAATAACGGGTGAAAACGCATCTGATTCCAAAAAATTCACCAAATCAAATCCCTCTCAAATATTCTATCGAACTTATTTTGGTTCAACCTTTTAAATATCTCTCAAATCCAAATATCAGAACCCCAAATATCTATGATTTTTGCGGATAAAGAATTAATAATAAAAAAAGAATATGAAAATATCCATTTCTTTCTATCCCTACGCCGCCCTCTGTTTGATTTTTCTACGGACGCCGCTCAACTCTGTCAAGAAAAATCCTGCTCACGCTTATCTTCCTCCCGAACGTGACCTGTCCTCATCTCCCTCCTATCCTCTGCTCCATTCCCCTCCTTGGCTCACTTCTTGTCGCTCTCCCTCTGTAGCCGCTCCCTGGGAGCTTCCCTCAACGGCTCCTCCTCTGCTCCTCCAGCCGCGCGCAGCCGCGCTTCTCCCAGCCTCCCTGCGCTAGCGCGCGTCATTCTCCCTACGCTCGCTCGCGCCTAGCTCCCTACGCACGCGCGCGCACCGTGCATCCATGGTGGCCCCCAGCTCCCTCTCTGCCTGGCCATGGAGCTCGGCCTTGGCTTCTCTGCTGCGCGCTCGTCTTCTTCTTAATTCTTCCTGTGCGCTTCTCTCCCCTAGATCTCTCCTCTGCTTGGCCGCCGTCGAGTCCCTGACGTGCGCCCAGCCGAGTGGCTCTCCCGCGCATCTCCTCTCTGTCCCCTCGACTCGCTCCTTCCCCAAACTCCTATGGCGCTCGGCTTCTATTCCTCTGCGCGCCCATCTCCCTCGGCTCCCTTCAGCTCGGATCCCGGCGCGCGGAGCTTTTCCCCTAGCCGAGCTCGTTCCTGCGCGCCGCATGCCTGCTCGCCATGGCGATGGTCACCGAGCTCCCTTGTCGTGGCTTCCTGCTTCCTCGTCGCGCGCGTAGCGTTCCGTCGTTCCCTGCCGTGACCCCGCTGTGGTGCTTCCTCACGTGCAGCTCGCCCCAACTCCCGTTTGTAGTGGTCACCAGTCGTCGACCCTGCTCGGATTCCATCTCACTCGCACCTGCTCCTAGTCGACGCTTGCTCGGATTCGCGTCCCTGCGTCCAGCCAAGTTCACCCCTGTGCGCAGCCGTGGGTTTCTCTGCGCAGCGTTCCTGCTCCCTAGCCTCCGTCGTGCTCGACAGCATGTAATTCATGTCAAAGCAGCAGCTGTGATCCCTTGCGTCGCGCTCGTCAGATCGAGTCTCGCGTCGTCAATCTGTGCCATTCATGTTTGGCTATCGGTTTCGCCGGTTGTCGATTTTCCTATTCGCTATGGTCATCACGACGGTTGTTCCTATCCGAGCTAGCCTCGCTTGCCAATCGTCACACCATCTTTACCTGTTAGGCCGTGCGTTGCCGCGTTCACCTCGTTGTGTCGTCGTGGACTTGTCGGCGTACTGTTGTGGTACCTGGATCATGCTCGCCTCAACTCGAACGAGACATACTGCCATCCTCTTCGTCGAATGGAAATCGTCGTGCTGGCACGTCAAGGTCGTCGATCGCCATTCTCGTCTACGCCAAGCCCCAAGCCATGAAGACACTCTTGTGCTGGCCACACGTCACCAGCTCAACAAAGAGGAATCCCACGGGTATTCGGTCAAGAATGGAAACTGTGTGCCTCGCTCGCCAGACGTGTGCGATCAATGACATCAACTAGAAACCGTCGTCGTGCTTGCGACTATCGCGTCGAATTAGTTAGGGTAAGTAAATTTGTTATTCGTGTTAGTGGATTGGTGGATGGTTTTACTAGGTATAATATTTATTAGATTGCCTGAGTCGCTTTGGTAAATTGGTCGATGTTGTAGGATGAAAGAGGTCTCAATAGGTCTCAGTGTTTGCGGGACTGTAGGTGTTAAAAATGGGAAGTTTTATTAATATATATATACACAGGTTAACCGGTAAATTAGTTTAGAAAGTTAATGAAAGTTCTTCTATCAAATTTTATAAGTGTTAGGTGTCCAAGAATTGTGAAGTTAAAGTTGTAAGTCGTTTAGTGTGCTCTCTAAACTAGGTATAATATTCTATGTGTGTTAGTCACTTTCATAATTGGGATGGATGTTGATTGCTACCTCGACTATTTAGCTAGGTTGTAAGAGCATGATTGTCGTAAGTAACAATATATCGATAATTAGTGTCCGCAATGTCTCATCATTAAGTAGGTTATTTCTCTTTTGCGTAGCATCGTAATGTCTGGTGTTATTGTTCCTTATATGCATTCATATGCATAATGCATTTCATTCAGGTACGTTAATTAATCGCGTAATGCGGAAGACGAGCCAAGTCGACCCCAAGCGCGGCTAATCCACAGGATGATGCTGATGGACAAACCTGAAAGTGGATAATGGAGCGAGTATCGGAATAAAGGCTGATCATCAAGTGGACGTCACCTAACAACACTAACCTAGTGTTATTCAGGCAAGCCCCGGTGCATGCAACCCCTTCCTTGTGTTTTTAAATTATTTTTACACACTTTAAGTCTAGTGAATGTGCATTAGGTTTATAGGAGTTGCTTGGAAACCCTTTGATGCATTGGCTACCTTGAAATCCATTCCTGTTATAGATACTTCTGGGGAAGTATCAAATATGATTTACAAAAGTGCTTAGCCTTGCCTAGAGGTAAATCTTGCGGATAGAGGTTGTCCTTTGCGTTAATGCCTAGCTCAGGGGTTATCCTGAGGAAGGATGGCTTCTGCCTGCAAGAATATTTTCACTGGGAGCAATGGTGGGATCTTACTGTAAAGTTCCCTTTGATGCTCTTTTCATCCTAAGGAATACAAACAATCCTAAGGATGGAAGTACTTAAATCGGGACTTGGGCTAGGAACAGGTGATGTTCTACCCAGGTTGATTAAGGATTATACTGAATGTAGGCCTGCTGACCGAAGACCTTTTAACTAGTCACATGCCTCTTCATGGGTAAGCTTTGCCTCGAGCAGACTAATACCAGAATAAGATAACACGCAATAGGAGTGGAGAGATGGCGAGATTAGCGTGTACCCTTCGTGGCAAGAGGCTGGATAGTGGTGTATCTGTGCTCTCGGTTGGCGTGAACCTGATCTGGTCTTAAGAACCCCGGTGGCGAGTTGACATATGCAAGGGTTAAGTGCTACATATGTCGTGTGATTGGAGATCCTCAGCTGAGTATTAATCGATTCTGGATCACCGTTATTTCTCGGATATGAAGACTTGGTCACTGACTTGCAATCTAAGTCATGGATGGAATCATAATGAGCAAAAATCGTGTTGTATGGATTAATGTGATAATGAAATTAGACTAGATGCAAACAAGGTCTATTAATACTTAATCTCGCAGTAATATGTTGAAAGTAAGGACTCATTTTAGTAAGCTTTCTGCAAACTATTAATGTTGATTCTTGCTAAAAACCTTTCCTTGACTCCCAAATCCAGCATACCCTTGAGAGTCTTTTCTTTAGTCGGGTAAGTCTTGCTGAGTAATTCCATACTCAGAGTTTTATTCCCTGTTGTTTTTTAGGTTATAGTTGTAACACCCCAGGTGTTACCATGGCTAGGGCACATCTATGCACTAATGGCTGTGATCACATGTGGAAGAAACTTAAGGAAAAGAGTATAAGAACCTTGGGGGATTGGTTTTAACCAAGAGATGTGAATGACCACAAGCATTACCCAAGTTGTGTGCACTTATCACCTTGGACAAGAAGGGAGTAAAACCCTAGACCTCTCTTGAACCCTATCTCCTAAACATCTTGGCTAAAGGGGAGAGATTAAGCAAATGTGCAAACCATGACCTAACCTTTGGCAAAAGTTAAGTAACATATTAATCTACAATTATAGAGAGGAAAACATTGCTAAAAGACCCCCTTAAGAAATCCCAAATCCCTTCCCTAAGTAGAGAAAGAGCTAGAGCTCTCTAATTCTCTCTAAGTCAAAAACTACACCTAATCTAAAGATCCACCGTGTTCACCTTGAAGATGGCACCAAAACCACTTAAGTTCTATACCAAAAATGTGGCATACCACCTAAGGCACCCCCTGGAAAAAGTTGAGACCGAGCCCTTGACGTTTGACATGTCTTGGCATCACTTTTGTCGCGCAGCGGACAGGGAGACAAGCCAGATTTGGCGTCCGCATATCTTCTGACCTAGGGCTTATCTTCCCTTGGAACTCACATACAAGAGATAGCCATAGGTGCCAGGAAGAGGTCTGCGCCGGATTTTTGCCAAGATTCGCAAGTATGCGACCTCAGCAAGCTTTTGAACATGGGCAGAAGAACACCTCCACGTGTTCGACGCGCTCTGCGCGCCAGAGCACGCCCGCGCCCGACCCTGCGTGCCCCGCGCCACACTGAGCCGTGCCTGTGTCCCCTGCTCGCGCCCGCACCTATAAATCACCCTCAGGCATCGACCGTACTCATCCGCGCACACTCGACCTCACCGGAGCCCAAACCCGCCGGCGTTGCCCATGCACGGCGTGTCCGCGGCCGCCCGATCTCCCTGCCACCGTAGACCGGCCAACCAAGCCTTTCCCAACCCCGTCCGACCCTCGGAGAAGGCTGTGCACACCTCGGTGAAGCTCCCCGAGCGTGGAATCGGAGTTTGCTTCGCCGGAGAGGCCAGTCCACGGTTGCCTGACTCCACCCGACCGCCGGCGAGCGTAGACCGGGTAATCCTCTGAGCCATTCTTCGATTCCTTGTGCACATGGCCTCTACGTCACCCCGCGAAGCTCACCGTGCCATTGGATTGAACCAGGCCACCATGGTTTGGTCGGCACACCCGCCGCCGACGAGAACACCCGCTTGCGTACGTGGACCGAGCGATTCCGGCCATCCCCGCCGTCGAGCCGTACACCGTTGTGACCGCCAGAGCCTCTTGAAGCTAACCCCGCCCCTCGCCGGACCTCTCTCGCCGCCGGTAAGCCGCGCCGCCCTTTTCTTTCCCGCGGGTACTGTTTGCATTGTGGGAGGGACCTCGGGGAAGAAGAAAGAAAGGTCGGGGGGATTTTTGAACTGTGAGTGACTCAGAGAAATAGTAGCGCGGGGGTATAACTGAGAGAGTTGGTTTGGAAATAACCTGAGGACTTCAGTGCAAAGTGGTTTTCCAGGAAACCTTTAATTAAATCTGATTTAAAATTGAAACAGCACTTGAATAATTCATATCTTCTGTTTTACTCACCCAAATTGAGTCAAACCAATTTTGTCAGATCTTAAATAATATAAACTACTGAAGAAAAATATAAAACCCCTATGTGCTACAGAAAACTTTAGGGTTCTAAATTAAATACTGATTTGGCCAAAAGCTAAATAATAAAGAGAAAAATAGTTGCACTATTTAACTGAGGGTAAGAAAAATTGGAGAAGTACATGAAAACCTACAAACCTATTTAAAAATGCTAAACCCCTCTGTACACCCCATTAAGGTAAAGTTTGCCATTTAATTCACATTATGCTTAAAGTTGAAGAAAATAGGAAAGGTGATTTAAATAAGGAACCAGGGAGCACCCATATTTTTGTTAGTCTATTTATTCAGTATAGTTTACTAGAAAAATTTATTATACCCTAGTTTAGTATAAAATAAATGGGATACCTTTTATTTTAAGAAAACAAGGAAAATTTAGAAAAACCGTAGAAAAATAACCCCAAGGTGAAAACACCCCAAACCTTGGGATAATAAATGCTTTGTTATTATGAACATAGGAAAAATACAAAATCTGTTGTTTGATATTTTTCAAATAACAAGTTAGTTATAAGCACCTTTTTGGCATAAAACTTTAAAAAATTAAAACTAAATACCCACCAATTAACTTTCTGTGATTTTTGGCACAGAGGCTTATTATTACTGTTAGATGCCAACAAAAATAACCCTTAGGGCAGAACCTACCCCTAGTTAAGAGTTGTAGTGTAAAGTGGCCCATTTACACAACTTTTGTTATTTTTGTCTAAAGCATAACCTTTTTATTTTGAACCTCAAACTCCTAGAACAGACTATGTTGACCAATGACAAGCCACTGTAATTTTTACCAGATTTTTGAAAATTTTGAAATCACTGTTGTAGTTCAAACCCACACTAAAATTCATAAATAGCAAATAAAGAAGGGGAAAAGGAAATGATGGAAACTAATGTGACCCTAAAACCCTTTGTAAATTGTCCACTAAAGTATATAAGGGGAATTACAATCCACTATGCTTATCCTTAACAAAACCTAAAACTTAGAATGATAAGCATAAACTACTAAAAGCCACGTATGACCAAGAAACCCTAAGTTACGAACTAACTTAGTTTTCCTTCCTTTAGCATAAAGTTGTTAAATCCTGCATAATCATGATACACATATTCATTGCATTCGATAGATTTCAACCTCGATGACGGAGAGTACGTCCTCGTGCCGGAGCAAGGAGCTGCTGAGGAGGTAGCCCCGGATCCAGCACCAGAGCCTGCACCAGAGGATCTGCCTGCCCCAGCTTTGGAAGGCAAGCCCTGGTTTTATGCATAACCTGTTATTTATGCTATTTTACTATACTTAATGATTGTAGGATTGATTGTGCACGTAAGTGTAGGAGTTGTTTGAAACCCTAGTTGCATGATCTCAGGAAATCCTGTTGAGATGAATACTAGTATGCTAGGTCGAGGTAGCTGCTTTACTAATTAGGATCTCGATAGAAGTCGAGTGATTTTTCTAGCACTCGCGCGAGGTCAGGAAATTGGTTGTATCCACTTTCTTATCATAATGATGCTGGTTGTGGACAACAATCCATGGGGGTTGGTTGTCCACTGGATAAAAATGTGAATAAGAATTAAGGTGTGGTACCGTGAGTCAAGCGTTTGAACGTACCAAACACATACCGAGAAATATGGTAAATCGGTAAGCCTAGTACCTGAGTGAACCTGCACGCTGACATATCCCCTCACGCGACCTGAGACGAGGTCTCCCATTCCGGTTATGGTGGGTACAAGTGCGGTCACTGCACGACGGCAGTCGGGGTCAGTGAGGCATTGTACGCCAAGGCGGTGAGCCCTGATCTGTTGCCAGGGAATCGAAGGGGACGGTTGATGTGTGTGGGGACGGAGTGCCCCTACATGTCGTGTGTTTAGGTTTACCTTGCAAGGATAAAAACTCGATTCGAATCGTCAGCTTCTCGCAGCTAATGAGACTGCTTGATCCATGCTGCTACATTGAGTAACAAGTGGAAATATGATGAGTTGATACAAGATTTTGATTGCTAAAAATGTTTGCTACTATGTATGAGTAGATAGTACATATTTAGCCTTAAGAGAGTCACACTTAATTTTGCAAAGTTAAAACTTGATTTAGAAACTCAGCTAGTGTTTTTGGCAACCAAACCCCACTGCCAAACAGTTGCATGTCTAGAGGTAGAGGAGTAGACTCCTCACACCGGGTAAGTCTAGCTGAGTATTAGTATACTCAGCCTTGCTTGTGGCAAAATTTTTACAGGTTCCTTGGAGGACATGGTTGCTGGAGTGACTTGGCCGTCCGCCTTGCCACCGGGTTGGACTGTCGAGTGGGATCCCGCCTCGGCCGAGGAGGAGCATGAGGAGTGATGGGACAGGCTTCCCCATCCCTCCATTTATCTATCGTTAGTTTTATTCCGCTGCACTTCGAACAATGATGGCTACTTTTGCAAAACTCCGATGGTGATGTAATAATTTAATACTCCTTAATGTATGGTTTTATGCTTTATTGTATTTGCTCTGTGACTCACCTTCGAGTGATATTGTGGTACTTGATCCTGTCAGTGGCCTCGTCGGACTAGATCCGAGGGATTGACGGGTTATTCCCATTTAAGTGTGGTCTAGCCTCTAAGGCGGGACTTAGGCACTTAAGTCGGAATAATTCGGGCACTTCCGCCACAGCTGGTATCGGAGCTTGTACCACCACAGAGGAATCAATAAAATATAAATACCATGCTTTTCCGAAGTAAAACTTGATAGAAACAATGTTGGATAGATCGTAGGACGATCAGGATAGACCTAGGACGTGAAGCCTTAGGATGATAGAGGGGTAGTTAGGTGGCTAAGTGATCAAGCCCTATAGGCTACTATAAGGGGTGGGAGTCGTTCCCTATTCCCTTTACCTTGATGTGAGGTCGTTCAGGACGAGCATGCATGCATTCTTAATTAAACAAATAGATAATTGAGTAAAGACCTAAATACAAAATGATGACCAACTAAGTACCCCAGTACCCTTGTCATAATTAGAGAGAGGCTGAGTTGTGTTTTCTTTTTCTTTTTCTTTATAATTCTTTTTCTTTTACTTACGCTTAACCGTACACAGATGACTTCCCACGGATCCTCAAACGACGGGAATGCACTGTCCCACACTGACGGGCTTGCACGAGAGGGCTTTCCCCGCATTTTGTGGGAGGTACTTCAGGGGGCCGGATACATGACACTTCCTTAGTACGCGGTGCAGCAGTTCGAGAAGCACCGAGTGCCCCGCTGTAGGGTGAGGATGACCTTGGAGCCTCATCCCCTGCAGCCAGGCTGGCGTTCGCTGGACTCTGAGTCCTTTGGATACCGGGCTGAGGACACGATCGAGGCGATTGCTCTACACAGGTTGACCACTTTCTGCGGATTCCATCCCTTGGAGCTGTCCACCCACCCCATTGGCTTGTTCCCCGCTGAGAAGGAGGACGACCCAATGTGGAAGGATCGGGTGGAGCATGCCAAGGACATCTGGGCTCTCTACCCAGGCCAGACTGCTCACTTGATGGTACGATGCATGAATGCCCTGTATCGTCTGCAAGTGATGCGTGGTGAGGCAATGTCCCATCTGATGGCATTGTTGGAGGCAACTAAGATCACCCTGGATAATAGAGAGGAGCTTGTGGTTGACTTGTCCCAGGAGATGGTGGAAAAGGACTTACAAGTGGAGCAGTTGTCAGATGAGATCCAAGAGCTGGAGGAATTAGTGGGGACAAGGGAGAACACCATCGAGGTTCTCGAGGATCAGCTCATCAATACCCAGCAGCAGCTTGCCGAGGCTAATGAGCACCTGGATATGCATCACCAGGAGATCCAGGATGTGGAGGCTAACGAGGACGTCGACATTGAGGGAGGGGAGGAGCCTGCTTCCAGTGTGGACACTGCTGGCTCAGGGAGGCCACCTTCCCCCGAGTCGAGTGTTGCCTCGTTCGCTCACTAGGTATCAGGGGTAGAGCTAGAAGTCGGTAATGGTGGGACTCCTTGAGGCTAGCTTAGCTTTTGCACCCTTGGGGTACTACGCTAGATAGAGTTGAGTCTTTTGGGCCATTGATGTAATCATGATAAACTCTTTTGGAAGCATGGTTGATGGATGCTCTCAGTTTTAAATTGGAAAGAAAAGTTTATGCCTTTTTAAATCTTTTATGTCTATGCCGGAATCTATCAATTCGCCTTTTGACTCTTTCACCGCGATTAAACCTTAAACTTGAAGATGTGTTATTGAGATATATGTGATTTTTCAGATGGTCGGGAGAGCGCGTCGTGGACATAATGAGCGCATTCCTCCACCACCGCCACCGCCTCCCACTCTGCAGGAGCTAATGGCTCAGCAGAATGAGATCTTGAGGCAGCTAGCTCAGCGCCAGCCACCACCTCAGCTCTATGGTGGTGGAGATCATCAGCGTCACCCCGCAGTAGCCACTTACCAGGAGTTCCTCAGTACTCAGCCGCCGTTGTTCACCAGGGCAGAGGACCCACTTGATGCTGATGTATGGCTGAGGGTAGTGGAATCTAAATTCCCACTACTCAATGGAGTTTGTTCTGAAGTGACTAAGGTCAGGTTTGCCACCCAGCAGCTTCGCGGACCCGCGCGGACATGGTGGGACCACTATCTTGCTATGCAACCAGTTGACCATGAAGTGGATTGGAGAGAGTTCAAGACAGCTTTAGGGGACACCATATCCCAGTTGGCATTATGGACCGTAAGCTCAACGAGTTTATGGCACTTACTCAGGGCAACAGGACAGTGTTGCAGTATGCTCAA
The DNA here is from genome assembly GCA_029449295.1 of Zea luxurians. Taxonomy (NCBI): domain Eukaryota; kingdom Viridiplantae; phylum Streptophyta; class Magnoliopsida; order Poales; family Poaceae; genus Zea; species Zea luxurians. The sequence goes on along the minus strand of JAOPSE010000027.1, from coordinate 18,923,259 downwards.
GCTTTTAATGATCTGTGCCAGTATGCCGGGTATCATGCCGATACGGACGAGAAGAAGAGAGACATGTTCAGAAGGGGGCTCAGCACTAAGCTCCGTGACCGTCTCAACACCGTCAGGGCCAACAGCTACAATGAGTTGGTCAACATGGCCATCTTCCAGGAGGACTGTATCACAGCTCGTCAGGCAGAGAAGAAGAGGAAGACCCCTGTGGCAGGACCTTCAGCTCAGCCACAGCGTTTCAGGATTGTGTCTGACACTCAGAACAGGGGACCTCAGCAGCAGCAAGGGCGTTGGGTGATCCGACCACAGCAGCAGCAGCAGGCACCCAACCGTACCCAGTTTCCAGCTCAGAGGAACAATCAGCAGTAGCAGCAGTATCGCCAGGCAAATGACAACAGGTGTTTCACATGTGGCAACACCGGGCATTATGCCAAGAATTGCCCCAGAAACCAGCAGAGGCAGGGGCAGAATGTTAATCAGAATCAAGGCAAGAGACAGAAGGTGCAAGTGAGGCAGGGCAAGCTGAACTTTACCACCATGGCCGATATTCCAGAGGGAGCACCCGTCATGACTGGTATCTTTACAGTTTTGAATTGTCCTGCTATTATTCTTTTTGATTCTGGTGCATCACATAGCTTTATTAGTGCCAAATTTAGTGTCAAGTGTCAATTACCCTTTCATCACACCAATGGGGGTATCACAATTTCAACACCAGGAGGCAGGATTGCCACCAATCAAATCAGCAAGAATGTGCCTATAAAGTTTGGTAGTCTGATAATTAAAACCAACCTTCTTATTTTGGGTTTGGATAGTGTGGATATCATATTGGGAACTGACTAGTTGACCAAACATCAGGCAGTGATTGACATTGCAGCTAGGGCCATTGAAGTGCACTCACCGACCTGTGGTGAAACCACATTATATTTGCCCGACCAGGGTTGTACCCGTTCTTGTGCCTTCGTTATGATAGAATCCCCAGTGGAAAAGATCCCAGTGGTCTATGACTACCTAGATGTTTTTCCGGATGAATTGCCAGGAATGCCACCTGACAGAGACATTGAGTTTGCAATTGAATTGCAACCCGGGACTGCTCCTATCTCCAAGAGACCTTATAGGATGCCTCCCGTGGAATTGGCAGAATTGAAAAAGCAACTGCAGGAGTTGTTGGACAAGGGGTTCATTCGCCCAAGTACTTCACCTTGGGGATGCCCTGCTTTATTTGTGAAGAAAAAGGATGAGAGTTTGAGAATGTGTGTCGATTACCGCCCTCTCAATGCGGTGACCATCAAGAACAAATACCCACTACCCCGTATTGATGTCTTGTTTGATCAATTGGTGGGAGCCAAAGTGTTTTCAAAGATAGATCTTCGCTCAGGTTATCATCAGATCAAGATCCGTGCCAGTGATATTCCCAAGACGGCCTTCTCTACCAGATATGGGCTGTATGAGTTTTTGGTAATGTCTTTTGGGTTGACCAATGCCCCAGCTTATTTTATGTACCTAATGAACTCAGTATTCATGCCAGAGTTGGACAAATTCGTGGTCGTTTTCATTGACAATATTCTGGTGTATTCCAAGAATGAAGCCGAGCACACCAAACATTTGTATACTGTACTTCAGAGGCTGCGCGACCATCAGTTGTATGCCAAGTTGTCCAAATGTGAGTTCTGGCTGAAGGAAATTAAATTCTTAGGTCACACAATTTCTCAGGATGGGATATCTGTTGATCCTGAGAAGGTACAAGAGGTGATGGGTTGGAAGCCCCCGACTACAGTGAGGCAAATTCGGAGTTTTCTGGGATTGGCAGGGTATTATCGACGATTTATTCCGGATTTCTCTAGAATTGTCAAGCCAATGACTGAGTTATTGAAGAAGGGAGCCAAATATGATTGGAGCCAGAAGTGCGAAGATGCTTTCCATACACTGAGGCAGCATTTGACAACAGCCCCAGTGCTGGCTCAACCTGATAACACCAAGCCCTTCGAAGTCTATTGTGATGCTTCTGGTACAGGATTGGGATGTGTATTAATGCAAGACAACAGAGTAATTGCTTATGCCTCCCGAGCACTCAGACCCCATGAGCAGAACTACCCTACACATGATCTGGAGTTAGCAGCCGTGGTTCATGCTCTCAAAATATGGAGACACTACTTGATGGGAGCTCACTGTAACATTTACACTGATCACAAGAGCCTCAAATACATTTTCACTCAGGCAGATCTGAACATGAGGCAGAGGAGATGGTTAGAATTAATCAAGGACTATGATTTGGAGGTGCATTACCATCCTGACAAGGCCAATGTTGTGGCAGATGCCTTGAGCAGGAAGGCTCAGTGCAATTGTATGAGCATGGATGCGAGAGTTACCACCCTGTGTGATGAATTGTGCAAACTGAACCTAGAAGTCGTTTCTTCAGGTGATTTAACTTATATCTCGGTGGAGCCCACCCTACAAGAGCAAATAGTCCAGGCATAGATTGGAGATAAGGGTGTTCAGGTTATCAAAGACATGATCAAGCAGAAGGCAGAGAAATACAAGTGCTTCCGTCAGGATAGCAAGGGAATTCTATGGTTTGGAGATCGATTGGTTGTTCCCAAGGACCCAGAGCTCAGAAAGAAGATATTGGATGAAGCTCACCTTTCTAAATTCTCCATGCACCCCGGTAGTAACAAAATGTACCATGATCTCAGATCCTTATACTGGTGGACCAGAATGAAGAGGGAAATTGCCAAGTACATATCCGAGTGTGACACCTGCCAAAGGATTAAAGCCAGTCATTTGAAGGCAGCAGGACCTTTGCAACCCCTTCCCATACCATCTTGGAAATGGGAGGACATTTGCATGGACTTTATCGTGGGATTGCCCAATACCTCCCGGCACCACGATTCCATTTGGGTCATTGTGGATAGATTGACCAAGTCAGCTCATTTCTTACCAGTGCACACCACCCATAGGACGGAGAAGTATGCGGAAATCTACATCGACCAGATAGTTCATTTGCATGGTGTACCAAGGACTATAGTCTCAGACAGAGGAGCACCATTTGTGGCACGATTTTGGGAACAATTGCAGGAATCACTTGGGACCCATGTAATACGAAGCTCAGCATACCATCCTCAAACCAATGGCCAGACTGAAAGGGTAAATCAGATTTTGGAAGACATGTTGAGGGCATGTGTGCTACATTATGGAAAGGATTGGGACGAGTGTCTTTCGTTGGCAGAGTTTTCTTATAATAACAGTTACCAGTCTAGCCTGAAGATGGCACCTTTTGAGGCCTTATACGGGAGAAGGTGTAGAACCCCGCTGAATTGGTCTCAAGCAGGAGAGAGGGAAATATTTGGCCCAGATTTGGTACTGGAAGCAGAGGAAAAGGTCAGAGTCATCAACAAGAACTTAGAAGCTGCTTAGGCCTGGCAAAAAAGCTATCATGACAAGAGAAGGAAGCCCCTATAGTTTGAAGCGGGAGACCATGTTTATCTTAAGGTGTCACCCACTAAAGGTGTCCAGAGATTTGGGATCAAGGGCAAGTTAGCTCCTCGCTACATTGGACCCTACAAGATCAAGGAGACTTGTGGACCTGTAGCATATCAATTGAAGTTGCCACCCAGCATGTCAGCTATTCATGATGTGTTCCATGTATCTTAGCTGCAGAAATGTGTCCGCTTACCCACTGAAGTGCTATCTGAACCAGAAATTGAGATAGAACCAGACTTGTCCTATCAAGAGTACCCTATCAAGGTATTGGATCAGAAAGAGAGATCAACGCGGGCAAGATCGATCAGAATGTATAAAGTTCAGTGGAGTCACCATTCCATAGAAGAAGCTACATGGGAGACTGAGGATTTCCTACGCTCTCGTTTCCCCGACTTTCTGCCCAAAGGAGCCGGTACGTAACCCAAAACCCCACCCCCACCTGCCCTTTGAATCCAAATATAAGAAAGATCTAGATGATAAGGGTAGTATAAGTTGTGCTTTTAACTTAGAAAGGACTTCCTTCTAAAGTTGCAAAGAGGATGACATTCGAAGAACAGTTAACTAAAGAAAACTTAAAAGAAAGCAGAAACCACACACCAGCACCCCTTCATGGCACCCTCCTGAGGACTCTACCTAAAATCTCGGGACGAGATTCCTTTAAGGGGGGAGGGTTGTAACACCCCAGGTGTTACCATGGCTAGGGCACATCTATGCACTAATGGCTGTGATCACATGTGGAAGAAACTTAAGGAAAAGAGTATAAGAACCTTGGGGGATTGGTTTTAACCAAGAGATGTGAATGACCACAAGCATTACCCAAGTTGTGTGCACTTATCACCTTGGACAAGAAGGGAGTAAAACCCTAGACCTCTCTTGAACCCTATCTCCTAAACATCTTGGCTAAAGGGGAGAGATTAAGCAAATGTGCAAACCATGACCTAACCTTTGGCAAAAGTTAAGTAACATATTAATCTACAATTATAGAGAGGACCCCCTTAAGAAACCCCAAATCCCTTCCCTAAGTAGAAAAAGAGCTAGAGCTATCTAATTCTCTCTAAGTCAAAAACTACACCTAATCTAAAGATCCACCGTGTTCACCTTGAAGATGGCACCAAAACCACTTAAGTTCTATACCAAAAATGTGGCATACCTGAAAGGGAAATGTGCCCTTGGGCCATTTCTAAGTATTTTGGTGATTTAGTGTCCAACACAAGTGCCTAAGTGTAAAATGGTGGACGAAGTACAAATCAAGGATAAAGGTATGTTTCTCAGACTTAGTACATTGTTTTAGAGACTAATGTATTGTGTCTAAGTGCTGGAAACAGGAAAAGACCAACTGGAAATGCCTTGGCTCGAGCAGCCAAGACTTTGCTCAGTCTGGAGCACCGGACTATCCGGTGGTGCACCGGACAGTGTCCGGTGCGCCAGGCTGGCTCTGGCGAACAGGCTGCTCTCGGGACTTCGACGACGGTGTACGGCTATAATTCACCGGACTGTCCGGTGGTGCACCGGACTGTCCGGTGTGTCGTTCACAGGCGAACTCGTCGCTCTCGGGAATTCATCGGCGACGTACGGCTATAATTCACCGGACTGTCCGGTGTGCACCGGACTGTCCGGTGAGCCAACGGTCGGCCGGGCCAACGGTCGGCCGCGCAATCTGCGCGGGACACGTGGCCGAGCCAACGGCTAGAAGGAGGCACCGGACTGTCCGGTGTGCACCGGACATGTCCGGTGCGCCAACGGCTCTCAAACTGCCAACGGTCGACTGCGCCATTTTTGGAAGGAAATCGGGCACCGGACTGTCCGGTGCGCCAGTCGACAGAAGGCAAGATCAGCCTTCCTTGATTGCTCTCAACGGCTCCTAGCTGCCTTGGGGCTATAAAAGGGACCCCTAGGCGCATGGAGAAGTACACCAAGCATTCCTACAACATTCCTAAGCACCAAGACATCGATTCCGTGCCTTTGATTCTTTGTGATAGCAATTAGAGCTCTAGTTGAGTGGTGAACTCATTGAGTTGTGTTGTGAGCTCTCGTTGCGACTTGTGTGCGTGGTGTTGCTGTGATTTCTTGTCTTGAGTGCGTTGCTAATCCCTCCCTTGCTCCGTGCTTCTTTGTGAACTTCAAGTGTAAGGGCGAGAGGCTCCAAGTTGTGGAGATTCCTCGCAAACGGGATTGAGAAAAGCAAGCAAAACACCATGGTATTCAAGTGGGTCTTTGGACCGCTTGAGAGGGGTTGATTGCAACCCTCGTCCGTTGGGACGCCACAACGTGGAGTAGGCAAGCGTTGGTCTTGGCCGAACCACGGGATAACCACCGTGCCATCTCTGTGATTGATTTCTTGTGGTTATTGTGTTTTGACTCCTCTCTAGGCACTTGGCATTTACTGTGCTAACGCTTAACCAAGTTTTTGTGGCTTAAGTTTTCAAGTTTTACAGGATCACCTATTCACCCCCCCTCTAGGTGCTCTCAATTGGTATCAGAGCCGTTCTCTTCTCAAAGGGACTAACCGCCAGAAGAGATGGATCCTAAGGGGAAGGGTATCGTGATCAACGATAAAGAGAAGGAATCTTTCGTCAACGAGCCGAAGGATGACAAGCCTACAGACTCGGGCTCGGGCCATAGACGGAAAGATGGGAAGAAGAAGAAGACGAGGCGCATCAAGGAGATCGTCTACTACGACGACAGCGATGAGTCTACTTCTTCCCAAAAGGACGACGACCACAACGACTACGAGAGAAGGAAACCGGTCAATTCAAACTTTTCTTTTGATTACTCTCGTATTCTGCAAAGTACAAATGCTCATTTATTATCCATTCCACTTGGCAAACCTCCTCACTTTGATGGAGAGGACTACGGATTTTGGAGCCACAAAATGCGTAGTCACTTGTTCTCTCTCCATCCTAGTATATGGGAGATTGTAGAGAGTGGAATGCACTTTGATAGTACGGATAGTCCCATGTTCATTAATGAGCAAATTCATAAGAATGCACAAGCTACTACTATTCTTCTAGCTTCATTGTGCAGGGATGAATACCACAAAGTGAGCGGCTTGGATAACGCCAAGCAAATCTGGGACACCCTCAGGATCTCTCATGAGGGGAATGACGTCACCTTGCTCACCAAGATGGAGTTGGTGGAGGGTGAGCTTGGACGATTCGCGATGATAAGGTGCGAGGAGCCAACCCAAACATACAACCGGCTCAAGACCCTTATCAACAAAATAAGGAGCTACGGAAGCACGCGATGGACGGACCACGACGTCGTCTGACTGATGCTAAGGTCCTTTACCGTTCTTGATCCTCATTTGGTGAATAATATTCGTGAGAATCCCAGGTACGCCAAAATGTCGCCTGAAGAAGTCCTTGGAAAATTCGTAAGCGGGCGAATGATGATCAAGGAGGCGAGGTACGTGGACGACGCTCTAAACGGTCCAATCAATGAGCCTCAACCCATTGCTCTCAAGGCAACAAGGAGCAAGGAGGTGTTACCCAGCAAGGTAGCACAAATTGAGGCGACCGGACTTAATGATGAAGAGATGGCCCTCATCATCAAAAGATTCAAGACGGCGCTAAAGAGTCGCAAGGGGCAGCCAAGCAAGACCAAGACAAAGGGGAAGCACTCATGCTTCAAATGTGGTAAGCTTGGTCATTTTATTGCTAACTGTCTCGACAATGATAGTGATCAGGATCAAGGGAACAAGAGGGAGAAGAAGAAAAACTATAAGAAGGCAAAGGGCGAGGCACATCTTGGCAAGGAGTGGGATTCGGATTGCTCCTCGTCCGACTCCGACAATGAAGGACTCGCCGCCACCGCCTTCAACAAGTCATCCCTCTTCCCCAACGATCGTCACACATGCCTTATGGCAAGGGAGAAGAAGGTATGTACTCGAAACTCTACCTATGCTTCTTCAAGTGAGGACGAATCTAGTGATGAGGATGAAATATATTATTCATGTTTATTTAAGGGCCTAGATAGAACCAAGGTAGATAAAATTAATGAATTGATTGATGCCTTGAATGATAAGAATAGGCTTTTAGAAAAACAAGAGGACTTGTTGTATGAAGAACATGACAAATTTGTAGAAGCACAAAAATCTCATGCCTTAGAAGTTAAAAGAAATGAAATGCTTTCTTATGAATTATCTTCTTGCCATGAGACAATTTCTAGCTTAAGGAGCATTAATGATGATTTGAATGCTAAATTAGAAATAGCTAGTAAATCAACAACTTGTGTAGAAAATGTTGTTATTTGCAATAGATGTAAAGATTTCGATATTGATGCTTGTAGTGAACACATAGCTTCTATTGCAAAGTTAAATGATGAACTGGCTAGTCTTAATGCCCAACTTAAGGCTAGCAAAAGTGATTTTGATAAACTAAAATTTGCTAGGGATGCCTACACGATTGGTAGACACCCCTCAATTAAGGATGGGCTTGGCTTCAAGAGGGAAGCCAAGAACTTAACAAGCCATAAGGCTCCCATCTCCGCCAAGGAGAAAGGGAAGGCCCCTATGGAAAGTAGTACTAAAAAGAACCATGCTTTTATGTACAATGATAGAAGACAGTCTCATAGGAGTTGTAATGCTTTTGATTCACATGCCTATGATTCTTATGCTATGTTTGCTCCCAGTTCTTCCTATATGCATGGTAGAGATATGCCTAGGAAAAATATTCATCATGTGCCTAAAAAGAATATTGTTCATGTTTCTAGGAAAGTTATGAATGGACCCTCTACAATTTATCATGCTTTAAATGCCTCCTTTGCTATTTGTAGAAGGGATAGGAAGATAGTTGCTAGGAAATTAGGGGCAAAATGCAAGGGTGATAAAACTTGCATTTGGGTCCCTAAGGAAACTGTGACTAACCTTGTAGGACCCAACAAGGGTTGGGTACCTAAGACCCAAGCCTAAATTTGCCTTGCAGGTTTATGCATCCGGGGGTTCAAGCTGGATTATCGACAGCGGATGCACAAACCATATGACGGGGGAGAAGAAGATGTTCACCTCCTACGTCAAGAATAAGGATTCCCAAGATTCAATCATATTCGGTGATGGGAACCAAGGCAAGGTGAAAGGTTTAGGCAAGATTGCAATATCAAATGAGCACTCTATCGCTAGTGTGTTTTTAGTTGAGTCTCTTGGATATAATTTACTATCTATTAGTCAATTATGTAATATGGGATATAATTGTCTATTTACAAATGTAGATGTGTCTGTCTTTAGAAGGTGTGATGGTTCACTAGCTTTTAAGGGTGTACTAGACGGCAAACTTTATTTAGTTGATTTTGCAAAAGAGGAGGCCGGTCTAGATGCATGCTTAATTGCTAAGACTAGCATGGGCTGGCTGTGGCATCGCCGCTTAGCACATGTGGGGATGAAGAACCTTCACAAGCTTCTAAAGGGAGAACACGTGATAGGTTTGACTAACGTGCAATTTGAAAAAGATAGACCTTGTGCAGCTTGTCAAGCAGGTAAACAAGTGGGAGGAGCACATCACAGCAAGAATGTGATGACCACTTCAAGACCTCTGGAGCTGCTGCATATGGACCTCTTCGGACCCGTCGCCTATCTGAGCATAGGAGGAAGTAAGTATGGTCTAGTTATTGTTGATGACTTTTCCCGCTTCACTTGGGTGTTCTTTTTGCAGGATAAGTCTGAAACCCAAGGGACCCTCAAGCGCTTCCTCAAGAGATCTCAAAATGAGTTTGAGCTCAAGGTGAAGAAGATAAGGAGCGACAACGGGTCCGAATTCAAGAATCTTCAAGTAGAGGAGTTCCTTGAGGAGGAGGGGATCAAGCACGAGTTCTCTGCTCCCTACACACCTCAGCAAAATGGTGTGGTAGAGAGGAAGAACAGGACGCTCATCGATATGGCGAGGACTATGCTTGGAGAGTTCAAGACCCCCGAGCGCTTTTGGTCGGAAGCCGTGAACACGGCTTGCCACGCCATCAACCGGGTCTACCTTCACCGCCTCCTCAAGAAGACTTCATATGAGCTGCTAACTGGTAACAAACCCAATGTATCGTACTTTCGTGTATTTGGGAGTAAATGCTACATTCTAGTGAAGAAGGGTAGGAATTCCAAATTTGCTCCCAAAGTTGTAGAAGGGTTTTTATTAGGTTATGATTCAAATACAAAGGCGTATAGGGTCTTCAACAAATCATCGGGTTTGGTTGAAGTCTCTAGCGACGTTGTATTTGATGAGACTAATGGCTCTCCAAGAGAGCAAGTTGTTAATCTTGATGATGTAGATGAAGAAGACGTTCCAACGGCCGCGATACGCACCATGGCGATTGGAGATGTACGGCCTCAGGAACAATTGGAGCAAGATCAACCGTCTTCCTCAACTATGGTGCATCCCTCAACCCAAGATGACGAACAGGTACCTCAAGTGGAGGCGCATGATCAAGGGGGAGCACAAGATGTTCATGTTGAAGAGGAAGAAGCACCTCAGGCACCTCCAACCCAAGTTCGAGCGACGATTCAAAGGGATCATCCCGTCGACCAAATTTTGGGTGATATTAGCAAGGGAGTAACTACTCGTTCAAGATTAGTTAATTTTTGTGAGCATTACTCCTTTGTCTCTTCTATTGAGCCTTTCAGGGTAGAAGAGGCCTTGCTGGATCCGGACTGGGTGTTGGCCATGCAGGAGGAACTCAACAACTTCAAGCGCAATGAAGTTTGGACACTGGTGCCTCGCCCCAAGCAAAATGTTGTGAGAACCAAGTGGGTGTTCCACAACAAACAGGACGAGCACGGGGTGGTGACAAGGAACAAGGCTCGACTTGTGGCAAAAGGTTATGCCCAAGTCACAGGTTTGGACTTTGAGGAGACGTTCACTCCTGTGGCTAGGCTAGAATCAATTCGAATTTTGCTAGCATATGCCGCTCACCATTCTTTCAGGTTGTACCAAATGGATGTGAAGAGCGCTTTCCTCAACGGGCCGATCAAGGAGGAGGTGTACGTGGAGCAACCCCCTGGCTTCGAGGATGAACGGTACCCCGACCACGTGTGTAAGCTCTCTAAGGCGCTCTATGGACTTAAGCAAGCCCCAAGAGCATGGTATGAATGCCTTAGAGACTTTTTAATTGCTAATGCTTTCAAGGTCGGGAAAGCCGATCCAACTCTTTTTACTAAGACTTGCGATGGTGATCTTTTTGTATGCCAAATTTATGTCGATGACATAATATTTGGTTCTAGTAACCAAAAGTCTTGTGAAGAGTTTAGCAGGGTGATGACGCAGAAATTCGAGATGTCGATGATGGGCGAGTTGAACTACTTCCTTGGGTTCCAAGTGAAGCAACTCAAGGACGACACCTTCATCTCCCAAACGAAGTACACGCAAGATTTGCTAAAGCGGTTTGGGATGAAGGACGCCAAGCCCGCAAAGACGCCGATGGGAACTGACGGACACACCGACCTCAACAAAGGAGGTAAGTCCGTTGATCAAAAAGCATACCGGTCCATGATAGGTTCTTTGCTTTATTTATGTGCTAGTAGACCGGATATTATGCTTAGCGTATGCATGTGTGCTAGATTTCAATCCGATCCTAAGGAGTGTCACTTAGTGGCTGTGAAGCGAATTCTTCGATATTTAGTCGCTACGCCTTGCTTCGGGATCTGGTATCCAAAGGGGTCTAACTTTGACTTGATTGGGTACTCAGATTCCGACTATGCTGGATGTAAGGTTGATAGGAAGAGTACATCGGGGACGTGCCAATTCTTAGGAAGGTCCCTGGTGTCGTGGAACTCTAAGAAACAAACTTCCGTTGCCCTATCCACCGCTGAGGCCGAGTACGTTGCCGCAGGACAGTGTTGTGCGCAACTACTTTGGATGAGGCAAACCCTCCGGGACTTTGGCTACAATCTGAGCAAAGTCCCACTCCTATGTGACAATGAGAGTGCTATCCGAATAGCGGAAAATCCTGTTGAGCACAGCCGCACAAAGCACATTGACATCTGGCATCACTTTTTGAGAGACCACCAGCAAAAGGGAGATATCAAAGTGTTTCATGTTAGCACCAAGAACCAGCTAGCCGATATCTTCACTAAGCCTTTAGATGAAAAGACCTTTTGCAGGCTACGTAGTGAGCTAAATGTCCTAGATTCGCGGAACTTGGATTGATTTATAGCATACATGTATTTATGCCTTTGATCATGTTCCTTCTGCATTTTGTTGCTTACTTGTGGTGCTCAAGTTTTATAATCAATCCCCAGACCTCACAAGTCCTTGTGCAAGTGATGCACATATTTAGGGGGAGTTGTGGTACAACTTGACCCTTTGAGACTAACCGTTTGCTTGAGTTTGCTTGATTTAGTCTCAAAGGAGCTTTGAAAGGGAAAAGGTGTACTTGGACCATGAAAAGACTTCCACTGCACTCCGATGAGAGGGTAACTTATTCCAAGTTCATCTCATGTACTCTCATTGCCTTTGTATTCTTATTGAAGATTTTGGTGAGGCAATGGGGTTCTAGGGCCAAGATTGATCCCGTTTTGGTGCTTGATGCCAAAGGGGGAGAAAATAAAGGCCAAAGCGATAAATGGATCAGCTACCACTTGAGAGATTTTGAAAATAGTAGAATAGAGCTTTTGGTTTGTCAAAACTCTTTTATTGTCTCTCTTGTCAAAAGTTGGCCTCTTGTGGGGAGAAGTGTTGATTATGGGAAAAAGGGGAGTTTTTTGAAATCTTGAATCAATTTCTCTTGGAATGACTCTCTTTATGTCTTAACATGTGTGTTTGACTTAGAGATAGAAATTTGAGTTTGATTTACAAAAACAAACCAAGTGGTGGCAAAGAGTGATCCATATATGTCAAATTTGAATCAAAACAATTTTGAGTTCTTATTTGAAGTGATTTTGTACTTGTTCTACTTGCTTTATGTTGTGTTGGCATAAATCACCAAAAAGGGGGAGATTGAAAGGGAAATGTGCCCTTGGGCCATTTCTAAGTATTTTGGTGATTTAGTGTCCAACACAAGTGCCTAAGTGTAAAATGGTGGACGAAGTACAAATCAAGGATAAAGGTATGTTTCTCAGACTTAGTACATTGTTTTAGAGACTAATGTATTGTGTCTAAGTGCTGGAAACAGGAAAAGACCAACTGGAAATGCCTTGGCTCGAGCAGCCAAGACTTTGCTCAGTCTGGAGCACCGGACTATCCGGTGGTGCACCGGACAGTGTCCGGTGCGCCAGGCTGGCTCTGGCGAACAGGCTGCTCTCGGGACTTCGACGACGGTGTACGACTATAATTCACCGGACTGTCTGGTGGTGCACCGGACTGTCCGGTGGGCCGTTCACAGGCGAACTCGTCGCTCTCGGGAATTCATCGGCGACGTACGGCTATAATTCACCGGACTGTCCGGTGTGCACCGGACTGTCCGGTGAGCCAACGGTCGGCCGGGCCAACGGTCGGCCGCGCAATCTGCGCGGGACACGTGGCCGAGCCAACGGCTAGAAGGAGGCACTGGACTGTCCGGTGTGCACCGGACATGTCCGGTGCGCCAACTGCTCTCAGACTGCCAACGGTCGACTGCGCCATTTTTGGAAGGAAATCGGGCACCGGACAGTGTCCGGTGTGCACCGGACTGTCCGGTGCGCTAGTCGACAGAAGGCAAGATCAGCCTTCCTTGATTGCTCTCAATGGCTCCTAGCTGCCTTGGGGCTATAAAAGGGACCCCTAGGTGCATGGAGAAGTACACCAAGCATTCCTACAACATTCCTAAGCACCAAGACATCGATTCCGCGCCTTTGATTCTTTGTGATAGCAATTAGAGCTCTAGTTGAGTGGTGAACTCATTGAGTTGTGTTGTGAGCTCTCGTTGCGACTTGTGTGCGTGGTGTTGCTGTGATTTCATGTCTTGAGTGTGTTGCTAATCCCTCCCTTGCTCCGTGCTTCTTTGTGAACTTCAAGTGTAAGGGCGAGAGGCTCCAAGTTGTGGAGATTCCTCGCAAACGGGATTGAGAAAAGCAAGCAAAACACCGTGGTATTCAAGTGGGTCTTTGGACCGCTTGAGAGGGGTTGATTGCAACCCTCGTCCGTTGGGACGCCACAACGTGGAGTAGGCAAGCGTTGGTCTTGGTCGAACCACGGGATAACCACCGTGCCATCTCTGTGATTGATTTCTTGTGGTTATTGTGTTTTGACTCCTCTCTAGCCACTTGGCATTTACTGTGCTAACGCTTAACCAAGTTTTTGTGGCTTAAGTTTTCAAGTTTTACAGGATCACCTATTCACCCCCCCTCTAGGTGCTCTCAATACCACCTAAGGCACCCCCTGGAAAAAGTTGAGACCGAGCCCTTGACGTTTGACATGTCTTGGCATCACTTTTGTCACGCAGCGGACAGGGAGACAAGCCAGATTTGGCGTCCGCATATCTTCTGACCTAGGGCTTATCTTCCCTTGGAACTCACATACAAGAGATAGCCATAGGTGCCAGGAAGAGGTCTGCGCCAGATTTTTGCCAAGATTCACACGTATGCGACCTCAGCAAGCTTTTGAACATGGGCAGAAGAACACCTCCACGTGTTCGACGCGCTCTGCGCGCCAGAGCACGACCGCGCCCGACCCCGCGTGCCCCGCGCCGCACTGAGCCGTGCCTGTGTCCCCTGCTCGCGCCTGCACCTATAAATCACCCTCAGGCATCGACCGTACTCATCCGCGCACACTCGACCTCACCGGAGCCCAAACCCGCCGGCGTTGCCCGTGCACGGCGTGTCCGCGGCCGCCCGATCTCCCTGCCACCGTAGACCGGCCAACCAAGCCTTTCCCAACCCCGTCTGACCCTCGGAGAAGACTGTGCACGCCTCGGTGAAGCTCGCCGAGCGTGGAATCGGAGTTTGCTTCGCCGGAGAGGCCAGTCCACGGTCGATGGACTCCACCCGACCGCCGGCGAGCGTAGACCGGGTAATCCTCTGCGCCATTCTTCAATTCCCTATGCACACGGCCTCTACGTCACCCCGCGAAGCTCACCGTGCCATTGGATTGAACCAGGCCGCCGTGGTTTGGCCGGCACACCCACCGCCGACGAGAACACCCGCCTGCGTACGTGGACCGAGCGATTCCGGCCATCCCCGCCGTCGAGCCGTACACCGTTGTGGCCGCCAGAGCCTTCTGAAGCTAACCCCGCCCCTCGCCGGTCTCTCGCCGCCGGTAAGCCGCGCCGCCCTTTTCTTTCCCGCGGGTACTGTTTGCATTGGGGGAGGGACCTCGGGGAAGAAGAAAGAAAGGTCGGGGGGATTTTTGAACTGTCAGTGAGAGAAATAGTAGCGCGGGGGTATAACTGAGAGAGTTGGTTTGGAAATAATCTGAGGACTTCAGTGCAAAGTGGTTTTCCAGGAAACCTTTAATTAAATCTGATTTAAAATTGAAACAGCACTTGAATAATTCATATCTTCTGTTTTACTCACCCAAATTGAGTCAAACCAATTTTGTCAGATCTTAAATAATATAAAGTACTGAAGAAAAATATAAAACCCCTATGTGCTATAGAAAACTTTAGGGTTCTAAATTAAATACTGATTTGGCCAAAAGCTAAATAATAGGGAGAAAAATAGTTGCACTATTTAACTGAGGGTAAGAAAAATTGGAGAAGTACATGAAAACCTACTGACCTATTTAAAAATGCTAAACCCCTCTGTACACCCCATTAAGGTAAAGTTTGCCATTTAATTCACATTATGCTTAAAGTTAAAGAAAATAGGAAAGGTGATTTAAATAAGGAACCAGTGAGCACCCATATTTTTGTTAGTCTATTTATTCAGTATAGTTTACTAGAAAAATTTATTATACCCTGGTTTAGTATAAAATAAATGGGATACCTTTTATTTTAAGAAAACAAGGAAAACTTAGAAAAACCCTAGAAAAATAACCCCAAGGTGAAAACACCCCAAACCTTGGGATAACAAATGTTCTGTTATTATGAACATAGGAAAAATACAAAATCTGTTGTTTGATATTTTTCAAATAACAAGTTAGTTATAAGCACCTTTTTGGCATAAAACTTTAGAAAATCACAACTAAATACCCACCAATTAACTTTCTGTGATTTTTGGCACAGAGGCTTATTATTACTGTTAGATGCCAACAAAAATAACCCTTAGGGCAGAACCTACCCCTAGATAAGAGTTGTAGTGTAAAGTGGCCCATTTACACAACTTTTGTTATTTTTGTCTAAAGCATAACCTTTTTATTTTGAACCTAAAACTCCTAGAACAGACTATATTGACCAATGACAAGCCACTGTAATTTTTACCAGATTTTTGAAAATTTTGAAATCACTGTTGTAGTTCAAACCCACACTAAAATTCATAAATAGCAAATAAAGAAGGGGAAAAGGAAATGATGGAAATTAATGTGACCCTAAAACCCTTTGTAAATTGTCCACTGAAGTATATAAGGGGAATTACAATCCACTATGCTTATCCTTAACAAAACCTAAAACTTAGAATGATAAGCATAAACTACTAAAAGCCACGTATGACCAAGAAACCCTAAGTTACGAACTAACTTAGTTTTCCTTCCTTTAGCATAAAGTTGTTAAATCCTGCATAATCATGATACACATATTCATTGCATTCGATAGATTGCAACCTCGCTGACGGAGAGTACGTCCTCGTGCCGGAGCAAGGAGCTGCTCAGGAGGTAGCCCCGGATCCAGCACCAGAGCCTGCACCAGAGGATCTGCCTGCCCCAGCTTTAGAAGGCAAGCCCCGGTTTTATGCATAACCTATTATTTATGCTATTTTACTATACTTAATGATTGTAGGATTGATTGTGCACGTAAGTGTAGGAGTTGTTTGAAACCCTAGTTGCATGATCTCAGGAAATCCTGTTCAGATGAATACTAGTATGCTAGGTCGAGGTAGCTGCTTTACTAATTAGGATCTCGGTAGAAGTCGAGTGATTTTTCTAGCACTCGCGCGAGGTCAGGAAATTAGTTGTATCCACTTTCTTATCATAATGATGCTGGTTGTGGACAACAATCCATGGGGGTTGGTTGTCCACGGGATAAAAATGTGAATAAGGATTAAGGTGTGGTACCGTGAGTCAAGCGTTTGAACGTACTAAACACATACCGAGAAATATGGTAAATCGGTAAGCCTAGTACCTGAGTGAACCTGCCCGCAGACATATCCCCTCACGCGACCTGAGATGAGGTCTCCCATTCCGGTTATGGTGGGTACAAGTGCGGTCACTGCACGACGACAGTCGGGGTCAGTGAGGCATTGTACGCCAAGGCGGTGAGCCCTGATCTGTTGCTAGGGAATCGAAGGGGACGGTTGATGTGTGTGGGGACGGAGTGCCCCTACATGTCGTGTGTTTAGGTTTACCTTGCAAGGATAAAAACTCGATTCGAATCGTCTACTTCTCGCAGCTAATGAGACTGCTTGATCCATGCTGCTACATTGAGTAACAAGTGGAAATATGATGAGTTGATACAAGATGTTGATTGCTAAAAATGTTTGCTACTATGTATGAGTAGATAGTACATATTTAGCCTTAAGAGAGTCACACTTAATTTTGCAAAGTTAAAACTTGATTTAGAAACTCAGCTAGTGCTTTTGGCAACCAAACCCCACAACCAAACAGTTGCATGTCTAGAGGTAGAGGAGTAGACTCCTCACACCGGGTAAGTCTAGCTGAGTATTAGTATACTCAGCCTTGCTTGTGGCAAAATTTTTACAGGTTCCTTGGAGGACATGTTTGCTGGAGTGACTTGGCCGTCCGCCTTGCCACCGGGTTGGACTGTCGAGTGGGACCCCGCCTCGGCCGAGGAGGAGCATGAGGAGTGATGGGACAGGCTTCCCCATCCCTCCAATTATGTATCATTAGTTTTATTCCGCTGCACTTCGAACAATGATGGCTACTTTTGCAAAACTCCGATGGTGATGTAATAATTTAATACTCCTTAATGTATGGTTTTATGCTTTATTGTATTTGCTCTGTGACTCACCTTCGAGTGATATTGTGGTACTTGATCCTGTCAGTGGCCTCGTCGGACTAGATCCGAGGGATTGACGGGTTATTCCCATTTAAGTGTGGTCTAGCCTCTAAGGCGGGACTTAGACACTTAAGTCGGAATAATTCGGGCACTTCCGCCACAATAGTTTTGTGCTGCTGATGATGGTGTTAAGTGCCGGTGGGCTCGGCCTTCTTATAAGTCTAAGTAACTCTTCTATACTTCTTATTGATGATGATCACTTGAGCTAGCATATATTTCAAACTTATAAATAATTTATAACAGTTTAAAGTTATTTCTTTGAATCACCTTTGTAATCACTCCGATCATGTACAAAGTAAAATTTTTGTAACTTGTAAAATTGGTTAATAAGATTTCCGCTGCAAAAATGTTGATATGTGTGATTTGTGTTACTTAATCCTGCGGTCCTAGTTGTAAGTGGTTTATCCGAGGTCCTTGGGGCACTCAGACATTTCCTGTTGAGTTATTTGGTGCACCTGCATAGCAGTATGAGGTCTTTGAGACAAGGACAGGTGCATGTGGGCCCGATAACTTGGGAGGTTCTGCCATAACTGGTATCGGAGCAGGATTAAGTATATACGGTCACATACGTATTTTCAAAACAAAAGTTTTTGTTTTAGAAAACCTATTTTCAACTAAACACATTGTTTGGTTTTGAAAAACCGCTTTGAAAAACTATAATGCTAGCGACATCCTCTGTTAAGCCCTATATGAAGGACTATCAGGTGGCTTATTTGAAAACCACTAACCCACAACTGGGGGTATTGCATACATGTGTATTGTTATTTTTGAGGCCATTCAGTTTTGAATGGATCGACGCTCAAGGTAAGGTGAGATGTGAGAGCATGACCGAACAAACGTCGGTCTAGGGAAGAGCATAAAAAGCACTTGATTATATACATGTTCTACATATGTATATATGAAGGCTGCGATGTGGAGTAATTACTTTTCCGGAATTCAGTACCCCATGGATGTGTATCGGTATACAGACATGGGAATACTAAGAAGTGTAATGTACTTGTAACGACGCACCTACGCTCAGGTAAGAAGGTGAGTTACCATAATGAATTCCCCTATGGTTAAAGTGTGGCAACGGCGCCTATGCGTGGCTCGACGCTTAATGATGAGCTGGCCTCTATATAGCAATATATGGAGTATAAACTGTGATAAACTGTCATGTGTGAACTGCATCATGGGAAATTGGGCTGTGACGGATTTTTCTGCAGGTACACTAACCTCAAAAACGTAGGTGTAGTTGACGACTAGCAAATTACCGTGAGAGTCGTAAAAATGCCACTGAGATAGAACACTATCGCCACATTATGTTGGCAAAATTAGTGAGGACATATAGGACGAGCATGCATCATGTTTGTCACCTATACACCCAAAATGCTTCTCTCATCTTTATTCCAGTAACCAGTGATTGTAGATAATGTGATATAATGTTGTGTTATGAACCCCAATGAAATAGGTGTCCTGCATTCTTTAGGTAATATGTTTAGATGTGCATGGACTTAAAGCTAGGATCTTGAGTCCGTGTTCTTGGCAATTAACTTGTAACTCCCTTAGTGGTCGTGTTTCCATCCCAGATCCTGCCCTTGCTTAGTTGATGTCGGTTGAGGTCTCTATTGTGTTTGGCCTCTCCTTGCAGATTATCTTATCACTTTGTCAACCTAACCTAGGAAAGACATGTCCGACCATTTTCTTGAGTTTGATGCCTTTGGTTTCCCCATACCTATCAAAGGCATACCAACTTAATCCTTGACTTGTAATTGTTGCGTTGGGCATTAAAATATGTTTGGGGCTGAAGTTACAGTCTCCCATTGTACTCCCTCACCAACCAGTTTAGGTTACGGCCATGCCTTGTTCATTTCATCGGGCCATGATTTCTTGGCTCTCTACTTGTAACCATTCTTACAGGTGGAGTATCTCTTTGTATATTGTCACCCTTGCTCAATCTATTGGTGTGGCACGAGATTTCTTATTGGTTACGTCTGGTAATGGTGTTATGACTAAAACTGATGGTGCCGCGACGAAACCGAGGGCCTCCTGTGAATGTACACACATGGTTGTGCTGCTCGGCACACGCTGGTATCATGGTTAGTAGTTATAATCCATTTTTGAGACTATATCAATGTGTTATCTTAGCACAATCTATTTTTTCTACATGAGGATCATTATTGGTGCCAGTTCAGTGATGGTGTCATGATTAAGGACTTATGGTGCTGCAGCGAAACTGAGAGCCCCTTGTGAATGTACACGCAAGGTTATGCTACTTGGCGTATGCTGGTATCGAGGTCTCTAGTCATGATCCATTATGGAATTACACTGATGTGTTATCTTTTGTAGACCTCTTCCTTGAAATAATTTCTATGTTGTTTGTGAAGTGATCAAGCAACATCTGTCATCTCCGTTGGATCAAGAGGGCATACCACTTTTATGTGTGGTCTTATTTCTTTTGATCTTGGTAGTGACTACTCATACAAGTTCCCTTTACATCCTTTGTGTAAAGGTGAAGCCTTGGAGCTTTTTAGTGTCGAGAGACAACTGATTAGCTCTCAAAATGGAGATCTGTTTCCCTTGTTGCTGAAATATAGGAGTTTGTTCATTCGCTCTTTTATTTAATCCATGTATTCCCTAACCAAGTCAGTTCATCTCGCATGAAGAAACGGATGAACAACCTAACCAAATGGATTTCTACCCAAATGCATGATCTTTTGCTAGCAAATGTGAACTCTCAACCCTTAGCTTATCGATGGTACTGAGAGGACATGCTCAATGTCAAAGGTAGTTCAACAAGTTGGTTTTACTAACTTGTAACTGCATTTTGAACAAAGGTTGAGTTTAGAGATCGTTTTATCGAGTTGTCTAAACTCACTTTGGTTCAACCCATTTTAAGGAAGTGATTATAAGAATCAAGATTAAGTCGGCTAGTAACCGCCTAATTATCGCTCTAGTCATGCCTCGATTGCCTCACGTGTGCTTTTCCAGCATGAGTGATTAGGTCGAGCCATGATTGGTGCTGGATAAAATGGACTGGTTGCAAAGTCCGCATCTACAGATCCCTCCGCTGGTGATTTTCTCGAATCTATATCACCTTTCAGGGACTTGGATTCTCTAGCTAACACGAGTTAACTATGATATTATTCGACATTCACACCCGTCTTGTGTGCTATGAACTTACTGTGACCACTTGTTGGTAAACCTCTTTCTGGGTGTTTTACCCAAGATGGTGCATCTGATTCTGTTTGGGTAAAGTCGCGCATTTACCGCTCGCTCAACAGACTCAGATAGTATAGTGTCATCAGAAAAAGCAAACTGCACACATGGAACCTTATGTGTTCTTTTGGCAGACATCGTCTCTATTGTTAGACATTTCTAAATTGGCTTAAGGCGATACATGTTATGTCCACCAGAGAAACAACATCCTGAGACACTCGCCTTTATTTAGAAATGTCTCACGATTATCGCTGATATGGACATGGGTTACATGCTTCTCTACTCTTAAAAGTCTTTCGCTCCGAATCTCGGGACGAGATTCTTTTAAGGGGGGAGGGTTGTAACACCCCAGGTGTTTATCGTCTGCTCGACCACGAGTATGGATTTAAGCACGTAATATCAGTGGGAAAAATAGACGCTAAATTTTAATCATCTTCGCCTATCGCGATTCTAATACCGCATCTGTTTCGTCTGTCGCGAGTTCGACATCATTTTTATCTATCTGGGCTTGTCCTAAATTTTCGTGATGTTCGAAACATTGTTATTCTGAAAATCGGTGCGTCCGGTGATTATTCAAAGTCATCGCTCGCGCAGATACGAAATTCGGAAGCTCGACCCACTCAGATGATTTTTATCCCGGGCAAATTAATTTGAACTTGAAGACTAAAATATTCGGGGCAAAATAATCCGAATTGCGCATCGTCCGAGAGAAATCATGCGCGAGATTAATAATCAGGAGTATTTGGTAATAAATCGATTAAAACAAATAAAGGTAATTAGAGCCGAACTCGAATAATTTCTAATCGGTTTAACTTCAACGAATTCAGTCGTAAATTAAAATACCAAAGCCGAAATCCGTGTAGTTCGGTCCGTGTGTTCTCGTCTCGATCTAAATCTCCAGATATAAATAACGAGTGAAAACGCATCTGATTCCAAAAATTTCACCAAATCAAATCCTTCTCAAATATTCTATCAAACTTATTTTGGTTCAACCTTTTAAATATCTCTCAAATCCAAATATCAAAACCCCAAATATCTGTGATTTTTGCGGCTAAAGAAATAATAAAAAAAGAATCTGAAAATATCCATTTCTTCCTATCCCTACGCTGCCCTCTGTTTGATTTTTCTACGGACGCCGCTCAACTCTATCAAGAAAAATCCTGCTCGCGCTTATCTTCCTCCCGAACGCGACCTGTGCTCATCTCCCTCCTATCCTCTGCTCCATTCCCCTCCTTGGCTCCCTTCTCGTCGCTCTACCTCTTTAGCCGCTCCTGGGAGCTTCCCTCAACGGCGCCTCCTCTGCTCCTCCAGCCGCGCGCAGCCGAGCTTCTCCCAGCCTCCCTGCGCTAGCGCGCGTCGTTCTCCCTGCGCTCGCTCGTACCTAGCTCCCTACGCACGCGCGCCCTGCATCCATGGTGGCCCCCAGCTCCCTCTCTGCCCAGCCATGGAGCTCGGCCCTGGCTTCTCTGCTGCGCGCGCGCCTTCTTCTTCATTCTTCCTGCGCGCTTCTCTCCCCTAGATCTCTCCTCTGTTTGGCCACCGTCGAGTCCCTGATGCGCGCCCAGCCTAGTGGCTCCCCCACGCATCTCCTCTCTGTCCCCTCGACTCGCTCCTTCCCCAAACTCCTATGGCGCTCGGCTTCTATTCCTCTGCGCGCCCATCTCCCTCGGCTCCCTTCAGCTCAGATCCTGGCGCGCGGATCTTTTCCCCTAGCCGAGCTCGTTCCTGCGCGCTGCGTGCCTGCTCGCCATGGTGATGGCCGCCGAGCTCCCTTGTCGTGGCTTCCTGCTTCCTCGTCGCGCGCGTAGCGTTCCATCATTCCCTGTCGTGACCCCGCCGTGGTGCTTTCTCGCACGCAGATCGCCCCAACTCCCATTTGTAGTGGTCACCAGTCGTCGACCCTGCTCGGATTCCATCTCGCCCGCACCTGCTCCTAGTTGACGCTTGCTCGGATTCGCGTCCCTGCGTCCAGCCAAGTTCACCCCTACGCGCAGCCGTGGGTTTCTCTGCGTAGCATTCCTACTCCCCGACCTCCGTCGTGCTCGACAACATGTAATTCATGTCAAAGCAGCAGCTGCGATCCCTTGCGTCGCGCTTGTCAGATCGAGTCTCACGTCGTCAATCTGTGCCATTCATGTTCGGCTATCAGTTTCACTGGTTGTCGATTTTCCTATTCGCTATGGTCATCACGACGGTTGTTCCTATCTGAGCTAGCCTCGCTCACCAGCCGTCACGCCATCTTTACCTGTTAGGCTGTGTGTTGTCGTGTTCACCTCGTTGTGTCGTCGTGGACTTGTCGACGTACTGTTGTGGTACCTGGATCGTGTTCACCTCAACTCGAACGAGACGTACTGCCATCCTCTTCGTCGAATGGAAATCGTCATGCTGGCACATCAAGGTCGTCGATCGCCATCCTCGTCTACGCTAAGCCGTGAAGACACTCTTGTGCTGGCCACACGTCACTAGCTCAACAAAGAGGAATCCCACGAGTATTCGGTCAAGAATGGAAACTGTGTGCCTCGCTCGCCAGACGTGTGCGATCAATGACGTCAACCGGAAACCGTCGTCGTGCTTGCGACTATCGCGTCGAATTAGTCAGGGTAAGTAAACTTGTTATTCGTGTTAGTGGATTGGTGGATGGTTTGACTAGGTATAATATTTATTAGATTGCCTGAGTCGCTTTGGTAAATTGGTCGATGTTGTAGGATGAAAGAGGTCTCAATAGGTCTCAGTGTTTGCGGGACTGTAGGTGTTAAAAATGGGAAGTTTTGTTAATATATATGATACACAGGTTAACCGGTAAATTAGTTTAGAAAGTTAATGAAAGTTTTTCTATCAAATTTTATAAGTGTTAGGTGTCCAAGAATTGTGAAGTTAAAGTTATAAGTTGTTTAGTGTGCTCTCTAAACTAGGTATAATATTCTATTTGTGTTAGTCACTTTCATAATTGGGATGGATGTTGATTGCAACCTCGACTGTTTAGCTAGGTTGTAAGAGCATGATTGTCATAAGTAACAATATATCGAAGCACCATAACTCTTGAATTAGGGGCATCTGGCCTTAGGCTACTACAACAAACTTTCAGAGCTGTGTTAGGTGACCAAATGATGTGAACCAAAATCAGCCTGTTGTCACTGAGAATTTGGAGAAAAGTGGATTCCAGGTCAGGCTGTCTATGGGTTGTTTGAGTTAACTGAAACAAATATTCAGGGTGCTGGGTTCATTTTGAGCCCATGCAGTTTCTGTTCTGGGAAATTTCAACATGGGATTGTTGAAGCAACCTGATAGAACTATGTTTAGAGAATAATTTTGGTCAAGGAACAGTGGTCTGTTGCTGCGAAGAACTGGGAGATCAGAGGGCCTGAACAGGGAGGGTGCAATGGAGAAATGGGTGCTGTTTCAGTGAACCAAAGTCTAAATTGGGGAAATTGAAGAAAAATCTCGTCTCCCTGTGATTGCACTTGTAGTTTTAAATAAAGATAAGGGGGAAGTGCTTAGCCTAGGTGCTAGTGGCTGCTCTCTCCACTGGAAATATCCAAATTCAGACTGTTGTGGAGCAGTGGACAGAGGGGAAGGATCTGGATGGGCTGTCGAGCAGTAGTAGTTTAGGGTGGAGTAAAAATATCTGAAGAAAATATCACTGGCCACTACGGACTCCATCTACTTCTAGGGGAAACTGAGGATAAGAAAGAACTGTGCTGGGGGCAGGTAACTTGGCACAACCTTATCACCCCAAGCATAGGATTGGAGATGTGAACTCTATCCTATGTGTTAGCTGTCGGTCTGCTTGGTGGTGTGCTGTCCCTAGGCGTTTTGGCCACCACTGCTGTTCCACTGTGCCTTGCCCTTACGTGGTGGTCATGCTGTAGGGAGGTGGAGCATATTAGTTTTGTTTTCCCATGTGATAAGTCCTATTAAAGCCACAAATAGCCCATTGCTTGTAATGTCTTGCCATGACAATTGAAGCCTAGAACTGAACCTTGTGTTGCTCTCGTAGCTTCCATGACCTGCTCACTGTGCCTCACCATTCTTCTATACCTGTGTTAACTTCTCCAGCCACTCCTGTCGCCCAGTTGCTTTGTTTAAGATAGATGCTCGACATTGTCCTCCAGTGTAGCGACCTCGGCCACCAGTCCCTTCACCTCACAGTGGCCAGAACGTAGTCGCGCCACCGCAAATCATCGCCGTGTTTAGTTTCATCGTCGACCAGCCAACGTACGTCTTCCCCAAGCAGTTTCATGCACCCACCGAGAACTTGGACGGTCAGGTTTGTTGGACTCAATTTTTATTCAGAACTGAAACTGAAATTGCAATGTTGGGTGCTCAGTTTGGAAGTGTTTTGTGACCAATCTGAGTAGTTTTAGACTATAGTTGCTATAGAAAACTTGAAGACTAGTGTTAGGGTAGTAAAGTTTGGTGAGGATTATGCCCTTGACACTACTTAGAGCTGGGAATAATTAGTGCCTAAAGGTGTGCTGTCAGGCTTATTTTTCTCTAAACTGAATTTAGTTAACTCCAACTGAAATTTTAGTATTTGGTGCCCAGCTTGGAGCAACTTTGTGATCAGTCCACAAGGTTTTGGACTACGAATCTTATAGCACAGTCAAAGCCCATTTGAAGGAAAACAAGTTTCATATAAAGTGTTGGATTTGTTCTTATGTGAAAATTAGAGTAAATGAGGTTACAAATCCTTGCGACAGACTTAATGGGTGTCTGTTTCAGTTAACTGAAACTGGTTGCAATGAATGGTGTCAGCTTTGAAGCATTATAGCATTGAATCCATGAGTCTTTAGTTGTTGGTCATATAGCAACCTTGTATATTTGTTCTAGGAGCACAAACTTGATTAAGCTATTTGACCTTAGAGCTATACAGAACTAGGTGTAAATCTTGCTCAAAGTTAGGCTGTCAGGTTGATGTTAGGCTATTCCAGACATCTGAAATTGGACATTTCAGTATGTTGGCTCAACATTGGAGTTTCCTTGGGGTTGTTCTGTGCAGTTATTAGATATATTTTGTGTAGCAAAATTGGAGATCAAGTATTAGTAAGCAAGTTTACTTGTGGAAGCTTGGCTTGGTACTATATAAATTTGGAAGTTTATGGTGTCCTAACTAGATCTGTCAGACATGTGCAGTGCAGACCAGCTTCAGTTACTGTCACTATGGTCAAGTGTTTTTCTCCTTACTTTGGGGCTTTGTGTGTTCTAGTCTCTTGATAGCCATAGCTTGTAGGGTTCAATGTTAGAGAGTTAGATCCTTGCTTAAGGTATTGGTGGAATACTTGGATATAGAGACATGGTTCCCTTGCATGGTTGAAGAGTTTGGTTATGTTATTAGAGTATTTAGAGTCTTTGTGCTAGTAAATCCTTTGTTTTGTGTTTGGTTACACCTTTTAGAGGAAGTATAGTCTTGTGATATTTTATAGTATTTTATTTGCAAGAAGCATAAGCATTCATGTTCATATCATTTCATGTAGAGCTCCCAGCAGAAGGAGTGTAAATTAAAGATGAAGTGGTCGTGGTAGAGGAGTTTGCTCCAGTGCCTATTCATCAAGTGGATGGAGCTATCTAACTGGTTATTAATTGGGTAGAAGATCTAGAACCTCTTCACTGCAATAAGGTAAGCCCCGGTGCATTTGCCCCTTCCTTGTATTTTTAAAAGACTTTTATACACTTTAAGTCTAGTGAAATGTGCATTAAGTTTATAGGAATTGCTTGGAAACCCTTTGATGCATTGCCTTCCTTGATATCCATACCTTTATAGATACTTCTGGTGAAGTATCAAAATATGATTTACAAAAATGCTTAGCCCTGCTCAGATCTTGTGGATAGAGGTTGTCTTTTGCATTAAGGCCTAGCTCAGGGGTTATCCTGAGGAAAGATGGCTTCTACCTGCAAGAATATTTTCATTGAGAGCGTGGTGGGATCTTACTACAAAGTTCCCTTTGATGCTCTTTTCATCCTAAGGAATACAAACAATCCTAAGGGTGGAAGTACTTAAATCGGGACTTGGGCTAGAAACAGGTGATGTTCTACCCAGGTTGATTAAGGATTGGATGCGTATGTAGGCTTGATGATGAAGGACTATCTTAACTGGCCACATGCCCTGGATATGGGACATGGTAAGCTTTGCCTCGGGCAGACTAATACCAGAATAAGATAACACACAATGGGAGTGGAGAGATGGCAAGAGTAGCGTGTACCCTCCGTGGCAAGAGGCTGGACGGTGGTGTATCTGTGCTCTCGGTTGGCGTGAACCTGATCTGGTCTTAAGAACCCCGGTGGCGAGTTGACATATGCAAGGGTTAACTGCTACATATGTCGTGTGGTTGGAGATCCTCAGCTGAGTAAATCGATTCGGTTCGCCGTTATATCCCCGGACAGTGGAGACTTGGTCACTGACCTGCAACCTAAGTCAGGATGTGAACCTCATGAATAAAAATGATGTTGTATTGATGAGATGGTAAAATTAGACCAGATGCAAATAGAGTCTATTAATATTTAATCTGGCATTAAAATATTGAAAGTAAGGACTCACTTTAGTAAGCTATTTCTGCAAAAGTACCTAATTTGATTCTTGCTAAAACTTTTCCTTGATTCCTATTTAACTAGCATATCCTTGAGAGTCATTTTTCCTTAGTCGGGTAAGACTTGCGAAAGTACACTTCGTACTCAGGGTTTTCGAACCGATGTTGTTGTAGGTGATGAGGAGTACTCTAGATGTTCCTATGGCTGGAGGGCGTTTTCAGTTCTGGAGGAAGATTAGTTAGGCTTATGTATAAGCTTTGGAGGGTTCCTACCTTCCTGCTATTGTGATAAGTTATGCACTTTGAGTATATTAGGACTTGTAATAAATGTAACTCTTCCAATGTAATAACCTCCAGTTTTAGAAATAAAAAGAATGTTTTGTAAAGTCTTCCGCTCTTATCCCCGAAGTGTGTGTGTACCGAATATGATTACTGTAATATGCATGTATGGTGGGAGATCCTTGGGATGATGAGTTCAAGTTGTTGAACTCTCGATAGCCTTGTCAAGTTACCTGGTACACGTGCATAGCCATCTGAGGCCATCAAGGCAAGGATTGGTGCACGTGGGCCCGATAACTTGTGAGGGTTGCCGCAGATTGGTATCGGAGCGATCCCCCATTATCATGGATATTAAAGTAATACTTTGATATACTTCAAAAGGATTTTGAGTCCAAACTAATTTGGAAAAAAAAACTTAAGAATCTATGATCAAATGCTGATAGTAGAAGTGCAAATAGTATGTGGATAAGTTAAGGACTATAAGGTGGCTTAGTTTATGATACTAACCACTAACCCACAACTATAATGCAATTTTCTTTAGGTACACTAACTAAACCCTAGGAAAGTCTGACTAGTGTTCAATGACGGAGTGAGTAGGATTGCCACCGCCATAGAATGTGATAGCCACTATATGTTGGCAAGAGTTGCAAGGACGAATAGGACGAGCATGCATCATGTCATACAACTTTAAGTTAAACCCCCTGTGTAGCTATTTTAGTACATGTTTCATCTACCTTGTTCATACATCTTTAATAAATAGAGTGTATATGTTGTTCTTCTCTATAGATGGATCAACAAGAAACGCCTACAGGAGTTGGAGAGTTTCTACGAGATTTTGGTGTTCTAATGGTCCTGTGGCGACTGCTTCAAGAAGTTGGATATACCGAAGCACCCAAGTACCAGTGGTCACACACTGTTCTTAGAGGACAACCATGGTATGAGGTAGTAGTGCGTGTTCCAAAACGTGCTAGAAAACCATCTTGGCCACATTGGATGTTACATGCTGAAGGAATGACTCCTTGGGAAGGTGCTCAGGTAGCTGCCTTAGAGGTGTTAACAACCATTTGTTATCAGAAATGGGAAGAAATACAAGCAACATCTATGAGGTTGTTCCCTGCAGTTGCCTTAAGTGACCCAGTTGTGTATCATCAACAGGCCCAATTAATGGAAAGCATTCCCATTGGGCAGGATTCTGTTGAATCAGCATCTGCTCGAGTTTTGATGGCTGTGCTAGAGTTGCAGCTTACTCGAGGGCACAGTCGTCAAATGTGGCAGCAGTTGTACACTAGGAGTTATGCAACATTTAAGATGATGGAAATGGCCAAGAATAGGGCTTGTACTCAGGCACAAGAATGTCTTGAAGAAATAAAGATTCAAGCTGAGCGAATTGTTGGACTAGAGCATCAGGTGACAGAACTTCAAGCACAACACCAAGCTGACCAGAATCGCATCAAGGAGCTTGAGCATCAGCTAACTAATGCTCAATCCAAATCTAGAGCTTTGACTCAGCAACAAAAGGAAACTCACTTATATGTTGTTGCTGTTAAAGAAGACCTTAAGGAAACCATGAGCTTCATAAGCCATCAGGATCAGGCGATCAAGGAATTGAATCGTGCTCATCCAATGGAATTTCAAGCAGCACAACGACTTGTCAACCATCTGCAGCAAGCGGTGCATAGGCTCAATATTGCCTTTTATCCTAATCCTGCACCAGCGGACTAAGGGTTCCTTGGAAGAATGGCAACAAGCATCTAGCAGATGGTGTAACTAGAGAAGATGTAGTAGGCAACTGGGAGTGTAGCGAAGTAGATCAATGTTGTAAGGTAGGTGTAAGATAGACTAGCTTGGTAATAAAAACAGGTTAAAACTTGTTGTATTGAGTTTTCCTGTTTCACCTGGAGCATGTAACCTGTGAGCCATCTTATAGCTGTTGTGTAAGGAAGAATTACTTGTTTTCGAGGTAACTTTTAATGTCTATAGTAGTTTGCTAAAGGGATTGAAGTTGTCCAAAACGAGTCAGATGCAACCTCTTGGGTAAAACACAGAAAGATATCAAGTCTTACAGGGTACAGTGGAACTACCCCACAAAAGATGAAGCCAGGTAGAAGGTCAGAGGGGTATTTAGAAGACAAAGTTCTTGCCCTAAGTTTCTAGTTTTTTGGAAAACCTTAGGGTTTGTGAAATTTAAACCAATAGGGGCACACCCTCTGCCTGATAGGAGAAATTGGGAAATAAGTTTGTGACACATTTCCTTTTCCGTTACTGAGCCTAGACTTTTAAATCTCGGGACGAGATTTCTTTTAGGGGGGAAGGCTGTAACACCCCTGGTGTTACGATAACTAAAACTTTGGCATGTCATCATATGCACTTGCATTATCTTGCTTGATACACCTAGAGTGCATCTACTAGGTCTAAAAATTTCGAAACAAAGAAAGTGTGTTGCGTTGATATGAGCTAAAGAGTTTGAAGAGTTAGTGAGTGGTTGAGTGAGAGCAAACCACTTCTAAGCTAAAAATACCTTCGCCATGAAATCCAAGTATCAAAATTGGACTTTGAGGTAAAATGCAACCTTGCTTTAAGTGAGGGATCAGACTGGAAGATATTTGTTTGGAGAAAGGCAAACTCAAATGGAACCCTCAACTAGCCCAAAAGTGGGGTTTTAAATCTAGAGAGAATTTGCTAACGGTCCATATATCAAAGTTGTAGATTTTGGAAAGTTGAAAAACTTTCATGTATGGAGAATTCCAAGTTTTAGAGGAAAAGTTGGAGTAAAAAGCTTAATTCAGTTTTGAATAAGATTTGAAGTTTGCTGAAAATAATATCAACTAGCTGTTTTTGGGCCTTCATAACTTTTGATCTATAAACAGTTTGAAGATGGTCATTGTAACAAAGTTATAGAGCTACATGAGGAGCATAAGTTTGGTTGAGTTACCTAGCTCTAAAGCTATATGGAACCTAGACAAAAGTTGGTCTAAAGTAGGGCTATCAGAAATTGTGGGTTTCAGACTTAGTGTTATATCTGAATCTGAAATCTTTATGTTTTGGAGCAACTTTGGAATTTGTTTGGGGCTAATCCATATAGTTATGGGCTAAGAGTGCTATATAAAGATGGAAGCCCATGTATTGGTGTGTAAGTTTGGTTAAAGATCACACCCCTAAAGTTACATGGAACTTGGAGTAAAACTGGTCTAAAATAGAGCTGTCAGCGATTGTCAAATTCAGACTTGGAGTAAATTCAGATTCTGAATTTCTGTGTTTGATGCAAACTTTGGGCTATTGGAGTTTGGAATCCAAGAGGTTTTGGTTATTGATCACTATACCAAACTTGTATAGGAACTATAGGAGTATAAACTTTATTAAGCAATTGTCCCCTGGAAACATTCAGAACCCAGGAAAAAGAGTGGTTCAAAGTGGTGCTGCTGTGTTTCTGAATTTTCAGATTGGAAACAGTAACTGAATTTCAGTGTTGATAGCAGTTTTGGAGCTGGTTTGTGGCTGTTCTGTAATGTTTTGTGCTAGGGTGTTTATATAGAAGTTGAAGCCTATATGGTAGTGAACAAATCTACTAAAGTGTCTTTGACTTGATTCCACACAGAAAATGGAGAAAAACTTGTTCAAAGTTGGACTATTTGTGGCTGAAACTGAATTGTATTCAGTTACTGAAAACTGAATTTCAGTGAAAGTTGCTGTTTTTGGAGCCCATTTGTGCCTAATCCATGAGGTTTTAGGCTGTAGAGTATATAGAGGAATTCAAGACCACCTAATGGTGAACAACTTTATTGAAGGATGATGGACATGATCCCATATAAAAAGTGAAGTAACAGCTGCTCAAATGTTGGACTGTCAGGTGGCTAGTGACTTAGTCTATTCAGAATTTAAAGTCTGAAATTAGTGCGTGATGCAAAATTTAGAGCCCTATTGCGACCAATTCTTGTGGTTTTGGACTAAGAACTATATAGCAAAGTTGGAGCCCATAGTACAGAGAATGAGTTTTATAAAGAGGGTTGTGCTTAGTTCTACGCAAAAGTGGGAGTAAAACACCTCTAAACTTTCTCTGTCAGACAAAAGATATGTTGATTTAGTTGACTGTTGCTAGCAGTTTTAGTGAGTTTTACCCACCTTTGGAGCTCTATGGTAATTAAACCAAGGAGATTTGGGTTAGGAATTTCTAGGAAACTGAAAGGCCTTATATATGAGAACAAATTCCCTTAAGTGATGTTGGTTTGGTGCTATATGAATTTGAGAGTAAAATACCCTCAAACTCTCTCTGTCAGACTTTGTAGTTGCTGTTTCAGTTAAACTGAAACTATGTTTCAGTGAGGTTTGCACAACTTTGGAGCACCATAACTCTTGAATTAGGGGCATCTGGCCTTAGGCTACTACAATAAACTTTCAGAGCTGTGTTAGGTGAGCAAATGATGTGAACCAAAATCAGCCTATTGTCACTGAGAATTTGGAGAAAAGTGGATTCCAGGTCAGGCTGTCTGTGGGTTGTTTGAGTTAACTAAAACAAATATTCAGGGAGCTGGATTCATTTTGAGCGCATGCAGTTTCTGTTCTGGGTAATTTCGACATGGGATTGTGGAAGCAACCTGATAGAACTATGTTTAGAGAATAATTTTGGTTAAGGAAGAGTGGTCTGTTGCTGCGAAGAATTGGGAGATCAGAGGGCCTGAACAGGGAGGGTGCAATGGAGAAATGAGTGCTGTTTCAGTGAACCAGAGTCTGAATTGGGGAAAATTGAAGAAGAATCTCGTCTCCCTGTGATTGCACTTGTAGTTTTAAATAGAGATAAGGGGGAAGTGCCTAGCCTAGGTGCTAGTGGCTGCTCTCCCCACTGGAAATATCCAAATTCAGACTGTTGTGGAGCAGTGGACAGAGGGGAAGGATCTGGATGGGCTGTCGAGCAGTAGCAGTTCAGGGTGGAGTAAAAATATCTGAAGAAAATATCACTGGCCACTACGGACTCCATCTACTTCTATGGGAAACTGAAGATAAGAAAGAACTTTGCTGGAGGCAGGTAACTTGGCACAGCCTTATCACCCCAAGGATAGGGTTGGAGATGTGAACTCTATCCTATGTATTAGCTGTCGGTGTGCTTGGTGGTGTGCTGTCCCTAGGCGTTTTGGCCACCACTGCTGTTCCACTGTGCCTTGCCCTTGCATGGTGGTCATGCTATAGGGAGGTGGAGCATATTAGTTTTGTTTTCCCATGTGATAAGTCCTATTAAAGCCACAAATAGCCCATTGCCTGTAATGTCTTGCCATGACAGTTGAAGCCTCGAACAGAACCTTGTGTTGCTCTCGTAGCTTCCATGACCTGCTCACTGTGCCTCACCATTCTTCTATACCTGTGTTAACTTCTCCAGCCACTCCTGTCGCCCAGTTGCTTTGTTTAAGACAGATGCTCGACATCGTCCTCCTGTGTAGCGACCTCGGCCACCAGTCCCTTCACCTCACAGTGGCCACAACGTAGTCGCGCCACCGCAAATCATCGCCGTGTTTAGTTTCATCGTCGACCAGCCAACGTACGTCTTCCCCAAGCAGTTTCATGCACCCACCGAGAACTTGGACTGTCAGGTTTGTTGGACTCAATTTTTATTCAGAACTGAAACTTGAAATTGCAATGTTGGGTGCTCAGTTTGGAAGTGTTTTGTGACCAATCTGAGTAGTTTTAGACTATAGTTGCTATAGAAAACTTGAAGACTAGTGTTAGGGTAGTAAAGTTTGGTGAGGATTATGCCCTTGACACTACTTAGAGCTAGGAATAATTAGTGCCTAAAGGTGTGCTATCAGGCTTATTTTTCTCTAAACTGAATTTAGTTAACTCCAACTGAAATTTTAGTATTTGGTGCCCAGCTTGGAGCAACTTTGTGATCAGTCCACAAGGTTTTGGACTACGAATCTTATAGCACAGTCAAAGCCCATTTGAAGGAAAACAAGTTTCATATAAGTCTTGGATTTGTTCTTATGTGAAAATTAGAGTAAATGAGGTTACAAATCCTTGCGACAGACTTAATGGGTGTCTGTTTCAGTTAACTGAAACTGGTTGCAATGAATGGTGTCAGCTTTGAAGCATTATAGCATTGAATCCATGAGTCTTTAGTTGTTGGTCATATAGCAACCTTGTATATGTGTTCTAGGAGCACAAACTTGATTAAGCTATTTGACCTTAGAGCTATACAGAACTAGGTGTAAATCTTGCTCAAAGTTAGGCTGTCAGGTTGATGTTAGGCTATTCCAGACATCTGAAATTGGACATTTCAGTATGTTGGCTCAACATTGGAGTTTCCTTGGGGTTGTTCTATGCAGTTAGGAGATATATTTTGTGTAGCAAAATTGGAGATCAAGTATTAGTAAGCAAGTTTACTTGTGGAAGCTTGGCTTGGTACTATATAAATTTGGAAGTTTATGGTGTCCTAACTAGATCTGTCAGACATGTGCAATGCATACCAGCTTCAGTTACTGTCACTATGGTCTAGTGTTTTTCTCCTTACTTTGGGGCTTTGTGTGTTCTAGTCTCTTGATAGCCATAGCTTGTAGGGTTCAATGTTAGAGAGTTAGATCCTTGCTTAAGGTATTGATGGAATACTTGGATATAGAGACATGGTTCCCTTGCATGGTTGAAGAGTTTGGTTATGTTATTAGAGTATTTAGAGTCTTTGTGCTAGTAAATCTTTTGTTTTGTGTTTGGTTACGCCTTTGAGAGGAAGTATAGTCTTGAGATGTTTTATAGTATTTTATTTGCAAGAAGCATAAGCATTCATGTTCATATCATTTCATGTAGAGCTCCCAGCAGAAGGAGTGTAAATTAAAGATGAAGTGGTCGTGGAAGAGGAGTTTGCTCCAATGCCTGTTCATCAAGTGGATGGAGCTATCTAACTCGTTATTGGGTAGAAGATCTAGAACCTCTTCACTGCAATAAGGCAAGCCCCGGTGCATTTGCCCCTTCCTTGTATTTTTAAAAGACTTTTATACACTTTAAGTCTAGTGAAATGTGCATTAAGTTTATAGGAATTGCTTGAAAACCCTTTGATGCATTGCCTTCCTTGATATCCATACTTTTATAGATACTTCTGGTGAAGTATCAAAATATGATTTACAAAAATGCTTAGCCCTCCTCATATCTTGTGGATAGAGGTTGTCTTTTGCATTAAGGCCTAGCTCAGGGGTTATCCTAAGGAAAGATGGCATCTACCTGCAAGAATATTTTCATTGAGAGCATGGTGGGATCTTACTGCAAAGTTCCCTTTGATGCTCTTTTCATCCTAAGGAATACAAACAATCCTAAGGGTGGAAGTACTTAAATCGGGACTTGGGCTAGAAACAGGTGATGTTCTACCCAGGTTGATTAAGGATTGGATGCGTATGTAGGCTTGATGATCAAGGGCTATCTTAACTGGCCACATGCCTTGGATATGGGACAGGGTAAGCTTTGCCTCGGGCAGACTAATACCAGAATAAGATAACATGCAATGGGAGTGGAGAGATGGCGAGAGTAGCGTGTACCCTCCGTGGCAAGAGGCTGCACGGTGGTGTATTTGTGCTCTCGGTTAGCTTGAACCTGATCTGGTCTTAAGAACCCCGGTGACGAGTTGACATATACAAGGGTTAAGTGCTACATATGTCGTGTGGTTAGAGACCTCAGTTGAGTAAATCGATTTGGTTCACCGTTATATCCCCGGACAGTGGGGACTTGGTCACTGACCTGCAACCTAAGTCAGGATGTGAACCTCATGAATAAAAATGATGTTGTATTGATGAGATGGTAAAATTAGACCAGATGCAAACAGAGTCTATTAATATTTAATCTGGCGTTAAAATATTGAAAGTAAGGACTCACTTTAGTAAGTTATTTCTGCAAAAGTATCTAATTTGATTCTTGCTAAAACTTTTCCTTGATTCCTATTTAACTAGCATATCCTTGAGAGTCATTTTTCCTTAGTCGGGTAAGACTTGCAAAAGTACACTTCATACTCAGGGTTTTTGAACCCATGTTGTTGTAGGTGATGAGGAGTACTCTAGATGTTCCTATGGCTGGAGGGCGTTTTCAGTTCTAGAGGAAGATTAGTTAGGCTTATGTATAAGCTTTGGAGGGTTCCTACCTTCCTGCTATTGTGATAAGTTATGCACTTTGAGTATATCAGGACTTGTAATAAATGTAACTCTTCCTATGTAATAACCTCCAGTTTTAGAAATAAAAAGAATGTTTTGTAAAGTCTTCCGCTCTTATCCCTGAAGTGTGTGTGTATCGAATATGATTACTGTAATATGCATGTATGGTGGGAGATCCTTGGGATGATGAGTTCAAGTTGTTGAACTCTCGATAGCCTTGTCAAGTTACCCGGTACACGTGCATAGCCATCTGAGGCCATCAAGGCAAGGATTGGTGCACGTGGGCCCGATAACTTGGGAGGGTTGCCACAATATCCGTTGCACTGCTTGTGTCCACTAGGACATTGTGGACCAAAAATCCCTTGATGACACAAGATATGACCATTGCATCATTGTGACGATAATCCTTGAGCTAAAGGTCTTCCTGAGAGAAGGTAATTGGAATATGAGACCACTTGGACTTGATGAAGGGCCCCTGCACCCCAACATGTTGTACCCTTCTCTGTGCTTCTTTCTTCTACCTCTTGTTGGCTAGTTCAAAACTTGAGCCGCCTATGATTAGGAACACTAGCTTCGTAAACAAAGGTGCCATAGATTGTTTGCTTTGTGAAGCCATCGTCACAGTTGTGGAAGTGAGTTCACCAGAGGTGGGCGCCAATGTTGGTCGTTGTTCTCAAATGTTATACATCAAGAACAAGACAACACAATTGGTAAAGATTAAAGGCTTTTGTCCTTTGAAGCATTATCTCCTTTCGGATATAATGATCTCTGACGAAGGTTATGAAGGGCATACCTTCATCATCTCGGTGAACAAATATAAATAAGGGTATATGAAATACAAAAAATATAAATAGTGATTATATAACAACAATCTATTTTTATTCTCATTTTATAAACATGGAAAGAACATCAACAATATTTATGTTACATTGATACCTTCGGCTTTCCAGAAGGTGAAGATGTGAAAATGACGTAAGAGTGATTACAATCCAGCGTGAACAGTACGAGGGTACTGTTCATCTATTTATAGTCACGGGACGCAGCCCGAACATAATTACATTCATGTCCCTGACATTTAATTGTAATTATAATATAAACTACTAAGGACTAGATTGACTTTTTCTCCTTAAGTCGTTATCATCCTGCGTCTATGTCGCAATACTAAGCCGAAGCTCCTTCAGTCATAGCTTCGGCTTCTATCAACATCATCTTTGGGTCGTATCTTCCTACTGCACCTGCCTTCATATTGTCTTGCCGAAGGTGTTTTTGCCTTGAGGACCTTCAGTGGAGAAGAAGACCCCAACACGTAGACATGTTCCACGTTCTCGGTTTCATGGTACTTTAAAAAAGATTTTAGCACTAGAGGGATGGGATTGTTCCCACGTTCCCAAACGGAACAAACTTTTCAGAATGAGAAACGTAGACATGTTCCACGTTCTCAATTTCACGGTACTTTAAAAATATTTAAGCACTAGAGTAATGGGATTGTTCCCACGTTCCTAGACGGAACAAATGTTTCCAGAATGAGAAACGTAGACATGTTCCACGTTCTCAGTTTCTAAGTCAGGAGTATCCAAGAACAATTCAACAAGAAAGGCCAAGCCAAGAGACTCAGCTAACACGATCGAAGAGACATCCTATCCATATAAGGATTCCATAAGAATAAAGATGATAAATATCTTTTCAGATCAAGAGATAAGATACATATCCACGTAGAAATGGTAAAACTCAATTCATAAATGTGAAACACATGTACCGATAAAGTTCAGCTACTCGATAAATTGGGGATAGATAAATTGGGGATAGACTCGGTCAGGCTCGGTTGCTATCGATATCTTGTAACTAACCTAGATGATTTTCTTGTAAACATCACCCCCCTTAGACTATAAAAGAGGGACAGAAAACCCCCAAGAGGTCACATCATCATATCATATTGCATATCAACAGGCATCACCACATAAACCTCAATCCGTCTTGAAACTCTAGTGTTTCAAGAACACAAAATCACACAAGAGGTGTTTGCAACAAGCTCAAGAGATTAGAGTGAGACGGGAGAGGAAAACTAAGTCCGTGAGCACAAGCACAAATCTCACACCAAAGGGCTCCTTCAATCGAGTTGAATCGAGAGCAAGTTTGGGTGAGAGAGTAAGAATAAGTGTGCCTTTGTCTCAAGTTAGGTATGCAATGAATGTGTGGATGTCTAGCCGTTATGAAGAGAGAGATGTGAGGGTTTATATATAGGTTCGCTTCAAAAGTAGCCGTTTGACTAAATTTTTCGAGGGTAGACCGGTTGAACTGCCCCTGGTAGATCTGTCGGCATGTCTGCTATTCTGACTGGCAGACTGCTAGATAGTCTGGTCAAACTGACCAAAACCGGTTGAACCGCCGTGGGGAGGTTGAAATGCCCTGATCAGACCTGTCAGCCTGTCTGCCAGTCTGACTGGCAGACTGTTGGACAGTCTGAGCAGATGTCTTAGAGACCAGTTGAACTGCCCCTAGGGACTAGTTCAACTGGTCTTGACCAGAAAGATTAGGAGAGAAAACCCTAGTTCAACTGGCCTGAAGGCAAGTTCAACTGGTGTATGGTCAGGGAGGTTCATAGTTGAAGTTGAACTTCAACTACAGTTGAAAAAGCTCAACTGCAGCTGAAGAAGTTCAACTCATCTGAAGTTCAACTCAGCCGAAGAAGCTCAACTGCAGTTAAAGAAGCTCAACTTAGCTAAAGTTCAACTCAACTGAAAAAGCTCATCTGCAGCTGAAGAAGCTCAACTACAGCTGAAGAAGTTCAACTGTTTTTCAACAGGAACACTCTTAGTTTCTCAATCCTAACATCAGTCAAACATAGAGCATTCAAGAGATTTTGGTTTTCAAAATAGCTTTTGAATTTGGAAGCTTGAGCTATAGCAAACAACATTACCTATGCGCACAGTACTAAGGAAGAATTAGATCCTGTGACTCAAGATATACATAAAATTTGATACGTCCATCACATGGAGTCTTTTCAAGGCACCACTAATGTGTTTCCTTTGTCCTTGAAACTTCCTATTTGAATACTCAACAAAAGTTGTAACTCCTTTAATTTCTATAGATTCTGAGCATACACTAGGAGCAAACTTGTTAGTATTCTTATTTGTTTTGTCATTAAATCACCAAAACCCTCAGTTAGGGTTGATTGCACTTTCAACATACATGTCATCACATTTATCACACTATTTTTCTGGATTAAATTAAAACTACAAATGCCTAAGTTTCTAACATAAAGATGATAAATATTGTTTTTAGATCAAGAGATGAGATAGACATCCTGTTGGGGACTTGTTCTCAAATGCTATGAATCAGGAACAAGCCACCACGAAGATGTTAAATATTAAATACCCTTCGTCCGCTGAAGCATTATCGCCCCAAAGGTTTAATGAACTTCGGACGAAGGGTACAAAACATAATATTATAAAGGTGACGAAAATAACATAAAAGAATGTGAAATGTAAAACATTAAAGATATATATGTTGAAGATAAATAGCATCATTCATATATCTTGAATACAGCGTTTAAGATATGTTTATACCTTCGCCTTGACAAGCAAATAATTCCCGAGTGATGCTTTTGCAATTACAGGAATGCGTGAACAGTAAAGGAATATTGTTCACTATTTATAGACATAGGACACAGCCTGTGAACAATTACAATCATACCCCTTATAAAAGTTTACAACATCGACACAAACTCTTATGGACTAAAAGGTCATTCTATCTTTAAGTCGGTTTGTAACTCCGAAGCTTCATGGGCGACACCCTTCGGCATTACGTACAGACAGCTTCAACCGAAACTGTTTCTTCCTTCAGGACCTTCGGCGACGAAGCATGGTCCCAACACATCCACATAGAAATGGTAAAACTCAATTCATAAATGTGAAACACATGTACCGATAAAGTTCAGCTACTCGATAAATTCGGGATAGACTCGATCAGGCTCGGCTGCTATCCATATCTTGTAATCGACCTATAGATGATTTTCTTATAAACATCACCCCTCCTTAGACTATACAAGAGGGGATGAAAACCCCAAGAGGGCACATCATCAGATCATATTGCATATCAACAGACACCACCACATATAGGACATAAAGTATTATCTCACCTTGAGAGCCCAAACTTGTATAAATGTGTGTGTCTCCCATACCAATGACTTCACTCCTCAATTACATGACCTACTCTGTAAATTCAGTATTGAACAATCTTTGATATTTGGCATGCCAGGTTGGAAAAGTCATGTTGATCAGCAAAGTGATGATGGCAACCATGGGTTTCACATCAGGAGCAGTCATCTTCGATACCCTTAGATTAATCGTTGATTCGCTTGGGAATCTCGAGCCTATTTTAGATCTTTTATGGTGGCTCTGGTGTCCCCTGTTCACGCTCCTAGAGATCCAATCTACACTTTGGAAAACTTGGGTCAATATGGTCTTATGACATCGACTCGGACTGATGCTTCACCATGATACCGATTTAGACTTAAACTCGAGTCTGACTCTAACTCCGACTCTAACTCATATTCTGACTCGTAATATGAATACATTTTCTTATTCATGGTGAACTCTAGACACTGGGACGGTCATCTTATAGACTATATAGACCATGATGCTGACGTGGTGGCCAGGAATCAATGGAACCAAGAAGAGTTAAGGGAACATGGCCGAGTTGTCCATGACTAGATCAAGATGCTCAAATTTCATGGCCAACAAGTCTACATGGCCCTGACAAAAAATATCATGGCAGCAAAACTCCTTCTAGATAGACGCACGTCACTACCCCATAAGGATAATGCACAACTTTTTATCCAAAAACAAATTATGATATTGAGTACATGTCTATAGTTCTTCATTTTAGCATAGTTTGTTCTATTTTGTATGCTATGGTTCATTCTCATCATGATTTATCTCATGCATTGAATGTTGTTAGTAGATTTATGGATAATATTGGTGAGAAGCATTACAGGTTTGTTGAGTGACTTTTAAGATATTTGTGTGGTACTTCCAATGTTCATTTTTAATTAGGAAAATGTAGAGATGACCTTCTTGGTTATGTTGATTTTGAGGATACTGGTGATTTGGATAAGAGGAGATCTCTCATGGGGTCATGTTTTCATTGTTGGTGGTTGTGCTATTGTTGGCCCCAACTCTTGATCAGATTGGTACAACATGAAGTTGATCGATAGGCTCAGTAGATTATCTAGAAGCGAATCAGCCAAATATCGCATTGTGGCCTAATGGCCCATG
Organism: Zea luxurians; assembly: GCA_029449295.1. Lineage (NCBI taxonomy): Eukaryota > Viridiplantae > Streptophyta > Magnoliopsida > Poales > Poaceae > Zea > Zea luxurians. The sequence continues at coordinate 18,882,393 of JAOPSE010000027.1, read as the reverse complement.
TATCTATAGATAAGTATCAGTTAGATAGAGTTAGTTAGGAGTGTCTATTGCTTAGAGTCTACGAACTATAAAATGTACATTTCTGATCATCAATAATAAGGAAGACATATGTTCCAAAGCAGCGTGAGTTTCCTCATGCCTTCAATGCGTTGCCACCCCTGTTGGTACTTGATTTCAATTCCCCTAAAGGTATCGAAAATCAAGGCAACACAAGTTAGATGTAAAGACCTTCGTCCTCGTGATTTAACACTTCTTCAAAGTGTTAGAACACGGTGATACACCCAGCCCCGGTGGGGTTGGCCGAGGCCCAACAAATTAGGGTTGCCCGGAACCCAACAGTTCATTATGCACACCCAACTCAGGGAAAGGCCCAATCACCCCAAAAGACTAGTCCAATGGGGGAAGGGTGGCTCTCCCTTTTAAAGTGGCTTCCTCCTCCCAAGTTAAGTGAGGTGGGATAATTCTGAGGCTCACACGGTCACCGTTCGACTACAATTGGCCCAACTGGGCCAATTGCGTCTTTGCCAACGGGTAATAGTGGAGGATGTCCCGATCATTCCCACCTTCTTAAAATGGGTCTTAGCTTTGATACCAGATGATACACCCAGCCCAGGTGGGGTTGGCCGAGGCCTAACAAATTAGGGTTGCCCGGAACCCAACAGTTCATTATGCACACCCAACTCAGGGAAAGGCCCAATCGCCCCAAAAGACTAGTCCAATGGGGGAAGGGTGACTCTCCCTTTTAAAGTGGCTTCCTCCTCCCATGTTAAGCGAGGTGGGATAATTCTGAGGCTCACACAGTCACCGTCCGACTACAATTGGGCCAACTGGGCCAATTACGTCTTTGTCAATGGGTAATAGTGGAGGATGTCCCCATCACACGGGACGAAGGTTTTTAGAGAGAAACATAATGAAATAACATGAAAACGACAAAGTAGAACTTCATATCTAATTCATCTCATATTCCTTAGAATTTTATTCCATCTTTCCTGATAAATGGGACTACAATCATACGTTTGCTCCTACACATAGGATGGCACGAAGGTTCTTTGTAGGCTAAGCGACACAAAGTGATGGCCCTCCAAAAGGTACTTTATGTAGGACACTGTTCACCTATTTATAGGGAAGATGAACCGCCTTTGTATAAAATTACAATCGTGCCCCTTAAGGCTTTACACTCATTGTTTACAAATGACATCAGGGCAGTATTTTTCTCCTTTCTCTGCTACTACATATATAGGTCTTGGCCTTCTTTTCCTTTGTCAACTTGCAATCGAAGCTTGTTCTTCCACTGTTTGGGTGTATGGACAAAGCTTTCGTATGTGTTGCTTCGATCGAAATCCAGCTTCGTCTAGCTTTTGTTATACACTTGAAACACACTTTATTATACCAAAATATGTGTTTTGAGGACCTTCGTCAAGGTAGGCCCCCAACAACCTCTTTCTAAGGTATTTCCAAGATTGATCTTACATAATCAGATGTGTATCCATCACCCAATTGCTACATTCTACGATGTACGGCTGTAACACCCGGGCTTTAAGGAACAAAGCCGGGTGCATCTCATACATGCGCCAAAGAAGACAACACATATAATAACAGAGTGTATAGAGATAAATGTCATAATAACACCAGAGTATTTATTACATTGCAGAAGTCTTACAAAATAAAAGATAAATATAAAACGAACTAAGGATCATCCTTGGCGCCATAAAGTCGATTAGGAGACACCACCTAGATCAGATCAAACTCCTCGTTGTGTGCCTCCTCTTGAACCACCTGTTCTTCTTCTGTGGGGGGTGTGAGACAGCAAGGGTGAGCTCACGCATGATCATAGCTCAACAAGTTGTGGGGAAACCCGTGTGCATGAACTCACCAAAGGTGGGAGTTCATGTGATGTGTAAGGCTAATCAACAATACAGGTTAAAGTGAGCGTTGCTTTTAATTAGTTGGTCAAAGTTTTATTAGCAGTTACTAGATGTAAGAAAATACCAAACCTTAATAAAAGTAATAGAACAAAATTCATAAATAATCCCATGCAATGCAAATGACAATTTAGATTTAAGTTACATAAATTAATCATGTGAGAGTCCTGAGCTGCTCATGACTGTGAGCTCGGCTAGTATACCAGTTTTACACTCTACAGAGGTTGTACCCTTTACCCACAAGTTATGTTACCCATCTGCCAAGGGGTCATGAATCCCATACACCTCTACCAAGGAAGCGAGGCAGGGTAACACTATGATGCCTTTACAAAGTTCCACTAGCTTCTAAAAACCTGCTACAGTTTATGGGAAGAGCACTTAAAAGAATCCCTCGTCCGACCGCCATCGCAGCAAAGTCAACCCAAGAACCTCCCAGCATGCAACTCCCCTACTGCCTTTGCCCCTTTCGGGTAAGGTAGTCTTCCACTAGCTTTCCTAATTAGTCAGCCAAGGGGTCCCATTCCTCCCTTGTGGTGGCACGTGTTTCTCAAGTTAAGCTCCATGTTCCAATTAAAATAATATAATGATCTTGACATGAACATAAATAACATAACAGAATAATTGGAACATGGATATAATGAAATATTAACCCAAAACCATATAAAGCAATAGCAAAACTACCCAAGTGATTCAGGGGTAAACATGGTAAAAGATAATCAGACTAGGGTGACCTATTGGGTCCCATCAAAATTAAACCTATGCATTGATAGTTGTCACACCCGGTTTTAGAAGGCAAACCGAATGCGAACCATGTACGTGCTAGGATCAGCAATTCACGTACACAGCAGTTACATAACATGGACATCATCACACAGTGCTCAAATAGTATTAAAAAGGGAAATAATAGTCGATTACATCATGATGTCCAAGACATCCACATAGTCTTTACAATAAATCAAAGTGCGAAAACGAAACATAGATAAACGCGGCCTTCACAGGCAGCCGACTGGGGATTGCCGCTAACCCACACCTAGAACTCATCGTAGTCTTGGAACTCCTAGAAGTCTCCTTCCACGGCTAAATCTTCTCCTGAGCAGCGGTTGCAATGCGGACAACCTGGGGGGTTTGGTGTGTAGAGCAAGAGTGAGTACACATCAACATACTCAGCAAGTGTCCTGTTTGGCTGTAGTGGACTAGCTTTATGTGGGGGTAAGTCAAGCAGTTGCTTTTAGTTGGTCAGATTATTATTACTAGTAGAGAAAGCCAAGTTTTAGAATTAACCCACGTTATTAACCCAAACGTACTCTTTCCAAACAGAAAGAATACCACTTACCATTACTAGAGTCAAAACCAAGAACCATCAATCTCATTGCCACCTGCAAATCCGAACATCTCTGATCAAGTACCACTAATCACTGGAGCTCCCTTGGCCGCTCATAACCGCGAGCATGGCGGATATATCAGTTTTCAAACACTCTGCAGAGGTTGTGCACTTTACCCACAAGCTGTGATTTCCCTTTCTGCCCGGAGATCATGACTCTCCATTGATCACTACCAAGGTGACCCAGCAGGGTATCACTACGTAGCCTTTACAAAGATTCCTCGAGGCTGTAGCCGCCCGTTAGGTTTCCTAAATGTACCGCACTCCTCCCCAAGGGACAAATCAACCTTGGCAGAGCGAGCCGCATACACCGAGCCCCATTGACGACACAACGGCTAAGCGAACTACACCCCGGTTGCTCTAATTACTCAGCTAAGGGCGTCCCACTCCACCCTCATGGTTGCACTGTTTTCCCGGGCGGTCATCCAACGAACAGGTCCTTATGGAGAGGCACTCGAGAAACCGCTCGAGCCCCCTTGAAGGTCACAAGTATAACATCATAATAAAGGAGGGAAAACAGCGTATCATTGATAAGTTCTCATCATGTTCATTGATTAGAGTTGAGCAATAGCATAAGACTAAGCAATAATAATCCAACCCAAATAGGTAAACAAGGACATGGATAACAAAAGCTAGTAGATCCTTAGGTATAACTGTGAAATGTGGGAGGTGAATTAAAGTATGTATAGGACAGAGATAGGTCAAGGGACACTTGCCTCCACCAACCGACTGCTGCTCAGGGGCTTCTCCTGCGAGTTCTTTGGGCTCCTCAACCAGATCGTTCTCTATGCGAGCGCAAACATACATACATCCACACATTTAATACAAACGAACAGTACACCATACAATAGAATACAGTAAATAAACAGACATTCCACGTGGGCTCGCAATTAAGGCTAAGAGAGAAAGAGAAAAAAGACAGTCGAGAAACGATCACGTTACATGATTATAATTTAAACTACTCGCTTAATGGAAGGGAATTAATTTGGATACTATGTTTTAGCATAAAGTAAAATCAAGTTCCACATTTAATCATTATAAACAATTGAAGATGAATGTAAGGGAGTGGTCGCACGTCGAGACGTTCGACACGATATTTAGATTGAATTAAGAAGTAAACGACTCGCCGCGCGACAGAGCGCACAACGATACACTTGCATTAATTATAAAGAGACATTAAGCATCACGCGACGAAGCGCACGACGACATACGTCAACAGAGCTGAGTTTAAAGCGAAACGTCACGCGACCGGACGCGCGATGTCGCACATTTAAACAACCTGAAATCAAAATGGATCATCACGCGGCGAAGCACGAGACACAGCACATTAATAGAATCTGAAATTAGACAAATTCCACGCGCGACGAAGCGCGCGACGCAGCACGCTAACTAACGGAGTTTGAAATTAATTACAAACCAAGAATAATCACCGCGCGCGTGGGTTTGCACACGCGGGAACGCGTTAGGGGGTAAACGAAGCTACGCGAGTCGCGCCGGGGCCGGGATGCCGCGCGCAGGGGGCCGAGGCCGCGCGCAGAGGGCCGAGGCCACGCGCAGGGGGCTGCGCGCCGGGGCAGGGGCCGCGCCGGGGGCCGGGGAGGCCGCGCCGTGGGCCGGACGCCGCGCCGGGGCCGGGCCGCCGCGGGGGGAAGGGGAGGGGCGGGGCCACCGCGCCGCCGCGCAGGGGGCCGCGACGGGGGCGCGCCGTGCCGGGAAGGGGAGGAACGGGGCCGCCGCGCCGCCGTGCAGGGGGCCGGGACGGGGGCGCGCCGCGCCGGGGAGGGGAGGGACGGGCCGCCGCGTGGGGAAGGGGAGGGGCGGGCCGCCGCGCCGCCGCGGGGAAGGGGAGGGGCGGGCGCTGCCGCGCCGCCGTGGGGAAGGGGAGGGACGGGGCCGCGCCACCGTGGGGAAGGGGAGGGGTGGGGCCGCCGCGCCACACGGGGAAGGGAGGGGCGGGGCCGCGCCGCGACGGGCAGGGGAGGGGCGCGCCGCCGCGCAGGGACGCGCGCGCGCAGGGGAGAGAAGAGAGGGCGCGCGCAGGGGAGAGAAGAGGAGGGAAAGGGAGAGAGGGAGAGAGAGAGGAGAAGGGAGGGGAGGGGAGCTCACCTTGGGATCCAACTCCGACGATCACCGTCTCCAAAACCTAGGGCACCACAGGAGGGAGAGAGAGATGGGAGAGAGAGGTTGCTGCGCGGGAGAATTCGAATGAGCCAAACAGATATGGGGGAGGGGGTGCGCATGGGGGTGGGCAGGGGCGCCAGGGGCGTGCGGGTCGGACCGGGCCGGTCTGGGCCGGGCTGGGCCGGGCTGGGTCACATCGCAGATCGAAACCAACGACACGCACGACCATTAAACGGAAATCAATCGCGAACCAAAATCCGAGACGGAACGAGACGAACACGCGACATCAGACAAAGAAATGCGCTTCGGCATGATGCAACACCCATGACACTTAGGTTTTGCATATACACAACACGGACACCTGTCACTATACTGGTTTGAAATTAAAAAGAAGGAGCGGAACGGGAAGAGAAAAGAGAGTAACGCCCGAATTTGGTGAGAGAAAAGAAGAAAAAATTCTACCCAGCGTTACAATAGTGATATTAAAGAACATTATTGGGTAAAAAGTGGTCAAGGGCACAACTTGCCTTCAATGAGCTTCTGCTCAGCAACTTCAATGTGCTGGGCACCAGGATCCTCAGTCACATGCTCTTCTACTCGCCACAATACAAACAGACACAGTATATAGAGAAAATTAACAACACCAAACATGTAAACAAAATACATTATACTAATCTACACATTAAAATAAAATCATAGGAACAGGAACCATTATTTTGGAGTTATAGATTTTAAGATATGAATTTCCAAAGGTTTTATGTGCTTGATATATGATTAATTGAGAAATAAATTTTATTATTGTTTTCATGTCAAAACAGAGACTCTAAGTGATAAACAATAATATTACAAAATTTTAGAAACTAGAATAGGGTAATTTGGAGTTCATATGAATTTTCTATGAATTATACAAATTCTAGCACATATTTTTATATTACAAATCTATTTTCTATTTCATTTATTTAATTTAAATCAGCACTGGACTGGGCCTCAAAATCTGAGAACAGCAGGGGGTTAGGTGTAAAAGTCTCTAAGACTGAGCGCGCCATTGCTATGGACGGCGGGTTGGTTATATAAAAATAGAGGGGCCAAAGCATAAATCCGTGCCCGCAAAGGGATATCAACCGATCTGAGCCGTCCAATCATAATTACGCGGCCCGGATTAAATATCTATTAACTCTGAACCGGTGTGGAATAGGAACAGTACGATCCAAGATCGACGACCCGGACTTAATGAATCGCAGATCAGTTCTACACCACTGGATCCCGCATCTACGGTCGCCGTTCGATTGGACGAAGGGGTATGCTCGATCTAATCGGGACTGTCCGTTAATGATCCAATGGCGCACGATCACCGCCCCTACTGGGCAGACTCGCATGGCGGCGCCGCCCTCAACCCGCAGTGAGCCACGCCGGCGAAACCCATCACCAGATTCTAATGCCCTAAGCTTGTCACCTAGAGGTGCAATACGATGCCATAATGCGTGTGAGTATGTACAAAGGCTCACCAGAGAAGAAGGGTATCCGACGGTGGCTGTGCACGGTGTAGGGCGGAGTTGCGGCGTCGAGCAGTTAACGGCGTGGAATTCCGGTGGAGAAGGCGGTTAATCCCGAGTAGCGCGGCCACCAATGTCTTTCCTGGAGCTTAAGAAAGGTCCCAGACCACACCGACGAAGCATACGATGGCCAGACCAGAGTTTCCCCCGCGGCGGGTCTTCTTCTCTCTCGGCGGCAGTGGCAGTGAGTTGGCTACGGTGCACGCACTAGTGCAAGAGGGTAGAGGGGGAAGGAAAAAGGGGCGCACGATAGATATATGGCCCGCGGAAGGTGTCCAGCCAGTAACGGCGTCGGCGAGATCTCCAGGAGGTGCTCGCCGCGGATCACGCGAGCGCTGTTGACGCATCCGCGCGAAGGGAGGGGTGATAGGTGGGGTCCCGGGTTCAGTGACTAAGCGCACCGCGCGCGCAGCGGACGACGAGGGTGAGTGACTGATGTGTGGGGCCCGCCGAGCAGTGAGGGAAGGAGATCGTGGCCGAGCGTGTTAGACTGCCTGGTGGGCCCAACGTGTCGGCGCGCGCCTACGGAGCAAGATGGGCTGTGCAGTGGAGAAAGGGAGGGTGGGCCAGATTGCGCGAACCAGGCCCATCTGCAGGATTTTTCCTTTTTCTTTTATGTTTTATCTCCTATTTTCCAAATTTATGTGTTCAAATGAATTTTAATTGGTCGTTTGGACTTCATACTTTTAAGTATCAGATAAAATTATGTTATGAATAATCTTATATCATTTTTGAAATAATTATTACCTATTTACTGTTATGATTATTAGCCATCCTCCAATCTTCCATTCTATTTCTCCAAATTCTAAATTGTGAATTAGATATTACTGTATTTCTATTAATATTATTATTACTATTATTAAATGCACACACAATTAAAACCCAGCATGATGCACATATTATTTGGTTGTCATTAGCTTGTTTATCACTTTATTGGTGTATGTTGATATGTTATAATGAATAGAGGTCAAAACATACAAGGAGAAATTCTTATTTCACAAGCTTTCCAAACTTGGGTATTACAAATCCTACCCCCCTTAACAAGAATCTCGCCCTCGAGATTTAGGAGGAACGAGGGAAAAGATGGGGAAAATATATGCGAAGCTCTTCTTCTCTCTCCCAAGTAGCTTCATCTTCTCCATGGTGACTCCATTGCACTTTGCACATCTTTATCACCTTATTTCTTGTAACTCGTGTCAATGTATCAAGAATCTTGACACTCTTCCATTAGTAATTGTTCCTCAGGGACACAGAGACACTTCTTAAGTTGAGATACATGGAACACATTATGCACATCAGATAGATTATCAGGTAGCTCAAGTTGGTATGCCTTCTCCCCAACTCGCCTAAAGATTCTGAATGGTCCAATAAAGCGAGGGGACAATTTGCCCTTAACCTTGAATCTCCTCATTCCACGAAGTGGTGACACCTTGAGGTACACATGATCTCCTTCCTCAAATTCCAGTGGTCTCCTTCTATTATCAGCATAGCTCTTTTGCCTGGTTTGAGCTACCCTCAAATTCTCTCAAATTATACGGACTTGTTCTTCTGCCTCTTGAATCAGTTTAGGCCCAAAGAACTATCTTTCTCCAGTCTGATCCCAATATAGAGGAGTCCTGCACTTCCTGCCATATAAAGCTTCAATGGTGACATCTTTAGACTGGCCTGGTAACTATTATTATATGAGAACTCAGCATATGGTAGACTTTTATCCCAACTTCCTCCATGCTGAAGGGCATAAGCCCTCAACATGTCTTCCAACACTTGATTAGTCCTTTCAGTCTGTCCATCAGTCTAAGGGTGATAGGCCGTACTAAAGTTCAACTTGGTATTCATATTCTCATGGAAGCCTCTCCAGAATCTTGAGGTAAACTATGAACCTCGATCAGTCATGATCTTCTTTGGTACTCCATGTAGACACACAATTTGAGCCATATACAACTCTGCTAGTTGAGAACCTGTATAAGTAGTCTTGACTAGAACGAAGTGAGCTACTTTAGTCAATCTATCCACAATCACCCATATAGAATCATATCCTTTCTGGGTGCGAGACAATCATGTAATGAAAAACATACCAATCTCTTCCCACTTCCACTCGGGTATCTTTAGTGGATGCAATAGTCCAGCTAGCCTCTGGTGTTCAGCCTTAAATCTTTGACACACGTTGCACATAGCTACATGTGCAGCCACATCTCTCTTCAATCCATACCACCAGTATTTCTGCTTCAAATCCTGATACATCTTGGTACTACCAGGATGAATAGAATAATCCAAGTCATGGGCCTCCTTTAAAATAGTTTCACGAAGGCTTTCAATTTCAGGAACACGTATCTTGTTCTTGAACCACACAGTGCCTTGTTCACCCTCCATGAATTCTGGACCTCTACCTTCCGTCATAAGATCCTTGATCTCTTGTGTTTTAGCATCACCAACCTGACCTTTACGAATTTCTTGCTCCAAGGTAGGTTCCACATCAATAGTAACTCCTTCAGTGTAAGCAACTATCCCCAGGTTAAGTCTCCTGAAATCCTCAACAATCTCATCGGGTTGCTGGGCAACAATAGCTGAATGAACGTGCTCCTTTCGACTCAAGGCATCTGGAACCAAATTCGCCTTGCCCGAATGATAGTTAATCTCCAAATCATAATCCTTTATGAGCTCCAACCATCGACGTTGCCTAAGGTTGAGATCCTTCTGAGTGAATATATACTTCAAACTCTTATGATCCGTGTATACTTGGCATTTAGTTCCCATAATGTAATGTCTCCATATCTTAAGTGCATGCACTACGGCTGCCAGTTCTAAGTCATGATTGGGGTAGTTCAACTCATGTTTCTGCAACTGACGAGATGTGTAGGCGATCACATGTCCCTCTTGCATGAGCACACATCCCAAGCCTTGGCCACATGCATCACAATAAATATCAAATCCCTTCTGTAGATCTAGCATAACTAACACTGGTGGTGACATCAATCTCTTCTTTAATTGATCGAAGCTATCTTGGCACTTCTTGTCCCACTTGAACTCTCTTCCCTTCTCCAGAAGCAAGGTCATAGGCTTAGCGATCTTAGAAAATCCTTCAATAAATCTTCGATAATATCCTGCAAGTCCCAAGAAACTCTAGACCTCAGTAACTGTAGTGGGTACGCTCCACACCATTATCTCCTTAACTTTAGCAGGATCCACTAATATCCCTCCATTAGAAATGATATGTCCAAGGAATGGCACCTCATCAATCCAGAACTCGCATTTACTATACTAGGCGTAGAGTTGATTATCTCATAGCTTCTGTAGCACCAATCTTAGATGTTCCTCATGATCACTATCACTCTTGGAATAAATAACAACATCGTCGATGAATACCATGACGAATCTATCAAATACTCCATAAACACCTTATTCATTAAATTCATAAAATAAGCTAGTGCATTAGTTAGTCCAAATGACATAATGGTGAACTCATATAAACCATATCGGGTTGAGAAAGTCGTCTTGGGGACATCCAAAGGCCTAATCCTCATTTGATGGTAACCTGATCGGAGATCAATCTTCGAGAATACCATCGCACCTCTCATCTGATCAAATAAATCCTCAATGCGGGGTAACGGATACTTGTTCTTCATAGTAACGTCATTAAGGGACCTATAATCCACAAACATCCTTTGCGATCCATCTTTCTTCTGTACAAACAGAACCGGCGCTCCCCAAGGTGAGGAACTCGGACGAATGTACCCAGCCTCTTGTAACTCCGTTAACTGCTTCTTAAGTTCTTTTAACTCTTCTACAGACATCCTATATGGCCGTTTAGAAATAGGAGCAGTCCCAGGTAAAAGATCAATGACAAACTCCACTTCCCTATCTTGGCATCCCTGGTAACTCCTCTAGAAAGACATCTGGAAAATCCCTAACCACATGGATCTTGTTACCAACAAACTCCTCAGCTATAAAGAATATCGCACGTCTAGAAGAGGTGGTTACTATAATTTCAACTTGAAATCTTTCTCCTTTAGGGCTGGTGAGTTCTATCGTACCCCTACCACATAGTATACTGGCCTTTGCCTTTCTTAACCATGACATACCAAGGATCAAATCTATATTGCTTGCCTCTAATATTATAGCAGTAGCCCAGAATTCTCTTCCCATAATTGTTAATGTCAATCTATGTGTCATATGATTTGCCTCAACAGGCCCTTTAGGTGTTATTACTATCATTGGTGTTTTCATATTTTTCAGTGGTATCTCATTTGTGTTGGCGTATCGAGCAGACATGAATGAATGTGTAGCACCAAAATCAAATAATATTGTTACAGGAATTGCATTAATGTAAAACATACCAAGTGCAATGTCAGCTCCTTCCGCAGTAGCATCAGCGCTGACCTGGTTAACCCTAGCAATAGAGAATCCCTTGCCAGATCCTAGAGTCTGCTGCTTGTTCTGAACTGGGGTAGTGGCAATCCTCTGTGGGCAAACATTTGCATAATGTCCAGTCTTCCCACACTTATAGCAAGTAGTGCCTGCACTCTATCCTGAAAACTTTGTCGGGATGCCAGTGGGGGTAGCCTGACGAGTCGGTGGAGTCCTCTGAGGTGAGGGCTGAGCTGGGCACTAGCCTCCACCAGTGTGAACTGGTGTACCCTGGGGTGAAATGTAGCGAGGACGAATACTGCTGCTCCCTGACCCTGGGATATCGCCTTCCTCTTCAAATCCCCCAGCTGAACACGCTTGTGTTCAATAGCTAGGGCCTTGTCAAGCAGCATCCGGAATGATGGAAATGTATGTGCCACAAGAGCATACTGCAGAGGTCCATTGAGTCTTTCAATAAAGTTCTCCTGCTTCCTCTCATCTTCAGTGACTTCATCCGGTGCATATCTGGAGAGCTAAATGAACTTATCACGGTATTCGCTGACTGACATGCTTCCCTGCTTCAGCGATAAAAATTCCTTCTTCTTAATCTTCATCAGTCTAGCTGGTATATGATAGTTCCTGAACTACGTAGCAAACTCTACCCATGTGATAGTATCAGCAGCATTGTGGGCAACAGTGTATGAATCCCACCAATCAGCAGCAGGACCTATCAGACGACCAGAGGCATATAGAACCTTCTCCCGGTCAGAGCATTGTGCAATATTCAACATCTTTTCCACAGACTTTAGCCAATCATTAGCTTCCATTGGATCAGGAGAACTAGCAAATGTTGGTGGCTTATGGCTCATGAACTCCCGGTGCTTATCCCGGGATGGAACTGGTGGTGGTGGTGGAGGCAGTGGTGCTTGCTGCTGTTGCTGTTGCGCCCTTCTTTCCTGGCATATCTCCTCTCACTCTTGGCGCAGCTCCCGGCGTATCTCCTCTCGCTCTTGGCGCATCTCCTGGCGTTCCTGCCGCATCTACGCGTGCATATCTGCCATGGTGTCTGCCATCTGTTGCATCATCCTCATCTGAGCTGCAACTGTTGGGTCAACTCCTGCTGGTGGAGGCTGTGGAGGATCCATCTCAGGTTGTTGTTGTTGTTGTTGGGGTTGTCTAAATATCCTCCGAGTGTGTCGATTGGGAGGTAGATCAATTCCACCACCCTTCTTGGTATTGACCATCTGAGTTAGAAACATATGGTAAGAGAGAATAGTAGACATGGTAGGTAGTTTCAAATCATGTTACTTTGGGGGATTTATTAGCTAAGCAGATTAATGTTTTACCTACTAAAGCTAACTCAATATCTTATGGTGGTACATGCTAAGATGTCCATTTTAATATCTCAATCAACCAAAGAAGCAAATCTGGCATTTATCATCAGAGCAATCAACCAACATTTTTAAATAGAGAAAATAGTTTTAATTACGTCTTAGGTTCCCTATCTCTTAAAAAGATCATAGCTGTAGGATTCCAAGGTGTGAAATCCATCTTGTCTTAGAGTAGAAAAGGTAAGATTAATCAGAGTATGACAGCAAAAGATGAGACAGGATCAAGATAAGCTAAGTATAGAATGAATCAGAGTAAGGTAAGTAGGTAAGGGTGTTGTCCATTTCTATCTAGGTTTTGTCCTACAGTCAACATTTCCTCTGATACCACTTCTGTAACACTCGGGCTTTAAGGAACAAAGTCGGGTGCATCTCATACATGCGCCAAAGAAGACAACACATAAAATAACAGAATGTATAGAGATAAATGTCATAATAACACCAGAGTATTTATTACATTGCAGAAGTCTTACAAAATAAAAGATAAATATAAAATGAACTAAGGATCATCCTTGGCGCCATAAAGTCGACTGGGAGACGCCACCTAGATCAGATCAAACACCTTGTTGTGTGGCTCCTCTTGAACAACCTATTCTTCTCCTGTTGGGGGGTGTGAGACAGCAAGGGTGAGCTCACGCATGATCATAGCTCAACAAGTTGTGGGGAAACCTGTGTGCATGAACTCACCAAAGGAGGGAGTTCATGTGATGTGTAAGGCTAATCAACAACAGAGGTTAAAACTGAGCATTGCTTTTAATTAGTTGGTCAAAGTTTTATTAGCAGTTACTAGATGTAAGTAAATACCAAACCTTAATAAAAGTAATAGAACAAAATTCATAAATAATCTCATGCAATGCAAATGACAATTTGGATTTAAGTTACATAAATTAATCATGCGAGAGTCCTAAGCTGCTCATGACCGTGAGCTCGGCTAGTATACCAGTTTCACACTCTGCAGAGGTTGTACCCTTTACCCACAAGTCATGTTACCCATCTGCCAAGGGGTCATGAATCCCATACACCTCTACCAAGGAAGCGAGGCAGGGTAACACTACGAGGCCTTTACAAAGTTCCACTAGCTTCCGAAAGCCCGCTACAGTTTATGGGAAGAGCACTTGCAAGAATCCCTTGTTCGACCGCTATCACAGCAAAGTCAACCCGAGAACCTCCCTACATGCAACTCCCCTACTGCCCTTGCCCCTTTCGGGTAAGGTAGTCTTCCACTAGCTTTCCTAATTAGTCAGCCAAGGGGTCCCATTCCTCCCTTGTGGTGGCACGTGTTTCTCAAGTTAAGCTCCATGTTCCAATTAAAATAATATAATGATCCTGACATGAACATAAATAACATAACAGAATAATTGGAACATGGATATAATGAAATATTAACCCAAAACCATATAAAGCAATACCAAAACTACCCAAGTGATTCAGGGGTAAACAGGGTAAAAGATAATCAGACTAGGGTGACCTATTGGGTCCCATCAAAATTAAACCTATGCATTGATAATAATATTAAAGAACATTGTTGGGTAAAAAGTGGTCAAGGGCACAACTTGCCTTCAATGAGCTCCTGCTCAGCAACTTCATTGTGCTGGGCACCAGGATCCTTAGTCACAGGCTCTTCTACTCGCCACAATACAAACAAACATAGTATATAGAGAAAATTAACATCACACCAAACATGTAAACAAAATACATTATACTAATCTACACATTAAAATAAAATCATAGGAACAGGAACCATTATTTTGGAGTTATAGATTTTATGATATGAATTTCCAAAGGTTTTATGTGCTTGATATATGATTAATTGAGAAATAAATTTTATTATTGTTTTCATGTCAAAACAGAGACTCTAAGTGATAAACAATAATATTACAAAATTTTAGAAACTAGAATGGGGTAATTTGGAGTTCATATGAATTTTCTATGAATTATACAAATTCTAGCACATATTTTTATATTAAAAATCTATTTTCTATTTCATTTATTCAATTTAAATTAGCATTGGCCTCAAAATCTGAGAACAGCAGGGGGTCTGGTTTAAAAGTCTCTAAGACTCAGCGCGCCACTGCTATGGACGGCGGGTTGGTTATATAAAAATAGAGGGGCCAGAGCGTAAATCTGTGCCCGCGAAGGGTTATCAGCCGATCTGAGCCATCCGATCATAATTACGTGGCCCGGATTAAATATCTATTAACTCTGAACCGGTGCAGAACAGGAACCGTACGATCCAAGATCGACGACTGTAACACCCTAAATTTGAGAGTTGAATTTTTTTTCTTTCTTCGGCACTCACCAAATTTGGGCGTTACCTCTCCTCTTTCTTTTTCTTCTCGCTATGCCTTGTTCTTTTCCAAACTTGTAGGGAGACTTAGCTCGACATCTCGTGTAAGTAAAACCCTAAGGTTAGACCTTTTGGTTGTTGCACCATGCCGGACCATGCATTTATTTTTGGTTGTTGAGTGAATTGGTGAAATCATGCATTTTGAAAATAGATTAAAATGGGAAAGAAACCTTTTTCTTCTTTTCTCTTCCTTCCCCCCTCTCCTTGTGGCCCAGCCAGGCGCGCGGCCCAGCCAGGTGCGCGGCCCAGCTAGGCGCGCGGCCCATTCCCCGTCCTCCTTTCTCCCCCCGCGTGGCCCACCCCCGCCTTGGGCCGGCTTGGTGCCGCGGCGGCCCAACCGCCCCAACCCCCCTCCCTGCGTCCTACACGCGCCGCGCGCGTGGGCGAAACTGCCGCCGCCGCCACCCCTAGGTGGGGCCCGCCTGTCAGCTCCACCCCCTCCCCAAACTGCCTCCCTATTTCTCTCTCTCTCTCTCCTCTACCCCGCGCACATTCTTTTCCTCTTCCCTACGCGACTCATCTTTCCCCCGGCTCGCCCGCCGCTCGGACGCTGCCCGCCTGCGTCGTTTGCTCGACACCGGCCTCGCCCCCACGGTAAGCCCCCTCCCTCCTCTTCTCCTCGCTCCCCCTTCCTTCCCTTCCTCGGCCGCGGCGCCGCTCGGCCCGGCGTGGCCATAGCGCGGCCCAGCCTCGGCGGCCCTGGCGCTGCGCACCCGCCTCGCTCGGCCATGGCGCGCGACTCCCTCTCCCTTGGCCCCGTCCTGGCGCGGCCGGCCATGGCGTGGCCGTGGTGCTCGCGCCCGCCTCGGTGGCACCCTTCGCCACCGCGGCCCGGCCTCGGCGCCCCTCGGCGCGCTCGCCCGCCCGGCACGGCTCCCCGCCCTGGCCTCGTTCCTCGCCCCGGCGTGGCCTCGCCGTGGCGCGGCCTGTCCCCTGCCCCTGCGCGTGTGGCTCATGGCCCAGCCCCTGCCCCTGCACGACGTGGCCCCTGCGCAGCGCGGGCCCAGCACGGCGCGACTTCGGCTCGCGCGGCTGCGGTGCCCCTGCGTGGCGCGGTCCCCTACCTGCTGCTCAGCCCCGACGTGTGCACAACTCATTCGCGGCGCGTAAGCGCGGCCTTGCGCGCGCGTGCTCGCGTGGTGCGAGTGGCGCCTTGGCGCGGCTCGCCGTGCTCTCGGTGCGACGCGTAGCGCCCCGCCAAGCCCGCGGCGTGCCCGTCTACCCCCCCTGTAATTTATGCGCGTTGATCATGTTATTTATATTAATGAAATTGAACTCTTCTTAGAAATTGATCATGTTAGTTATCTCATGTAGTTAATCATTGACTTTGTTTAATGTCGACCAATTGGAAATAGTTGTAACTTTATTAGTGCATGTGATTAATACCTGTTAGTATGACTAAGCAGAGCTAGATGAAGTAATGATTAATTATACACCTACAAGTAATGCGCTTCGACTATAGCTTTAACCACTGTGAGGCCTTTCTTTTTCTCTTCCTAGCAATTGCGAATGCAAATCATATGTCATATCTTATGCATATTCAATTGATTTGCTCTCTTGTATGGTGTACTATTTATTTCCTAATTCAAAGAGATGGATGTATGTTTGTGCTCGCATAGATAATGGTCTGGTTGAGGAATCCGAAGAACTCGCAGGAGAAGATCCTGAGCAGCAGCTGGTTGGTGGAGGCAAGTGTCCCTTGACCCATCTATGTCCTATACAATTGATTATGCTTGTCTTTAAAAACCTTCGTCCTTCATTCTAACACTCCAAAAATGTGTTATATCAAAGGATGAAGGTCTTCATATCTAACTTGTGTTGCCTTGATTTTCAATACCTTTAGGTATTTGAAATCAAGTACCTACATTGGCGCCCACCTCCGGTGATCTCACGACCAAAACAAGCTACACCACGACGAAGAGCGTGGCAAGCCATTAAGCTTCATCAACACCCGTGAAGAAGCTTTTGTTTCCCATCACTAGGGGCTCAAGCTTTGAACCTAGCAAGAAAAAACAAAAGAAAGAGGTCCGAAGATGGGTACAACATGTAGGTGTCCAAGGACCCTACATTAGGACCAAGTGGTCCCATATTCCTATTACCTTCTCTTAGGATGACCTCTGTCTCAAAGACTATCCACATAAAGATGCCATGGTTATCTCTTGCGTTATCAAAGGCTTCATGGTACACAATGTCCTGGTTGACACAGGGAGTGCTGCAAACATCATGTTTGGCAAGGCTTTCAAGCAAATGCAAGAGCTCGAAGATAAGATCCAAGATTCAGCTTTCCCCTCTATGGCTTTGGAAGACACCAGGTGATGGCACTAGGAAAGTTAGCTATACCTATTACCTTTGGTTATATTAACAACACAAGAACATAGGAAGTCATGTTTGAAATTGTTGATATGGAATTCCCATATAGTGCTATCGTCAGAAGAGGAACTCTCAATGTATTCAAAGCAGTTCTACATTCGGCTTACCTTTGCATGAAGATACCCAACAATCAAGGGGTCATATTAGTTTATGGCAGCCAAGAGGCAGCAAGAAGGGCAGAAAGGACCATGTAAGAGCCAACGATTGTCTAAAACATAGATGAAGCTGAAGTACAAATCCAGGAATTTGAAAATCCAGTAAAAGAAAAGGCATATTTGGCAGATCAGCTAAAGTCAGTACTTCTCTGTGCTAATCTAGCAGAGCAGAGGGTTTTCTTCGGCAATCAACTAACTTCAGAGTAAGAGTCTAATCTTTGAAGGTTTTTGTTTCACAACAAGGATGTCTTCGGCTGGTCAGCAAATGACCTGTGTGGAGTGGACAAAAGCATTATAAAGCATGCTCTAAATGTGGATGCAAGTGTCAGACCATGTAACCAAAAGCTTCGCAAGATGTCCGAAGACAAGGCCGAAGGTGCAAAAGCCGAGTTTAAGAGATTGCTTACTGCCAAGGTCATAAGGGAAGTTATATACCCAGTGTGGTTGGCCAACACAGTAATGGTAAAGAAATCCAACGGCAAGTGGAGGATGTGTATTGACTTCATGGATCTCAATAAAGCATGTCCGAAGGACGAATTACCATTACCAAGGATTGATTCTCTCGTAGATGCAGCTGCCACTTTGGAGCTCATGAGTTTGTTGGATTGTTATTTAGGGTATGCTCAAATCTAGATGAAAAACGAAGATGAGCTGAAGACTAGTTTCATAACCCCAAGCGGGACTTACTACTATATTTGGATGCTTGAGGGGCTCAAGAATGCTGGAGAAAGCTTAAGTAGAATGACATCCAAAGTGCTGAGCTCACAACTGGGCAGGAATGTTTTGACTTATGTTGATGACATTGTTATAATAAGCGTGAAGCAATAAGATCACATTTCAGATCTTCAAGAAACCTTTGCTATTTTCTGAAGGGCGGGCCTGAAGTTGAACCCTAAGAAATGTGTCTAATGAGTAAAAAAGGCAATTTCCTATGTCGTCTTGTGTCAACAAAGGGAATAGAAGCAAACCCAAGCAAAATCGAAGCAATACTTCAGATGGAGACACCAAAGTCAAAAAAATGGGCTTAGGGGTTAACAAGGATACTAGCTTCTTTAAATAGATTCTTATCATGATCTACTGAATGAAGCTTGTCATTCTTTGAGGTCCTAAAATTAGCGGAGGTCTTTCAATGGGGACCCTTAGCAACAAGCCATCAAAGAATTGAAGGACTATCTAATAAAGCTAACGACACTTTCTCCACCTTTGCTAGGGGTTCCTCTGTTACTCTATGTATCAGCTTTGCAATCAATTGTAAGTGCTGCCTTGGTTTAAGTAGTAAGCAAAAGTGTGAAAAGGCAAATGCATGTCTACTTCATATCCAAAGTATTGATCCCATCCAAAAGAATGTATATAGAGATGGAGAAGGTCATCTATGTAGTCCTAATGGCTTCAAGAAAGCTTCAGCACTACTTCCAATCCCACAACATTATTGTGCCATCATCTCAACCACTCAAAGATATCATAAGAAATAGAGAGGCTTCGGGTTGAATGGAAAGTGGGAAGCAGAACTGATACACCCAGCCCAGGTGGGGTTGGCCGAGGCCCAACAAATTAGGGTTGCCCGGAGCCCAACAGTTCATTAAGCACACCCAACTCAGGGAAAGGCCCAATCACCCCAAAAGACTAGTCCAATGGGGGAAGGGTTGCTCTCCCTTTTAAAGTGGCTTCCTCCTCCCAAGTTAAGCGAGGTGGGATAATTCTGAGGCTCACACGGTTGCCGTCCAACTACAATTGGGCCAACTGGGCCAATTGCATCTTTGCCAACAGGTAATAGTGGAGGATGTCCTCATCATTTCCACCTTCTTAAAATGGGCCCTAGCTCCGATACCAGATGATACACCTAGCCCAGGTGGGGTTGGCCGAGGCCCAACAAATTAGGGTTGCTCAGAGCCCAACAGTTCATTAAGCACACCCAACTCAGGGAAAGGCCCAATCACCCCAAAAGACTAGTCCAATGGGGGAAGGGTGGCTCTCCCTTTTAAAGTGGCTTCCTCCTCCCAAGTTAAGCGAGGTGGGATAATTCTGAGGCTCACACAGTCGCCGTCCGACTACAATTAGGTCAACTGGGCCAATTGCGTCTTTGCCAACGGGTAATGGTGGAGGATGTCCTCATCAAGAACTCAATGAGTTCATCATAGACTTCATACATATGTGTTTCATTCAGTCTCAAGGATTAGCAAATTGTTGTTGATTGGACTCCAGGCTAATAGGACGAAGCAACCCAATCAAACGAAGTTGTCTAGACAGTCTTCTGTGATGGTTCATGGGGTTCCTTCGTGGCTGGTGCTACAGCTATCATTTTTTCACCATCTAAAGTAAGAACTTTTATGCTCCCAAGTTATAGTTCTAGTGCACAAACAATATAGCAGAGTACAAAGCTCTGGTTTTAGGACTAAGAAAGCTAAAAGCAATGGGTGTAAGAAGGGCAGTTTTAAAATTAGACTCATGTTCATCATAGGTTAGGTGGATAAATCAAGCAAAGTAAATAGCCCAGGCTTGGAGAACTATTTTGTTATGGGTAAAAGGATGGAATCTTCCTTCGAAGGGTTTTCAGTAAAAAAACATCCCGAGATTAGACAACAAACATGTTGATATGTTTGTCAAGTCTGCCACTTAGGGGCTACCTTTGCCCCACGAAGTCTTCTTCGAAGTGTTAAAGGCACATTCGGTTGACTTGATGGAAAGAGCTCTCCTAACTGTCTCCGCCACACACAGTAAAGATTGGAGAACATGAATTATAACTTTCCTTCGGGGAAACCATCCAACTGATGATGAAGCATATATCAAGAGAATGCAAGTGTTAGGGGCCTGCTTCTTTGTCGAAGGTCCTCCAAGCAAAAACACCTTTGGCAGTATGATATGCGAACTGACACAACATCAAGGCACAAGCCGAAGCTACAACCCAGAAAGCTTCGGCATAATGACGCGCCTTGAGACGAAGGGTGGTACCGACTTAAAGAGGAAAAGACCGTTCAGTCCCTGATAGTTTGTGTCACGCCTGTAATTTGTTATCAAGGACATAAATGTAATTTTGACCGAGCTGCGTCCCGCGCCTATAAATAGGTGAACAGTAACCCTGTACGGTGGACGCTGACTTGTGTTCATGCTCACGTCACACTTGGATCTTCACCTTCTGTCAAGCCGAAGGTATAAATGTAACTCGATATTATTCATGTTCATTCAGAATAAGATAATAAAAAATGTTCTGATAATGGCATATGATTATTCATGATATTTTCTATGTTTCATATACTTTTACTTTCATTATTATATTCTGAGATTATGAAGGTGCGTCCTTCATAACCTTTGTCTGAAGATCATTATATCCGAAGGGAGATAATGTTCCAAAGGACGAAGGTCTTTAACCATTAACATTTCGTGTTGCCTTGTTCTTAATTCATAGCATTTGAGAACAAGAGACCAACATTGGTGCCCACCTTCGGTGAACTCACTTCCACTATTGAGACGATGGCTTCATTCAACAATCAAGCTGCAGCACCTTTGGCCATGAAGCTGGTGCTCCCAATCACGGGTAGTTCAAGCTCAGAGCTGGTTAATAAGAAGCAGAAGAAGGAAGCATAGAGGAGAGTACAACATGTTGGGGTACAGGGACCCTTCATCAAATCCAAGTGGTCTCATATCCCAATCACCTTCTCCCAAGAAGACCTTCAGCTCAAAGATTATCCTCACAATGATGCTATGGTTATAACCTGTGTCATCAAGGTGTTTCTGGTCCACAATGTTCTGGTCGACACAGGCAGTGTAGCGAACATCATATTTGCAAAGGCCTTCAGACAGATGCAAGAGCCAGAAGACAAGATTCATGATGCTACACATCCTCTTTGTGGCTTCGGAGGAAGGCAGATTGTTGCACTCAGTAAAATCACAATGTCAGTTACCTTCGGCTACGTCCACAACACAAGGTCTGAGCAGGTTATCTTTGACATTGTTGACATGGAGTACCCATATAATGCAATCATTGGTTGAGGGACACTCAATGCCTTCGAAGCCATACTTCATCCAGCATATTTATGCATGAAGATACCTTCGGAACAAGGGCCCATTGTTGTCCATGGAAGTCAAGAAGCTGCTAGAAGGGCTGAAGGAAGTTGGACAGACTCAAAGGCGATCCATAACATAGATGGAGCCGAAGCTTGTCAACAGTATAAGCACAAAAGAGAGAAGGCTGCTTCGGTAGATCAGCTGAAGCCTATGCTATTATGTGAAGATATAGCAGATCAAAGGGTGTTGCTAGGATCTCAGTTATCTGATGAGCAAGAAAAGACTCTACTAAGATTTTTGTTCAACAATAAAGATGTCTTTGCTTGGACAGCCAATGATATTTGTGGTGTCAGTAGAGATGTTATTGAACATTCACTCAATGTAGATCCATCTTTTAGGCCAAGGAAGCAAAGGCTTCGGAAAATGTCTGACGATAAAGCTGAAGGTGCTCGGAATGAGGTGAAGAGACTTCTCAGTGCTGGTGTCATCAGAGAAGTAACATATCCAGAATGGCTAGCCAACACTGTTATGGTGAAGAAAGCTAATGAAAAATGGAGAATGTGTATTGATTTCACATATCTCAACAAGGCATGTCCAAAGGACGAGTTCCCATTACTAAGAATAGACTCCCTTGTGGATGCAGCAGCTTCTTCGGAGCTCATGAGTCTATTGGACTGCTACTCAGGCTATCATCAGATATGGATGAAGAAAGAAGATGAGCCAAAGACCAGCTTCATAACTCCCAGTGGCACCTATTGCTACCTTCGAATGCCTGAGGGGCTTAAAAATGTTGGAGGAAGTTTCAGCAGAATGACAGCCAAGGTCCTTCACTCTTAAATAGGCAGGAACGTGCTAACTTATGTTGATGACATCATAGTAAAAAGCACGAAGCAAGAAAATCATATTGCTGACTTGCAAGAGACGTTTGCCAATTTCAGGCAAGTTGGCCTTAAGTTAAATCTAGAAAAGTGTGTTTTTGGAGTGAAGAAGGGCAAGTTCCTTGACTGTCTAGTATCAACGAAGGGAATTGAAGCCAACCCAAACAAAATCGAAGCTATCCTTCGGATGGAGCCGCCAAATTCAAAAAAAGGGGCTCAGCGATTAGCAGGAAGGCTGGCATCATTGAATAGATTCATATTAAGATCAGCAGAGAGGAACCTACCATTCTTTGAAATTTTAAAGTCAGCCGAAGTTTTTCAGTGGGATCTGGCTCAGCAAAAGGCTTTTGAAGAGTTAAAGCAGTATTTGATAGATCTAACAATTCTAACTCCACCTTTGCCAGGGACTCCCTTACTCTTGTATGTAGCAGCTTCTCATTCTACAGTCAGTGCAGCGCTTGTACAGGAGAAGCAAGATGGCCAAGTCAAAAGGCAAGCCCCTGTATACTTTGTCTCCAAAGTTCTAAGTTTATCAAAGAAAAACTATACATAATTGGAGAAGGCGTTGTATGCTGTGTTAATGGCCTCCAGGAAGCTTCGACATTATTTCCAGGCATATCACATAATTGTTCCTTCATCACAGCCTTTGAAGGATATAATGAGGAACAGAGAAGCTACTGGAAGGATTGGAAAATGGGTTGTGGAGCTCAATGAATTCCCTATTGACTATGTACATAGATCCTCAATTTAGTCCTAGGCGTTAGCAGACTTCATTGCTGATTGGACGCTAGGGGCTCAGGAAGAAGAAACAAGTAAAGACGCCGAAGCCTGGACGGTATTCTGTGACGGTTCTTGGGGAACCTTTGGCGCAGGAGCGACTGCTGTTCTAGTAGTGCCCTTTAAAGTCAGAACATGCTACGCTGCAAGGCTTGACTTCAGTTGTACGAATAATATTGCTGAATACGAAGCTCTTCTGTTAGGGCTTCGGAAGTTAAAAGCAATGGGAATAAGAAGGGCAATCCTTAAAACTGACCCTCAGGTCATTTTTGGTCATGTAGACAAAAGCAGCAAGGCAAGAGATCCGAAGCTTGAAAAATATCTGGATACAGTTCGAAGGCTAGAGGCTTCTTTCGAAGGATTTCTATCAAAAATATTCCAAGAGGGGAAAATGAGAATGCAGACCTGTTAGACAAGTCAGCAGCACAGGCGCTCCCGCTACCTTCGGATGTATTTTTTGAGACAACAAAAGCACCTTTGGTTGAACTAATGGAGAGAGTAGTACTCACAATATCTCCTATACATAGTGAAGATTGGAGGACTAAAATTATATCTTTCCTCCAAGGTAATTGTCTTTTGGATGATGAAGCTTATAATAAAAGGATGGAAGCAAGAACAAGACCTTATATGATAATAGAAGGGGAACTATATAAGCATGGAGTCTGTTCTCCACTCCTCAAGTGTTTATCCAGAACTGAAGGTATAGAGTTAATGAAGGAGATACATACAGGTTTATGTGGCTCTCATATTGAGTCTAGGCCTTCACTGGGGAAGGTTTTTAGACAAGGATTTTATTGGCCAAAGGCAGCTTCAGATGCAGCAGAGTTGGTTCAGAAGTGCGAAAATTGTCAAAATGTGCAAGAGATCAAAAGCAACCTTCATCTCTCACCCAGCTAATACAACCTACTTGGCCGTTGCAAAGATGGGGCCTGGATTTGTTAGGTCCACTTCCACCAGCACAGGACAACTTGAAATATGTCGTGGTGGCGGTAGAATGTTTCTCTAAATGGATTGAAGCAAAGCCCCTGGCTACAATAACTTCGGCCACAGTCCAAAAAAATTTCTGGCAAAACATTGTTTGTTGCTTCGGCATGCCAAAGACAATAACTGTGGACAATGGAACACAGTTTGATGTCGAAACATTCAAAGATTTCTGTGATCGAATTGGAACGAAGATTCATTTTGCATCAGTAAGGCACCCAGAATCAAATGGGCTGGTAGAAAGAGCAAATGGCATTATAATGGTAGGAATAATGAAGCTAATCTTCAACTAGCCCAAAGGAAAGTGGCCAGATGAACTGACTAAAGTAGTATGGAGCCACAACACAACTATTTAAAGGTCAACAGGATTTACACCCTTCAAGCTCCTATTCGGTGACGAAGCAATAAAACCGGAGGAAGCAAAGGTAGGGTCAATAAGAACAACAGCTTCGGCAGAAGACAAAACTGATTATCAAGTAATGAAAGATACTATAGATGGGACCAGACTTCAAGCCATAGAACACATCAATAAATATCAGGCTGAAATAATAAGGTGGTGGGATAAAAAAGTTCGATTGAAGAACATTAAGCCAGGGCATCTCGTACTTCGGAGAGTGGCCAATCCTGATACAGTGGGAAAATTACAATTGAAGTGGGAATGTCCTTTTCTAGTAGTATCTTCGTCGAGGCCCGGTTCTTATAGATTGAAGGATATGAACGACAACGACATACCTAGATCTTGGAATGCAGATGAGCATCGGCAATACTATGTGTAATATGTTGTAATCTTTTTTCATTTTTTCCTATGGCACCCTTTTCCTTTCAAGAGGGGAGAAAGGTTTTTAATGGGGCCGTAGCTTGTAATTTTTCATTCTTATTTAGCCCTACAAGGGCATAATCCCCCAAAAAGATGTAATATGTAAAATCTAAGCATGCACCATCGAGTGCAAAAAGAAGAACAGGGAGAAGCTCAAAAGATGTCCCTAAGGGGATGCAGAGCATGACGAAGCCACAAAAAGTCATTCCTCAGGGAGCGCAGCGTAAGTTTTCTGCTCAAAAGTCGTTCCTAAGGGAATGCAAAACCAAAAATTTGACGAAGATGCAAAAGCCGTTCCTAAGGGAGCGCAGAGTAAGTTTTCTGCTCAAAAGTTGTTCCAAAGGGAATGCAGAGCCAAATACTACCGAAATATAAGGTGAAGAAGTTCAAAAGTTGTTCCTAAGGGGATGTAGAACTTAAATGCCACCGAAATAGAAGGTGAAGAAGCTCAAAAGTCGTTCCTAAGGGGATGTAGAGTCTGGGTGTGGATTTGTGTGTGTTTGGACATTCATTTGCACATTACAATACATCATTCATATCATTCATATACATCCATGTAGACATTCGTAGGATCATCATCTTCATAACATAAAGCACAAACAAATACTTCAGCTTTGATATCAATGCTTCGATGAGCATGAAGAAGCGAATATATGCTTCGTTGTGTACGAAAAGAAGGGAAGGTGTTTTACGCCTTCGGCTCAAAAGATATAAGTTTTGTGCACAGCAAAGCGACTCATACACGGAAGAAAAGGTAAAAATATATTACAAGGTACGGATAAATATACAGAGTAATGTTGAATTCTCGATCACATTGTTTTTTACAGAGATAATACAAATGCCTCTAAAGATCTATGCAGGCAGGCTTAAAAAAACAGCTTCGACGACCCTTCAGAATATGCTTCGGATTATTAATCTTTGGCATCATCATCCTGCACATGACAAAGCCGTATAAGGTAAAGGGTAATCACAAGAAAAAATAAACAACAGGTATAAGTTGTATACCGATTTAAGCAGGCTTCGCGCCTCGTCTCCAGCCAAATCTCGACCACCCTTCGCCCAAATTTGAGTTATAAATCTACTCTCTATGCTTTGGGCCTCGCCGAGAATGTCAACTAAATCCGTTGAAGATAGGCTGAAAGTTGGCCTATTGACAATCTTCCCGTGCATGCAGCCAGCTTTTAGAAATGCTGCGGTTGTGCCGCGAGAAGCAAGCAGGGCACAGAAATCACCATGCCCCGCTATTACTTCGTCAAGTGCCTCAACTTCGCCTTCAATGTGTTCGAAGGTGCTCGATATGTTTTCGGCCGAAGGAGTAAACTTTTCAGCACTGGCTCCGACTGAGTTGAAAACCTTTTTTAATCGCTGCACACAATGGCTGCCAAAGCTCAGCCACATGTTACGAAGCTCCTTCAAAGATAGCTGTAGCTTCGTATTCTCGGCAGCTTCAGCTTCGTACTTCGTCTACAAGTCTTTTCTTTCTTGTTCGAAGCCCTCTGATTTTTGGAGAAGCTCCCTGCTTAGTCTAGCATTTTCACTTTGCGCTTCTGCAAGGGAACCTTCCATTGCTTGGAGTAGAAAATCTTTCTTTTCAAGAGAAACTTTGTATTCTTTTATCTTGTTCTCTAAACCCTCGATTATAACTTCGTTCTTTTTATCCTTGAGGTCTTGCTACATTTGCAGTGCTTTGCTCAACAGCATACTCTGTACAAACAGACCTTCATCAGTAAACTCGCTTCATCGTAAAAAAATTGCTTCAGCATAGGAATTTTACCTTAAAGTTGGAATAGAACAAACTACCGATGATATGTTGTTGTCAGTAGCTGCTAATATCGGCTTCAAGCTTCGAAAAACCGACACTCTTCGATAGAGTACCGATTACTTTCGCCCTGGTGCGGTCGCGAGCGCATCCTAAGGCCTCTTCTTTAATCCCACCAAAGAGCATGGCTCCTGGCTGGTAGCCACAGGAAATGTCGTATTCTTGTAGCTCTTTCTTTTCGGCCTCGGACAGTTCTTGCCTGACCAGGTTCCGAAGGTCGAAATCTTTTTCTTCCAAAGCAGTTTTGGCAATTTTCTTTCCTTTGTCGGGCGCTGGAGCCGTGACTTGTTCGGCAGCTGCAACTGTTTCTTCTGTAGGCATATCCAATAGCAATTTATCAATCCTAGATAGTGTGCTCTCCAAGTTGGCAGCTTCGACGGCAGCTGTAGCTTCGGCCGATATGCTTGCTTCGGTAGCAGCCTCAACGCTTGCTGTAGGTGCTATCTTAGAGGCCGAGGCCGATGGTGGTGTGCTTTCAATGGCTTGCATTACGCTACCAATTCTTCGCTTCTTCAGCCCATCTGCCTTCTTTGTAGCAGAAGGTTCTTCTTTCTTCTGAAAAAGCTTCGTCAGTTCTGGTCCCAGAGGGCTTAGTAGCTTGATAGGTAGAGATTCAGTCATTACCTTTAAAATTTCTACCACTTCGGTAGCTGGGGTGTTGAGGGAGTCTCTTCTTCCTCTTCAGTCACCTTCGGCTCTGGGGATTTAGCTTTTATTTTCTTTAAAACTGTCACCTTTGGCTCAGGACTGGATTTTCTCTTCTTTAAGATCTTTTCATCTTCTTTCACCATTCTGGTAGCTTGTCTGCTCAGAACACTAACAATCCTTTTTCTTTTTGCCCCTTCGGCACCGTTGTTGAGCCGCTCATAATCAGGGTATTCAAATTTTAGAGCGTCCATTACCCGGTTTAACCTTCGTTTTGGCCGGGTGCCGAAGGCTGCTGTCATTAATTGGTCTTCTTTTTTAGTGTAATTCCCCAAAATTTCATTGCACATAGTTTTTTCCAACCACTCTTGGCAGCGCTCCTTGAACTGTTTCTCAAACTTAAAACAATAAGGTAATCGAACAAGTTCATATTTCTTCTTTGTGCCCTTTAGCTTCGACATGCCCCAATCACTTGACGTCGGAGATGTCCTAATGGCCAGGTATTCTTGCACCAGGTCTCTTGTGCTGATTTGTTCATCCACCACCCTGAATTCTACTGCGACCAGTTGGCATGGTGACCCTAGCTGCATATTGCATAGGGGCCGGGTCATTCCGAAGTTTAGAGTCAGCGGGCACATAACCATCGTCATCAGTTTCTCCCTTTACTTCTCATCATCCTTGATGTAGAACCATTCACCTTTCCAGCCTAATGGCCACTTGGTGCGATAGCTGAGAACTAGAGCCTTCGTATCCTTGCGATACGCAAAATTGTAGCAACCAAAATTGTCATGTAAATCGTATGCCTTGGCCTTTGTCTGGTAGTGCAACTCGTGCACTCGACAGAATGCTTCAGCATCTAGGTCCATCCCTCGGCTTCGAAGGGCCCAGATGAAGATGCTGAGCCTAACGACAGTGTTAGGGGTCAGCTGATGAAGATAAATTTCAAAATTCTTCAAAACTTCTCCTATCATCTCATTTAGAGGAAACCGTAATCCTGCTCTAAAAAAACTTTTTAAAACCACTACTTCATCATCCTTCGGCATTGGGGTGGTTTCTTCTCCGGCAAAACGAACAAGTTTCCTTTCAGCTTCTCCAAAGTAGCCCAGTTTCATCATCACCGGCACATCGGCTTCAGACACAGTAGATTTCTCAAAATCTAGGTGGCTGGGTTTTGATGGGATCAAAATGTTATAATCCTCCTCTTCTTCATCAGCATTTTCTTCTTCAATATCAGCCTGTTTAGCTTCGACAGCAGATGTACCTTCGTCAATGTTTCCCTCTGTCACAACTAAACTCGACTGTCTCATGACTTCAGAAATTGGAGCTGTCTCGGTGGCCTCGGTCTCCTCTCCTTCACGAGTCACCCTTGCAGTCGAGCGCACTCTAGCAATCTGATGGATCTTTTGCGGTTTTTTTTACGAAGTTGATGACTTTTTATAGTTTTGATGAAGCTCTCTTTTTTGACAAAGTTAACTCAAAATGATGGTGTCCGCTCGAGAGTGCAGTGAAAAAGCTTTAGCTATGGTTAAATTTTTTAACAGCACAACAGTGCAATGGCAATGAATGTTGTGGTAACTTCACACCTACCCGTCTGTTTATATAGTGCTACAGGTGGGAAGTTGAATCGCCAAATCGCCCGCACCCGCTGAATGGTGGACCACTCGGCGCCTGGAAGGTGAATCGTCAGGTTGCTCATATCTGCTGAGCGGTGGGCCACCCAGAGTTTGGAATATTTTAATAATTTCTCAGCAACGAACTCAGGAAGGTGTTTTTCGGACCTTCGGCATACCGAAGCCTTTGAGATTTTTCCGTGGATCAAGCTCGTTACGAAAAACGATCTAGCACCACGAAGGGGCTACTGTTGGGGGCCTTCTTCTTCGTTGAAGGTCCTCCAAGCAAAAACACCTTCGGCAGTATGATATGCGAACTGACACAGCATGAAGGCACAAGCCGAAGCTACAATCCAGAAAGCTTCGGCATAATGACGCGCCTTGAGATGAAGGGTGGCACCGACTTAAAGAGGAAAAGACCGTTCAGTCCCTAATAGTTTGTGTCACACCTGTAATTTGTTATCAAGGACATAAATGTAATTTCGACCGGGCTATGTCCCGCGCCTATAAATAGGTGAACAGTAACCCTGTACAGTGGACACTGACTTGTGTTCACGCTCACGTCACACTTGGATCTTCACCTTCTGTCAAGCCGAAGGTATAATTGTAACTCGATATTGTTCATGTTCATTTAGAATAAGATAATAAAAAATGTTCTGATAATGTCATATGATTATTCATGTTATTTTCTATGTTTCATATACTTTTACTTTCATTATTATATACTGAGATTATGAAGGTGCGTCCTTCATAACCTTCATCTAAAGATCATTATATCCGAAGGGAGATAATGTTCCAAAGGACGAAGGTCTTTAACCATTAACATTTTGTGTTGCCTTGTTCTTAATTCATAGCATTTGAGAACAAGTGACCAACAGCAAGGCCATACAAAATCATAGAAGGGGAATTGTACAAAGAAGGTGTCTGCTCACCTTTGCTAAAGTGCATCTCTAGAGACGAAGGTCAAGAGTTAACAAGAGAAATTCATTCTGGACTATGTGGATCGCATATTGGCCCTAGGGTTTTACTAGGAAAAGTCTTTCATCAAGGTTTTTACTAGCCAAAGGTAGCTTCAGATGCAACAGAGTTTCTGTAGAAATGTGACAATTGCCAGAAATGTGCAAGGGACCAGAAGCAACCTTCATCCTAAACTCAGCTTATACAAACTACATGGACTTTATAGAGATGGGGGATGGACATAATAGGCCTGATGCCAGTGGCGCAAGGAAAATTGAGATATGTAGTAGTGGCAGTGGAGTACTTCTCTAAGTAGATCGAAGCAAAAGCTCTAGCAACAATAACTTCGGAAACCATCTAGAAGTTCTTCTATCAAAACATTATATGTCGCTTCAGAGTCCCAAGTCCATTAATGTTGACAACAGTACTCAGTTCGACTCCAAAGTATTCATAGAATTCTGCAACCAAGTGGGAACAAACATACACTTTGCATCAGTTAGGCACCCAGAGTCTAATGGGTTGGTTGAAAGAGCAAACATAATAATTTTGTTGGGAATCACAACATATTTAGTTGGATTACCCAAAGGGAAGTGGATAGAGGAGCTTAACAAAGTTGTGTGGAATCACAACACATCTGTATCAAGATCTACTAGGTTTATACCATTCAAGCTTCTCTTCAAGGACGAAGCAGTTACCCCCAAAGAAGTAGGACTAGGTTCAGCAAGAGTAATAGCTTCGACTCAAAATTAGGATGATGAAAAATCTCGAACGATACAATAAAGGATAAAGGCAATCGAGCACATAAGGAGGTATCAAGGAGAAACCATTATATAGAGAGACAGGAAATTAAAACTAAAGAGCATAACACTAGGACACCTTGCACTCCAAAGAGTAGCTAACCCAGACACAGCAGGAAAATTGCAAGTGAAGTGGGAAGGCCCTTTCCTAGTTGCAGCTTCAAACAGACCAGGCTCATACAGACTAAAGGATATGGAAGGAAACGATATTCCGAGGTCATGGAATGTCAACGAGCTCCGAGGATATTTCATCTAATGCCAAGCTTCGGTACCCTCTTTCCTTATAAAGGGATAAGGTTTTTTAATGGGGCCGAAGATGTAATAGTTGGGCAAAGAGTACCTACGGGCAATAACGGTGCTATTTGAAAGAGAAATGTGCCCTTGGGCCATTTATATATTGTTTTAGTGATTAGATGCTCAACACATTTTGTTTAGACTAACATAAGAAATGAGGATAGGTACATTAAGCAAATTGGGCTCGGAAAAGGACATAGTGCAAATCTATATGGACCAAGTAAAAAGGTAAGCTCTGGACACTTAGGGTGCGTTTGGTTGTAATGATAGAACGGGATGGGATAGGACGATCCCTCAAATAAGGTCGTTTGTTTCAGGGTTAGGGGTTGGGACATGATTATCCTAGTGTTATCCCCAGTTGTCCCTCAAAATTGGAGGGACGAGAGAGGACGCCAGGAGACGTCCCTATCCTGCCTGTCCTCAGTTGTCCCGCAACCAATGCATCCTTAGTCAATTGCTCTGTGTGCTAATCATATTTGTCTAAGTGTCAGGGACTTTACGAAGTCAATACAAAATGAGAAAAAGAGAACAAGAAAGAAAAAGGAGAAAGGTTCTGGACTCCATAGCACGGGACAGTCCAGCACCACACACCGGACAGTCTCGTGCATGGTCCGTCCAACTGCCTGCTCTCGGGAATTCTGGCCTACGTCGGCTATAATTCACCGGACCATCCGAGCGGAGCGCTAGACAGTCCAGTGCACTAGCCGCCAACGACTAACTGCCATGCCGGTCGGGGGCCAACGGTCAAGTGCAGCACCGTACAGTCTAGTGCCCCGATCGGATAGTTTGGTGGCCCCCATAATAGGAAACCAACCAATCACTTGATTCTATGCCTGCGCACTGTTCACTGTCTGGTGTGCACCGGACAGTCCAGTGCAACCACAGACAGAAGGCAACCAAAGCTTACCAAATGGAGCTCCAACAGCTTCTAGGTCCCTTGGGGCTATAAAAGGGACCCCTAGGTGCATGGAGCAGCACACCAAGCACGCATTGAACATCCTACAACACCGAGACTTTGGAATCACGCCATTGTTTCATTGAGATAGAGATTTGAGTGCTTCTTTGAGCTATGACCCTGCTGTGTTGTTTTTGTGTGCTCTTTTCTTGACTTGCGTGTGTGTTGTTGCTGCGACTTAAGTTCTAGTGTGTGTGTTTCTACTCCCCTTACTCTTGTGTTCATTCGAGATCAATTCTGTAAGGCATGAGAGACTCCAAATTGTGGAGATTCCTCACAATGAGATATTATTGAGATAAAGAGAGAAGCGTGGTATTCAAGTTGATCTTTGGATAACTTGAAAGGGGTTGAGTGCAACCCTCATTGTCACACCCGGGTTTTAGGGGTCCAAAACCCGGGCGCGAAATAATCACCAAGTGTGCTGGGACCAAGTCTCACACATATGATGAATCATGGTACAGAAGCGAATGTCACATCTTTACTATATAATAGGAGTTCTGTACAAAATAAAATAAATAATTACATCATAAGGAGACAACGATCCAGCAACCCAAAGTTGACTCAGAGACGATGGCCTAGACCTCTCGTGAACTCATCACAGCATCCTTCATGCGCCTCATCCTGCGGTACATGTTCTTGACCTGTGGGGGTGTGAGACAGCAAGAGTGAGCTCACATACGTTCATCGCTCAACATGTTGTGTGGAATAATGTGCATGAACTCACCAAAGGTGGGAGCTCATGTGAAGTGTAAGGCTTACCAAAGAGGATGGTTAAAGCTGAGCATTGCTTTTAAAGTTGGTCTAGATTTTATTAGCAGTTGCTAAGTGTAAGTATATACAACCCAAATAAGTAATAATTCAAAACTGATAATAATGCTTGCGATGCAATGCATATGAAAAATTAAGTTTAGTTCCATATATTAATCATGTGAGGGTCCGAGCCGCTCATGACCGTGAGCATGGCTAATATACCAGTTTTACACTCTGCAGAGGTTGCACATCTTTACCCACAAGTCATGTTACCCATCTGCCAAGGGATCGCGACTTTCATACACCTCTACCAAGGAAGCGAGGCAGGGTAACACTATGAGGCCTTTACAAAGTTCCACTAGCTTCAGAAAACCCGTTACAGTTTCTAGGAAGCTCCAATGCAGGGATCCCTCGCCTGACCGCCATCGCAGCAAAATCAAGCCAAGGACCTCCCTACATTGACCACTCCCCTACTGCCCTTGCCCCTTTCAGGTAAGGTAGTCATCCACTACATTTCCTAATTAGTCAGCCAAGGGCGTCCCATACCACCCTTGTGGTAGCAGTGTTTTCCCGGGTGGTTCTCCATGTTCCAATTAACATAATGATCTTATCATGAATAGTAAATAACAAACTAATAATTAAAATTGTGATCATGAATAATGTATATCTCTATACCCAAAACCACATAAAGCAATAGCAGGTACTACCCGAAAATTCAGTGGTAAACAAGGTATAAAGATAGTCAAACTAGGT
Source organism: Zea luxurians (assembly GCA_029449295.1). Taxonomy (NCBI): domain Eukaryota; kingdom Viridiplantae; phylum Streptophyta; class Magnoliopsida; order Poales; family Poaceae; genus Zea; species Zea luxurians. Next base: position 18,848,777 of record JAOPSE010000027.1, on the reverse strand, counting down.
TAACCTATTGGGTCCCATCAAAATTAACCTATATAGATCATTATGATTAAAAAGAAACATTATTGGGTAAAAAGAAGTGATCAAGGGCACAACTTGCCTGGGACTCGAGATTCCAGGTACCAGGTGTAGGATTACGGGGATGCTACACTAGCGCAAAACAAAATTTTCAACCCCATAATACCAAGAACTACTGCGGTTATAGGTCATGGAATTACCACTAGACGCGCAGAGCAGTGGAAGACGTCTCGATGTAGACGAACGCGTCGAGCAGTGCCGTGCAGTCGCCGGCGTCCTTCACGTCCTCGCACGGTTCGTCCAAGTGCTCCAGATGCAGCACCTCCGAGGTATCCACACGTATAGGGAGGAAGCGCCGCGTACCGAACTGCTAGGTTCACGACGGCGGCTTGGCGAGGGCGAGAGGCGAGCGGCGGCTGCTGGTTTGCAGGTGGCGAATTAGGTTATCTCTTAACCGCGCCCCCGCCCCTCATTATATAGGCGTTATGGTGGGCTTCTGACGCCGAGGCCCATCATTAACCCTAAAGCCCAGTCTAATTTCGGATCTAATCCGAATTAGGCTTCCTTCCCCTTAACTGTGTGACCCTATAGGTTCACGTACAAATAGACATAGCCACTCTTACTTGGTCCAATAATTGACAGCGGCCTCTAGCAAGACATGTCAACTCCTATGTGTACGTAAAGATCATATCAGACGAACCATTGCGACATTACGTACATGCTGTTCCCTTTGTCTCACGATATTTGGTCTGGCTCTAAGCTGACCACTCTTTCTCGATACTGTGAATTGGAATCCTTTCAATGGTTAACTCTTAACCCTAGCACAGCCATGCATTTCTTGATCCAATCACTCGAGGGGCCCAGAGATATCTCTCTCACAAAGAGAGGGACAAATTCCATCTTGACTGACCATGCCTCATAGCATGCTTCCTGACAAACCCAAAACTACCTTTATAACTACCCAGTTACGGGATAGCGTTTGATAGTCCCTAAGTAAGTCAATTCACATCTTGAGAACATGCGACAATCTCAGGTCTAAGGATACAGTATTCATGTTGCAAGAAGAGAACTATATTACAATATCTCACGTTGGGTCGGTCCAGCCTCATGTCATACATGCACCCACATTATTAATTTAACATCTCCATGTTCATGACTTGTGAAATGTAGTCATCAACTAATACATGTGCTAGTCATCGACTCTGACTAGGGACATCATTTAGAATAACCATATAAGTAAAGAATCTCACAAACAATTCACATAATTGCTAATCAATACAAGGTGCCTTCCATGGATATTCAATTAAGCAATATATATATCATGGATACAAAGAAATATGCTCATCTCTATGATTATCTCTAGGGCATATTTCTAACACCAGGATGATCTTTAGATTCTCGTGACCTCACTGCTATGCGTAGCAATACAAACAAACATGGTATAGGCAAAATTAACATCACACCAAACATAAGCACAAACTGAATATTAATATTCTACGCGTCGTAACGAGATCGTGGGTTCGAGAACTACTAAATTCGGAGTTACGGTTAAAAAGACATGCTTCATGGAAGATCTATGTGATTAAATTATAAACTATATTATAAATTGGTGATCATACATCATATGAGAAAATATATACTATAAAAATTAACTTGATTATAATTATAACTTGATTAGAAACCATATTTTAGTCAGATTATAATTATAGATAGGTTATCTTTAATTAGCAAGCTTAATCCACTAAACACAAATTAAACAATACCCAATTATAAGAATATGTGTTAAGATAAAACTAATGTTGTTATTGCATAGACAATGTTATTATGAAGTTAACGAAACTTGAACGGATCCAATCGGAGTAAAAACGAGCAATATAAGGATTAAATGAGTTCTAGGTCATTTTATAATTAAAATCGAGCCCTAGGGACTTATTTGCAATTTACAGGGACCCCTGTGTAATATTCTTACTTCTCAGGTGGATGGTGGGTTGATAATCCATCTTACCGGGGTCTCTTTAGTAAAAGCCTGAGTCGAAGGGATTCCGATGATCACTGACTGTTAGATCTTCGAACAAGGGTGTGGATTAGACGGGTTGTCTAAGTGAACCGGTATATGATACGGGCCTTTGGATCCAAGATCCACGCCTAGTATTTAATCTATCCGCGATCTAATCTCATGCGCCCAATCCGAATCCGACGGCTCTGATGGAATCCGGTCGAACTATTATTTTGTTATGCTAATCTTGGGAAAACATCGGCCAATCAACGACCAGTGTCATTTCTTCTTTCTCTCGCTGGAAAACTGACTGTGTGGTTCACCGACATCATGACTCGACGTTCCAGATTCCTACATCAAAACTAAATAGAGCAACACACGGAGAACCAAGCGAGAAATACGAGGGACTCTCACCGAGGATCGCTGTGACTGTAGTACTGGACACGAGGCCCTGCGGCATGGCCAGCGCTGCGAACACCGATGAGGCAACACCATGATGCGACTCCCTCGGCCACAGGTGAGGAAGCGCGCACGCGCCAGCCACAACCGCGACGCATGCACCATTAGCATCTGCCAACGACACACCCTGGCAGCATGTCTTGACTAGAACGACGGTATCGCCAGAGGACGACCAAGGCGGCGGTGGCACACTCTGTTATCCCCTGCAGTTCATGGTACTCTGGTGGCGGCTTCTATGGTGCAGCCATGCGTGCAAGGTCGACCTGCATCGCTAGATTGAAGGGAGGATGGCGAGGAGAAGTAGCGGGTCGGCGGCTGGTGACTCGCCAGCAAAGTCGAGACGGGTACGTGGTCGGATCCATGTGGCGGCCCTGGCTCTTGTGGCATGGGTGGGGCAGCTGTTTTATAGGGCCACGACGGCGTCTAGTACGGGCAGGGTCGGTCAATGAACCAACCCCGACAAATGTGGCCTAGTTGTTGAGATTGATTCTGGACTTCACTGGTGGATACGAAGGAAGCTAATGAACTCCACAACAGGTCGACGGCTAGCGAATCGTAACGGACATCTACGAGAAAGAGGGACCTTCTGCTATGGCGTGGGCCCCCAACGGCAGTGACTAAGTTCACGTGGTGAACTGCCCTGTGAACGATAGCTGAATACTAGGTCCCATATGCCAGCCCCATGCTATGAACAGAAGTGAACAGAACGAAGTTGATTTGTTTGCTTGATGTCATGCTTATGTAATGCCGATGTCATCCACGGCAAGGGAAATAAAAAGAGAATAAAACTATGGGCTACCGTTATGTGGAGAAGGGGCTGGGCCACGAGCGTCTAAAAAGTGTTGGGCTAATGCATGGCAAGTTTTTTTTCTTTCTATTTCAACTTTCAAATTCCATTCAAATCAAAGTTTGGTATTTTAAATTCATATACACAATCGCAACGAAAGCTGAGCATGTACATGCAATATAATTAGATTAATTAATTTATTATCATTTTTACACCAAACGTTTAAATATGTGATTCATCCACACTAAAAATACAAAATAGGTAATTTGAGGGAATTAGTTTCTAGTGTATAAAATTCTTTAGCGAATACATATAAATATATTTTTCAACAAAGGGGTAACTAAAATCATATAGGGATCCTTATATTAAATCTTTATTAGAAATCATATTTTTTAGGAGATATAATTTCAGGAACTATTTTAATCAGAAATTTCAATTCAAAACCTTTGGAGAACTTTTCATGTATTATAAAATACGATGTCGAGTGTTATAAATTCTACCCCTTTAAAAATAATCTCGTCCTCAAGATTAGTAAGAAAGGGATGCAAAAATAATTGTTTGCAGTTTAGGTGTTAGTTTCTAATTGGCTTTAATACCAATTTTTTTAAGTCTATGACACAAATTAATAGGTGATTAGGAAAGCATGGGTATCTATATGTATAGCCACCTAATTATGTAGGATAAAAGATGGTAGGTTAGGGCAAGAATAGTTTGGGATAAGGAAGAATATGGTAAGGAAATGTTTTCATCGCGAAAGATGGGTCTTGTCTCATTTGGAGATCTCGCTTGGATCCCATCATTCCTTGATTTGATGAGGTCGATCGATTTTGATCTTCGTTCTTGAAGTTGTTATCCAAACTAGGGACATGTAGTTAATGCAGATTCGTAGGTAAACAAAATAGGTTAGTAGGTGGTTATGAGTTAAAGAAGTTTTAGCAGAGTCTGTCTTGTTGTTTTGCTTCGAGGCTGGGCTAGGTAGGTTATGCAACCCAACATGTAGGTCAGGTTGTTTGTACACGGTCAAGTTAGTACATGGCACCAATTTAGGTTAAAACATGTCTATAGGAGTAGGGTCTAATCTATTTCTCCATTATTAACTAACCTATTGAGTAACTCACATTAGATTAGATCGTATTACTTTAGATGGGATCTAGATTAGATTGGTATAACTAAATTAGACTAGATAAGATCTAATTAATTTTGGGCTTGGATCATGATCGTTACTCTGAGATAAGTAAAGTGGTTAGGATAAGATGAGATAAGATAAAATCTTTTAAGTTAAGAGGGATCTATTAAGATAAGATGAATTTATTAAAACAAAGTGATATATTAAGATATGTCATCTTCTTAATTGATTAATCTTCACTCATTTTTTTAATGGGGATAACCTAAGTTTGATTAGTTATCTAGAAAACATATTTTTATACCTAAGTATATGCAGATGCAATTGTGGGCGTTACTCCATAGCCCATCACACTCAATCAAAGAATCGAATCAAGCAATTATCATAAGGACAAACACTCAAGCATATAAATATTTACACAAATAGTTTTGGTTTGGTTCCTAAGATTAGGTTTCCTATTCCTATAAGTCACTTTGGGTATAGGATTTCAAAGTGTGAAATCCACTTTTGTCTTTAGAAGTGAAAAGGTAAGAGTAATCAGAGTAGAGTAGCAGTAGATGAAAATAGACTAAGAAAAGTTTGTCCGGTTCTATCTAGGTTTCATCCTACATTCAACATTCCTCTGATACCACTTCTGTCACACTCGGGTGTTTGGCGGTCCAAAACCCGGGCGCGAAATAATCACCAAGTGTGCTGGAACCAAGTCTCACACATATGATGAATCATGGTACAGAAACGAATGTCACATCTTTACTATATAATAGGAGTTCTATACAAAATAAAATAAATAATTACATCATAAGGAGACAAAGATCCAGCAACCTAAAGTTGACTGGGAGACGACGGCCTAGACCTCTTGTGAACTCATCACAGCATCCTTCATGCGCCTCAACCTACGGAACCTGTTCTTGACCTATGGGGGGTGTGAGACAGCAAGAGTGAGCTCACATACGTTCATTGCTCAACAAGTTTTGGGGAATAATGTGCATGAACTCGCCAAAGGTGGGAGCTCATGTGAAGTGTAAGGCTTACCAAAGAGGATGGTTAAAGTTGAGCATTGCTTTTAAAGTTGGTCAAGATTTTATTAGCAGTTGCTAAGTGTAAGTATATACTAACCCAAATAAGTAATAGTTCAAAACTGATAACAACGCCTATGATGCAATGCATATGACAAATTAAGTATAGTTCCATATATTAATCATGTGAGGGTCCAAGCCGCTCATGACTGTGAGCACGGCTGATATACCAGTTTTACACTCTGCAGAGGTTGCACATCTTTACCCACAAGACGTGTTACCCATCTGCCAAGGGATCGTGACTCCCATACACCTCTACCAAGGAAGTGAGGCAGGGTAACACTATGAGGCTTTTACAAAGTTTCACTAGCTTTAGAAAACCCACTATAGTTTCTAGGAAGCTCCAATGCATGGATCCCTCGCCTGACCGCCATCACAGCAAAATCAACCCAAGGACCTCCCTACATTGACCACTCCCCTACTGCCCTTGCTCCTTTCGGGTAAGATAGTCATCCACTAGCTTTCCTAATTAGTCAGCCAAGGACGTCCCATACCACCCTTATGGTAGCACTGTTTTCCCGGGTGGTTCTCCATGTTCCAATTAACATAATGATCTTATCATGAACAGTAAATAACAAACTGATAATGAAAAGTGTGATCATGAATAATGTATATCTCCATACCCAAAACCACATAAAGCAATAGCAGGTACTACCCAAAAATTTAGTGGTAAACAAGGTATAAAGATAGTCAAACTAGGGTAACCTATTGGGTCCCATCATAATTAACCTATGCAGATCATTATGATTAAAAAGGAACATTATTGGGTAAAAGAAGTGATCAAGGGCACAACTTGCATGTGACTCAAGATTCCAGGTAGGAGGATGATCTTCAGATTCTCTTCACCTCACTGCTATGTGTAGCAATACCAATAAACATGGTATAGGCAAAATTAACATCACACCAAACATAAGCACAAACTGAATAATAATATTCTACGCGTCGTAACGAGATCATGGGTTCGAGAAATACTAAATTCGGAGTTACGGTTAAAAAGACATGGTTCATGGAAGATCTATGTGATTAAATATTAAACTATATTATAAATTGTTGTTCATACATCATATTAGAAAATATACTAAGTAATTAAGTCAACTTCGATCTGAATTATAACATGATTAGAAACATACTTTAGTCAGATTATAATTATAGATAGGTTATCTTTAATTAGCAAGCTTAATCCACTAAACACAGATTAAACAATACCCAATTATAAGAATATGTGTTAAGAAAAAAACTAATGTTGTTATTGCATAGACAATGTTATTACGAAGTTAACGAAACTTGAACGGATCCAATTGGAGTAAAAACGAGCAATATAAGAATTAAATGAGTTCTAGGTCATTTTATAATTAAAATCGAGCCGTAGGGACTTATTTGCAATTCCAGGGACCCCTGTGTAATATTCTTACTTCTCGGGTGGATGGCGGGTTGATAATCCATTATACCGGGGTCTCTTTAGTAAAAGCCTGAGTCGAAGGGGTTTCGATGATCACTGACCACCGTTAGATCTTCGAAAAAGGGTGCGGATTAGAGGGGTTGTCTAAGTGAACTGGTATGTGATACAGGCCTTTGGATCTGAGATCCACGCCTAGTATTTAATCTATCTGCGATCTAATCTCATGCGCCCAATCCGAATCCGTTGGCCCTGATGGAATCCGGTCGAACTATTATTTTGCTATGCTAATCCTGGGCACACATCGGCCGATCAACGACCAGTGTCATTTCTTCTTTCTCTCACTGGAAAACTAACTGTGTGGTTCACCGACATCGTGACTCGATGTTCCAGATTCCTACGTCAAAACTAAATAGAGCAACAAACGGAGGACCAGGCGAGAAATACGAGGGACTCTCACCGAGGATCGCCATGTCTGTAGTACTAGCCACGAGGCCCTACGACATGGCCAGCGCTGCGAACACCGATGAGGCAACACCATGGCGCGACTCCCTCGGCTACAGGGGAGGAAGCACGCACACGCCAGCCGCAACCACGACGCATGCACCATCAGCACCTGCCAATGACACACACTGGCAGCATCTCTGGACTAGAACGACGATATCGCCAAAGGACGACCAAGGCGGCGGATGCACACTCTGCACTCCCCTGCAGTTCATGGTACTCTGGTGGCGGCTTCTATGGTGCAGCCATGCATCTGAGGATGACCTGCACCGCTGGATTGAAGGGAGGATGGCGATGGCGAGGAGACGTAGCGGGTCGGCGGCCGGTGACTCGCCAGCAATGTCGAGATGGGTACGTGGCCGGATCCATGCGGTGGCCCTGGCTCTTGTGGCACGGGTGGGGAAGCTGTTTTATAGGGCCATGACGGCGTCTAGTATGGGCAGGGTTGGCTGATGAACCAATCCCGACAAACATGTCCTGGTTGTTGAGATTGATTCCGGACTTCACTGGTGGATACGCAGGAAGCTAACAAACTCCACAGCAGGTCGACGGCTAGCGAATCGTAACGGACATCTACGAGGAAGAGGGACCTTCTGCTATGGTGTGGGCCCCTAACGGTAGTGACTAAGTTCACGTGGTGAACTACCCTGTGAATGATAGCTGAATACTAGGTCCCATATGCCAGCCCCATGCGATGAACAGAAGTGAACAGAATGAAGTTGATTTGTTTGCTTGATGTCTTGCGTATGTAATGCCGATGTCATCCACGACAAAGGGAATAAAAAAAATAAAACTACGGGCTACCGTTATGTGGAGAAGGGGATGGGCCACGAGCATCTAAAAAGTGTTGGGCTAATGCATAGCAAGTTTTTTTTCTTTCTATTTCAATTTTCAAATTTCGTTCAAATCTAAGTTTGGTATTTTAAATTGATATGCACAATCGCAACGAAAGCCGAGCATGTACATGCAATATAATTAGATTAATTAATTTATTATCCTTTTTACACCAAACGTTTAAATATGTGATTCATCCACACTAAAAATACAAAATAGGTAATTTAAGGGAATTAGTTTCTAGTGTATAGAACTCTTTAGCAAATACATATAAATATATTTTTCAAGAAAGGGGTAACTAAAATCATATAGGGATCCTTATATTAAATCTTTATTAGAAATCATTTTTTTAGGAGATACAATTTCAAGAACTATTTTAAACAGAAATTTTAATTCAAAACCTTTGGAGAACTTTCATTTATTCTAAAATAAGATTTTGAGTATTACACTCATTCATTGGGACGCCACAACATAGAGTAGGCAAGTATATCATATGTAAAGCCCAAAATTTGTATAAGGGGAAAATAATAAAATAAATAAAGAAATAAATAAAATAGTAAATTCGGATACCTCAAATTATACTTGAGATTTGAATTTTGAGGACTGAATTTCGAAACCAAGAATTAATTTAGAAAAGAAGTAATAGACAGATTTTCTATTCAACTAAATGATTATTTATTTTATTAAATGATACACTATAAGCATTTATTTAAATGAGTATTAAATTTAGATGACTCAAATCTTGACTAGACTTTTTATATTTAACTCATCAAATTGAAGCTCGGGAAAATAAATAATAGTGAGATACTCCATTGATTTGTTCTCCTCATAAATTATACATACTCTTAAACAATCAAGAAATCCTTAAATGAAAGTATACAATACCTTATTTCAAAATAAATAGATAATGAATATTTAATTTTGAAGTAACTTTTAATTCTTATCCCGCATTCAAAATGCTAGTTTCCTAAAAAGAAAGAAACAATATGAGTGTGTTTCATATTTCAAACATTTACGAAACAAATAAATTAACTAAAATAAATATCATGATTAATTTTGAGTGAGCATCATGTATGAGTTTGGACCTTATTTGAATCGGATGTAAAAAATAGAAATTTGAAAAAGGAATAGCAAAATAGGAAAATAAATAATAAAAGAAAAGGAATCTGTACCTGCGTTTGGGCCGTATTACCCTAGCTCGGCCCAGTCTCTTGCACGACCCACACTATGCTTATCCCCTTTTCTTTTGTTTCGGTCGCTTACGTGCGGGCCAGCCTTATCAGCCAAACATTGTGCGCCCCGTGTCGCTGGCCTGCGGGCCCGCGTTGTAGTACCTCTTGATCGCGCTGGGCAGGCGAGCTCAACAAACAGGAGCGAATTATGCGCGGAGTCGCACTAGTAATGCTACCCGACCGTCCCTAGCCCTATATAAGCGTCCGCAAACCGCCCCTTGACCATCGTGCGAAGAATCCTGTCGCCACCGGGAGATCCGGGGGAGAAGGGCGCCGCCGCGTGGGTCATGGAAGTCGTTGACGTCAACCGGGTTAGCGTCACCGATGAGGCTTAAGATCTGGGCCTGGGCGCTTCGGGGAGACACACTGGTGGTGCACATGGTCTTTACGGGCGCGATTGGGGGCAAACGATGCCGCAATTTCTCACTATGTGTCTAGTGCTGCCGCGGACCTGCCCTCCTCTGTGGGCTGCATCCTCCGCACCTTTGACATCGGTGAGAATCTCCTCAAAGTACTTGCCTCGCTCTTTAGATCGTAGGGGACATTTCAATTTGGAGTTTAGGGTCCTGGCAGGCCAGGACAGAAGTCTCCGGTGATCTTCCATCATGATATTGGGCGGTGCCGTCGTGCCTGGCTGGGAGGTAGAAGATGGCTCCTGGTCGTTGGTCTTTTGATCTAGGCATATAACGCTTTGGGCCGTTGATCGTCGATTCGATGGCTGCGATCGTGTTTTGGTTCGGTGTTAAGGAAATTGAATCGTGGTCGTGGATCCATGATTGGGCGAGCGAAATTGAATTAGGACGTGGTTGCCCCGGGAACCTCGGATCTAGATCGAACGCTCGGGATAGCATACCGGTTCGTACCTATGCCGATCTAATCGGGGCCGTCCATATTTGATCTGGCGGTCCAAATGCATTGGTCCCCTTTCATCCTACATCTTTTACAAAAGAACCCCTGCCGATTTTATAAAATAACCCGCCATCCCCACATTGTTGAAAATAGATACAAACAGATCACTAGAACTTACAAGTACACCCCTGGCTTCTTCAGAAATTGAAAATTTCAGACAAAATTCACAGTTTAGTTATAAACTAAATAAAGAAAATGATTTTTGTATAAAAATAATTCCATAGACTTGTTTAATTCATATTTAATCCATTTTAATTCCTTTTTTGGTCTATTTCAGTTGTAATAAATTCATGATAATATCGTTTATCATGTAGTAACCTTATTTTAGTATGAAACATATGGTTAAAATATGCGCTTGATTTGTTTTGTGTCTACCACTTAAAACTTCGGAAAATCATAAATAATTCATTTTAACTCCGATTCAATCCATTCAAATTGTGTTAGCCTCATAGAAATATTTACTACACAGTAGCAACATTAATTATATGATATCACACACTTATATAATTAAGTAACTAATTGGATTAATCTATGTTTATTGGAATTAGCTTTCTAATGTTGATATAGTATTCTGAGCTTATGGTTATAATTTGACTAAAAGATGATCTTTAATCAAGTAATGACTTACATTAAAGTTGGGTTAATCATTACAGAATATTCTCTCACATGGTGTATATTAATAAATTTATAATATAGTTTAATAATTGAATCACATAGATCTTCCATAAATCACAACTCCTTAACCATACCTCTGATTTTAGTGGTTCGCGAACCCACGATCTCGTAGCGACGCGCAGGTTATTATTATGTAGTTTGTTCATATAATTGGTGTGATGTTAATTTTTTCCATACCATATTTGTTTGTATTGCTATGACTAGCAGTGAGGTTACGAGTCACCTGAAGAGCAAGTTGGTACCTGGAATCTCAAGTCCCAGGCAAGTTGTGCCCTTGATCACTTTTATTTGCCCAATAATGTTCTCTACAATCATTTTGGCATGCATAGGCTTAATTTTGATGGGACCCAATAGATCACCCTAGTCTGGTTATCTTTACACCTTGTTTACCCCTGAACTTATGGGTAGTCTTTGCTATTGCTCTATATGGTTTTGGGATTGAATATTACATTATGATTATGCTCCAATTTTACTGTTGTTTTACTTATTGTTCATGACAAGATCATTATATTAATTGGAACATCAAGCTTAACTTGAGAAACACGTGCCACCACAAGGGTGGAATGGGACGCCCTTAGCTGACTAATTAGGAAAGCTAGTGGAAGACTACCTTACCCAAAAGGGGCAAGGGTAGTAGGGGAGTAGGCGTGTAGGGAGGTTCTCGGTTTGATTTTGCTGCGATGGCGGTCAGACGAGGGATTCCTGTATTGCTCTTCCTAGAAACTGTAGCGGGTTTTCGGAAGCTAGTGGAACTTTGTAAAGGCCTCTTAGTGTTACCCTGCCTTGCTTGCTTGGTAGAGGTCTATGGGCCCGTACAACCCCAAGGCAGATGGGTAACATGACTTGTGGGTAAAGGGTACCACCTCTACAGAGTGTAAAAGTGGTATACTAGCCGAGCTCGCGGTCAGCAGCTCTAGACTCTCGCATGATTAATTTATGGAATTAAATTCAATTTGTCATTTGAATTGCATTGTGAATTATTATTAATTTTGATCTATTATTATTCTGGTTTGGTATCTACTTACACTTAGTAACTGCTAATAAAATTTTGACCAACTTTAAAAGCAATGCTCAGCTTCAACCATCCTCTTTGGTAAGCCTTACACTTCACATGAGCTCCCACCTTTGGCGAGTTGATGCACATTATTCCCCACAACTTGTTGAGCGATGAATGCATGTGAGCTCACCCTTGCTGTCTCACACCCCCACAGGTCAAAAACAAGTACCACAGGATGTGGCGCATGGAGGATGCTGTGATGAGTTCGTGAGAGGTTTAGGCTGTCGTATCCTAGTCAACTTTGGGTTGCTGGATCGTTGTCTTCATATGATGTAATAATTTATTTATTTTTGTACAGAACTCCTATTATATAGTAAAGATGTGACATTCGTTTTTGTACCATGAGTCATCATATGTGTAAGACTTGGTCCTAGCACACCTGGTGATTATGTCACGCCCGGGTTTTGGATACGGGTGTGACATCATAATTGACCAAACCATAGTATAAAAATCTTCATGTCAGTTGTCTCTATATTATTGTGATTCCTCTCTCACTTCACTTATATAATTGCTATAAGTTCAATGTAACACCCCTGGTGTTACTGTCACTGAAACTTGAGCATAACATCATGAGCATTGGCATATCATGTGTTTGTTACACTTAGAATGCATTCACTAGGCAAAAATTTCAAACAAGTTGTACTGATATGACTTGATGTGTGGATAACCCTAGGGTAAAGTGCTTAACCCTAGATTAGGGCTTATGAATATAAGGAGAGCCCAAACATGGGAAAACTTCAAAAGCTATGAGAAATGATCCTAAGATATCCGCTTGGAAGGACTTAAGTGGCATCAAAACCCTAAAGTGCTAAAAACCCTGAAAAGACCCCTGGAAAACCCTAAATTGGAACCCTAGGGGGCTGTGTAAAATTGGTGCACTTTTGGACCAAAGTGCAAAAACCAAGGTATTAGGGCACCTCAAATCATATGCTTCACACATTTGAAGATTTGCAAGTTGAATAGTGGAGTTTGGACCCATTTGCAAAAAGCACCCTATAAACTATATATGACTAAGTCTGAATTCACTTTAAATGGGTCAACTTTGGAGATTTATATCTTCCAATTTATGAGGAATTTGTCTAGGGTCAACACATCAAACTTGTAGAGCTACTGTAGGAGTACAACTTTGCTTAAATAATTAAGTCTTGGTGTCATGTAAAATTTGGAGATAATTAGGTCTAAAGTCAAGTTGACAGTCAGCCAATGAACTGAATAAGGGGTAACAGTGAAGTTGGGCAAGCTTTGAGATTGGATTCGACCATGATCCAGTAACTGTTTGACTATGGTTGCTATAGCAAGATTGTAGCTGGATCATAGGGCTACAACTTTGATACAGAGAGATGGTTGAGTCACTACATGAATTTGGGAACAAATCTCCTTGCAAATTGCTCTGTCAGGTTAACTGAATAAGAATCTGATGGTATAGTAAACAAAGATCTTCTGTTCAGCCCCGCTCGCCACCGGTGACCGTTGCGCCCGGATTCGCGCCGGCCATTGCGATTCGTGTTTCGGGCGAGTGGATTACGTTCGACGGTAAAAAGATCTCATCGCGGATGAACACAAGACGTTGTAGCTGCTCTGTCTCTTGCCCACCTGCGACGTGGCCGCACGGCTATTGCCGTGGCTATTGGCGTTCTCCTCAGATATGCCATGCCTTAGGACATTTATCGCGTCATCGTGAGCCTTAGTGACTATCCCGTGGCCGCCATAGCTCATTGCCCTGTGGTCACCACGGTAGATCACCGCAGTGACTGACCCCCCCCCCTTCTCGGCCGACAGCGCAATCTCTTCGAATTGGACACCACCGCTCACGGACTCTATAAATTGAGCATGCCATGAGCTCCGTAGGGTAATTACCCATCCAAAGCACTAGCTTTCATCTCCGATCATCCTCTAGAGCCGCCAAATTTCCCATTTCCCCCAAATCAGTCAAAATTCTGCCGCGTGAACACCTCACCGTGGCTAGCCTTCTGCAGGTCAGTTCAAGCTTCCTTAATTGGTGTTCTAGCCTTCCTCATGTTCCCTGTAGCTCACCGACCCATTCGATTGAACTAGACCGTCTTAAATCGCCTAAAACACCTTGGATTATCCTCGGGTTCCGCCGTCGTTGTGGGCAGACGCACTCTGGTCCGGATTAGTGAAATTACTTGACGGATTAGTGTTGCGGAGGGTTGAATTAAGTGTCAAGCAAAGGAGAAGCCTAGTCGTTGCGTTCTCCGGCCGGTACGAGTTCACTTGAGGTGTGTCGTCGCCGTCCACCGTCGTGGACTTCACTGCGAAGAAACAGAAGTAGCAGGGTTTTTTCGCAAACATCAGTGAAACATATAAATAGTGTTGCGACCCCTTTTCAAGTTGTTTAAAACGCCAGGGGCCTTTGCGCAAAATCATCATCGCGGGTGCGCGCACGGGGGCATTTCGCCTATCGTGGGCTGTCTTAGGCCAGATTGGGCCCAGTACTGCTGATGTTTTCTCTTTTTCTTTTTCTGCAGATTTAGGAAATCCATAGAAAATTCTAGAAAAATGCTAAAAATATGAGACCAATTTTGTTTAACCCCTAAATTTCTATAGTATTTAAGAAAAATAGTCTTAGGATTTTTAGTCCAAACAGGGAATTATGAAGTATTTAAAAGGGCTTAAACCTATACCTCTAGAATTTTATAAATTATTTAATAACTCCAAAAATCACTAAACTTTTCGGATAAGCCTAATATGGTATTTAGAACCCATGAGTGAAGTTAGACATGATTTGGACAATGTTTGATACCTAAACCCCAAAACCCTAATCTTCTAAGTAGTGTTTGTCCTATGAACTAAAATACTAACTCCAAAAACTCTAGTTTCCTGGATTACCATGAAGGAAAATTGTATTCAAGACCTAATATGATGTACCTTTATTATCATTACATTTTCATAAGTATCACATAAGCATTCATGGTTATGTATGGTTATAGAGAACGAGGAAGAGGTAATAGTTGAAGAAGAAGGAGCTGCACCATCACCACCTGAAGACCCACCTGTCGAGAACTACTTTTATTTTGATATTTGTGGAGCAGAGCCCGACTCTCCTATAATACAAGGCAAGCCCTGGTGCATTTGCCACCTCCTTGCTGTTTTAAAATCTTTTATCACCTTGTTTAATGCATTAGGTAATAGGAGTTGTGTGCTAAACCATTGATGCATTTCCTTCCTTGGAAGATTATTACTTTTCCTTGATCACCTGTTTTATAAAAAGGTTTTTCTGATGCTTAGTCTTGCTCTAGAAAACAAAATGATTTGTTTTGACAAAATATGATGCTTCAAATGGGATGGGATGTTTTCAAAGATAAAACTTGATGATGGATCCATCATGGTCGTGATGGGTTCAACATCAGAAAAGATGTACCTCTGATAGGTACCAAACTTTGGGGTTTGAAATGATAAAGCTGAGACCGGTCGGGTGACTTGCATGAGAAGAGAGTCTCGGTGTAGTGTCTCCGTCTGCGTCGATTAAGGACCGTGTCGATGTAGGCTTGATGATTGAGGACCTTTTAACTGGTCACATGCCTCATCATGATGGGTAAGCTTTGCCTCTGGCGGACTAATACCAGAATAAGACAACACGCAATGGGAGTGGAGAGATGGCGAGAGTAGCATGTACCCTCCGTGGCAAGAGGCTGGACGGTGGTGTATCTGTGCTCTCGGTTGGCGTGAACCTAATTTGGTCTTAAGAACCTG